>CM077081.1:93755975-94955975 GCA_039513925.1 Platanthera zijinensis
GTACTACACATTTCCGGATCTATATGCAAGACGCGATGGGGATTCCACGAATCAACCTAAGGGAAATCCCTCAAGCATCCACCCTTTGGTGGGGGAAATCCATGCATATGCCAAAAGAAGGACTTCACATATCCAAGAAGGAAGATCGTTACCCTTAACGATCTCTTTGGAGCCATGGAAATCTAGCCGGTTGGAAAGCACCGCAGCGACCTTGCCTCCACAAATCTGGCCCGAACAAGACACGGCCATGTGACACGCTCGTGTCACAGGCCGTGTGCCCTGACACGGCTTCAGACACGCCCGTGTCTAGCCTGTGTTCACCAAGCCTCACATCTCTGGCCAAATCCAGAGAAGGACACGGCCTCTGACACGCCCGTGTCATTGGCCGTGTGGGGCTCCAGAGAAGGAAATGGCCTCTTACACGCCCGTGTCATTGGTCGTGTGCCCTACACAGAGCAGGACACGGCTTGGGACACACCCGTGTCCCGGGCCGTGTTGCCCAGCCTGAACTCCATTTTGGGATTTGGGGTGTTACAAGTACTCTGTCCTACCATCTGCTCTTGCTTTGCTAGATTGTGAACTCTTGGTGGAATTCTTCCCACAGACGGCGACAAGCTATTGCGATTCGTTGGAAGCTTCTGGTAGACCGGGCCTCTTGAACCATCCTAGCCCTTTGAGTGGCTGAGCGTGCAAACAGTCAAAAGTTTTTTGATCAATGCGAGCGAGATTTTATTACGTGGAAAACCCGCAATCAGGGTGAAAAACAACGCGGTCGATTCGCAGTCGCTTCGCGGTCGGCCTAAATTACACTATTTCAGAGTTCGTTACACAGTTATTCAGGTCAAGGCGAGGGCGACAGGCCGCTCCTCGTTACATTTTGAGAGATGGAGTTTGGGAGAGTAATGAGTGTCGTGGGTTCTCTATGCTCTTCCAAGATCTCTGCGCACCCGTGGCAACTTAGGGACTTGTCGCCTGCCTCTGCATCTTGCGAATTACCGGAGACTTCGTCGGCGGCCGAGAAATCTGTTCGCATCATGCATCTTGTCCTCTTTCGTGCTAACTTTGTTCGCCTAGGTTACATTCGTTCGTGCCCCTTACCGGCGGACAACCTATAAAGAGAGGAGTGTAGAGAGAGACAGGAAAATGATTAGAGTTAGTGAACAGAAAAAAGGATCTAAATGATGTGGGAAGTGAGTCTATTTATAGACATTTATGGGGGCGGTGCGGTAATTTCATCTAGTAACTACCGGACAAACAATATAAATGGTAGGATCTGGGCACACAGATCACTACTTTTTAGGGAAAGACAATCCTACCTCAGGGCAGGAAAAAGACTCGCCCAAGAGACCCGGCGGCCCGAGGTCGGCGGCCAAGGCGGCGTCCGCCCCTCTCTTCCATTGCGAACGACCGGGAGGGGGCGACCGGCCTTGGCGAGGCCGGCCATTGGCGACCCTTGGCCCAAGTTGCCAAGGGCCGGCTCCTCCTATGCCTGGGCGGCCATGGTTGGGGACGCCCCGTGGCGAGGCGGCCAACTAGCAACCCCCTCTGCTATGGGGGCCGCGGCCGGGGACGGCCGACCGCGGGCAGCCGACCTCTTGCGCGGTCGGCCGTGGCCGAAGCTGCCCTTGAGGTGGCCGGCCTCGAGACAATAGGCCTCGGCGGGGCGGCCAGTCTCAGCGAGGCGGCCGGTCGCGGCCTCCTGCGCCGGCTGGGCAGGAGATGGGGGGCATCGTGCGGGATCGTGGCGGTTGGGAATCCCACACGTGGCAGTTACCGCGCGGATCAGGTGTGTGCATCGTGTGTGCGATGGTTACCACGCGTAACAACCCACTATGCAAGTGTGGGACTCTATAAATTGAGGTCAATCCCACCGTAAATAAATAGAGATTTATAAGCATTTTTAGACAAACTAAACATGAGTAGAAATATCTAGAATGAATTTGAATAAAAATGTATGGATAACCCAATCCGTACCTGAAGTACATCTAAGTGTTTGTGTTTATATTTATGTTTGTTTTTTGTGATATCATTTGTATTGAAGAAAATAATAAACTTATTATTATTAATAATATTCTACCCTGATATGTGCACAAGGGTGAGAGAGAAAGTGCAAGTACTTTTTATTTTCTTGAGACATTTTGTCAGTCTCAATGGAAAATTGGAAGAAAGAATTTTATGGAAATTTTCTTCATTTGAGTTCAAATGAATAGCATTCATAAAATTATGATTCAAATGTACTTGTGTTTGTTCGGACAATTTCATAAATCCCAGTTTTTTTAATTTTATCTTTAATCAAAAAAATTATACACCATAAGATAAAGTGAGAGTCAATTCTCACTATAAAATTGTTATCTACTGAAGTATTTTTAAAAACAGTTGATAATGCAATTGTAATTATGACGGGTTACCAAAATTTTCAACTGGTCGTCATTAGTTTTTAACTCAGTTATGATTTTGTTGGACATAAATATAATTATTTACTTTTATTTAGGCTTTGTATACGGTAGTAGAGGTTGTAAAGGCGTGAGTTAAAATGTCATTCGTAAAGGATCATCTAACAAATCTCATCTGTTTGAACATAAAAGTGGACGAAGTTTCTTAAGTGGGCCTTAACAAATGACAATTTAACCTCATATTCATGACCACCATCACCGTGTCAAACGGAGCTTTAGACTCCATTTGGGAGGACTTATTTTCATCGGTCGAGCGGTTACGACCACATGAATCGGACCTTAATTCATGCGGCCGTAACCACTTGACCGGTGAAAATAAGTCCCTCCAAACGGAGCCTTAGTTTCCACCCAAACAAAAAAGCAGCCGATAGAGTCAAAAAAAAAAATTACAAAAATCTCTAGCGAAACTACTTAAAATTTTGTGTTCAATAGATTGAAAAATTTCATTTGATTCAAAAATAAAATTTTTTAGGGGATTTAGAACTTGTTGATCCATTTTGGTACGGTGAATGAAAAAATTCATTTGATTCAAAAATAAATTTTTTTACGGGATTTAGAACTTGTTGATCCATTTTGATGATTTTATTACCACGATTGGTTGCAGGCGCACATAAAACATATTTGTTTTTTTGTATTGATAAAATATCAGCTGAACTTGTGATGTGCCATTGGGGTCCACAGTGGCGGATTTAGGTGGGGGCAAGGCCCCCCCCCCCCCCCCCCCCACACACACATATATAAGATAATATAACTCCAAATAATTAAACCCTATCATATCTCCCTCCCGATAAGATTAGCGCAGCCCGACGGCCGACTGTCTTCTCGCAATCTCGCCCCTGTATTTCTCTCTCTCTCTCGATCCCGACCACCAGCAGGCAGCAGCCCGACGGCCGACTCCCGAGTCCCAACGGCCGACTCCCGAGTCCCAACGGCCGACTCCCGAGTCCCAACGGCCGACTCCCACCGACCACCGTTCATCGGCTTTCTGCAATTGACCCACCTCGATCGGTCGACCCCCTGTCGTTGTCCCGACAGCTGACTCCCGAGTCCCGACCAGTATCACCAGTAGGCAGCAGCCCGACCTCTAGTTGGCCACTTGGCCCCGACAGCCCTCCGCACTCTGCAGCTCCGCTTGAAGATCCGAAGAAAAAGGAGGGTGTGCCCTGGCCGTGTGCGCTCTCTGCCTCTCTAGTCTCTCCCTCCGGCTCCAACGACGTCAACAACGGGTTGGGCAACAAATTCTTTTACCTACTTTTGTGCGATTTTCTTCTATACGTAATAGCTTAGTGGAGAGATTTAGTTGTGTCTTTGGAAACGTTTGAGTGAATCAACTCGCATTTCGTTCGGACCGTGTGGGTCCTTTTCGCTTGAGAGGACATTGACCTATAGTCCTTGTTCAATCTCTAGAGGCGTAGCGAACCTTTATTTTATTTGTTTTTTATGAACTACTGGATCGATTGTGTCCGTCCCCGGCATGATACTTGCATTAGAAGCCCGAGCGCATTTCCGGGTTAGGCATGCTGTGTGAAGCTTATTCATGTCATTGATACGGATCGGTGATGTTATTTGCATTTTGATTATTACTCGCAAGTGTTATGACGGTCACAGTGCCGTTATAATGCTAAAATTTTGTGGGATTTAGTGACCGAATATTAGGTTTTCAAGGGTGCTAATACACTTTAATTTTAGGTATCATGAAGAAGATAAAAACTATTAACTCATTTTTAAATATAAAGTTATCTACTGAATGTGAGACATCTACATCAACAGAACCAATTATTATGGATACGTTCTCAAATTTGGTTGTTAATACACCTCTCATATTCGAGCGTGATCCTCGATTACGTCCTCAAATTTGGGAATATCCAATAAATGGACAAGATGAAAAGCGCCGATCGTATCTCAAAGCCGGGCCTTATCAGCACAAACTTCAAGAGTATCCTTGTTCAGGTGAACATAAACGTAGATTTCAGTATTCTTGGTTTGAAAAGTTCGCATGGTTGGAGTATTCACCTACAAAAGATGCTGCATATTGTTTACCGTGTTATATTTTAAATAAGCCCGAGCGCATGGTTGTGAAAGTATTTTGTGAAAAAAAATGAAGTCAAAATTCCGAAAATGAATGATAGATACAATGATCGTTGGTTTCGAACTCCTCGTGATATTATTTCTGTGGAACATTATTTTAGAGTTGACATATTTAACGTCACAATAGATTGTGTATTGCAGGAGCTGAACTCTAGATTCAATGAAAATTCTATGAAATTGTTTCGTCTAAGTATGGCTTTAGATCCAAGTGCTGAATATAAATATTTTAATATTGAAGATATATGCGCTCTTGTAAGGATTTTTTACCCTCAAGATTTAAGTGAGCAAGATATTTATGTGTTGAATACTCAGCTGCAGCATTATCAGTTAGACGTTCTTTCTCATTCAGATTTAAAGAACTTGTCAACAATTTATAAACTTTGTGAGAAATTGGCCGAAACGAAGAAATCAAATACTTATTATCTTGTTGACAAACTAATTCGGCTAATTTTGACACTTCTGGTTCAACAGCGACTACAAAACAGTCATTTTCTACTATGAAGCTTATTAAAACAAGACTGCGCAACAAAATGGAGGATGAATTTCTGGCAAATTGTACGACTCTCTACATAGAATGAGAAATAACAAAGAAGATCGAGAAAGATGTGATCATTAATGAATTTTATGAGTTGAAAAAACGTCGTTGTACAACCCCGTATCCGGCCGAGCGGAATCCTCCCCAAGTGGCGGGCCAGGGGCGTGCTACGAGCGACGTTTTGATGTAGCCCCGTTCGGGGACGTGCGGGTCCTCGTGCGTGCGTGCGGAGGCCTTGTGTGCGTAGGCTTAAAATTTATATATATATATTTGCTAAATATTATAATATATATATATATATTATATTATATATATATATATTATATTATATATATATAAGTTTTGATTTTATAAAAAGGGAAGGAGGGGGCAGGCGGGTGGAGGAAGAAAGAAACAAAAAAAACAAAAAAGCAAAAAGCAAAAGAGGGAAGGCAGAGCTCGGGACAGGGAAGAAAAAAGAGGAGAAAAACCCTACACCGCCCGGCCGCCCCTCTCCCTCTCTCCCTTGCCGGCGACCTGGAGCAGCCCCCTACACCGCCCGGTCGCCGCCTCCCTCTCTCGGCCTGGAGTAGCACAGCAGGCCGCCCGCCGCTCCTCCTCCTCTCCCTCTCTCGGCCTGGAGCAGGCCGCCCGCGCCCCTCCCTCTCCCTCTTCCCATCCAGGCCGCCTCCAGCGTGGCCGAGCTCCTCTCGGCCCCCTCTTCCAGGCCGCCTCCAGCGGGGCCGAGCTCCTCTCGGCCCCCTCTTCCAGGCCGCCTCCAGCGGGGCCGAGCTCCTCTCGGCCCCCCACTTCCCGTCCAGGCTGCCTCCAGCGGGGCCGAGCTTCTCTCGGCCCCTCTTCCCGTCGCCGACCTAAGCAAGGAGCAAAAGCTCATTTCTCTCTCGGCTCTCCTTCCTCGCCGCCGCCTGCAACTAGGTCGGCCGGGAGCTCCTCTCCCAGCGCCACTTGGAGCTAGGCCGGTCGGGATCAGCTTCCCCGACGCCGCTTGAAGTTGTGGAGGCCGGGATCGACTTCCTCGGTACCATTCGGAGTACGATCGGCCTTGGAGAGGCTCGGCCATGGAGGGAAAAGTCACTTGGAGCCTTAAACTCTCCCACGGAGGTCGGATCCGAGCATGGACAACCACTACGGACGCTAGACGTCGAGACTCGGGCGATATGCGTGATTGCGGCTTCGTCAAAACACGCGTCAAGGGTAACGAAGTTTCTACTCGGGCAGGTGAAGCCCTCAATTTACATATTTGCATGGAAGCCCCTCTCCACCAATGCGTATAGGAAGGGAGCTCTCCGACGGGTTGACGTGTACGTCCCCGCTATTAATTGCATTTAGTATCCGGAAGTGTGAGTACGGATTTAGGCATGCTGTGTGAAGCCCATTCGGACGTATGAGCCGAATTGGTGATGTGCTGTGTGAAGCCCATTCAGACGTATGTGCCGAATTGGTGATGTTCTGTGTGAAGCCCGTCCGGACGTATGAGCCGGATTGGTGATGTTCTGGGGTTCCCGGAGAAGACTCCGTGGAAGTTGGATATTATCTATTTGCAGGGAATGCACACCGTTGCCCCGAAAAAGGGGTGTACGGAATATATTTGTCCAGCTTATGTTAGCCGACTGTTGTTCAGCTGGCAGTCGTTCGTCGAGACGTTGGCGTACAGGTGTTGCAGTACCAAGCGGGGAATAGCGGGCTTGAGCCCAAGCTTGTGCCGGCCCTCGAAGGCCTATTTTTATTTATATTGCCGGCCTGCGTGCCGATGTATGGAATTTATATTCCTGTATTTATTTATAATCTGTGATGCTCTGTGGATGTATGGTTTATTCTTTTTGCTTTGGGCGAGCGATGTGCTCGTGAACCGCTCGTCCCGTGGGAACCCCGAGGTTTATGCCGGGAAGCCCCTGTTGGCCTGTTGATAGCCTTTTAAGGTAGCAGAGTCGCGCTGTTTGCAGCCCAGTTGGGCAGCGTGTCGTAAAATTGCTCGGCGATGTTGCGCCTTTAGTAGCGCGGGTGAGGAATATTTTGTATAGACCCAAGGAGATACATCTGGATAGGAGAGAGTTGGTCTTGAGACCCTCCTTAAATGTTCCAGTCGGCCAAGAGTGCCTCCCGAAGGTGTCTTAGCTCAGCCTTTGGCTTGGGAGGGGAAGAGTTCGTTAGTCTTCCGGGTATGCGGTGGGTCCTCCACGCTGAGACCTTGGTTCTGTCCCTTACGTTCCTAGTCTAGAGCCTAGATTGTTCATTTGAGTGTAGTAGGTGTGCGGTCACCCCTCTTTTGGGACCTCGAACTCCACAGAAGTCAATTTTGGCTTCGGTCATTTTTGGCTTCAACAGTTATGGTGCGGTGAGCGTGGAGAGTGACCAGCACAGAAGAACTCATGCGAACGTCATGGCTATAGAAGAGGAACCAAGTGACGACCAGGGTCATGTGATGAAAGAAGTCCCCTCCCACTCCTCTTTAGTCGATCTTAACCATCCTAGCATTTCGTCTCCCCTCTGGTTCCCAAGAGGGTGGACGTAGCGGGTAGGAGTGCCTCGTGTCGGACTGTTACTTGGTTGATCGGATTAACAGTTCTTTTGAGTTCTAGGATTATCTTTATGTTTCCTTTATAGTTGTGTTGGAGAGGAGACCCCGAGAAGACCCGCTGACCAGACTCTTATCAAGATGGCAGGGCTGTAGGCTCACTCGGGGGTTGGAGTTGGTTTGGAGAGGAGATCCCCAGGTAGACCCGCTGCGCAGGCTCCCATCTAGCTGGCAGGTCCGAAGGCTCGCCTGTGGGGGAGAGGTCTGGTTCTTGGTCCTTGGTTCTGCACTACCCCGAGCGCGGCTCGGCCGCAGGTAGACCCGCTGCGCAGGCTCCCATCTAGCTGGCGGGTCCGAAGGCTCGCCTGTGGGGGAAAGGTTGGCTTTTGTGATTCTTTGGTTTAACCGCTTCTACAACACCCCGAGCTGGGCTTGGCCCCAGGTAGACCCGCTGCGCAGGCTCCCATCAAGCTGGCAGGTCCGAAGGCTCGCCTGTGAGGGAAAGGTTGGCTCTTGGGATTCTTTTGTTTAGCCGCTTCTACAATACCCCGAGCCGGGCTCGGCCCCAGGTAGACCCGCTGCGCAGGCTCCCATCAAGCTGGCAGGTCCGAAGGCTCGCCTGTGGGGGAAAGGTTGGCTTTTGTGATTCTTTGGTTTAGCCGCTTCTACAACACCCCGAGCTGGGCTCGGCCCCAGGCAGACCCGCTGCGCAGGCTCCCATCAAGCTGGCAGGTCCGAAGGCTCGCCTGTGGGGGAAAGGTTGGCTCTTGGGATTCTTTGGTTTAGCCACTTCTACGACACCCCGAGCCGGGCTCGGCCCCAGGTAGACCCGCTGCGCAGGCTCCCATCAAGCTGGCAGGTCCGAAGGCTCGCCTATGGGGGAAAGGTTGGCTTTTGTGATTCTTTGGTTTAGCCACTTCTACAACACCCCGAGCTGGGCTCGGCCCCAGGTAGCCCGCTGCGCAGGCTCCCATCAAGCTGGCAGGTCCGAAGGCTCGCCTGTGGGGGAAAGGTTGGCTTTTGGGATACTTCGATTTAGCCACCTCTACGACACCCCGAGCCGGGCTCGGCCCCAGGTAGACCCACTGCGCAGGCTCCCATCTAGCTAGCAGGTCCGAAGACTCGCCTATTGGGGAAAGGTTGGCTTTTGTGATACTTTGGTTTAGCCACTTATACGACACCCCGAGCCGGGCTCGGCCCCAGGTAGACCTGCTGCGCAGGCTCCCATCAAGCTGGCAGGTCCGAAGGCTCGCCTGTGGGGGAAAGGTTGGCTTTTGTGATACTTCGATTTAGCCACTTCTACGACACCCCGAGCCGGGCTCGGCACCAGGTAGACCCGCTGCGCAGGCTCCCATCTAGCTGGCAGGTCTGAAGGCTCGCCTGTGGGGGAAAGGTTGGCTTTTGTGATACTTTGGTTTAGCCACTTCTACGACACCCCGAGCTCGGCTCGGCCCCAGGTAGACCCGCTACGCAGGCTCTTATCTAGCTGGCAGGTCCGAAGGCTCGCATGTGGGGGATAGGTTTGGTTTTAGAAATCTTCATCGTCACCCTGACTCGGGCTCGGCCCCAGGTAGACTCGCTGCTCAGGCTCTCATTAGTTGAGCAGGGCGGTAGGCACACCTGGGGTGAAAGGATTAGCTTTGTGTGTACAAGAGAGTACAAAAAGGTATAGCTTAGATATTTTACAATGTTATGATGAATTGTATACTTATTGTAAGTAGTGGTATATACGGCAGTTCGATAGCAGAGAGCGTTACAAGTATCGCGTGATTCAAAATGATCAAGAGGTGCACGAAGAGTTTAGTGTTTTGAATGCAAATCTTGGATTCTCTCAAAATTTTTCTTTTGGGTCGGCTCCCACTCTCCGGATACTTGGGATTGGACATTTCTTTCCGAGCTTGTACCAACCTCGAAAAGAGCGGGGATTGTGTACAACCCCGTATCCGGCCGAGCGGGATCCTCCTCAAGTGGCGGGCCAGGGGCGTGCTACGAGCGACGTTTTAATGTAGCCCCGTTCGGGGATGTGCGGGTCCTCGTGCGTGCGTGCGGAGGCCTTGTGTGCGTAGGCTTAAAATTTATATATATATATTTGCTAAATATTATAATATATATATATATATATATTATATTATATACATATATATTATATTATATATATATATATAAGTTTTGATTTTATAAAAAGGGAAGGAGGGGGGTAGGCGAGTGGAGGAAGAAAGAAACAAAAAAACAAAAAAGCAAAAAGCAAAAGAGGGAAGGCAGAGCTCGGGACAGGGAAGAAAAAAGAGGAGAAAAACCCTATACCGCCCGGCCGCCCCTCTCCCTCTCTCCCTTGCCAGCGACCTGGAGCAGCCCCCTACACCGCCCGGTCGCCGCCTCCCTCTCTCGGCCTGGAGTAGCACAGCAGGCCACCCGCCGCTCCTCCTCCTCTCCCTCTCTCGGCCTGGAGAAGGCCGCCCGCGCCCCTCCCTCTCCCTCTTCCCATCCAGGCCGCCTCCAGCGGGGCCGAGCTCCTCTCGGCCCCCTCTTCCAGGCCGCCTCCAGCGGGGCCGAGCTCCTCTCGGCCCCTCTTCCAGGCCGCCTCCAGCGGGGCCAAGCTCCTCTCGGCCCCCCACTTCCCATCCAGGCCGCCTCCAGCGGGGCCGAGCTTCTCTCGGGCCCTCTTCCCGTCGCCGACCTAAGCAAGGAGCAAAAGCTCATTTCTCTCTCGGCTCTCCTTCCTCGCCGACGCCTGCAACTAGGTCGGCCAGGAGCTCCTCTCCCAATGCCACTTGGAGCTAGGCCGGTCAGTATCAGCTTCCCCGACGCCGCTTGAAGTTGTGGAGGCCGGGATCGACTTCCTCGGTACCATTCGGAGTACGATCGGCCTTGGATAGGCTCGGCCATGGAGGGAAAAATCACTTGGAGCCTTCAACTCTCCCACGGAGGTCGGATCCGAGCATGGACAACCACTACGGACGCTAGACGTCGAGACTCGGGCGATATGCGCGATTGCGGCTTCGTCAAAACACGCGTCAAGGGTAACGAAGTTTCTACTCGGGCAGGTGAAGCCCTCAATTTACATATTTGCATGGAAGCCCCTCTCCACCAACGCGTAGGGGAAGGGAGCTCTCCAACGGGTTGACGTGTACGTCCCCGCTATTAATTGCATTTAGTATCCGGAAGTGTGAGTACGGATTTAGGCATGCTTTGTGAAGCCCATTCGGACGTATGAGCCGAATTGGTGATGTGCTGTGTGAAGCCCATTCGGACGTATGAGCCAAATTGGTGATGTTCTGTGTGAAGCCCGTCCGGACGTATGAGCCGGATTGGTGATGTTCTGGGGTTCCCGGAGAAGACTCCGTGGAAGTTGGATATTATCTATTTGCAGGGAATGCGCACCGTTGCCCCGAAAAAGGGGTGTACGGAATATATTTGTCCAGCTTATGTTAGCCGACTGTTGTTCAGCTGGCAGTCGTTCGTCGAGACGTTGGCGTACAGGTGTTGCAGTACCAAGCAAGGAATAGCGGGCTTGAGCCCAAGCTTGTGCCGGCCCTCGAAGGTCTAATTTTATTTATATTGCCGGCCTGCGTGCCGATGTATGGAATTTATATTCCTGTATTTATTTATAATCTGTGATGCTCTGTGGATGTATGGTTTATTCTTTTTGCTTTGGGCGAGCGGTGTGCTCGTGAACCGCTCGTCCCGTGGGAACCCCAAGGTTTATGCCGGGAAGCCCCTGTTGGCCTGTTGATAGCCGTTTAAGGCAGCAGAGTCGCGCTGTTTGCAGCCCAGTTGGGCAGCGTGTCGTAAAATTGTTCGGCGATGTTGCGCCTTTAGTAGCGCGGGTGAGGAATATTTTGTATAGACCCAAGGAGATACATCTGGATAGGAGAGAGTTGGTCTTGAGACCCTCCTTAAATGTTCTGGTCGGGCAAGAGTGCCTTCCGAAGGTGTCTTAGCTCAGCCTTTGATGTAACATCCCATTTTCCAATTAGACCCCCCTTAGGAGTGACTTGAGCATAACTAGGTCATATGAGTTAACCTAGGTGAGCCCAGGAGACCAAGTGACCTAAAAACCTAGTTGAGACCAACTTGGTCTGCAAATAGTAATTTTCAAAACTCTGATTTTGGGTGGCCTAGTAGGTTCATTGTGACTCTAAAAATTCCCTTAGACCTAATGTGGGCCTAATGAGTCACTATGGACCCACTTGGGTCAACCATAGTGGTCAATTTGACCAAGTCAACCCCAAGCCCAAATCAAGTCAAACCTAGCCTATATGGGCTAACCCAACCTCAAACCACCCTCCTCCTTAAGCTAACTCTTGCATGATTATTTTTGTATGATATTTGGCTGCCTATATCCTAGGGAATTGACCAAGTCAACATTGGTGACTAGGAGAGAGAAGGTGAGCTCCATTTTCATGATAATGGAGGAGAGAGAAAAATTCAAGAGAGAGGGAATGGAGGGATCAGCCAAAGGGAGGCCAAAGGCCACCCTTAATGGCTGAATTCAACTCCCCGGGGGAAGGGGAGAAGTTTTCAACCTTTTCCCAGCCACCTAGGCCTTGGTTCAGCCCCCCTCCTCCATGGCCGAACCTAGCCATTAATGGCTTTGATGGCCATTTTCAAAACCACCTCCCCCCCTCCCCTCCTGGCCATTTATACCCCATCAGCAAGCTAGGGTGAGGGATTTCGAAACCCTAGATAGGAGGGAGAACCGCTGTCGGAGCCACCAAGAAGAGGAAACATCGCCGCCGCTGCCGCCATGCATTCCCGTCGCTCCACCCGCATCCGAGCCCGAACTCAGGTCCTCCTCCTCTCCTTCTCTCATGCTTAGATCCTAGGAATGCCTAGAAATCGATTTCATGCCCAAACGAACCGGAGCCATGTTTTGAAATTTCAGAAAATTGCCATTTTTTGGGAGCTTTTGAAGCTCTCGGCTAGGGCGGCGCCGCCACCTCCGGCCGCCCTAGCTCCGGCCGTGGATAGCCCCCACCACCGGGAACAAATGGGTGATGTTTCCCGGTGGTGGCGCCGCCTCAGGCCGCCGGAATAAGGCCCGCAAAAACCACCTGTGCGGGCTCGTTTTCTGTCCAAATCGGAGAAGATGAACAGTTGCCGTCGGATGCGCTTTAAGATTCGTGCAGGATCAAATAAACACTTATAAACCCCTAATTTTCGGATTTTCTGTATTTAATAAAACAGTTTCACTATAAATTAAATTTAGGCCCTTTAAGCGCACCACATGAAAAAGGTTACAACATGAAAGTTGTAGGTATTTTAAATACCTACAATTTGATATGCAGTGGTGAAAAATTGGATGAGGGGACTGTCCTGTAGAGCCTTTTTAGTAAGGGTATGTCCTACAACTAGGGCAGATTTCTTCTAAAAATTATTTAGGCTCTTTAGGGGCATGTTCATCAAAAATGATCAACATAAATATTGTAGGAATTTTTATTATCTACAGTTTGATATGTAATTAAAAATTTTAGGACAAGTATTCTGACCTATAGGGCCATTATTCTAGGGTAGGTCCTACAAATAGGGCAGATCTTTGAAAAATTCCCCACACCTAATCCTTAGTCCAAATGCTTTGAAATTTGGACAGGGACTCAATATCACCTAGACCTAACTCCTGTAAAAAATTGGAGACCATTTGTGATAGTGTAACTTAGGGTTCTGCCCTAAACCTAGAAAAGCTAGGGTAAGGTAGTTGAAGGGTCAAATGACCTCCAAACCCTCCCAAATTTTGGTGAGGTGTCCCTGGTATAGGTAGCTAGGTATGGTTCAAATTTCAACTCATTTGGTTGAGTTTTGATTAGGAATCCTCTAAACCCTAGTTTTGACCTAGTAGAAGGAAGCTTAGTGAGAAGGTTCTTTGCACTCTGGTATGATCATCTCACCTCAACAGAGGTTGAGATTTTTACCACTGGTTTATTTTGGTCCTAAGATTACCCTTAGGGAAGATGGGATGATTTAGGGTAAGTTTACCCTAGGGCCCAGGTTCAAACCCTAAATGTGGACTTTGGGGGTTTGTGAAGGACATAGGGGAAAATGCCCTTGTATGGACTTGAGAATTGGTGGAGAGGTTGTTAATGAGTTTTTAACTCTCTGGTTGTAATATTAGATAATTTTGATGTAGGTAGCTACCTCAAAACTTAAACCCTAGTTTTAGGGTAGAAGGGATTTTAGGTCAAAACAGTATCTTAAACTCTTTTAAAAGCCATGAAATTGGGGTAGTGAGTTTCTAGGGTAGTTAGGACCCTTGGATAATTTTACTAGAATTTTTGGATAGGTATTTCTAGTACTTCATTCATGAATGTGGGTAAATAGTGTTTTTAAATCATTATGAATCAGTGGGATTTTCCTCTGAATTTTTGGAGTTATGGATTTAGTACTTGATTCACAAGCATGCTAGATTAGGATTTTAGAAAATGATTTATTATAAATTAATTTCTAGCAGGAAAATTATGAAACTTTTATAGTACTGTTTTCATGGTATTTCTAATATCCTGTAATTAATCCAATTTATTTGGAAGAGAATTTGATGTAGTTTATTCATTAGACATGAAGGAAATGGTTTATTGCAAAAATAAGTTTAGGCCCCTTAGACCATAGGGAAAATTGCCAAACCTTGGATATGTCATTTTTATGTATATTAATATTTGTCTTAAATTTATTATGATTTATACATGACTGAAAAATATAATCTTTGTACAAATTTGGAAGACCTTGGATTTTAGTAAAATTAATTAATTACTAGATTAACTGGGAAAATTGTTATTATCGGAAATCGATTCAATAATGTCATGATAGGCCCCCAGTAATTAACTTAGGCCGTTCGGAAGAAAACACAAAGGACATCTGTTGGAACACCCTATTACTAATTTGGGTAAGGATCACTATGGTTGTCTTAGGAAACCAGGTTGACCTAGTTGTATAGTTGTAAAGGTCAACATTAGAATGAGTCTAGGGCTTAGAACTTAGGTTTGAAGCTGCCCCCAGGACCTCTCCAATGTCAAGGATATAGAGCCAAGTCTAAGGCAATTTCTCGTCGAGCTCAGGTCGACGAAACGTCGAACTCGGTTCGACGCTCTCTGAGCTCAACTTGATAAATCGTCGAACTCCGGTCGACGATCTTCGAGCTCAGATCGACGATCTCTCTTCAGTCATTCTTCAGGTCGCTGAGCTCGGTTCGACGATCTTCGAGCTCAGTTCGACGTTTTCTGTCTGCTTTATCTCATTTTATCTCTGAGCTCAGTTCGACGATCGTAGAGCTCAGATCGACGATTCTTCTGAGAGATCGACGCTTTTAAGGATTCAAATGCTTTTATTCTTTGGAATGTTTTTGAATATTATCAGCATTTATGATAAGAAGATCTGCCAGCCGTTTGTCTTTATTCTGGAGCAAGTTTCAAGGTATTATTCAGAGAATGTTTGCTGGACTTTCCTCTAGAAGACAAGACTCCTTATGGAAGAAATTTATGACTGCCAACGGCTACTTTGGACAAAGAATTTTTCAGAGAATAAGATCTTCCTTTTTCAATCACAAGGATATACACAGAATACAGAACACTGATAGCAAAAGAACAACAGAAGAACTGTGACATAAAAAATCTTCTTGCTTACTGAATAGTGTTAACAACTTCATCTCAAGAACTCCAGACACCTCATCTCTCAGTCTTCTTGCTGAAACAATCTTTTGCTGGAGATCAAAGTTCTGAAGACCTATCACCCTA
This sequence comes from Platanthera zijinensis, assembly GCA_039513925.1. Taxonomy (NCBI): domain Eukaryota; kingdom Viridiplantae; phylum Streptophyta; class Magnoliopsida; order Asparagales; family Orchidaceae; genus Platanthera; species Platanthera zijinensis. The sequence continues at coordinate 93,771,288 of CM077081.1, forward strand.
GAGCAAAGCTTCCCTTCCTGAACCAGTCTAGATCTCAGGGGGAGCTTTAACAACAAAGATCCACTAGTCTTCTCTCATTTGATTTGAGAACAGAGAAGACAACTTCATTTCCTTTTCCTTTTTATTTTCCTTCTGTAAAAGGGTTTTCAAAACTCCCTTCAAAAGCTTTGAGTCTGGTTCTGAGAGCCTTGTCAAAACTCAGTGGTGGCAAGACACCTTATCAAAAAATCCAGTTTTGGTTTTTGAGCACCTTAACAAAAGCTCATTGGTGTCAGGACACCTGATCAACTCATCCTGAGTGGATTCCTACCAAGGGTGGTAGAAGAGTGGATGTACCCAGGTTTTGGGAAACCACTATATTTCCTTGTGTCTTCTGGATTGTTTGTTTGATTGTTGCTGTGTGCTGTGCTCTTAGTTTCTTGCCTCTTTAATTATTTTCTAACACTCTACACTATAGTATAAATTAAATTTTATATATGCTGATATTTTAAAAACCTGTGAAAATTATTTGAACAAACTCTATTCACCCCCCTCTAGAGTTAGATAAATTTACCCTCACTTTCAATTGGTATCAGAGGGAGGTTGGTTGCTCATACAGGCTAACACCTGAACCAAGTGATCCTTGGTAAAATCTATCTTTTAAGAGGGTTATTTCTTCTCATATATATATTACTCTAAGACATGGCACATAACAAGGATTATGCAAGCACCAGACCTCCAGTGTGCAATCTATCTAAGTTTGCACTTTGGAAGGCAAGGATTAAATTATACATGAACTCTATTGATGAAGATATTTTCAATTCTGTCTTGACAGTTTGTCCAAGTCCACCAGCAAGCTCAAGCACAAATGCTGTTCCACCTCCCTCAGGAACAGATGTAGACATAAAAAAATGGAAAACTGCAGATGCAAAAGCTATGAACATCTTAGCTCAGACAATGTCTGATGAGATATTTTAGAAAGTAGCTGACTGCAACTCAGCCAAAGGAATTTGGGACAAGCTCTCTGAAATTGTCTCAGGGTCTGCTGATGAAAGGAAAGACAGGAGATCTCACCTCATAACCCAATATGAGAATTTCAAGAAAGGAGAGACTGAGTCAGTGGCAGATATGTACAACAGATTGAGTCTGATTGTCAATGAGCTAAGGACCTTGGATAAAGAAATCTCATTGACTGAGCTTAATGACAAGATCCTAATGTGCTTCCCCAGTACTTGGGATTCAAGAATCTGGCCAATCAAAGATGCCAGAAGTCTAAATGAAATCACTACTGAAACTCTCCTAGGCAAGCTCAAATCTTATGAGCTGCTTATCAAGAACAGAGAGGAAGAACAGAAGGCTGCTTCACCAGCCTTAAGGAAAGAGAAGTCAATAGCTTTCAAAGCTATTGAAGATCTGCCTGAAGAAAAACTCACAGGCAATGAGGAATTGGTCAGCCTACTGGCCAAAAGATTTTACAAGCTAGCCAGAAAGGACTTCAGAAAAAGGCCATACAAAGGTCATGACAAACCAAGGTATGATAAGTCAAATAATAATAACAAAGAAATCATATGCTTTGGTTGCAGGAAACCAGGCCACATTGTGCCTGACTGTCCAGAGAACAAGAACAAGGACAGAAAGGATAGAAGAGAAAGAAGAAAAGAAAAAGATTTCAAAAAGAACAGCTCAGACAAAGCCTCCTCTAGCAGGAACAAAAATACAAGGAAGGGTTTTGTTGCTGAGACATGGAGTGAGACAGAAGAAGATTCTGAAACTTCATCTAGCTCCAGTGATGATGAAGATGATGCTGATGAGAAAGAATTCTGCATGATGGCTATCAATGCCTCACAGCAAAACTCTGATGAAGAATCAGATTCAGATTCAGAAAATCAACCAGAGGAAGATCAGGTAATTAGCTCTTTTGATTTTAATTCTGAGGACTTCAAAAATGAATTTAAGACATTGTGCTTGGATTTACTAAGATCTGAAAAAGAGATAATCTCTCTCAGAAATAAATTATCTGAATACAATGTCCTAAACTCAAATAACCTCAAACTCTCTGAGGAGTTAGAATGCTGTAGGGAGGAGATAGCTTCACTGAAAAGTGAACTGTCAAGAGCTAAAAAGTTTGAAGAATCCCTAAATGGGAGAAGTATCAGACTGATGGACATTACAAGCACAGTGAACTCTAGATTCGACAGTACACTGGGCTTGGGTGCCTCATCCAGCCAACCTATAATATTAACAACTCCAATCAATTTTGTCTCTGACAAAGGAAAGGGAGTAATAGAGGTAGCTAGGAAGAATGCAGATCTGTCAGAGAAAAATTCAGTTCAACAGATTGCGTCGAGCAGAGCTCAACGATCGTCGAACAGAGCTCGACGATCGTCGAACAGAGCTCGACGATCTAACCACAGATCGTCGACCTCAGCTCGACGATATCCAAACTCTGAACTTCAGTATAATCGATCTTCGAATAGAGATCGACGATCTGACCCAAGATCGTCGACCTCAGCTCGACGATCATCGAACAGAGATCAGAACTGTGAACATTCCTTCAATGGCACATCTAGATTCAATCCTAGAGGTCCCACATCCCAAGGCTTTAACCCCTATACTGAATGGATAGTACCTCCTAGGAGATACCATCCTGAAGGCTATAAGAGTCAACCAGGGATGTCTTTTATTTCTGAATTCAAAGGATGTCAGCCTAGGCCCAAGGTTAACTGGGTCAAAAACAAGTAAGCTGCTCATGTGCAGGTAAAGACCTATTCAGTATCTAACCAACAATGGTATTTGGATAGTGGGTGCTCAAAGCACATGACAGGGAACAGGGAGAACCTATCATCCTTCATAACCAAACTTGGACCCAAAGTGATTTTTGGTGATTCAAATTTTGGCCAAACCAAAGGATATGGTGCTGCTCAGATAGGCTCAGTAACTTTTAAAAAGGTGGCTTATGTAGAAGGACTGAAGCACAATCTGATAAGTATCAGTCAACTATGTGATGAAGGATACAAGGTGACATTCAATAAATCCCTGTGCAAGATCAAATCAGAGGACAACATAATAGTGTTAACAGGTAAAAGGACAGGTAACATCTACTTAGTAGATTTTCTTTCCTCTAAAGTAGATATCTGTTTATTCAATTCCATATCTAAGCCTAATATTTTGTGGCATAAGAGACTAGGACATCTAAACCTTAGAACCATTGCTAGGCTATCCAAGGACAACCTTGTTAGAGGACTACCTACTGGCCCCTACAAGAAGGAAGGACTTTGCAAGGCTTGTCAATTAGGCAAGCAAACTAAAAATAGCTTTAAGTCACTTAATAAGAGTGATTCACCCAGGATTTTGTATTTGTTGCACATGGATCTTTTTGGACCCATATCAGTACAAAGCCTAGGAGGGAAGTCCTATACTTTAGTAGTTGTAGATGACTTCTCAAGATTCACTTGGGTATTCTTTCTGAGGAAGAAGTCTGATAACTTCAAGTGTTTGACAGATTTTCTCAAATGCATTCAGATTGAGTTCAACACTCACATTGCCCTGATCAGAAGTGATCATGGGATAGAGTTTGATTCTCTTCTCATGCAAGAGTTCTGTCAAAGTGAAGGGATCAGGCATACTTTCTCAGCTCCTAGAACTCCTCAACAAAATGGGGTAGCTGAAAGGAAAAATAGAACCCTAATTGAATCTGCTACTACATTGTTGACAGATGCTCACTTACCTCTATCCTTTTGGGCTGAGGCAGTGAACACCTCCAACTATGTATTAAATAGAAGCCTGATACATAAACTAAAGGGCAAGACTCCCTATGAATTGCTCAAAGGGAAGAAACCTAAAGTAAATTATTTTTAAATTTTTGGCTGTATTTGTTATATTCATAATAATGACAAGAAACATCTAGAAAAATTCCAAGCTAAAGCTGATGAAGGAGTGTTTCTGGGATACTCCATGATCAGCAAGGCCTATAGGGTATATAATAAATCATCTTGTAAAATTGAAGAATCTGTTCATATTACCTTTGATGAGACTAACATGTGTTATAAGGAGAAGTCTACTTCTACCAAGGAACCCTTGCAGGTACAATCTATATCAGAAAGTATGGACAGATTACAGGTTAAAGAAGAGGACACAACCTTTCAACCTATTCAGCAAAAGAATGAAAGCAGTGATGATGAAGAAGTGCAACATCTTGAAGAAAATCATCCTGAAGAGCCAGTTGTTGTTCCACTAGAGGAGACAACAACACAGGCTGGTGAACAATCAACACCCCCTGTTGATTTAGTAACAACAAGAGATCATCCAATCACCCAAGTAATTGGAAACATCTCAGCTGGTGTGCAAACCAGAAATCAGCTCAACCAGAACCTGATGCACACCTGCTTCCTATCTCAAGTTGAGCCTCAATCCATTCAAGATGCAGAGCAAGATCCACACTGGATCATTGCAATGCAAAAGGAGCTACATCAATTTGAAAGGAACAAAGTTTGGGAACTAGTGCCAAAGCCAAAGGGTCATTCCATTGTTGGAACAAAGTGGGTTTTCAGAAACAAGCTGGATGACCAAGGAATTATTGTCAGAAACAAGGCAAGGCTAGTTGCTCAAGGCTACTCTCAACAAGAAGGAATAGACTATGACCAGACCTTTGCAGCAGTTGCAAGGTTAGAGGCCATCAGAATATTTCTAGCTTATGCTGCTCACAAAGGCTTCAAGGTCTATCAGATGGATGTGATGAGTGCATTTCTCAATGGGGACATCAAAGAGGAAGTCTATGTTAGACAACCTCCAGGTTTTATCTCTCTAACTCACCCTGATTATGTTTTCAAATTGCATAAAGCATTATATGGTCTCAAGCAAGCTCCTAGAGCATGGTATGAGACCCTAGCATGCTTTCTTCTGGAAAATGATTTTGTTAGGGGGAGAGTAGACCAAACTCTTTTTATTAGAACCCATAAGTCCCATACCCTACTAGTACAAATTTATGTAGATGATATCATATTTGGATCTACTGATTCAAACTTGTGCAGAAAGTTTTCCAGCCTAATGCATTCCAAATTTGAAATGAGTAGCATGGGTGAGCTCTCCTTCTTCTTAGGATTGCAAGTAAAACAGCATGCTGAGGGCATATTCATTTCCCAAACCAAGTATGCTAAAGAATTGGTTAAGAGATTTGGCATGTCTGAGGCATCTTGTATGAAAACACCCATGCCTACCAATGCTGTATTGGATGCTGATGAACATGGGAAACCAGTTGATCAGACAACATATAGAGCAATGATTGGCTCTCTATTGTACCTTACAGCCAGTAGACCAGATATAATGTTTGCTACATGCATATGTGCTAGATTCCAAGTTATCCCTAGAGAGTCACACCTAATTTTAGTTAAAAGGATTCTTAGGTATGTAAAAAGTTGTCCAAATCTAGGACTCTGGTATCCAAAAGATTCAGGATTTGAATTAACTGGATTCTCAGATGCTGATTATGCTGGATGCAGAATAGACAGGAAAAGCACCAGTGGAACATGTCAGTTTCTTGGTGACAGACTTGTCTCCTGGTTTTGTAAGAAGCAAACATCTGTGTCAACTTCAACTGCTGAAGCTGAGTATATGGCTGCAGGCAGTTGTTACTCACAAATATTGTGGATACAAAATCAGCTTCTAGACTATGGTTACAACTTAGAGAAGTCAAAAAATTTCTGTGATAATACCAGTGCTATCTCTATAGCACAAAATCCAGTCCTCCATAGTAGGACAAAACACATAGAAATTAGGCATCACTTTCTAAGAGATAATGTAGAGAAAAATAAAATTGAACTCCAATATATTCCTACTGATTTGCAAAGGGGAGATATTTTCACCAAACCTTTGGATGAAAAGAAACACAGTTTCTTCCTAAATCAGTTAGGCATGTTAGATGGAGGAAGCCTAAATTAAATTACAAGATTTTGAAAAGCTAAAACAGACCAAGACTAGGCTAAAAATCAGTTCCTTTTGAGTCTGTAGAATAAGTTTTGTCTCTGAACTGCGCTCGACGTTTTCCCAGAAATCGTCGAACGAAGATCGACGATTTTCCAAAAATCGTCGACCAGAGATCGACGTTCCCGAAGTCGTCGATCTGAGTTCAGAGCCTTCGCTAGATCTAGGCTTTCTCTCCTCCTGTTCAGAGGCCGTCGAGCGGAGCTCGACGCTTTTCAACATCGTCGAACGGAGATCGACGATATTGACGTCTCTTCAGATTTCTTCTGTAGCCCAAATCGTCGATCTGAGTTCGACGCTTCTTCGAACTGAGCTCCACGATTTTCCGTTTCGCCGTCGAACCCTAATATAAAATCATTTCTTCAGCCGTCGTTCTCCTTTTGCGCTTTCATACTCTACAACTTTCTTCATTTTCCCTCCAAATCCTCTACACTTGGTCGCGTTTGGTTTTCTGTTGCAGGTGCAAATAGCGGAATCCAGTGCTGCTATCTCTAAGATGAAATTTGATACAGGATTCGATATAGACATGAACTCGTTTGATGGAAGCGACCAACGCTTCAAGGACATTCTAAATCTATTCATAGAACAATAGTTGACTCAAATAATGACTACACGGATGAAAATTGCTTCAGAAGAAATCAAAGAGTGGTGGTTTACAGCGATAGACGAGACTGAGAACTCTGTCGTCGGCATCATTAAAGGGACTCAGGTACATCTTTCACCGGCTCTCTTAACAGATGTCTTTCAACTTAGTACTGGAGAAGATTCTATTGAATTATCTGGAGAAGATTATGATTCAATGCTTAATCGAATGGGTCACAATGCTATCAACCCTAACAAACTTTTAAAGAAAAATCTGTCTCTGGAATATCAATTCCTGGCTGATGTAGTTGGGAAAGTGCTGTTGGCCAAGCACTCAGCTCATGACACCATCTCTAGATATCAACTTTGCTTGATGAGAGCTTTAGTCGATAAGAAACACCTTGATTGGGGATCCATCTTCTTCAACTTAATTAAGAAAAAGATCAATAAGACTGCCGTGAGTTTTGGGAGAATCTTAGGGGTCTATCTGCACTACAGATGCCCTGAACTGTTAACCTCCTCTGGGATGTTCATCAATGCATCCAAGAGGCTCTCATGTGCCCTATTCAGCAAATGGGACAGGCAAATCATCAACCCTACAAGAGCTACTGCACCACTTCCTTCAGGCACAAGGACTGCTTCAGTCACTCCACCAGCAGAAGTGTTGCCTGCCTCTCTTCCTCCTCTAGCTGTATCTACCCAGCCATTTCCTCCTCACCACCAGTCACAACCATAACCACATCATCCCCAATTACTATTTCCTCACCAGTTTCATCCCCTCCTGTATCCACCTCAGAGGAATTCCATCCTCTCTTCTCCTATTCAACCTTCACCCTACCATCCTTTTCCCTTGTAGATGATTCCTTCATGGATGATTCTCCCTCCACTCCTCCTGAGCCACCCTCTACCTCCTCTTTTCAACAAATGCTTCATGACATTCTCTCCCAACCATCCTTCACACCCTCTCTTTCTTCACCTATCTCCATGTAAGATCCTGTTCCTCAAATCCGAGGCAACCCGGATCTTATGCCCAGGACCGCCGCCTTACGGTGACACTAACGCACGAGTTAGTCGTCACCGCAAGATGCCGATTCTGCCGGCTAGTACGATCATAACCTGTTCGGCCAATATGAGAATAATTGCATAATAAATCAGAGTAAAAGCAGAAGCAAGTCCACAGCCACATCACATATATATATCAAATGAAATAAAAGCCAGTCTATAATGAGCACAGAAGTGAAAGTAAATAGGGCTTATGCCCAGTACATCATAATCTCTCTCTCACTCTCATACACAGCAGCGGAAAAAAAAAACAAAACTCTCTCACAACACACCTGTAGACGTGCTCCGGTAGTAGTAGCTGGTATCTGCCCCTCAAGTCCTGCCTCCTCGACGTACTGGTCCACCTCCTCGAGCTCCTAAAATAGTAAGGTCAACGACCATTAGTCAAAAAGACTAAGTCGTATCCTCAGCACCTCCTCCTGCAACTCCTAGGCACCGTGCGGGAGGACGAAGCGGAGGACAACAAGGGGTGGCAAAGGCGAGCAGGTGACAGGAAACTAACAGGGTATATATAATCAAAATATAATGAAATGTAACCTCCACTTATGCGGGTACGCATAAGCAAGGGATCTTTTGCAAGGCTCCCATTGCATAGAATGTCCCATACCATTTATACAATGGGGTGTCAGAGTCACAAGCATATATATAAAGGAAAATAACCTTAACCTATAAACATGCCCACTCAGGCTTATAGGCTAAGGGTTCGTATAGCAAGTCCTAATGTATAAGCGTCCCATACCACTTATACATTAGGTGTCTTAGGTTGTTATGCAGATTAATGTTATGCAACTATATGGTGGGTATGATATGAACATGCAGTACAACACACACACACGACTCCGTGATCACAGACCTTTAGTTCCCACTTTTCGAGAGCTAGCATCACTCTCAGGTACCACCGTTGTGGCTACGGCAGCAGCGGAACGGGCGCTTCCGCCTTCTAGGCGGGTATACACACTACCAGGCCTAGACCTCTCTTGTACGCCTCTGTACACCGACAAGTGCACTCTAGAGCCTCTGCGTACCACTTTGCTGACTTCCTGTCAGTCTTGTTGGGTCGGGTGCGCGTTATTAGGAAAAGTCCTCCAGACTCCAGTATAAACATCCTACTGGTCCTTCTAACCCTCGCACCCGCCTGGTCCACCGTACTGCCGTCGGTGTGACGACCGGCCAGTACCGCATGGCCCGCCACTAGTATATGCACATGCAAGTATTATATATTGAGCCTCCAGCTCAAAGGACTATCCGGTCACAAATCTCTCCAACCCTGGCCGAGTGAGTGTATATAAGCCAATTTCTTTCCTCCAACTCTGCACGGGTGAGCAAGTAGTCAAAAGACTCCAAGTCCCTCCAACCCGGCACGAGTGAGCGCATGTCCAGTTCACTTAACCTATTAGACTACTCTTATCTACAGATTATCATACTTAGAGTCTTAGGGTTAATCCCAGGACTGCCCAAGGTATTCCCGGTGAAGGGCTCTCAGGGGCACTAGGAGCTGCGATGGGCTGAATCCCAAAGCTCCCTTTCTCAAGGATATTTACTTTAGTTGTTTCTTACCCCGGACCCCTTTTTTCTCTCTTCTGTTACATAGAGTGACCTAGTGATTTAAGGTATGGATTAAGGAGTGACGGTCTTCCATCAACTCTTCCTAGGCAAGTCTAATATTGCACTGTTACTCTCGCCTCTAGAATGCAACTGCCATCCAGGGTTATACTTCCGAACTTAGACTCTAACTCAGTTGTTGATTCATCCCCTGGCGGCCTATAGTCCAGCCTACTTTTACTATGCGCACCCCATGACCTAACACCACCCTGAAATCGAACTTCTAAATTCCTGGTCCAACTGACTCCAAACATTTATCCTAGGGTGGTATGGACTACTAAAATGAATATGTGGATTTTATGAATTTTCTACGTTATTAAGGCCCTTAATTAAATCTTATAAATTATTTACTAGGTCATTTTACCCATGAAGAGTCCTCAATTAAAATCCTCTGACCTAGGGGAATTTTCCTGAGATGCAAATGATTAAAATAACACTGTCTACAAGGTTTCATAATTTCCCTTTTTATTTTTATTTTCTTCCCATAATTAATGTAGATTTTATCTGTCTACCATTTCCCAAATGAAGTACGAGATTTGTGTTTACTAAAATTCCAGAAAATTCACTGAGCAATTGTATTATTATTTTATGAATGATGGCAAAATTTCATTCCTTCCTGAACGATGATGGCTTAACAAAATTCATTTCTAAATAATTACCAAAATGCCATTTTCCTATCCAAATAATTTTCAGTGTGTACAAAAATTCTGAAATAAATATGCCACACTAATATTGTTATTGTACACCTATAGGGATATTTTATACAATTTTCCCACATGTAGTTACCATCATTTCTCATATAAATACAAAAGGGGTAAAACAGTAATTTCAAGATTTTTGCCCTAATAATTTCCAAACAGAGGTCTAAAATTTTCCAAAGTCAAATAAGACACCATAAATTAACTTGGCTGAATTTGAGAATTTTCTATAAACAAAATCAAAATTTTCCATTTATTTTCCCAAAACTCCTATATTTTGTAAAATTCCATTAAATGGTATTTCTGATTTCATAAGTCCCAAAAATAATTCTAGGGGTGAATCATGCCCTAATGTATCACTGTAATTTATTGCATGGTTTTTGGGTGCCTCAGCTAGGTTAAATACACAAAATACAAATTATTGCTAATTGCACACCAAGGCCTAAATTAGCCTACACAAACACATGGAATAACCCTTCATGCAGGGGTCCAATTGCCTTGAAACTTCTACCAGACACCAATAATGTCCCCAAGGACATACCACCAAAATTTGGGGTCATTTGGGTGCCTAAAATTACAATTATGCCCTTAATTAAATTTTTGATATTTTGATAAAAACTATAGAAAAAGTTCTTCCAAAAATTCCAAATTTTTGGCAGGGCATAGGCATGCCCTAAATACACCCATGACCAAAATTTCAGGTCATGGTGATGCTTGTTTTGTCTTGGGCATCAAATTTGGTTTCTGCCCTAGTTTAGGGGCAGTCCTAGCAAAACAGCCCTACAGGGCAGCCTACTGGTCCAAAAGTCATGATTTCTATGGCATTTCAAAGTTAACCCATCTACCTAACTTTTTCATTCAGGGTTCATTCTATGGTGGGGCCTCTAAGTGCCTCAAAATGAACATGCATGTTTGCTGTTAAAATGTGACAATTATTACACTGTGCATACTATAGAAAGTACAGAAATAATAAAAATCTGTTTGCACAGATCTTAAAGCTTAATCCAACGGCGGCTGTACTTCTTCCCCATGCAATGCATGCAGGCCAACCCGTGCAGGCCACCCTTGCGGGGTGGTTTCCGGCCATCGCCGGCGGCGAGGCCTCCGGCCAATTGCTTCCCCGGCCTCACGGTGGCCGGGGCTTGATCTGGCCGGCGACTGGGCGGCGGAGAGCGGCGGACGGCGGCGGCGCCACCAACCCGAGAGGCTATTAATCCGCCATTTTTGAGCTTTTTCCCAAGCTGAAAGAGCCTACGGTCGAGCCCTTTTGGGCTTGGCCACTAACCTAGGAGATCTAGGAAGACTAGTACATGAGGAGAGGAGGGGATACTGACTTGTGGTTGAGGGTGGCGGCGGCTCTCCATGAGATGGATTTTCCGGCGATCTCCTCGGCTTGCCATGGAAGTATGAGCTCTGGCCTCTCTCTCTCTGTCTCTGGGATAGGGCTGGATGGAATGAGAGAGGGGGAAGGGTTTGGGGCTGAGTTATGAGAGTGGGCGACTTCACCTAGGTAGGGGGGCGGATTCACCAATGTTGGGGGTCAGGTTAGTGGATTTGGCCGGCTAGGTGGCTGGTGAGTGGGTCCCACTGGCCATGAAGGCTGATTAGAGCCTAGTGGGTCGGGTTGCCAAGTGTTGGGCCGGGTTGGGTGAGTGAATAGGGAGGGTTGACTCCACCAAGTTGTTTAGCTATGTTGGGCTTGGGTTGGGTTTGGGCTTGGTTCAAGGCTGCATGGTGGGGGTCCTACACCTCCTAATACCCATGCATGGTCAGCCAACCCATCATGGGTTGGTGGGATGAGCCCAAATGGCCCAAAATAACTCCTAGGCACTTTCTCTCTCCTATTCTTCCTCTTTTCTCTCTCCTAGGTAATTTTCCAACTTTACTATTGAGAGGCCCTATTTTTCTCTCCCCTAGGGTTTATAGGGTCACTTTAGGCCCACATGATGAATTTGGGTTGATTTGGGTGGACCCAACCCAGTGAATTGGGCTAGGGCACCATTTTCACTATTTAGGTCAAAGGTGTTGACTTGACCCATCATGGTCAACTGGTTGACCCCCTGACCTACCTTGGGGTCCACTTAGATTGTACTTAGGGTTAGGGCATCATGGTGGGGTCATGGTGTGGCTAAGGTTCCTGTTTAGGCTAGTTTGACCTAGTTTGACTTTGGCCCCATGGTGGGCCCCACATGGCTACAACCCACTATCTAGGGTCAAACCTAGCTCATTACCCTAACACCCACCCCATGCCTAACCCAATCTAAGTTAAGGGGTCTAGAAGTAACATTGGGATGTTACAAATCCTATAAACAAAAGAAATAATTTCGTCCCCGAAATTTAAGTTTGGGTCTACGGGTTCCAGTTGCAGAAATTGTTAAGGAAATTTTGTAGAAAATAACATAAAAGTACCTGATGTAAATAGTTCTGGATGACGCTCCAGCATCAGATCCCTAGGTTCCCAGGTGTGCTCCTCCCGTCCATGGTTGGACCACAGCACCTTTACGAGTGGAACCTTCTTTTTCCTCAACGTTCGGACCGCTGAATCGTCGATCCGGATCGGCTCCAATCTAACCGAACGGTCAGGCTCTACCGGTCCAGCTGCAGTAGGGACATGCTGCTCAGGGCGAAGGAGAGCTCTTCGCAAAGAAGAGACATGGAACACATCGTGTAGGCTGCTCAGCTCCGGAGGTAGCTGCAGCCGATAAGCCAAGGGGCCCACACGCTCCAGAATCAGGTATGGTCCCATGTACCGGGGGCTGAGCTTCTTATGTCTCCGAATCCGAGAAATACCGTGTACCGGTCGGATCTTCAGGAAAACCCTGTCCCCAACTTGGAACTCCACTTTCCGGTGTCGAGCATCATAATATTTCGCCTGTCTGCTCTGAGCCTCCAGAAGCCGATCCCTGATCAAATGAATCTGAGCCTCCGTATCCTCTACAAAGTCTGACCCAAGGGCTCGAGTATCCACATCTTGCACCCAGGATAGCGGAGTCCGGCATTTTCTCCCATAAAGCGCCTCGTAAGGAGCCATCCCGATGCTGGCCTGGTGGCTGTTGTTGTATGAGAATTCGATCAACGGCAGTAGCCTCTCCCAAGGTTTCCCTGTATCCAAAATACATAACCTGAGCAGGTCCTCCATAGTGCGTATCGTCCGCTCCGTCTGACCGTCGGTCTGCGGGTGGAAGGCAGTGCTAAAGGAAAGTCTGGATCCCAAGTAAGCGTGCACTGCCCTCCATTCCCTGGAGGTGAAGCGACCATCCCTATCTGAAACAATAGACCTGGGTACTCCGTGATACCGGACGAACTGCTCTACAAACAACCTCACCAGTACAGCAACCGGGGCATCTTTTCTGACCGGGATAAACCGTGCTACCTTGGTCAACCTGTCCACAATGACCCAGATGGAGTCGTGCCCAGAATGAGAGCGAGGGAGTCCGTGAACAAAATCCATAGAGATATCCTCGAACTTCCACTCTGGGACTGGCAGTGGCTGTAATATACCGCCTGGGCTCTTGCATTCGGCCTTCACTCGCTGGCAAGTCTCGCAGTGTGTCACCAGATGTATGATCTCCCTCTTCATTCCTGGCCAGTACATGGTCCGTCGTAAATCAGCCCACATCTTGGTGATGCCGGGATGTACTGAGTATCGGGAATAGTGCGCCTCCCTGAGAATATCCTCCCGGATCTCACCTCCTACTGGAATGTACACTCGGCCACGGAATCGAAGAAGGTCGTCCTCCAGCGCATAATCCCCATACTTGCCTCCTTTTAGAGCGTCAAAGATAGGCTCTAGATCAGTATCCAGTCTCTGATGTGTAAGGATGCGCTTCTGTATATCATCATCGCTGACCAAAGAGTTCAGGTACTCTCGATAGATCACTGGCTCGGCTTCCGAGACCATGGTAATTTGCATATCCTCCATCATGCGCAGCAGCTCCATAGACATCACCCGGGACTCCGGTCCAGAAGTGCCGGCTCTCCTGCTCAAAGCATCTGCTACAGTATTCGCCTTTCCCGGGTGATAGTGCATCTTATAGTCGTAATCGCAGAGGAACTCAAGCCACCTCCTCTGTCGCAGGTTCAGAACCTTCTGCGTGTCGATGTATTTGAGATTCTTATGATCGGAGTATATATCACAATGAATCCCGTAGAGGTAATGTCTCCATGTCTTGAGGGCAAAAACTACGGCCCCGAGCTCGAGATCATGTACAGGATAGTTATGCTCATGCTTCTTCAGCTGTCGCGAAGCATAAGCGATAACATGTCCGTGCTGCATTAAGACTGCACCCATCCCCTGATAGGATGCATCTGTATATATCTGAAATCCTTCACTCCCCGAGGGAAGTGCAAGGATGGGGGACGAAGTGAGCCGGTCCTTGAGCTCTTGAAATGCTGACTCGCACCGCTCTGTCCAGTCAAATGCGGCATCCTTTTTCGTCAAGGACGTGAGGGGGAGGGCTATCCTTGAAAACCCCTCCACGAACTTACGATAATAACCTGCCAGGCCCAAGAAGCTACGGATGTCTGACGCTATCTTTGGCCGTGGCCAATCCCGTACTGCCTCTATCTTAGCAGGATCCACAGCTAATCCAGCTCCGCTGATTGTGTGTCCTAGGAAGGCCACTTCCTGAAGCCAGAATTGACATTTTGAGAACTTCGCATACATCTGAAATTCTCTTAACTTCTGCAATACCAGTGCTAAATGCTCTGCGTGCTCCTCTCGAGATCGCGAATAAATCAGAATGTCGTCAATAAAGACTATAACAAACCGGTCCAGATAAGGCTCGAATACCCTGTTCATGAGCGTCATAAAGGCCGAGGGCGCATTCGTGAGCCCGAACGGCATCACCGTGAACTCATATAAGCCATAACGGGAGCTGAAGGCCGTCTTCGGTATATCTTCTTCTCTGATGCGGAGCTGATAATAACCCGAGCGCAAATCCAATTTTGAAAACCAGCAAGCTCCTTGAAGCTGATCGAAGAGCTCATCTATCCGTGGCAATGGATATGTATTCCGAACCGTCAATCGGTTCAGTTCTCTATAATCTATACATAGTCTCAGCGATCCGTCCTTCTTCTTCACAAATAGAACGGGTGCTCCCCAAGGCGAAGAACTCGGTCGTACAAAACCCGATTCCACCAGTTCCTGTAACTGTGTCCTGAATTCTGCCAATTCTCTAGGTGCCATCCTGTAGGGTGCCCGGGACACTGGTCTCTCCCCTGGCACCAACTGAATCCTGAAGTCCAAGTCCCGTGATGGTGGTAGTCCAGGTAACTTCTCCGGAAAGACATCAGCATAATCTCGTGCCACTGGAACATCGGCTATGGAACTCTCTACCACAGCCATCTCGAAACAAATGAGGTATACCTCTTCTCCCTGTTCATAGGCCTTAACGGCCTGTACTGAAGATAAAGAGAGTCGGGGAATGGAACGGATACCTTCAATGATGACGTAGGAGTCTCCGTGTCTGAGTGTGATCCTCTTCGAGGGGCAATCTATCTGCGCGTAGTTCCAATGAAGCCAGTTCATGCCTAGGATCAGATCAAAATCCGGTAGCCTCAAAACTGTTGCCGGGGCTTCGAACGCTTTGCCTCCTATCTCGACATCCATATTGCAGCAGTCTGTGGTTCGAAGTTCCGTACCATCAGGGAGTCGCACTCTCTTTTCCAAACCGGAAAACTTCTCCACTCCTTCTAATCCTTCAATAAACGAGTCCGATACGAAGGAGTGTGACGCACCCGTGTCGAAGAGGGTGTGAGCGGGCTTGCCGCTAATCATCACTATGCCTGGGTTCGTTTGAGTTCAAAGAATAGTATTACTATTAATGTCTAAGGTATTCTTAAAAAGAGAAAATTTAAAATTTATAAATCTTACAAAATTTTAAGTACCTGTAATCACCTCCTCTGGGTTCCTCTGCTCCGTAAGGTCCAGTGCGTACATCTGCCCCCTGTCTCGACCTCGGCCGTGATGTCCTCGGCCTCGGCCTCGGCCTCGTCCTCGTCCTCGGCCCTGGTAGACTGGTGGGGCCACTGGAGGTGGAGGAGGAGGAGGGAGTGGGGGAACCCGAAGCGGGCACTGCGTCCTGATGTGCCCAGGTTGACCGCAGCCATAGCATGTAACTTGTCTCTGACCCCGATCATCCTGTCTCACTGGTCCGGGAATCTGCATAGGTGGGGGAGCCAAAGGTGGAGGAGGCCCCTGATCCTGCCTATAGTTGGGACGACGACGTCCCCCACCTCTCCTGTATCCAATCGTCTTTCCCCTCTGAGACGATCTGCTGCTCTCCCCAAACGACTGTCCATCCAACGATCTCTTCCCTCTGCCTTGCACCAACAGCTGGTCAGCCTCCAGCTTCTTTGCCATCTCGATGATCTGCGCCATGGTACCGCGGGCAATGAACAGCAAGGGCTGCCTCAAAGAGTCGCGGAGCCCGTGATAGAATCTCTTCGCGTATTTCTGGTCGTCCCAGTCATGGAAGCCTGCAAACCTCGCCAGGTGGGAGAACTCTCTCTGATATTCAATAACTGATCGGCTCCCCTGCTGGAGGCTCAGAAACCTCGCCTCCAAGGCATCTCGGTCTGTGGAAGATACAAAATGCTCCAAGAAGACGTCGCTGAACTCCTCCCAAGATATGTCCATCAACTCCCGGTCGGCGAATGTAGAGTCCCGCACTGACTTCCACCACCTCTTTGCATGAGCATCTAGTGCCGAGGTGGCAAGGGGAACTGCCTGTCTGACGGGGCAGCTGATGCCGGCTAGCAGCTCCTGGATGGTCTCCAACCACTCCTCTGTCTTTACCGCGTCTTCTGTCCCGTGGTACAGCGGCGGGGACAGACCTTTGAATGCACTCAACCAGTTCGATCCTGGGTTGGGCAGCTGAACCGGGGCTTGCTGCGCTCTGAAGGCATCCAGGATAGCCGTCAGGGTTTGCCCCATCTCAGTCTGCATGAATGGAATGGCAGCCGGAGGGGGAGGAACCGTATCCTGCGGAGGCTGCATAAAGGAAAACTTAACGTCAAAATTGGCCTAACTCATTGTTTGATGGACTGATTATGTGGCTTTTTACGCATGGGCACACCACTGCTTCCGCTGCATAGTTTGTCCGCAAACTAATGCTGGAGCGGGGTGTTCCAGTGTGGTGGACTGTATTCTCATATGATCGTGGTTTCAAGTGATACCAGTTTGTAAGATCCTGTTCCTCAAATCCGAGGCAACCCGGATCTTATGCCCAGGACCGCCGCCTTACGGTGACACTAACGCACGAGTTAGTCGTCACCGCAAGACGCCGATTCTGCCGGCTAGTACGATCATAACCTGTTCGGCCAATATGAGAATAATTGTATAATAAATCAGAGTAAAAGCAGAAGCAAGTCCACAGCCACATCACATATATATATCAAATGAAATAAAAGCCAGTCCATAATGAGCACAGAAGTGAAAGTAAATAGGGCTTATGCCCAGTACATCATAATCTCTCTCTCACACTCATACACAGCAGCGGAAAAAAAAAACAAAACTCTCTCACAACACACCTGTAGACGTGCTCCGGTAGTAGTAGCTGGTATCTGCCCCTCAAGTCCTGCCTCCTCGACGTGCTGGTCCACCTCCTCGAGCTCCTAAAATAGTAAGGTCAACGACCATTAGTCAAAAAGACTAAGTCGTATCCTCAGCACCTCCTCCTGCAACTCCTAGGCACCGTGCGGGAGGACGAAGCGGAGGACAACAAGGGGTGGCAAAGGCGAGCAGGTGACAGGAAACTAACAGGGTATATATAATCAAAATATAATGAAATGTAACCTCCACTTATGCGGGTACGCATAAGCAAGGGATCTTTTGCAAGGCTCCCATTGCATAGAATGTCCCATACCATTTATACAATGGGGTGTCAGAGTCACAAGCATATATATAAAGGAAAAATAACCTTAACCTATAAACATGCCCACTCAGGCTTATAGGCTAAGGGTTCGTATAGCAAGTCCTAATGTATAAGCGTCTCATACCACTTATACATTAGGTGTCTTAGGTTGTTATGCAGATTAATGTTATGCAACTATATGGTGGGTATGATATGAACATGCAGTGCAACACACACACACGACTCCGTGATCACAGACCTTTAGTTCCCACTTTTCGAGAGCTAGCATCACTCTCAGGTACCACCGTTGTGGCTACGGCAGCAGCGGAACGGGCGCTTCCGCCTTCTAGGCGGGTATACACACTACCAGGCCTAGACCTCTCTTGTACGCCTCTGTACACCGACAAGTGCACTCTAGAGCCTCTGCGTACCACTTTGCTGACTTCCTGTCAGTCTTGTTGGGTCGGGTGCGCGTTATTAGGAAAAGTCCTCCAGACTCCAGTATAAACATCCTACTGGTCCTTCTAACCCTCGCACCCGCCTGGTCCACCGTACTGCCGTCGGTGTGACGACCGGCCAGTACCGCATGGCCCGCCACTAGTATATGCACATGCAAGTATTATATATTGAGTCTCCAGCTCAAAGGACTATCCGGTCTCAAATCTCTCCAACCCTGGCCGAGTGAGTGTATATAAGCCAATTTCTTTCCTCCAACTCTGCACGGGTGAGCAAGTAGTCAAAAGACTCCAAGTCCCTCCAACCCGGCACGAGTGAGCGCATGTCCAGTTCACTTAACCTATTAGACTACTCTTATCTACAGATTATCATACTTAGAGTCTTAAGGTTAATCCCAGGACTGCCCAAGGTATTCCCGGTGAAGGGCTCTCAGGGGCACTAGGAGCTGCGATGGGCTGAATCCCAAAGCTCCCTTTCTCAAGGATATTTACTTTAGTTGTTTCTTACCCCGGACCCCTTTTTTCTCTCTTCTGTTACATAGAGTGACCTAGTGATTTAAGGTATGGATTAAGGAGTGACGGTCTTCCATCAACTCTTCCTAGGCAAGTCTAATATTGCACTGTTACTCTCGCCTCTAGAATGCAACTGCCATCCAGGGTTATACTTCCGAACTTAGACTCTAACTCAGTTGTTGATTCATCCCCTGGCGGCCTATAGTCCAGCCTACTTTTACTATGCGCACCCCATGACCTAACACCACCCTGAAATCGAACTTCTAAATTCCTGGTCCAACTGACTCCAAACATTTATCCTAGGGTGGTATGGACTACTAAAATGAATATGTGGATTTTATGAATTTTCTACGTTATTAAGGCCCTTAATTAAATCTTATAAATTATTTACTAGGTCATTTTACCCATGAAGAGTCCTCAATTAAAATCCTCTGACCTAGGGGAATTTTCCTGAGATGCAAATGATTAAAATAACACTGTCTACAAGGTTTCATAATTTCCCTTTTTATTTTTATTTTCTTCCCATAATTAATGTAGATTTTATCTGTCTACCATTTCCCAAATGAAGTACGAGATTTGTGTTTACTAAAATTCCAGAAAATTCACTGAGCAATTGTATTATTATTTTATGAATGATGGCAAAATTTCATTCCTTCCTGAACGATGATGGCTTAACAAAATTCATTTCTAAATAATTACCAAAATGCCATTTTCCTATCCAAATAATTTTCAGTGTGTACAAAAATTCTGAAATAAATATGCCACACTAATATTGTTATTGTACACCTATAGGGATATTTTATACAATTTTCCCACATGTGGTTACCATCATTTCTCATATAAATACAAAAGGGGTAAAACAGTAATTTCGAGATTTTTGCCCTAATAATTTCCAAACAGAGGTCTAAAATTTTCCAAAGTCAAATAAGACACCATAAATTAACTTGGCTGAATTTGAGAATTTTCTATAAACAAAATCAAATTTTTCCATTTATTTTCCCAAAACTCCTATATTTTGTAAAATTCCATTAAATGGTATTTCTGATTTCATAAGTCCCAAAAATAATTCTAGGGGTGAATCATGCCCTAATGTATCACTGGAATTTATTGCATGGTTTTTGGGTGCCTCAGCTAGGTTAAATACACAAAATACAAATTATTGCTAATTGCACACCAAGGCCTAAATTAGCCTACACAAACACATGGAATAACCCTTCATGCAGGGGTCCAATTGCCTTGAAATTTCTACCAGACACCAATAATGTCCCCAAGGACATACCACCAAAATTTGGGGTCATTTGGGTGCCTAAAATTACAATTATGCCCTTAATTAAATTTTTGATATTTTGATAAAAACTATAGAAAAAGTTCTTCCAAAAATTCCAAATTTTTGGCAGGGCATAGGCATGCCCTAAATACACCCATGACCAAAATTTTAGGTCATGGTGATGCTTGGTTTGTCTTGGGCATCAAATTTGGTTTCTGCCCTAGTTTAGGGGCAGTCCTAGAAAAACAGCCCTACAGGGCAGCCTACTGGTCTAAAAGTCATGATTTCTGTGGCATTTCAAAGTTAACCCATCTACCTAACTTTTTCATTCAGGGTTCATTCTATGGTGGGGCCTCTAAGTGCCTCAAAATTAACATGCATGTTTGCTGTTAAAATGTGACAATTATTACACTGTGCATACTATAGAAAGTACAGAAATAATAAAAATCTGTTTGCACAGATCTTAAAGCTTAATCCAACGGCGGCTGTGCTTCTTCCCCATGCAATGCATGCAGGCCAACCCGTGCAGGCCACCCTTGCGGGGTGGTTTCCGGCCATCGCCGGCGGCGAGGCCTCCGGCCAATTGCTTCCCCGGCCTCACGGTGGCCGGGGCTTGATCTGGCCGGCGACTGGGCGGCGGAGAGCGGCGGACGGCGGCGGCGCCACCAACCCGAGAGGCTATTAATCCGCCATTTTTGAGCTTTTTCCCAAGCTGAAAGAGCCTACGGTCGAGCCCTTTTGGGCTTGGCCACTAACCTAGGAGATCTAGGAAGACTAGTACATGAGGAGAGGAGGGGATACTGACTTGTGGTTGAGGGTGGCGGCGGCTCTCCATGAGATGGATTTTCCGGCGATCTCCTCGGCTTGCCATGGAAGTATGAGCTCTGGCCTCTCTCTCTCTGTCTCTGGGATAGGGCTGGATGGAATGAGAGAGGGGGAAGGGTTTGGGGCTGAGTTATGAGAGTGGGCGACTTCACCTAGGTAGGGGGGCGGATTCACCAATGTTGGGGGTCGGGTTAGTGGATTTGGCCGGCTAGGTGGCTGGTGAGTGGGTCCCACTGGCCATGAAGGCTGATTAGAGCCTAGTGGGTCGGGTTGCCAAGTGTTGGGCCGGGTTGGGTGAGTGAATAGGGAGGGTTGACTCCACCAAGTTGTTTAGCTATGTTGGGCTTGGGTTGGGTTTGGGCTTGGTTCAAGGCTGCATGGTGGGGGTCCTACACCTCCTAATACCCATGCATGGTCAGCCAACCCATCATGGGTTGGTGGGATGAGCCCAAGTGGCCCAAAATAACTCCTAGGCACTTTCTCTCTCCTATTCTTCCTCTTTTCTCTCTCCTAGGTAATTTTCCAACTTTACTATTGAGAGGCCCTATTTTTCTCTCCCCTAGGGTTTATAGGGTCACTTTAGGCCCACATGATGAATTTGGGTTGATTTGGGTGGACCCAACCCAGTGAATTGGGCTAGGGCACCATTTTCACTATTTAGGTCAAAGGTGTTGACTTGACCCATCATGGTCAACTGGTTGACCCCCTGACCTACCTTGGGGTCCACTTAGATTGTAATTAGGGTTAGGGCATCATGGTGGGGTCATGGTGTGGCTAAGGTTCCTGTTTAGGCTAGTTTGACCTAGTTTGACTTTGGCCCCATGGTGGGCCCCACATGGCTACAACCCACTATCTAGGGTCAAACCTAGCTCATTACCCTAACACCCACCCCATGCCTAACCCAATCTAAGTTAAGGGGTCTAGAAGTAACATTGGGATGTTACACTCCACCTCAACCTTTTCTATCTCCACAATTCCATCCTCAGAGCCATCCATTCCTACCTCCACACCTTCAGCTCCAGCCAACATCCCTACATCTACCTTTACTCCTACCTCTGCTCAAGCCCCACTTGAGCATGTAGATCTTCCAAGGTTGGCAGACAGACTTTATGAGTTGTTAGCTCCCAGGCTGACATCTCTGTTGGAGACTTCCCTGGCTCCACTCCTGAAACAAGTTCAGGAACTGTCTACCAAGCTTTCCTCCTTTTCCTCCTCCCAGGCAATCCCTTCTACTGGGTGCCTTGGTTCAGCTCTCCTTGAACCAAGGCAGGGGAGATGCTTTATGATGAAGTGGATGTGCCAGTGGATGCTCCTGTTTTTGCTCCAGCTCCAACTCCTGCCAGTGGATGTGCTTTTGCACTAAATCTTCAGAGCCTGTGAAGGATCAAGCGCATACCCAACTGCACCAAAAGCCCGGACTGTTGGAGAGGGCGCTACTTAATTTTTTATATAAGTAGCAGAGCGCCACAGGTCAAGTGAAGGAACGCCGGACCCAACAATCCCCCCCCGGCGTCCAGCACAACCCGTCGGCTCAGAGGTGGGGTTACCACATGGCCCACACGGCTCAGAGGTGGGGTTACCACATGTCCACGGTTGCCTGACCCACCGGACCCACACAGGTAGAAGGGAAAAATCAGGATTTAATAGCGCCCCCCGGTCTTGAACCCGTGACCTCCTCTGATACCAATTGAAGGATCAAGCGCATACCCAACTGCACCAAAAGCCCGGACTGTTGGAGAGGGCGCTACTTAATTTTTATATAAGTAGCAGAGCGCCACAGGTCAAGTGAAGGAACGCCGGACCCAACAGCCTGCTATCTCAATTTGATACAGTTCATTTCAGATTTCTTCCAGTACCTCTCACTGAAGATCTGTCTAAGGCCATTGTGCCTGTATCTGTTTGTGATCCCAGCCACATTGAATCCTATATCAATTCCTGGAAGGCTGTGGATATTCCTGATGCTGCTACTAAGGCCATTGTGCCTCCTGTTGTTGAAACTGCTGCTACTGCTGCTGAAGATATAGAGATGATTCCAGCAACTGCTGATGAAGAACTTGCTTCCTACCTAGAAGATCCCACACCTGCTGCTATGCCTGCTCCTGCTCAAGTGTCTGATGCTGCTGTTGCTCCTGTTCTGACCTCTGATCAGTTAAAGCTACAAGAAAAGTACTTGAAAAGCATTGATGATCTGTATGACAGACCACAAAGCTCAGATAGTGACCAATTCCAGACTGAATCAGATGACTCTGCCAATACCATGCCAAGAAGAGGAAAGCTAGAAGCAAAGCCATGAAGTCTGTTCCTCCACCTAAAGCAAAAGACTCCAATGATATTCCCTACTACATTCTGCATGATTGCCCCATTTCTGAGCCATGGATGCAATACTCCAAGAATCAACTGAAAGCTAGGAATAAGAGAAGGAAGCTTGATAAATATGAAAAAGGATCTTCACAATATCAGCCTCCTCCTCCTCCTCCTCCAGATTCTGGATCAGGCTCAGCCCCTCAAGCTCCAGCTTCAAGGCAAAGCTCCTCCCAATCTTATGCAAGATACTATCAAAGGGGACAACATCAAAGAGGATATCAATCCAGAAGGGGTCATTACAGAGGAAATCAGAGAGGACAAAGATCTTATCAAAGGGAAGGACAAGGCCACACTGACTCTTCTTCAAGTCCTTTCCCTTACAGGCTGAAAGACAAAGTTGTCTCCAGGACTCCTCCTGCTTCTGAATCTCTCAACAGGTATGAACCTCCTGTTCCTTTTGAGGATCCTGACAACAATCCTCTATCCTGGACAGCAAGAATGAAAGAGCTAGCTGCTCTTGATCAACTAAAGAAAGCCAGAGAGGAAGGCATGGACATCTCCAACATAACAACTTTATCAGATCAAAGGAAGAAAGAATTGGAAAGATATGCTTCTAGAAAGTTTTTCAACCCAGAAGACTACATGAAGCTGCACCCAGAGGCTGTAGTTCCAAGGCCAAGATCTCAAACTTCTCTAGGTGCAGAGGATGACAGAAGATCAAAGAAAGAAAGCCAGAATCCTAACAGGGAAATTTTGTTTAAAAAGGGAACTGAGAAGAAGTAAATTGTGTAAGCTGAACTTTCATCCTCATCTGGATAATTGCTGCTATTTTATCTGTGATCTGCTTGCTGCTATATCTTTGCTTGGTTAGCTCTTGTTTTTGTACGAATGCTTATTCATTTCCTAATGTTATTTGTAAATAGTAATCCTAACCCAAATAGGTGGAGATTGTTGGAACACCCTATTACTAATTTGGGTAAGGATCACTATGGTTGTCTTAGGAAACCAAGTTGACCTAGTTGTATAGTTGTAAAGGTCAACATTAGAATGAGTCTAGGGCTTAGAACTTGGGTTTGAAGCTGCCCCCAGGACCTCTCCAATGTCAAGGATATAGAGCCAAGTCTAAGGCAATTTCTCGTCGAGCTCAGGTCGACGAAACGTCGAACTCGGTTCGACGCTCTCTGAGCTCAACTTGATAAATCGTCGAACTCCGGTCGACAATCTTCGATCTCAGATCGACGATCTCTCTTCAGTCATTCTTCAGGTCGCTGAGCACGGTTCGACGATCTTCGATCTCAGTTCGACGTTTTCTGTCTACTTTATCTCATTTTATCTCTGAGCTCAGTTCGACGATCGTAGAGCTCAGATCGACGATTCTTCTGAGAGATCGACGCTTTTAAGGATTCAAATGCTGTTATTCTTTGGAATGTTTTTGAATATTATCAGTATTTATGATAAGAAGATCTGCCAGCCGTTTGTCTTTATTCTGGAGCAAGTTTCAAGGTATTATTCAGAGAATGTTTGCTAGACTTTCCTCTAGAAGACAAGACTCCTTATGGAAGACATTTATGACTGCCAATGGCTACTTTGGACAAAGAATTTTTCAGAGAATAAGATCTTCCTTTTTCAATCACAAGGATATACACAGAATACAGAACACTGATAGCAAAAGAACAACAGAAGAACTGTGACATAAAAAATCTTCTTGGTTACTGAATAGTGTTAACAACTTCATCTCAAGAACTCCAGACACCTCATCTCTCAGTCTTCTTGCTGAAACAATCTTTTGCTGGAGATCAAAGTTCTGAAGACCTATCACCCTAGAGCAAAGCTTCCCTTCCTGAACCAGTCTAGATCTCAGGGGGAGCTTTGACAACAAAGATCCACTAGTCTTCTCTCATTTGATTTGAGAACAGAGAAGACAACTTCATTTCCTTTTCCTTTTTATTTTCCTTCTGTAAAAGGGTTTTCAAAACTCCCTTCAAAAGCTTTGAGTCTGGTTCTGAGAGCCTTGTCAAAACTCAGTGGTGGCAAGACACCTTATCAAAAAATCCAGTTTTGGTTTTTGAGCACCTTAACAAAAGCTCATTGGTGTCAGGACACCTGATCAACTCATCCTGAGTGGATTCCTACCAAGGGTGGTAGAAGAGTGGATGTACCCAGGTTTTGGGGAACCACTATATTTCCTTGTGTCTTATGGATTGTATGTTTGATTGTTGCTGTGCTCTTAGTTTCTTGCCTCTTTAATTATTTTCTAACACTCTACACTATAGTGTAAATTAAATTTTATATATGCTGATATTTTAAAAACCTGTGAAAATTATTTGAACAAACTCTATTCACCCCCCTCTAGAGTTAGATAGATTTACCCTCACTTTCAACATCCTATCATAGACATCATTTAGTATAAGGTGGTCTGTAGTTAGTAACTTTGGGAAATGAGTAACAAGATAAGTTTTGGGTTAGCATAAGGACAGCTTGTGTTGGCTGGATTTAAAGAAAGAGGATGAATCACCATAGGAGGTTCCAAGTGTGGTGAGAAATGAGTTGATGCGCTCTAGAAGGTGCGCGGGACCGACGAAAGATCGCCGTCCCCATAGGAGTGAAGAGTCAAATCCACCCTAGGTTTAGTTCGATGCAATTTATAGAGAGAACGGGTAAGGGAAAAACAACCAATAACAATAAGTGCCTTGCGAAAGGGAACTTCGGGCCGTAATGCCGCCGTCTTGGTTCCTAGTGCCCTTTGAGAGCCCTTCACGGGGTATGCCGGGGGCAGTCCTGGGCTAACGTAAATCTTAAAACAAACGAAAGAGTAATTAGCCTAATAGGGATTCACATTGCACACACTCATTAGTTAGGGTTGGTAATGGTTAAGTCGTCCCGAGGTGTTCAAGGGGGCGCTGTCCTGTGGTGTTTTAAGGGGTGAAGTCTGCAGATGAGCCAGACGTTTTAGTCCGGGGAATTTGGTCTCAGATGTGGTTTATACGGACGGTTTAGTCCGGGAGTTTGACACTTTAAAATTGTTATATATTAAACTGCTGCATGCACATAAAAATAGGAAAGATTAAGGTGGTGGGTTTTCGATATCGGGGAGTTCGATTGCACCGACACCGATATCGTTGACTCGGCAAGGTGACTAGCACTTAGCCAAGGTTAAGTCCGGCGGACCAGTCGATAAGAGTACGCAGGAGTCCGCCTCGTGCACCAGGCGTTGAGGGCGTACGATAGGTCAGACCAGTGGTGCTTTTACTGGTTTTGAGGTGGGCGAGGCCCAACCCACCGCTTCCGTTTGCCACTACGGGAGTAACCTGGGAGTTATCTCCAGAAAAGGGGAACTAAAGGTTTGTGTACACAAAGTTGGGTGTGTGAGTTGCACTGCTTGAACATCATAACCCACCATATAGCTGCATGTCATAATCATTCATAACAACCTTGACACCTAAAATATAAGTGGAATGGGACGCTTATACTTTAGGACTTGCAAAACGACCCCTTGGTCTATAAGCTTGTGTGGGCAAGTTTATAAATTAAGGTAATTTTGATATATGTACATCTGCTGCTTGATAACCGACACCCCAACGTATAAGCGGTATGGGACGCGTTATACGATGGGAGCCTTGCAAAAGATCCCTTGGCTTATGTGTACTCACATAAGCGAAGGTTTAATTTCTTACTTACTTACCTTTCTGTTATACCTATTACAACACCTATATTGTTCACCTGTTATAACTTGCTAGATAGGTCCACCGTCATCTGTTTTGGAATTTATCTCCACTTTCATGTCCTCCCCTTTCTTCCTCTCCGCCCGGTGCCTTAGAGCGTGGGGGAAGGGGTGGGGGATGATAGGGCTTAGTCTTTTAGACTAACGGTTTTCGAACCATATCATATTAGGGGATCGTGGAGCCCAGCCCGGAGGAGCAGCCCAGGAGGCCTGTACGCTTGGAGATGGGGCAGTCTAGCACTGGAGTCCAGACTGCAGGGACCGTGAGTCCTGACCTTTAGTAGAGTTTTAGTTTTTGCTTCCGCATTGAGTGATTTTATAGTGAGGACTTGATGTACCGGGAATGAGCCCCTATATTTCTAGTATCTTTGTACTCTGATGTTTTCTGTGGACACTCCCTTTGTGGAGTTTATATATATGTGATTTATTATGGTGGACTGCATTTCTCTTTCTTTACTATATGCTACTTGATCGTGATCAAAAAGGCCGGCAGAATCAGCGCGTTGTGGTGACGACCTTCCCGGGTGCGAAGGTGTCACCGCAAAGCGGCGGTTCTGGGCATAAGACCCCGGGCTGTTAAAAAAAAAGGGGTCTTACAAAGTGGTATCAGAGCAAACATCGATTAGAAGAAAGTAGCAGTCCACAAACCCTGGGTCACCCCCGCGCGAGTTTAGTTTGCGGACAAACTAAGCAGCGGAAGCAGTGGTGTGCCCTTATGGGGAATCACAAATAATTGTCCACCTTTAAGTTCTTATGAACCGATTTCTCATAGAAAAAATTTTCTTTTCGCAGCCTTCAGCACAGCCTACTCCACAGGGTGAGGTTCTGCAGACTCCGGATGCTGCACCACCTCCACCAGTTCCCGCTCCTTTCCTACAGACGGACATGGGGCAGACTTTGACAGCCATCCTATAAGCCTTCAGGGCTCAACAGGCTCCGGCTCCGCAGTTGATTCCGGGAGCCAACTGGATGAGTATATTCCGAGGACTTTCTCCCCCGTCCTACTTAGGGACAGAGACGGCAGTTCGGACAGAGGAGTGGTTGGACATCATGCATGAGATGCTGACTGGGATACGATGCCCGGTGGAGGAGAGGGTGGCATTGGTGGTCTCTTGCCTAGAGTCCCATGCCAAGAGGTGGTGGAAGACGCTCCTGGACAAGACTTATGCCGACAGGGAGGTTGCAGAGGTCACTTGGGGAGAATTCAGGGTCGCGCTGTTGGAACATTTTGTTCCGCAGTCGGCCAGGGATGAGCTTGATGACCGGTTCTTACAGCTAAAGCAGGGCACCAGGTCGGTGGTGGAGTACCATCGGGAGTTCGATCATCTAGCCCGATATGCAGATTCTTATCAGCTGGACGAAGCCGGGTACACCAAGAGGTTTTACAAGGGCTTGAAGGAGGATTTGAGGGAGGCCCTATTGTTCGTGTCCGATGGGCCTATTCCTCGGATTCTAAAGATGGCCAAGAGGATCGAGGCAGACTGGCACGCTACCCGAGGCCAAAAGCGGCCAATGGAGGATCAGAATCGTGGAGCAAGAAATGAGAAGCGACGAGGCCGTGCTACAGATGTGGGCAGAATGGAGGATCAGCCTCGTCAGGAGGTGAGACAGGAGCCGAGGGAGCAAGTGACTCTGGCTCCCCAGCCTCTCCAGATGCGGGAGATACCAAGACCACAGATGCAGGATGTGCAGAGATCAGGAGGGAGGGCTTACCCTCCACCATAGTGTTTTCACTGCCGTCAGGTGGGGCATATCAAGAGGAACTGCCCTATGAGAAGGGGGCCCCTCTAGCGCTGCAGATTGCCCCACCTGCTCAGCACTATGGAGGCGGAGGACGCGGTCAAGGACAAGGATACTAGGGCGGAGACCGTAGGCAGGAAAGGGAGCAGGTATATGCACTGGACCTGGCCCAACCCCGGCATCCTGAGCAAGTGATCACAGGTACGACAATGTTTTGTTTGCCTTGTTTTAATTCTTTTTCCATCCTTTCCTAGGAAACTATTGTCTTTAGCATTAGGTAGTAAAAACCAAGAACAGAACTCTAAGTTAAGTCACAATCTCAGGCATTGTCTTCATTTGCGGCAAACCCGCACACACTCTCTTCGACACGGGTGCCTCGCACTCGTTTGTGTCGGAGACCTTTATCCAAGGGTTGGATAGCGTGGAGAAATTCACGGGGTCGATGATGAAGATACGACTACCTGATGAGTCGGAGCTGTTCACCTCATCCCATTGCAATATGGAGGCATGGATAGGCGGGAAACCTTTCGAAGCGTCAGCGACGATCTTGCCACTGCCAGATTATGATCTGATTTTGGGTATGTCATGGCTCCACTGGAACCATGCCCAGATTGACTGCTTGGCCAAGAAGGTTACCCTTAGATATGGGGAATCTCTCATCGTGATGGAAGGTATTAGACCTGCGTCCTATATTTTCTTATCTTCTATTCAGGCCGTCAAGGCCCATCTGTAGGGAGACATGGTATATCAGGTGTTGTTCGAGATGACCGAGGAGAAGGACCGGATTGCCAATATACCGGTGGTTTGTGATTACGCCGATGTGTTTCCAGAGAAGCTGCCAGGATTGCCTCCGCACATGAAGAAGGATTTCCAGATTCAGTTGGTGCCAGGGGCTAAGCCGATATCCAGGGCTCCCTATCGGATGGCCCCGAAGGAGTTGGCGGAGTTTCGGACTCAGTTGCAAGAGTTGGTGGAGGCGGGATTTGTTAGACCGAGTTCTTCGCCATGGGGAGCTCCGTTCCTATTCGTGAAGAAGAAGGATGGGACACTTCGCCTGTGCATCGATTATCGAGCACTAAACAGACTGACCGTCCGGAATACCTATCCGCTCCCCCGGATAGACGAGTTGTTCGACCAGCTGGAGGGAGCCCACTATTACTCGAAGCTGGACTTGAGGTCAGGATACTACCAGCTGTGGATCCAGGAGGAGGATATTCCGAAGACGGCCTTCAGTAGCAGATATGGCTTGTATGAGTTCACCGTGATGCCCTTCGGGCTCACAAATGCACCGTCGGCGTTCATGAGACTCATGAACCAGGTTTTTGAGGCCTACTTGGATGTGTTCGTTATAGTATTCATAGACGACATCCTGATCTACTCTAGGACGGAGGAGGAGCACACTCGGCATCTGGCACTGACTCTACAGAGGTTGCGGGAGCATCACCTTTATGCGAAATTCAGCAAGTGTCAGTTTTGGTTGAAGGAGGTGGCTTTCCTAGGCCATATTATCAGCGGAGCCGGGTTGGCAGTGGATCCGGCAAAGATTCAGGTAGTTCGAGATTGGCCGCCGTTGAAGACAGCCACCGATGTACGAAGTTTCTTGGGACTTGCCGGTTATTACCGGAAGTTCGTGGAAGGGTTCTCTCAAATTGCCCTCCCCCTCACATCTTTGACAAGGAAGGAGGCGCCTTTTGTTTGGACCGCGCAGTGCCAGGCGGCGTTCCAGGAACTAAAGGACCGACTCATCTCATCGCCGATTCTGGCCCTTCCATCTGGAAAGGAAGGATTCCAGGTGTATACCGATGCATCATACCAAGGGATGGGAGCGGTGCTGATGGAGAACGGACATGTCATAGCATATGCCTCCCGCCAGCTAAAGACCCATGAGAGGAACTACACGGTGCACGACCTCGAGATGGGAGCGGTCGTTTTTGCTCTGAAGGTCTGGCGCCATTATCTTTATGGAGTCCACTGCGATATCTTCTCCGATCACAAGAACTTGAAATACGTGGACACGCAGAAGGAGCTGAATATCAGGCAGAGGCGCTGGGTGGAGTTCTTAGCAGATTATCAGTATGAGATGCACTACCATCCGGGGAAGGCAAACGTGGTGGCCGACGCGTTGAGTCGGAGAGCGGCCACTTCCGAAGACGGGCCCCAGGTTATGTCCATGGAGCTAGTTCGGTCCTTCAAAGATATGCAGATATCCCTAGTTTCCGAGGATGATCCAGAGCTATATAGGGAGTATCTGGCATCGATGTTGGCCATAGATGATATTCGGGACCGCATCCGGGTCAAACAAAGGACAGATGCATGGGCAAAGCCGATATTCCGAGCCTTGGAGGAGGGTTCGACAGGAGATTATTCCCTGAGAGACAGATTGTTACATTTCAGAGGCAGGGTTTATATACCCGCAGGAGGCCGGGTTCGGGAGGACATCATGGCGGAGGCGCATTATAGTAGATATTCTATACACCCGGGGATCACGAAGATGATGGCAGATTTGAAGAAGATGATGTTTTGGCCAGGGATGAAGAAGGACATTACGTACTTCGTGACCCACTGCGAGACGTGCCAGTTAGTGAAGGCAGAGTGTAGACATCCCGCTGGTTTATTGCAGCCACTCCCGGTGCCGGAGTGGAAATTTGAGGACATCGCGATGGACTTCATCCATAGCCTACCTCGATCACGGACGGGAAACGATTCGATCTGGGTGATCGTGGACCGTTTGGCGAAGGTGGCTAGGTTCATCCCGATCAGGAAGGATGACTCCGTTGGAGCGTTGGTTCGGAAGTTCGTGGAGCAGTATATTCATTATCACGGCGTGCCAAGGACGATCATATCAGATCGAGATGGGCGGTTTACATCCAGAGAGTGGAGATCGGTGCAGGCTTACCTTGGCTCCCGACTGACTTTCAGTACGGCCTTCCACCCCCAGACTGACGGGCAGACGGAGCATACCAATCGGACGCTGGAAGACCTCCTGAGACTATGTATTATAGACCGCGGAGAGCCCTGGGAGAAGATGCTGTCATTGGTGGAGTTCTCGTATAACAACAGTTACCAGTCCAGCATACGGATGGCTCCTTACGAGGCCTTGTATGGGAGATGGTGTAAGACACCATTGTCTTGGCTGCAGGACGTGGATCCGAAGGTTTTAGACTCAGAGTTTGTGGAAGACACCGAGGCTCAGGTGAGACTGGTCTGGGACTGGATGTTAGAGGCGTAGAGCAGGTAAGCGAAGTATTATGACGCTCGGCATCGTCAGGTGGAGTTTTAGATCGGGGACCGGGTGTTCTTGAAGATCCGGCCAATGCATGGAGTTTCACGGGTGCGGGGTCATCGGAAGAAGCTCAGCCCGAGATTCATGGGACCGTTCAAGATCCTGGAGCGGATCGGTCCTCTAGCTTACCGGCTGGAGCAGCCACCGGAGCTGGCCGGCTTGCACGACTTTTTTCACGTATCTTCACTCAGGAGGGCTCTACTACGCCCGGAGTTGCATATTACGGCCACTGATGGGCCGGTAGCCTCGGATCGGTCTGTGCATTTGGAACCGATACGGATCGATGACCAGGGGATACGAGTCTTGCGCCGCAAGAAGATCCCGCTAGTCAAGGTCTTGTGGAGGAACCACGGACGAGAGGAGCATACTTGGGAGCCTCAGGACCTGATGCAGGAAAAATATCCGGAGCTTTTTAGTCAGGTATACCTCGCAACTCCTCCGGTGTATTAGTGTTTTTTCTTATTTTCTTGTGCTAGTAAAATTATTTAAAAAGGTAGAGGCTAATCCTTTGTTTATTGGGGCTAGCCCTTGTTTTGTTCAACTTAGTAGGCGCTTCCACCCTTCATGGGATGTTACAAGCTTAGGCTATCCCGGTAGAAATCGCCGTAGACTTAACCTTAATTTTGAGGATGAAATTTTTGTTTTGTTTATTGGGATTTGTAACATCCCATTTTCCAATTAGACCCCCCCTTAGGAGTGACTTGAGCATAACTAGGTCATATGAGTTAACCTAGGTGAGCCCAGGAGACCAAGTGACCTAAAAACTTAGTTGAGACCAACTTGGTCTGCAAATAGTAATTTTCAGAACTCTGATTTTGGGTGGCCTAGTAGGTTCATTGTGACTCTAAAAATTCCCTTAGACCTAATGTGGACCTAATGAGTCACCATGGACCCACTTGGGTCAACCATAGTGGTCAATTTGACTAAGTCAACCCCAAGCCTAAATCAAGTCAAACCTAGCCTATATGGGCTAACCCAACCTTAAACCACCCTCCCCCTTAAGCTAACTCTTGCATGATTATTTTTGTATGATATTTGGCTGCCTATATCCTAGGGAATTGACCAAGTCAACATTGGTGACTAGGAGAGAGAAGGTGAGCTCCATTTTCATGATAATGGAGGAGAGAGAAAAATTCAAGAGAGAGGGAATGGAGGGATCAGCCAAAGGGAGGCCAAAGGCCACCCTTAATGGCTGAATTCAACTCCCCAGGGGAAGGGGAGAAGTTTTCAACCTTTTCCCGGCCACCTAGGCCTTGGTTCAGCCCCCCTCCTCCATGGCCGAACCTAGCAATTAATGGCTTTGATGGCTATTTTCAAAACCACCTCCCCCCCTCCCCTCCTGGCCATTTATACCCCATCAGCAAGCTAGGGTGAGGGATTTCGAAACCCTAGATAGGAGGGAGAACCGCTACTGGAGCCACCAAGAAGAGGAAACGCCGCCGCCGCTGCCGCCATGCATTCCCGTCGCTCCACCCGCATCCGAGCCCGAACTCAGGTCCTCCTCCTCTCCTTCTCTCATGCTTAGATCCTAGGAATGCCTAGAAATCGATTTCATGCCCAAACGAACCGAAGCCAAGTTTTGAAATTTCAGAAAATTGCCATTTTTCGGGAGCTTTTGAAGCTCTCGGCTAGGGCGGCGCCGCCACCTCCGGCCGCCCTAGCTCCGGTCGTGGATAGCCCCCACCACCGGGAACAAATGGGTGATGTTTCCCGGTGGTGGCGCCGCCTCAGGCCGCCGGAATAAGGCCCGCAAAAACCACCTGTGCGGGCTCATTTTCTGTCCAAATTGGAGAAGATGAACAGTTGCCGTCAGATGCGCTTTAAGATTCGTGCAGGATCAAATAAACACTTATAAACCCCTATTTTTCGGATTTTCTGTATTTAATAAAACAATTTCACTATAAATTAAATTTAGGCCCATTAGGGGCACCACATGAAAACTATTACAACATGAAAGTTGTCGGTATTTTAAATACCTACAATTTGATATGCAGTGGTAAAAAATTGGATGAGGGGACTGCCCTGTAGAGCCTTTTTAGTAAGGGTATGTCCTACAACTAGGGCAGATTTCTTCTAAAAATTATTTAGGCCCTTTAGGGGCATGTTCATCAAAAATGATCAACATAAATATTGTAGGAATTTTTATTATCTACAGTTTGATATGTAATGGAAAATTTTAGGACAAGTCTTTTGACCTATAGGGCCATTATTCTAGGGTAGGTCCTACAAATAGGGCAGATCTTTGAAAAATTCCCCACACCTAATCCTTAGTCCAAATGCTTTGAAATTTGGACAGGGACTCAATATCACCTAGACCTAACTCCTGTAAAAAATTGGAGACCATTTGGGATAGTGTAACTTAGGGTTCTGCCCTAAACCTAGAAAAGCTAGGGTAAGGTAGTTGAAGGGTCAAATGACCTTCAAACCCTCCCAAATTTTGGTGAGGTGTCCCTGGTATAGGTAGCTAGGTATGGTTCAAATTTCAACTCATTTGGTTGAGTTTTGATTAGGAATCCTCTAAACCCTAGTTTTGACCTAGTAGAAGGAAGCTTAGTGAGAAGGTTCTTTGCACTCTGGTATGATCATCTCACCTCAACAAAGGTTGATATTTTTACCACTGGTTTATTTTGGTCCTAAGATTACCCTTAGGGAAGATGGGATGATTTAGGGTAAGTTTACCCTAGGGCCCAGGTTCAAACCCTAAATGTGGACTTTGGGGGTTTGTGAAGGACATAGGGGCAAATGCCCTTGTATGGACTTAATATTTGGTGGAGAGGTTTTTAATGAGTTTGTAACTCTTTGGTTGTAATGTTAGATAATTTTGATGTAGGTAGCTACCTCAAAACTTAAACCCTAGTTTTAGAGTAGAAGGGATTTTAGGTCGAAACAGTATCTTAAACTCTTTTAAAATCCATGAAATTTGGGTAGTGTGTTTCTAGGGTATTTAGGACCCTTGGATAATTTTACCAGAATTTTTGGATAGGTATTTCTAGTACTTCATTCATGAATGTGGGTATAGCCCTTTTTGCTGTTTTATTTATTAAAGATTTTTAATCCAAATAAGGCCCCCTTGAAACTCTGGAATTAGATGTTTTTGGCCTGTAGGAATGCCTATGAATTTTAGTTCAATTTTATGTTGATTAAATAGAATAGTTCCTTCACAAGTATTATTAAAGGGCCCTATGTTTTAAAAATATTTTATGGCATAAATAGTCTCTGGAAAATTATGAAAGTTGGTAAATAGTGTTTCTAATTTATTATAAATCAGTGGGATTTTCCTCTGAATTTTTGGAGTTATGGATTTAGTACTTGATTCACAAGCATGCTAGATTAGGATTTTAGAAAATGATTTATTATAAATTAATTTCCAGCAGGAAAATTATGAAACTTTTATAGTACGGTTTTCATGTTATTTCTAATATCCTGTAATTAATCCAATTTATTTGGAAGAGAATTTGATGTAGTTTATTCATTAGACATGAAGGAAATGATTTATTGCAAAAATAAGTTTAGGCCCCTTAGACCATAGGGAAAATTGCCAAACCTTGGATATGTCATTTTTATGTACATTAATATTTGTCTTAAATTTATTATGATTTATACATGACTGAAAAATATAATCCTTGTACAAATTTGGAAGACCTTGGATTTTAGTAAAATTAATTAATTACTAGATTAACTGGGAAAATTGTTATTATCGGAAATCGATTCAATAATGTCATGATAGGCCCCCAGTAATTAACTTAAGCCGTTCGGAAGAAAACACAAAGGACATCCTATCATAGACATCACTTAGTATAAGGTGGTCTGTAGTTAGTAACTTTGGGAAATGAGTAACAAGATAAGTTTTGGGTTAGCATAAGGACAGCTTGTGTTGGCTGGATTTAAAGAAAGAGGATGAATCACCATAGGAGGTTCCAAGTGTGGTGAGGAATGAGTTGATGCGCTCTAGAAGGTGCGCGGGACCGACGAATGATCGTCGTCCCCGTAGGAGTGAAGAGTCAAATCCACCCTAGGTTTAGTTCGATGCAATTTATAGAGAGAACAGGTAAGGGAAAAACAACCAATAACAATAAGTGCCCTGCGAAAGGGAACTTCGGGCCGTAATGCCGCCGTCTTGGTTCCTAGTGCCCTTTGAGAGCCCTTCACGGGGTATGCCGGGGGCAGTCCTGGGCTAACGTAAATCTTAAAACAAACGAAAGAGTAATTAGCCTAATAGGGATTCACATTGCACACACTCATTAGTTAGGGTTGGTAATGGTTAAGTCGTCCCGAGGTGTTCAAGGGGGCGCTGTCCCGTGGTGTTTTAAGGGGTGAAGTCTGGAGATGAGCCGGACGTTTTAGTCCGGGGAATTTGGTCTCGGATGTGGTTTATACGGACAGTTTAGTCCGGGAGTTTGACACTTTAAAATTGTTATATATTAAACTGCTGCACGTGCATAAAAATAGGAAAGATTAAGGTGGTGGGTTTTCGATATCGGGGAGTTCGATTGCACCGACACCGATATCGTTGACTCGGCAAGGTGACTAGCACTTAGCCAAGGTTAAGTCCGGCGGACCAGTCGGCAAGAGTACGCAGGAGTCCGCTTCGTGCACCAGGCGTTGAGGGAGTACGATAGGTCAGACCAGTGGTGCTTTTACTGGTTTTGAGGTGGGCGAGGCCCAACCCACCGCTTCCGTTTGCCACTACGGGAGTAACCTGGGAGTTATCTCCAGAAAGGGGGAACTAAAGGTTTGTGTACACAAAGTTGGGTGTGTGAGTTGCACTGCTTGAACATCATAACCCACCATATAGCTGCATGTCATAATCATTCATAACAACCTTGACACCTAAAATATAAGTGGAATGGGACGCTTATACTTTAGGACTTGCAAAACGACCCCTTGGTCTATAAGCTTGTGTGGGCAAGTTTATAAATTAAGGTCAATTTGATATATGTATATCTGCTGCTTGATAACCGACACCCCAACGTATAAGCGGTATGGGACGCGTTATACGATTGGAGCCTTGCAAAAGATTCCTTGGCTTATGTGTACTCACATAAGCGAAGGTTTAATTTCTTACTTACTTACCTTTCTGTTATACCTATTACAACACCTATATTGTTCACCTGTTATAACTTGCTAGATAGGTCCACCGTCATCTGTTTTGGAATTTATCTCCACTTTCATGTCCTCCTCTTTCTTCCTCTCCGCCCGGTGCCTTAGAGCGTGGGGGAAGGGGTGGGGGATGATAGGGCTTAGTCTTTTAGACTAACGGTTTTCGAACCATATCATATTAGGGGATCGTGGAGCCCAGCCCGGAGGAGCAGCCTAGGAGGCCGGTACGCTTGGAGATGGGGCAGTCTAGCACTGGAGTCCAGACTGCAGGGACCGTGAGTCCTGACCTTTAGTAGAGTTTTAGTTTTTGCTTCCGCATTGAGTGATTTTGTAGTGAGGACTTGATGTACCGGGCATGAGCCCCTATATTTCTCGTATCTTTGTACTCTGATGTTTTCTGTGGACACTCCCTTCGTGGAGTTTATATATATGTGATTTATTATGGTGGACTGCATTTCTCTTTCTTTACTATATGCTACTTGATCGTGATCAAAAAGGCCGGCAGAATCGGCGCGTTGTGGTGACGACCTTCCCGGGTGCAAAAGTGTCACCGCAAAGCGGCGGTTCTGGGCATAAGACCCCGGGCTGTTCAAAAAAAAAGTGGTCTTACATTTGGCTTGGGAGGGGAAGAGTTCGTTAGTCTTCAGGGTATGCGGTGGGTCCTCCACGCTGAGACCTTGGGTTTGTCCCTTACGTTCCTAGTCTAGAGCCTAGATTGTTCATTTGAGTGTAGTAGGTGTGCGGTCACCCCTCTTTTGGGACCTCGAACTCCATAGAAGTCAATTTTGGCTTCGGTCATTTTTGGCTTCAACAGTCGTGCATAACTAAAATAAGGTAACATTTATATTGTAATAATTCTTTTATTGTTAATGCTAAAATTTCAAATTAGAAATTTTTTTACTTATTATATTTTGATTCATAATTTTTTTGAGTCCCCCTTACTTCGAATTCTGGACCCGCCCCTTTGGGGATTATGGTTCTCTCCATTTATGTCAAATGAATATTATCTGATTGATTCTTCTTTCATCTCATGAGTTATGTAATATCATACTTTTTTTTTATTTTCCATATAATAAAAAAATGTGCAACTTTAGATAAATAAGAAATTATTCTCATGGTGAAATTAATCAAACAAAGGACTCCCAAATGGAGAATATCACCATCTAGGGAATCATGTCACTAAGGCTCCGTTTGGGGGGACTTATTTTCACCGGTCAAGCGGTTACGACCGCATGAATCAGACCTTAATTAAGGTCCGGTTCATGCGGTCGTAACCGCTTGACCGGAGAAAATAAGTCCCCCCAAACAGAGCCTAAGCTCTGCTTGAAACAGCTTATGTTGATGAATAAACTGCTAATTGAAAATCAATGTTTAAATAGAGATTTTATAAATATTTTATTTATTAGAGTAAATAAAAGAGGTAATAATAATGTCAATGAGTAAATTGTTGATAACATCCCTAAAGTTTTATGTTATTTTCATTAATCCTCATAAACTTTAGAAATAGGTGAATAACCTCTCTTAACTTTATTTTTTCATCATACTCATCCCAAACCATCATAAAAATTAAAGTTTGAATTAATTATGAGGTAAAACTAATTTTCTAATTAAAATATCTGAAATAAGAATTATTACATATTGTCTAAATAAAATTTTTAAATACGTTATGTATAATTAAGGTTAAAATAAAATTTTTTATTCCTTTACTTAAAAGTAAAAAATGTAAGAGTTTTAAATATATATGTAAACAAAAAGGATAATGATTTTGTATATTTTATTAAATATGAGAGATCAAATGTATTTAATTTTTTTTTCATAACATAAAATCTCTTCTACATCATTCTAACACAAAATTTCTAATGATCTGGGCTGCCTCAACCGGCCCTTGCAAAATTTACTCGCAAAATTTATTTTATCATTAATTATGGTGAACAGATTTTAAAATTTTATTTAGGCAATATATTAAAAAAAATTATTTCAAATATTTTAATTATAATTTTCATTTTATTCCTTAATTATCTTAAAACTTGAATTTTATGCTGCTTTAAGATGAGTATAGTGAAAAATAAAGTTAAGGAGAGTTATTCACCTATTTTTAAAGTTTAGGGGGGTTATTGACAATAACATACAACTTTAGGTGTTATCAACAATTTACTCTAATAATAATAGCTCATAAAATTATTAATAGATATAATACTTTATTTTATTAGATTAAATATTTAATAAACTTGTTCAAAGTTTTTTTGATAGAAAACCGCACGTGCATCTAGCCGGATTCTGTGAGGAAACAAATACTGAATTTTGTCTGGCCCATGATTGTTTAAGGCAGGCTTCTCATGAGCGTAGCTATAACAAATACATTGCCCTTGCAAATATGTGGGACAAGGAAATTAATGATTTTCATTGGTAGAAATATATTCAAGGGAAAGCAATATTTTATAATAGCTGGCATCAATCATTAAGTTTAGACCACATAACGATCTTCATTGACAAAATGCTCCAAGGGTCCCTCTGATTTCCTAATTATAATTCCTTTTATAAGATTCAATAAAAAGGCTTTGGTTATTAGTGGCTCCTAAAAGGCTAATAGCAAGCTTTGAAAAACTGGACCAGACTTGCTGGGCAAACCTTATGCAGCGTATGTCACCGTGAAATTTTAAACGGAGAAAATTCTAATTCGCCTACAATGCACGCTTGATTGTTCGCACCTACTCAAGCATCTATCGCTCGCAATACGTTCCTTTCCGCATACAATCCAAAACAAATCGGAGGAGTGTCAACTTTAAAATAACGATCAAAATATGAGTCGACTTGTTCCCCAAGAAAACGCAAAGATTGCCAATCCTTTTCAAGAACAAGACCAAGGCGATAAGCCAAGATCCGATCAAGCAAAATGGATCTACCCGATCCGGAAAAAGAAACGCGATCAATAACAACTTTAAATCAGAGATTTGAAAGCGTTTGAGATTTAAAATCGCGGAGAACACGATGGTTCTTCCTCCACAAATCTAACAAGAAGAAATCACAAGAAAGGAGAGGGATTACCCAACCAAGAAGTAGAACACACAAGATAAGTGGGAGAATCACTCTCCACGGATCCACCGGCTTCACACCGAATGAGACTGCAACCTTCTTCCACGGAGTCGCACCGATAGAAGCCACGCCGGAGTCGCACCGAACGGGGATGGAGGAGGCAAAGGATGACTTCACACCAAAAGGAAGGGGGGGGGGGGGGGGGGGGGGGGGCGGCTAGAGGAGTCTCTCCATGACCGAAATTCCTTAGCAAGGGGAATGGTATAGGTTTTCCAAATATTCAATATATTAACTCATCATAATAGCCTCCTTTAAATAGGAGTTACAAATGAAATCCAACCATCCAAGATTTGAGATGAAGATCTCAAATCTTAACTCATCATAATAGCCTCCTTTAACTAGGAGTTACAAATGAAATCCAACCATCCAAGATTTGAGATGAAGATCTTATCAATCCGGATGGTTAACAACACACCAAATGTCTAACAACACACCAACATTAAAATAAAAATATTACAAGTTATATTTTAAAGCAAATAGAGTTAAACTAATTAAAACTATTTAAAACTTCTTCAAGTAGGCTTTGCGCGCCGTGGACGGAGGTTGTAACGCAGCTTTCCGTTCGCGCCCGTGGCGTTGGCATGACGCCTAAAATCTTTATGTTGTTGCGCCGCGGCAACCGGGTCGTCATCAAGAAGTGTTGGAGGAGCCGCGCCATCAATCCTCCCCCACTCAAAATCGTGTATCTCCGATGCGTGGTCCAAGAGATCGATAGCGGCGGAGAAGCTCGGCATCCAAACGTTGAATCTCTGTCGCGAGTACCCATGATTCGTCAGAAGGGGGGCGGTCACGCCAACGGATGAGGAAGCGGTAGGTAGCACCATCAGGAGTAGTAAGTGGCTCAACAGCAAGAATCACATCTGGAATGAGAAATATCTTCGGGAACCTAGGAAACATGTCAGCAGTAGGAATAAAAGAAGACAACTTACCATCCGATGTTATACCTGTGGGAACCATAGGAGAGAGATCATCCGTACTACCACTCCCCAACCCATTAGAAATATTAGTGGAGGGAGAAGACGACAAAGAAGTAAGCTATTGTGGAGGCGAAACAAACATCGTTAAATCCGAGACATTAAAAATGGGTGAAACACCCCAATCAGCAGACAAATCTAAGACAAAAGCGTTATCGACTAGTTTCTTTATAATCCGGAAAGGGACGGCTCGCTTTGGCGCTAACTTTTTAACGGTGCCGGTTGGCATTCGTTCGGGAACTAAGCGGACTAAGACTTGATCGCCGACTTGAAAGTGTGACACTCTCCTATGTAGATTAGCATGTGCTTGATAGGAGTCATATTGGGAGGTCAAGGTTGCTCGGATATGTGCGTATAAATCATGAATGTGTTGGGCGAAGGATTGTGCAAAATGACTTGTTTTATAGGTTGGTGGTAACAGAACCAAGTCAAGGGGCACCGGAGCCTTATACCCGTGAACAATCTCATTAGGGGACATACCCGTGGACCTATTTTTTGAATTATTGTAGGCCAATTGTGCATGTGGAAGAAGTAAATACAAAGTTCCTTTGTGATCGCCCACTAGACATCTAAGAAGATTTTCTAGGCTCCTATTGACTACCTCTGTCTGTCCATCAGTTTGCGGATGATAAGCTGCGGAGAATAGTATTTTTGTTCCCATAAGAACCCACAAGGTTTTCCAAAAGTAACGTTGGGTATTGTATCCACAATATACCTGATTTGAAGAAGCCCCTGGACCAGCTAAAGTGAATTGACATTGTATTTGATCATTTGTCTTCAAGTTGTGCTTGCAATTATTCCTCGCTAAGTACACACAAATGTCAGGGTGCAGTAGGTCAATATACACGGGTCTGCGCAACGTAATCTCTCGTTGAGCACATCATTGTGTTGGCTTACGTGTACTCTCTATTGGAGTGTACTTATTTACAAGTACAGGGCTGTGATAGATCAAGAGCAGTCAAGGAGCAAGGATAAGCCAAAGAGCATCTCACAGGTGGAAAGACGAAAAATCGTCTAAGTAGAAATTGTCGAGAATCACTAAGTGATTCTCGCCGATTCGACGAGAATCACTAGTGATTCTCGCCGAATCTGAAAGTCCACCTAGTGCCAACTAGCTTCACCTATGGGGGGGATAGGTGTCTTGTAGCGTTTTTGCGGAATTAAAATAGTACCTGCACAA
Organism: Platanthera zijinensis; assembly: GCA_039513925.1. NCBI lineage: Eukaryota > Viridiplantae > Streptophyta > Magnoliopsida > Asparagales > Orchidaceae > Platanthera > Platanthera zijinensis. The sequence goes on from CM077081.1 coordinate 93,813,501, forward strand.
AGATATCAAACAACACAGCACAGAAAAGACTCAAGCAATTTATAGTGGTTCCCCGATTTGGGTACGTCCACTTTCCCCCTTCGACCTATCTCCCAACAAGGGACGACTCGGTCACTTCACCAACTGGATTGAAATCCAATCCTTGCACTAACGGAAGGAACCCTTCCACACGTAGGAGTCACTACTCCCACACGGCGGGTTGCACCCAACCCTTACAACTAGGAACCAACCGTTCCTTTACAATGAAAAAGGAAATAGAATATATAAGACATACAAACAACTTGTGGAGATCAAGGTGTCTCTCTTCGTTGGACGACGTGTTCTTGACGTCGACGAAGAGTCCACGACCGTAGATCTCTCTTGGAAAGGATCTCCTCTAGATCGACGGCTTCAATGAAGGAGGCAGTGATGCTATGTAGATCCAATCTTCTTAGCTAAGCCGGCAAGGTCTACCAACGATCGTTCTTGGATCAATCGTCTCAATTGATTCAGATGGGGATAGTTTTCCCGATCTACAAATCAAGAGACAAGGGTTCTCAAGAAGGACACGCGAGACGCGTTGCGAGGGAGAGCTTCTGTCGCCGGGAGATGAGGAGGAAACCTCAATCAGCGGTGGCGACCACCTAGCACGAGCGGCGCAACAGTCAGACGGAGCTCCGCGACCTAGGTTTTGACGGTCGCTCGTTCTTTTCTTCGCTTCTCTATTCGTCGTTGTACTGTTCAAAAATACCTGTGTATTTATACATTAGGTCATCAAGATGACCGTTGTGGGACCCACCAAAGAGAAGCCCTAAGACCGGTTCGAAATACCGCTGGTAACATGGACCGGTCCAGAATGTGTCGGAAATTTGACCAAGTCAAATTCGGCGAGAATCGTAGGTGATTCTCGACGAATCGGCGAGAATTACCTACGATTCTCGCCGAATTCTACTTAGCAGAATTCTGGCTGCACTAATATAGAAGCGGGGAGAATCGGCGGGAATCACACTTGATTCTCGCCGAATCGTCGAGAATGCAAACTCATTCTCGACGAATCGGCGAGAATCACTTAGTGATTCTCGACGATTCTTCCTTGGGGACATTTCTGGCGGCGTCGAGACTGCCGGCTCCAACCGGCGAGGATCATCTAGTGATTCTCGAGGATTTGGACTTAGACGATTTCTCGTCTTTCCACCCGTGAGCGGGTCTTTGGCCCATCCTTGCTCCTTGTCTGCTCTAGATCTTTCATGACCCTGTGCTTGGAAATAAGTACACTCCAATAGAGAGAGTACACATAAGCCAACACACTGATCTGCTCAACGAGGGATTACGTTGTGCAGACCCATGTATATTGACCTACTACACCCTGACATTGGTGTGTACTTAGCGATGAATAGTTGCAAGCACAACTAGAAGGATTTCATCAAATACAATGTGAATTCATCTTAGCTTGATAGGAGGCTTCCTCAAATCCTGGTAATTTTGGATACAATACCCAACAATCTCCCCCTATTTGAAGAAGCCAAAATCCTACTAGCTAAGATGAATTTCAACAACCAAGATAATAAGTGCATTAAACCAAGAGAACGATAATGAAAGCAATCAGACTAATATGAGAGCCAATCAACAAATCACACACACATATATATATATAGATGTCCACATTAAATGTTCACAATTTTACATGATAGTGTAAATCAAAACGTAAGGAAAGCACTAGCTAACACCCTAGAGTTCTTTATCCTTAGCTATCTCTTCTTTAAGCTGCTGTGCCAAGAACTTTCTGCTTTGCCGCTCAAAATATTCTTTGGGCTTTGGATAGTATCTCGGAGGGGGAGCTTTGTTTGCCACCGTATTGGTCCTGACGAATAGGTTTCTTTTGGCTTCATACATTTTGTGCAGCTCCCACTCGTATTGACTATACACATCATTCCTTTTAACTTGCCCCCCTTGGTGTAGTGCAAAGGTGTCCAATATGATACTTCTTGAGACTGGGCTCCACCTTTCATTACGCACTTCATCTTCCTTCAGTCTGATCTTCTTTTCTGTTGGTGTTTCCATTGAATTTCCTTCTTGGATTTGCCTTTTGCCTTTAGCTTTTATGAGTGCTTCCTGATCAAACAAGCTTCTTCACTCAGCCCTTGCAGCAGCCTTCTTTGACTCGGCTTCACTCAATGGTACTTCTTTAGTCCTTATTTCTTCCTCAGCAGCATCAGCTAATCCCTCATCCTCTGGCGGGGCAACAGGGACATGTATGCTCGATGCCTGTCGTACGAGCCAGTGGGCCGTTTCAAACACATACCTATTAGACTGAGCAAAGTTTTCGATTATCAATTGTTGAAGCCCCGCCATCTTAGCTTTATACTCCTCCTCCCCCTTTTTGGCTTCGGCGGCTATAGAGTTTGCGTAAGAATGCAGGGATGTATCAATGTGCTTCACAGTTTTACCAAATTCATCCAGCAGTGTCTTCTGATTTTCGTTCAGCGTCACCATGTTGGCATTAAACTTTTGGATGTTATCTGCCACAACATGTGTATTATTATTGACCACTGCCAGGTCATCAGTGTTCTTTTTCAGTCCTTTCATTAGAAGAGAGACTGCTGTGCCTGCCTCTGTATATTTTTCTTCAAATTTCTTCTCCATCTCATCTAGCTTATGATTGATTTGTACTACATTCTTGAGCATGAGATCCTCAGATTTCTTCATTCTCTTCAGCACTTTGTTTTGGGCTTTCTCAAACTTATCTTTAAGCTCATCCAGCATCCCTTGGACAATGTTTACCGTATAATTTGCTATACTTGCTTGAAGTGGAGGAACCTTAGGCACGCCCTGGTCTGTCTCCTCAGCAGAGGCACTGGGTGAGCTGGACACTAGAATAGATTCCACGGGGGAATACCGACATCCACTGTAGGATGTTCCGGATTGTTCACAGAGGGTTGCTGGGAGGGCTCCCCCTCCATTATTGCATCCAATCTCTCAGGAGGTTGTTCCTCAAATGGAACATCAGCATCCTCCCGAGAATCCACCCCTTTCTCCCGCTCAGGTACTGCTTCCACCTCCTCAGTTTCCATGTTCTCAGTCTTATCGGCCATATAATTCATATCTTCCTCTTCCTCCTCCTCATCAGCCACTTCATCTTCCACCACTTCCTCACTATCTTCTTGTAAAGTCTCAACCGCATCTCTAGCTATCTGAGAGATGTCAGATATGATATTATCAGAAGCGGGTAGAGGCTCCCCCTCAGTTCCTACAGTCAGTGCATCAGGAACTTCACTGGGAACTGCCACAGAATGTGCAGGAGCACTGGTGTCCTCAGCTGGAGATGCTTCTTGGTCTATGTCCACGACAACCTGCCCTATTCGACGCTCCCACCGGTCGAATATGCTTAAGTCCATCTTTTTCAAATAGTGCAGGGGCACTCCTTTGCTCATGTCAAATTTATCTCCGTCCAGCTGATTAAGATAGAGACTTATTATTCTACCAAAGCTTGGGGATCGGAGAGTGTCTTTAATTTTCTCAAAGAGCATGGCTCCCCAGTTGAACCTTTTTCTGCAGACAATCGCCACCAGAGTCTTGAACATATCCCCTGAGATATGGTCGTGTGATCCAGGTTTGCAAATTAGAACCTTCCCAATGATGTCTGATAGTAGTTTCCCCTCCTCGTTCATGTCTTTTCTCTTTATTGACCTTGTCCCCCTGGACAGTCCACAGAATGATAGGGTCCTTGTTCTATCATGTTCCTCTAGGTAATCTTCTTGCTCAGAACTGGATAGCTGCAGGCATTGGGTCAGCTTCCTTGCAGACATCTTAATCTTTGCCCCAGCAACCTTACTCTTGATGTATGTGTCTTCATTTCGGAGTTTGGCTGTCGCAAAGAACTCCATGACTTCCTTGTCCAGGATTTTGCAAGGGTGCTCCAGTACGAAAGTGAGTCCCGCTTCCTCAAGCATAATGATGATATTTCTGAATTCATCCGAGGCATGGGAGAACCCGGTTCGCACCAACTCGCATCAGGTGACCAGGCCGACAGTAGTCCTTGGAGCCATTACAAACCTAGGGAGGGATTTCCAAGTCTAAGTCTAATCCGAAACCACGAGAGTGAATACCAAAGCTACACTAAGCTTAAATCACTATAATGGACAAGAGAAGGTTACCTAATGCGGAGAGGAAGAGGGAGTTCCGGCTGCTTCACCAGGGAGACGACGGACCACCCGAAGAAACTCGCGACAATGATCCGCGGCGAAGCTTGGACGAACACCCTAGTTACGAGCGGGAAGGCCTACGGGATTCGGAGTTAGGTCAACACCGGCTCACGGAGATGGAAATCGCCGGAAGGAGAGGATCTGTGGGATTCCTGCGGGGAGGTCTCGGCGAATATCGGAAGTCGAAGAGTCGGCGAGAATTAGAATAGCGGAAGGTTTGATTGTTGGGTATATATATATGTAGACCGGGTTTATCTATGTATAACTTCAGTTCGACGGGAATAACTTTAGTTCGACGGAAATCGCCGGGATTCCTAATTTACGTCTTTGTCAAGGGTTGGAAAGGATTCAAAATGATTGTTTCTTAATCCAAGTATGTTTCAACATACCACAAGGCTTAGGAGGCACATCAACTTTGGTTTACCTAACCCAATAACAGTGGCTAGCAAATTTCATAAGTTATTTCTAGATCGATAAACGCAAGATCCTTGATGTCAGTTATCATTCTCAGTGATTCCCAATGACGTATCTTCTCAATTTTCCGAGGGCAAACTTGTACCTGATGATGTCAGACTAATCTTTACTAATGGAACTAAAGGTTATCTCACAATTTTACTCCTTCCCTAGGTGAAGGAGCACATGTGAAGAATTCTCCATATGACCATTTACTTTCAAAAAGTGGGAATTTATTACTTAGTGAGGATATGCAAACATACATATATACATATATGGAACAATTTATGCATTATGGCTCAAACATTTAGGCTAATTGCAATTACCTGTGATAACAGGATGTATCATTTAGATCATCAGCACAAGGCACATCAGGAGGTCAACTGACATGTGCCTGTGTTGATGGCACTGCTCCTATTCCATATACTTTTTACACGTCATTCTTGGAGCATCTCCTGTCAGGTTCCCATCAGGTTTACGGGAACCTAGACTACCCTACAAGAAAGAGTTATCTTACCTTAGGAACCCAATAAGTATTGGGTCCTAGGTTCTTGTCAGCACAACAACTTGAGTGCCTTCCCACAGGAACCCTGGTGGGATGGCTAACTTGACCTCGAGGATGTGGATATGCCCTTGCCCTTGACACAGAGGGGTTGTGCCAACAATCTAAGGCAAAGTGACCCACCTTGCCACAGCACCAACACTCGTGAATGTTGTATCGCCGTTTCTGACCTGATCTGTTGACTGAGGTAGTCATGATCTTAGGTCTAAATGGGATAAAGCCGGTTCTGCTCACAAAATTGCCTTTTCCACCGTGACACATGGGAGGGTGGAAAGAATGCATGTGGTGAGTGTCAAGTGGCCTTGGTGGTGGTGCCTTCCTTTCATTCAGGATGCTTCCAGAGGCCCCATGGGCACTTACCACATGTTTCCTGACCCCCCTTTCCTGTGTCCTAGGGTGGAAAGTACTGCAGTGAGAGCTGGTTCCGGTAGATTCATGATGAGTTGGGGCTGTGGCCGAGAATACAAAGGGCTCAGGATGAGCCTTGGGTATTCTCTCCGGGGTAGCCATGACAGCTCTGGCACTGTGGGTATTTCCACATGAGGGCTGATCATTCTTGCAGTGACCATGGTTGTTCCTATGGTCATACCTGAATGCATGATGTGTGCCCTTCCTGCTCGAGGTGGGGGGGGGGGGTCTGAACACAGTTTCCTCATTTCTCCATGAATTAACGATTTGGGAGATCCACCCATTTTCTGCTTTTCTTTTGATAGCATCTATCTTGGAAAAGTTAAAAACAATCCTCTTCTCGGTCTCTAGAAGACTCTCTAGATCCGAGATCTTTGAGTCCTTTACCTTGATGGATTCCAATTGGAGGTTCATCAAGGTCTTCAGCTGAGCAATCTCCTTAGCTTGCTCCTCCACAAGTAAGTTGCTCTTCTGAAGGGCACTCTCAAGGGAATCAGGATTTTCAATCTTTTGATTGAAACTATCCATATCCCTTGCATCTCTGGAAGGACTACCCTCTGAATTATTCCTGTCTTCAGGAACTTCAAGAGGAGGGGGGCATGAGGAAGAAGTTACCTGCTCCTGGCTTTGCTGTTCAGGGTTACCGTTAATATCGGCAGAGACTGTTGAGTCAGCTTCATCAGAACTGCTTTCCTCAACTTCTTCTTCAGTATCTGACAAGGACAAAGGAGCCCTGATACTGAGAAATTGGTCATCACTTTCTTCTTCAGAAATGCTGACCCCCATATATGCCTCATCCTCTTGCTGGCAACTTATCCCTGTTCTGTCTAATCCCTCCATGAGGTCTGATACAGTTTGCCACAAGGACTTGGCCGTCCTACACTTTTCAAGTCTTGACCGGGAAGGTCTAGTCCAGACATCCAGGATGATTTTACGAATCATTTTATCCAAGTTGAATAGAGAGAATTCAATCTCAGACATTTCGGTAGTCTCCTTGGGGATCTGCATATCCTTTCCAGAGCAGGAGGCCTTCATGGGAATGAATGGACCCTCTTCCAAGATGATTGATGCGCGAGGGTCGATGGACTCCAAATAAAAGGATACCCTCATCTTCCAGATGGGATAATAGTCCTTTGTGCACGCGGGGAGTCTATGAGGAGAGATATCATATTCCAGCTCCATTCTGGTTGACACCGGTGGTAGGATTCTCCTCAAGGTGTGAACCTTTTGGATGAGTAACCTCCCTCTGATACCACTTGAAAGTCCACCTATTGCCAACTAGCTTCACCTATGGGGGGGATAGGTGTCTTGTAGCGTTTTTGCGGAATTAAAATAGTACCTGCACAAAGAAATCAAACAACACAACACAGAAAAGACTCAAGCAATTTATAGTGGTTCCCCGATTTGGGTACGTCCACTTTCCCCCTTCGACCTATCTCCCAACAAGGGACGACTCGGTCACTTCACCAACTGGATTGAAATCCAATCCTTGCACTAACGGAAGGAACCCTTCCACACGTAGGAGTCACTACTCCCACACGGCGGGTTGCACCCAACCCTTACAACTAGGAACCAACCGTTCCTTTATAATGAAAAAGGAAATAGAATGTATAAGAAATACAAACAACTTGTGGAGATCAAGGTGTTTCTCTTCGTTGGACGACGTGTTCTTGATGTCGACGAAGAGTCCACTACTGTAGATCTCTCTTGGAAAGGATCTCCTCTAGATCGATGGCTTCAATGAAGGAGGCGGTGATGCTATGTAGATCCAATCTTCTTAGCTAAGCCGGCAAGGTCTACCAACGGTCGTTCTTGGATCAATCGTCTCAATTGATTCAGATTGGGATAGTTTTCCCGATCTACAAATCAAGAGACAAGGGTTCTCAAGAAGGACACGCGAGACGCGTTGCGCGGGAGAGCTTCTGTCGCCGGGAGATGAGGAGGAAACCTCAATCAGCGGTGGCGACCACCTAGCACGAGCGGCGCAACAGTCGGATGGAGCTCTGCGACCTAGGTTTTGACGACCGCTCGTTCTTTTCTTCGCTTCTCTATTCGTCGTTGTACTATTCAAAAATACCTGTGTATTTATACATTAGGTCATCAAGATGATCGTTGTGGGCCCCACTAAAGAGAAGCCCTAAGACCGATTCGAAATACCGCTGGTAACATGGACCGGTCCAGAATGTGTCGGAAATTTGACCAAGTCAAATTCGGCGAGAATCGTAGGTGATTCTCGACAAATCGGCGAGAATTACCTACGATTCTCGCCGAATTCTACTTAACAGAATTCTGGCTGCACTGATATAGAAGCGGGGAGAATCGGCGGGAATCACACTTGATTCTCGCCGAATCGTCGAGAATGCAAACTCATTCTCGACGAATCGGCGAGAATCACTTAGTGATTCTCGACGATTCTGCCTTGGGGACATTTCTGGCGGCGTCGAGACTGTCGGCTCCAACCGGCGAGGATCATCTAGTGATTCTCGATGATTTGGACTTAGACGATTTCTCGTCTTTCCACCCGTGAGCTGGTCTTTGGCCCATCCTTGCTCCTTATCTGCTCTAGATCTTTCATGACCCTGTGTTTGGAAATAAGTACACTCCAATAGAGAGAGTACACATAAGCCAACACACTGATCTGCTCAACGAGGGATTGCGTTGTACAGACCCGTGTATATTGACCTACTGCACCCTGACATTGGTGTGTACTTAGCGATGAATAGCTGCAAGCACAACTAGAAGGATTTCATCAAATACAATGTGAATTCATCTTAGCTTGACAGGAGGCTTCCTCAAATCCTGGTAATTGTGGATACAATACCCAACAGAATCGTCAAGAATCACTCGCTGATTCTTGCTGATTGCAGCCGGCTGTCTCAACGCCGTCTTGATTTCTGCTCAAGGCAGAATCATCGAGAATCACTAGTTGATTCTCGCCGAATCGACGAGAATGACTTTGCATTCTCGCCGATTCATCGAGAATGAATGTTGATTCTCGCCGATTCTTTCTGGATGGCTAGATCTTCAGCCAGAATTCTGCCAAGTAGAATTCGGCGAGAATCATAAGTGATTCTCGCCGATTTGTCGAGAATCACTATTGATTCTCGCCGAATTTGCCTTAGGCGAATTTTTGCTGCTCGCTGGACCGGTCCATATATTCAGGCGTTGTTTTGAACCGGAGCTAGGGTTTCCTTGGTGGGGCCCACAACGGTCATACTGTATGACCTACAGTATAAATACTGTTGTATTTCGATCTTTACAGACAGGCAATACTACGAATACAAAAGAAAGAAAACCGAGCCGCCGACGTGACCTAAATCGCGGAATTCTCTTCCGCCGCCGCCGTCGCCGCTCGGGAAGTAGTCGCCGCCGTTGATCGTGGATACCTCTTGATCCCCCGACGACAGAAGCTTTGCCAAGCAACGCGTCTCACGTGTCCTTCTTGAGATCCTTTGTCTCTTGGTTTGTAGATCGGGAATACCTTCCCTTTCCGAATCGATCGAGACGATTAATCCAAGGAAGATCGTTGGTAGACCTTGCTAGCATAGCTACGAAGGTTGGATCTCTAAAGCTCAGCCGCCACACTTCTTACCGCCGCCGATCCCGAACGCCAAGCCACCGCTCTTCTTGCCGCTGCCGGTTTCGTGGAGATTCATTCTAAGTGAGAGCTAAGGTCGTGGACTCTTCGTCTTCGTCAAGAACGCATCATCGAACGAAGAGGGACACCTAGCCTCCATAAGAAGTTTGTATATTTTATACATTCCATTTTATTTTTGTTGTAAAGGAACGTAGGTTCCTCGTTGTAAGGTTGGGTGCAACCCGTGGTGGAGTGGTGACTCCTTCGCTTGGAAGGGTTTCTTCCGTTAGTGTCTGGATTGGATTTCAATCAGGCTGGTGAAGTGACCGAGTCGTCCCTTGTTGGGAGATAGGTCGAAGGGGAACCACTATAAATTGCCTGTGTCTTTCTGTGCTGTGTTATTTTGTTTATTTGTGCAGGTATAGTTTTAATTCCGCAAAAATGCTGCAAGACACCTATTCCCCCCCCATAGGTGAAGGTAGTTGGCACTAGGTGGACTTTCAAGTGGTATCAGAGGGAGGTTACTCATCAAAGGGGTTAACACCTCGAGTAAGTTCCTGCCACTAGTGTCAAGAAGAAGGCAGATATCTACTATGGACGAACTCAAGTACTCAGGCAAGATCCCAGTGTGCACCAGGCTAAACTTTCCTATCTAGAAGGAAAGGATTAGATTTTATATGGAAGCAGTCGACCCTCGACTCTTCATGGTCGTGGAGGAGAGACCTTATATTCCCACTAAGGCCTCTACCATTGATCATACCAAAAAGGTGCCAAAGAAGCTTTCTGAAATGGACAAGGACGAGATGGTGCTGGTCGGACTTGACAAGAAGGCATAGAACATACTAATCAGTGCAGTTGATGACTCCATGATGCAGAACTTCTGCAACTACAGGACAACCAAGGATATCTAGCCAAGCTTGATTATCCTGATGGAGGGAACATATGAAGTGAGGGATGATCGGAGATCCCTCCTGAACCAGAAATATGAGGCCTTCAGGCAGGGGCCCAAGGAAGAGATCGGAGTTACCTTCGAGAACTTCCACAAGATCGTCAATGCTCTCAAGGGATATGGAAGAGTGTTCACTAATGGTGAACTTTATGATCTATTCCTTAGGTCCCTTACTAAGGAATGGGACACGAAAATCTGCGCCATCCGAGAGTTTGGCAGATTAGCTGAAACTGATCCTCAGATACTCTTTGGGAAGTTCATGTCCTATGAGCTCCAGTTGAACACGAGGAAAGCTGAAGAAGAAGCAGAGAAGGCCGCAACCAAGGAAAAGACTGTGGACCTAAAAGCCATTCACTCCAGGAAGGGCAAGGGTGCGGCTTCATCCCGTGCGGGGAAAAAGGATGAGGAGGAAGACTCCGAGCCATGCTCCTCCGGCTCAGAGTTGTCTGAAGAAGACTTCTCCCTCATCACCCGAGAATTCAAGAAGTTCCTCAAGATGAGGAATCAAAGAAAGAGAGACGACTCCTCCTCCAGAAATCAGAAGAAGAATTATTCTTCTGACAAGTATGAATCAAAACCGAACAAACATCGTCATACTGACATCATTGTTTTGGGTGCAATAAGCCAGGACACGTCGTGGCCGACTGCCATCAAGTAAAGAGAGAGAAGGGGAAGAGCACAGAACCTCTAGAGATAAAAAGAAGGAGAGGAGCTACATCGCCAAAAAGTCAAAAACACTAAGTGAGTCTGATTCCTCAGACTCCAGTGATGATGAGGAAGCCTACTTCGGGCTGGTGGGTTGCTCTGACTCAGAAGGAGAATGCCCCCCCGTTCACTGGGAAGGTAAAAGCTCATACCCCCCTCTCCGACTCTGACTATGAGTCTCCTGATGATGATCTCGAGGACAGCCCATCTGCCCGAGAAGCTGAGCTCCTCGAAAAGTATGAGCTTCTGCTCAACACCTTCGAGGAATGCCTCAAGAGATTGAGGGCTCAAAAAAAGGAAGTCAAATTCCTTAAGGTCGAGTGTGTCTCCCTAAGGGAAGAGATCACTAGCTTGATTTCTCTCCGACAGGAGCACCTGGACCTGATCTCTAAGCACTCAGAGTCTCTAAGTCTCCTTGACCTTAAACAGGAAGAGATCAATAAGTTGGAAGAACAACTTACGGCAGAAAAGAAGATTGTCCAAAGCTTCTCTATGCCAAAGACTGTTCTTCCACTGGTTGATACCTTCTCTGCTCAGGCTAAGGGGGCTGGCTTAAGGCATGTGGGTGTGCCTAGTAAATCATCCAGGAGAAACAAAAAGCAGAGGAGAAATAAGGCTGCTAAGAAGGCCTCTACTGCAGTAAAGGGAAAGGCCCCACTCAACCCTGTGGTATTCAGGAAGCCTGGCTATCCCAGCAATGAACAGGACTTTGAGTCAACCTATGACCACTTCTTCCGGCCCTCGGTTGAAAAGCCCAAGAGCCGGTATGAGGGGTGGGCCTTCCCCCGCAACTTTGGCGAGAGTGTCTTCAAGGCACTTTATGAGGAAGTTCAAATGGAGGATTATGGCCACTTCTCTAGCGGCCATAATAGGAAGCAGGCACCCAAGGCCAAGCCTGTTACACTGAGAAACTAGGAGGTGAAGAAATCATACGACTGTTGTCATCATGATGCCTCCACCTCCAGGTCCAAGGCCCCGGCTGAACCTTCCGTTCCAAGGGTGAAGCAGGTGCCTAGGAAAAAGTATAAATTATTTGACTGCTGGTGCTGTGGCAAAGTTGGTCACTTTGCCGTGGATTGCTGGTTTAATCCGAGGAATAACGAGACTCCTTATGTTGGTAATGTGAGGCAGACCACTCGTAGGGCTAACCATCCGAGGGGGAGTATGCTAACGAGGAATCTAGGACCCAAGTTCGATTGGGTTCCTAAGGGGAATTAATTCTGTTTTGCAGGAATGTCCAAAGGCCACCAAAACTCCTATATGGTACTTGGACAGTGTATGCTCCCGGCATATGACCGGGACAAGAAGCCTGCTACGTGATTACTCTCTAGTCGAGAATGGACCCAAAGTCATCTTTGGGGGATCAGATCGAGGAGTCACCAGGGGTTACAGTATGATTTCCAACGGTATAATTTCTATCACCAACGTGGCTTACATTGAAGGGTAAAATCATAACCTGATCAGTGTAAGTCAGTTATGTGATAAAGGTTATGACGTTAAGTTCTGCAAGGATAAATGCCTGATAATATCGTGTGCCTCTTCGGAGACGGTATTAACAGGCATTAGGAGCAGAAATATCTTCTGCTTAGATTTTCTTAGTTTAGATTCATCTACCCCCATATGCCTAGTAGCAACAGGCAGTGCATCTCTTTGTGAACAATGGCACAAGAGATTGGCACATATTAATTTCAAGACAATTAGTACGCTGTTTTCTAAAAACTTAGTAAGGGATGCTCCCATCATTAAGTGCATCAAAGATAGCCCCTGTCCTGCATGCCAGAAGGGCAAATAGACTCAGGCTACCTTTAAGGGCATCGTTGACAAAGACTCCTCCAGATGTCTTTATCTTCTGCATATGGACTTATTTGGTCCAATGCAAGTTCATAGCTTGGGAGGCAAGTCTTGTACGCTAGTGATTGTTGATGATCACTCTTGGTTTACTTGGGTGTTCTTCTTAAAACGCAAGTCTGATATGTTTGATATCTTCACCAATTTTTTCAGGCAGATTCAGAACGAACTTAACTACTCAGTGGTCAAAATCAGAAGTGACCATGGAATAGAGTTCGAGTCTGGTGCTATGACAGAGTTCTGTGAAGAACTTAGTATCTTTCATGAGTTTTCCTCCCCGCGCACTCCTCAGCAGAATGGAGTTGCAGAGAGGAGAAATAGAACGCTAATTGAAGCCTGCACGACAATGTTGAATGACGCTTCTCTCCCAGAATATTTCTGGGCAGAGGCTGTCAATACGGCGTGTCATGTACAAAACCGAGCCTTGATCAACAAGAGTCATCATAAGACGCCTTATGAGCTACTGAAAGGCAGAAAGCCAACCATGTCCTATTTTACGATTTTTGGCTGCAGATGTTATGTACTGAATAACGGGAAGTACCTGCGTACTAAGTTTGGTGAAAAATGCTTCGAAGGCATATTCATGGGCTATAGTAGCCATAGCCGGGCTTATAGGGTTTTCAATAAAAAACCCTAGTGGTAGAGGAATCTGAAAGTGAAGGGATAGATACTACTCTAGAGGGGGGGTGAATAGAGTTATCAAATTTTGCACTAGACAAATCTTAATAGTCTACCCAACTTCCTTGGAGTGAAATGCGGAATGAAAAGATTATAGATATGGAGATAACCCTAATGCCTAACATAAGTGTTGTGCACAAACTCAAGCTAACTGTAATTATAGTTAAGGCTTGGAAAACCTAATCAGCAACTAGCAAACCTAGTTATATCTAATCACAGCCACAATGCAAGTAATTAAATTAAGCAAGCCAGACGACACAAGGAATTTATAGTGGTTCCCCAAACAACTTGGGTACGTCCACTCTTCTACCAATAAGGTAGGAATCCACTACAGGTTTTTTATCAGGTGCCCTGCCACCACAAGATCTGCTTCAGGTAGATCTAGAAACCCTTTAGACTTTTGATCAGGTGTCTAAAAACCAACAACAAGTTTTTGTTCAGGTGCCCTGCCAGCAAGGGATACTTTTGAAGGGAGTAATAACCCTGTACAGGAGGGGGAAGGGGTTAAGGTGTCTTCTCTATTTTACAATAGATTAGAGAAGCACAATAACTTGCACTGAGCTAGACAGCTCTAAAGAATCAAGGCTCCCCCTGGCTCAAAGAATGTCCAGGTGAAGTCTTGCTTCAGTGCAGAAAACACTTCAGAAAGTTCTGAAGGAAAAACTACAAGACGATATAAAATATAAAATAGAAATCTTCTAGCAGCTATCTTCTTCTTCTTCTTCAAAAGAACTCTGAGTCTGAACTTCCTGGAAGTAGGTGAACTCAGGTTGAAGAAGAGCAGAAGAGCTTAACACTTCTCAGTTGAATGAAGATTGCTGAGAGCAGTGAACTTAGTCTTGATGAAAGCTTGAATGCTAATTGAATAACTCTTAGAATAACTGGTTAGCTAGCTGAAATCCTTCTCCAAAGGATTCCTTTTATAGCAGCAACAAGCAACAGCTCTTTTCAATTTGAACTATTTGTCTTCTTCTGAAACTTGAAACCTGGGCTGCAAATATCACAAAGACAAACAAACTCTGCAGCAAAATATTCTATAAAAGGGATAAACCTTTTTCAAAGAAGCTGCAGGAAGCAATCTAATAATAAAGGTACTAAATAAAATCACATCAGAGACAAACTCTTTATAGCAGAAGGAAGACTTTTCAGTCTAACGGCTATAAAGGACTGACAGCAGATAAAGTAAAATACACTGTCAACTAATAAGACAAACAACTTTATCTGAAAAGATTTGACTCAGGCAAAAGGGATGGAGCAGATATTGCCTGGAAATATTATCATAAAACAACTGAAATAAAATGCCAGATAATATATTAATTAATTAAATAGAATAAATACAAAATAAAAAGGCAAACAAAAAACGTCGAACGACCCTCGAAGATCGTCGACCGAAGAATGGAGATCGTCGAACTATCGGACAGATAGTCGAATGATCCAGATAGTCGAACTATCAAAGGAGATAGTCGAACTATCACAACAGATAGTCGAACTATCAGAAGATAGTCGAGCTATCAGATAGTCGACCTATCAACAGATAGTCGAACTATCAAAGCAAAACCGATAGTCGACCTATCAACAGATAGTCGAACTATCAGAAGAGAAACAGATAGTCGATCTATCAACAGATAGTCGAACTATCGAAGAACGACAGATAGTCGAACTATCAACAGATAGTCGAGCTATCAGATAGTTGAACTATCAACAGATAGTAGAACTATCAACGCAGAACAGATAGTCGAACTATCAACAGATAGTCGAGCTATCAGATAGTTGAACTATCCAAGTAGATAGTCGAACTATCAAACAGATAGTCGAGCTATCAACAGATAGTCGAACTATCACAGGATAACGGATAGTCGAACTATCAACAGATAGTCGAACTATCAGATAGTTGAACTATCAAAGCAGATAGTCGAACTACCAAGGGAAAACAGATAGTCGACCTATCAACAGATAGTCAAACTATCAGAAGAAAGCAGATAGTCGACCTATTAACAGATAGTCGAGCTATCAAACAACGCAGATAGTCGACCTATCAAACAGATAGTCGAGCTATCAGATAGTTGAACTATCCAAGCAGATAGTCGAACTATCAAACAACCAGATAGTCGAACTATCAACAGATAGTCGAACTATCACAGCACACAGATAGTCGAACTATCAACAGATAGTCGAACTATCCTCGCAGACAGAACGTCAAGCAACTGATAGACGATCGTCGAACAGTTAGTCGACGATAGTCGAGCGGCGTTCGACCATAGTCGAACGAACAAACTACTTAACCAAATTCTTATCTGGATAAGCTGGGAACTCTACAGCTAGACAACTAACCTTGACCATAGATAATTCATGGGTCAAGAGACTAAGAAGACAAGACTAAACTCAAATCAAACTAGGGTACCAACAATCTCCCCCTATTTGAGTTAAGTCTCTCAAAAACTAAAACACAGAGCTAGCTATAGAACAATAAAATCAATACAGGAAATAGTTAAACAACTAACTAGCAATTAACAATCGGTCAGATATATAACAGTCAATCAAAATTAAGGATCTACAGAATCAGGTTTGGGATCAGAAGAGCTAGGAACAAAAGATACTTTCCTCAGGCGATCTATGGCTTCTTTCTTAGACATCTTCAGATCTTGTACACCAATAATTTTTAGTTCTGATGCCCTTGGGACGACTGCTTCTGGATGCTTTTCCATGTATTTAGAAGGGTCAAAAATTTCAGGGCTAACCTGGATTTTATCAAGTTCCTTCATTCTGAATTTTGACATTGTAGTAAATCCTGCAGAATCTTTTCCTTCAGCCTTAGCTTTCTTTATCTGGGCTGAGCCAACAAGCTCTAGAAAATGAGCCATCTTGAAATCAGGATCTAACTCTTGACTTTTATACTTATTTTCAGATGCAGTATCTATTGGCTTCACAGCTTTAAACTTGGTAGACAGATCTAATAAACTTTCAGCTGGATCTTTAACTTCTTGAATAACAAGAGATGTAGGAGGAGCAAACTCAGCAAACTTCTTACTGGATTTTTCTGAGAAAACAGTTCTTTTACTCTTTGAAGTGTCTTTAGCAGCAGGTGAAACTTTTCTCTTGGGTGAAGGAGGGGGTGAAAATATTGGCTTTTGATATACCACCTCCTTTACTTGCTCTTTTACCTCAGCATCATGTCTTTGATATCCAGAATATGATTTACCTTGATGGCTTTGAGAACTTCTCCTTGAAGGAGGCTGAGAAGGTGCAGATTTGTTAGAAGGGGCAGATGGATTTGCTGAAATATTACCAGAGGCTCCTGCACCGGGAGGTGGAGGAGGAGGACCTCTGGGAGTCCATCTGGGAGCAGGACTATCATACCTCTTTGATTTCTTCCTCTCCTTTTGCTGGTTCTTAGAGAACCACATCCAGTGCTGGAACTCTTTGGATTTAGGATCAATCCCTTTCAGAATGTAGTAAGGAGTGTCATGATCGGGATTGGGAGGAGGAGGAGCTACAGCTTTTCTTTTCCTCTTTGCAGCTTTCTTTTTCTTAGAATCCTCAGATAGATCTGAATCATCTTCATCCTCAGAATGAGATGAGGGAGGATGATCATATGGATCATAGGCTTCTGATACAGCCTTTTCTTTCAGGGCAGCTTTCTCTTTCTCTTCTTCCATGGCATCCTGTGCCAGGAGAGTATCCAAATCTAAACCAGGGGAATTATCCCATACTGTAGATTTTTCAGCTTGCCAAGCTTTTTCTTTCTCTTCCAAATCAGCCTTTACTCTTTGTTGCCAAGCAGCTTTTGCTTTCTCTTCTTCCAAACTCAGTTTTGGGGTGTCATCTTTATTTTCAACTTGGCTTTCAGGATCCATATCTTGAAACTCAGGAACTGTCGTAGGGACCAGTTCAGATAGCACTGCTTGCTGAGCAGGTTCAGCAGCCTCAGAAACTAGAACAGGCTCTACAGCCTCAGATAGCACTGCATGCTCTACAGCCACTTGGACATCAGGAGCTGATACAGATTCAGGCTCTTTGACAACAACTGCTTCTTCCATTAAATCTATAGGATTATGAGTAAAATCTTGCTAAATGACATCTATTCATCCCTTCCAGATATTCCCATACTAACTTATCAATTAAGTAATCTATAAATTGGGAAAGAGACATACCTTCAGGATTTTCTTCAGGGTGACCTAACTCCCATAAATCATCTAGAAAGGAAGTGATAATTCCTTCTAGGAACAGGGCAACTAAGGGAGTTGAGGCTTCTTCCAGGTAAACTTTTACAACAAATTCAGTCAACATTATTGCATCAGATATTTCTTTTTCATATGGTAAAGGAGCTACTTCTTCTTGAACTGGAACTATCTCTTCTGGAACTTTTATCACTGGAGCTATTACTGCTAATACTGATTCTGTTATAGCTGGAGGAACTGTTGGACGGAAGGCTGGGAGCTGCTCAGAGACATCTTCATTGAACATCTCCCCCTGCCTGATTTCAGTGGGAACTGAAACCAGGCCCCTGGATGAAGAGGGCTCAGCAGAGTTGGAGAGAATTTTGATGGCATCAGTCAAAGAAGCAATGGAGGAAGCAAGTGGAGCAATTGCCTCTTCAATCATGATTTTGATTGAGGGGGTAATTAACTCCACAATGCTGGAAATAAAAGCTGGAGTAATTTCAAAAGGTGGTGGAACTGTAGTGGATGGAGGAGCAGCAGAAATGGTTGATGTGGCAGGATGAATTGTGGTGAGGACTGGAGATCGAACTGGAGAGTTAACTGGAGAGTTAACTGGAGAATGATGTGGAGAGTGAGGAGGAGATGGAATGGGAGAATGAACTGGAGAAGAGATATCAGACGCCAACAGATCAAAGCTGGGTTGAGAAGTCCCAGCAAGATCAGTTGGGTGAGAAGATGCAGGAAGAGAGGCAGAATGTCGTACTTCAGTTGAAGTTGAAGGAACTTCAACTGCAGTAGACGACAAAGTTGAGGAAGAGGATGGAAGGGATGGGAAAGCTGAGCCAGCTTCTAGAGGGCGAGGAGCGACTGAAACAGTCCTGGTGCTCTCAGATGTAGCTGGAGCAGCCTTTGCAGGAGCGGGCTTCAGGAATGTTCTTTTCCATTTGGAGAACAGATTGGGATCCATCTTTTTGCTGGCATTAATGGTGGTAGCAGCTGAAATCAACAGGTGAGGATATCTTTCCTTCAGAAAAATCCCAACAACCCTTCCTAGGGTAACTTCCTTCTTGCTATTCTTCTTCCTTATCAAGTCAAACAGAACACCTGCCCAATTGATCCTTTTCTTGTTGACAATTGCACACATTAGTGCAAATTGTTGTCTAGTAATGTTATCGTGGGCAGAGTGTTTGCCTAGCAGCACTTTTCCGACAATCTCGGCAAGAAATTTAATCTTAAAAGGAAAATTTACCTTGAGCAGCTTTGAGGGAATGCCTTCTGCATGTCCCAGCTCAATCAACATTCTTCCAAATTCTGGAGCATCTTGCTCATATTCTTCTTCGCCATTAGTTAAACCAAATACATCAGTCAAGACAGCGGGAGTCAAAATTACTTCTACTCCGCCAATAGATCCTGTCATTGAATCTTCAGTAGAAGATGAAGTAAATGCCCATTTCTTTATCTCTGGGATATTTAACTTGATCCTTGTAGACATTAGCCTTTCCAATCCTTGATCTTTGCATAGCTGGAGAATTTCCACGATATCTGGTTCACAGCAACTGAATGCATCAAAATCCACGCTGAAACCTGCGTCAAACTTGACTACTGCGAGGAGCGCTGGAGAAATCGCCATCGATTTGCTGGAGAAGGCGCGAGAGGAACGGAGAAGATGAATCGGCAGAGAAAAGAGACAGAGCAAGCACGACGACGGAATACGAAAAGACGCTCTCCGTCGACGATAAAAGCAAAGATCTTTTAACCTAGGTCGACTATCGGCTTTATATTAGACCGAAGATAGTCGATCTATTTAAAAGATACTAGACACGATGGTCGAACGGTCGTTCGACGATCGGTCCTGAAGCAGAGTAGTCGATCAATCGTTCGACTATTTCTGTCTTCACAAACAACAAGCTGTCGTCATCCGGAGATCGACGATAAGCTCGACCTGTTCGACGATCTTCGAACGCCGGTCGACGATCTTCAAATAGATAAGCTATCATCAACCAGAGGTCGACGATTGGCTTGATCCGTTCGACGATCTTCGAGCATTGTTCGACGATCTTCAAGCAGGTTTCAACATTGGCAGATATAGTCACACTTAGTCTCTTCCATTGATCATGCCTAGTTGAACTAAAAAGAACAGATGCTTCTGTTCATCTAAGGGCTTGGTGAATATATCACCTCTCTGAAACTCAGTGGATATGAACTCAAGACAAATCTTGTTCTTTTCCACACAATCTCTCAGGAAATGGTGCCGAATCTCAATGTGCTTCGTTCTAGAGTGGTGCACTGGATTTTGTGCAATTGAGATAGCACTGGTACTATCACACATGATTTTGGTGTTCTTGTGTGAGTAACCATAATCCACAAGCTGGTTTTGAATCCACAGGATCTGTGAACAACAACGGGCAGCTGCTATATATTCAGCCTCTGCAGTTGAAGTTGAGACAGAAGCCTGCTTCTTACAGAACCAAGAGACCAATCTCTCTCCCAGGAACTGACAAGTTCCTGAGGTGCTCTTCCTGTCAACTCTGCAACCAGCATAATCAAAATTAGTATATCCAATTAATTCAAATTCTGACTCAGTTGGGTACCAAAGTCCTAGATTTGGACATCCCTTCAGGTATCTCAGGATTCTCTTGAGAAGAATCAGATGAGATTCCTTGGGGTTGACCTGGAATCTAGCACAAAGGCATGTAGCAAACATTATATCGGGCCTACTTGCAGTTAAATATAATAGGAAACCAACAATGGCCCTATAATTCTTTTGATCAACTAGCTTGCCGTGATCATCAGAATCAATAACTACACTAGTAGCCATAGGTGTAGGCATTGCTGAAGCATCAGCCATCCCAAATTTCTTTACCAATTCCTTGGCATATTTGGATTGGGAGATGAAGATGTCATTAGCATCTTGCTTAACTTGGAGACCAAGAAAGTAAGACAGCACACCCATACTACTCATCTCAAACTTAGAGTGCATCAGGTCAGAAAACCTTTTGCAAAGTTTGGGATCAGTGGAACCAAATATAATATCATCCACATACACTTGAACTAACAGGATTGTGTCCTTGTGGTACTTGACGAAAAGGGTTCTATCAACTACTCCCCTAGTAAAGTTGTGCTCTAAAAGGAAACTAGCTAGAGTCTCATACCAGGCTCTGGGTGCTTGCTTTAGTCCATAAAGAGCTTTCTGCAACTTGAACACATGTGAGGGTTGAGTTGAAGAAACAAACCCTGGTGGTTGTTCAAAAAACACCTCTTCCTTAAGCTCACCATTTAGGAATGCACTTTTGACATCCATCTGAAAGACCTTAAACTTCATGTAGGCTGCATAGGCCAAGAAGATCCTTATTGCTTCTAGCCTTGCAACAGGAGCAAAGGTTTGGTCATAATCTATACCTTCCTCCTATCTGTAGCCCTGAGCTACAAGCCTAGCTTTATTCCTTACAATAATTCCATTTGCATCCAACGTGTTTCTATACACCCACTTGGTGCCTATGATCAGATGGACTTTAGGTCTTGGAACCAAAGTCCAAACTTTACATCTCTCAAACTGATTGAGTTCCTCTTGCATAGCAATGATCCAGTGGGGATCTAGCTCAACATCTTTAAAGGTGAGGGGCTCAACCTGTGAGAGGAAACAAGCGTGCATCACATCCTGTCTTAACTGATGTCTTGTTTGAACACCAGCTGATATGTCTCCTATCACTTGAGATGTGGGGTGATCTCTAAGTGTGACAATATCAGCAGGTGGGATGTGATCTTCAGCAACAGTTGGGATTAATTCCTCAGGAAGAATTTGATCTACTGTTGGTGGAACAACAACAGCTTCTGCAATGTCTTCATCACTGTCTGATTCAGTGATCTGAAGAGTTGATAGTTGAAGAATCTCTTGAGTAGCATCAGGTACCTGCAATGAACTGGAGGAAGGAGAATTTTCCTACTCCTTGTAAAACATCTGAGACTCATCAAAAGATACATGCACAGACTCTTCAATTTTACAGGTTGATTTGTTATAAACCCTATAAGCTTTGCTTACTTGGGAATATCCAAGCATAATTCCCATTGAAGCTTTTGCTTAAAATTTTCTAAGGTATTCTTTATTGTTATTATGAATGTACACTACACAACCAAATACTCTAAAATAATTAATTTTAGGTTTCTTTCCTTTAAGCAACTCATAAGGAGTTTTATACTTAAGCTTGTGTATCAGACTTCTATTCAAGACATAATTGGCTGTACTAACAGCTTCTGCCCAATAGGAGAGAGACATATTAGCATCTGCCAACAATGTACTAGCAGCTTCAATGAGTGTTCGATTTTTCCTTTCAACTACCCCATTTTGTTGGGGAGTTCTAGGAGCTGAGAAGCTATGTTTGATACCTTCTCTCTCACAGAATTTTTGCATGAGAAGAGAGTCAAACTCAGTACCATGATCACTTCTGATCAAGGCCACATGAGTAGAGTACTCAGTCTGCACACATAATAGAAAGTCTGTAAGGGCTTTGAAGTTATCAGCCTTAGTTCTCAAAAAGAAAACCCAACTGAACCTAGAGAAGTCATCTACAATGACTAAGGTGTAATACTTCCCTCCTAAACTCTGTACATTTATTGGGCCAAATAGGTCCAAATGTAATAAATACAAGATTCTAGGAGAATCACTTTTATTTACTGATTTAAAAGAATTCTTGGTTTGCTTGCCTAGCTGACAAGCCTTGCATAGGCTCTCCTTCTTGTAGGGGAAAGAAGGTAAACCTCTAACAAGGTTGTGTTTAGATAACCTAGATATATTTTTAAGGTTAACATGACTAAGGCTCTTATGCCACAAAGAATTATTATTAATTGTTACTTCATTAAATAAACAGATTTCAGAATGAGTTGAATTGAAATCTACTAAATAAATATTACCTAATCTAATGCCTACTAAAACAACATTATTATTTAAAGTAATATTACAAGAAGAGTTAGAAAATGAAACCTGGTAGCCAGCATCACATAGTTGGCTGACTGAGATCAAATTGTGCTTCAGTCCAGTCACATATGCAACTCTCTTGAAAGTAACAGCTCCAATTGTGATCCTGCCATAGCCTTCTGTCTGACCACAGCTTGAATCTCTAAAGATAACCTTTGGGCCGAGCTTAGCTTTGAACTTTGACAGATGATTTTTATTTCCTATCATATGCTTGGAGCATCCACTATCCAAATACCACTTATTTTGAGTGATAGGATAGGCCTTCACCTGCAAGAAATTCATTTAGACATTGTGGACCCAGGTAACCGTGGGTCCCTTATTTTTCACATAAGAAAAACTAGAAATAAATGAAAATGCAGGCTGAGGGTGATAACCTAATGGGTGAGATCTCCTAGGTAGGATTCTCCATGCAGATGATGGGTCAACAAACCTAGGGTTTCTATTTTCATTTAGGTTTCTATGGGTTTGATGATGATTTTGAAAATCATATTGAAAACGTCGATCGACGTTCGACGATGGGCGCTCAGATCGTCGAGCTTCGTTCGACCATTGAGCTTCCGATCGTCGAGCAGCGTTCGACGCTCTTTGTATTTCCTTAAAAAATTGTTTTCTTTTCTCTCTCTTAGCTTTATTTAAAGTTTTATTAACTTGGTTTACTTGCTCAGTGTTCTTCATTCCACTAGCTGAAATGAAGTTCACTGGAGTTAAAAGATTATTTTTAAGAATAACTGGGGGTTCACTGGGAGAAGCTCCTAAGCCTAGTTTATTATTGCCTGACCTAGTGTTAGTCATGCTGGTTATTTCTAATAACTTAAGGCTTCTACCATTTAGAGATTCTTCTAACCTCTTAGATTTAGCTAACTCAATTTTAAGAAACTTAATTTCTTCACTATAATTAGTGAGATCTTCCTTTAACTTAATATTTTCAGTAGATATGATTTCTGATTCAGCTATCCTATGTCTAAGTTCTTTAATCTCCTTTTCAGAACTAATTAAATCTAAGCATAAAGATTTAAAATCTAATTTGAATTCTGCTGAAGTAAAATCATAAGAAGATAGTACCTCATCTTCTGTTGGCATTTCTTCCTCTGAATCTGAACTCTCTGCAGCTGAGTGATTACTACAGGCATCTATTGCCATCAGGCAAATTTCCTTTGCCTTCTTTTCTTCCTCATCCTCACTGGAGCTAGAGGAGGAAGATTCTTCATCAGAATCACTCCAGGTTTCAGCAATAAAACCTCTCTCCTTCTTCTTGTTCTTGTAGGAGGATGGCTTGGAGTGCTTCCTGTGCTGTTCCTTTTCTTTCCTCTTACCTTTGTTCTTCTCCTCTGGACAATTTGGTAAGATATGTCCAGGTTTCCTGCAACCATAACAGATAATTTCTTTAGCAGGTGAACGGTCATACCTTGGTTTGTCTTCATAGCGTGAAGACTTCTTTCTGAATTCCTTTCTCCCCATCTTGAGAAACCTCTTAGCAAATAATGCCATTAGTTCCTCATTGGATTGGCTGCCTTCAGAAGCATCAACAGCCTTAAGAGCTAGAGATTGCTCTTTTCTTGTTGGAGTAGGGGTCTTTGCTTCAGCTTCTGCTTCCCTTGTCTTCAGCACTTGCTCAAAGGATTTATGCTTGCCGAGAAGAGCTTCTGTTGAGATCTCTGTTTTACTTCTGGCTTCCTTGATAGGCCAGATCCTTAGATCCCATGTGCTAGGGAAGCACATAAGAATCTTATCATTGACCTCTGTCAATGATATGTCCTTGTCAAGTGTCCTCAGCTCATTGATGATTGAGCTGAGCCTTGTGTACATGGCTTCAACTGATTCAGCATCAGTTTTCTTGAAGTTTTCATATTGTGAGATAAGGTTGGACCTTCTGTCCTTCCTTTCATCAGCTGAACCAGCTATAATCTGGTTCAGTATATCCCACATAGCTTTTGCTGAAGAGCAGTCAGCAACCTTTTGGAATACCTCATCAGACATTATCTGAGCCAGAATGTTCATCGCCTTGGCATCTTCTATCTTTGCCTTCTTGTACTCATCATTGTAGTCTGGAGGAGGCACTGCACTCATATCAGATGATGAGGCAGAAGCAGCAGCAGGTGCTCTTGGGGGTCCTGACAAAATAGAAGCAAAAATACTTTCATCAATAGAATTCATATATAATTTGATCCTTGCCTTCCAGATGCCAAACTTAGCTAAGTTGCATGCTGGAGGTCTGGTGCTAGAATAATCCTTGGACTGGGCCATGATAGTGACAGTGAATATCTATAAACTTTGGTATCTATCAGGATCTTGTGACTTAGGTGTTAGCCTATTCAGTCAGCCAACCTCCCTCTGATACCAATTGAAAGTGAAGGGATAGATACTACTCTAGAGGGGGGGGGGGGTGAATAGAGTTATCAAATTTTGCACTAGACAAATCTTAATAGTCTACCCAACTCCCTTGGAGTGAAATGCGGAATGAAAAGATTATAGATATGGAGATAACCCTAAAGCCTAACACAAGTGTTGTGCACAAACTCAAGCTAACTGTAATTACAGTTAAGGCTTGGAAAACCTAATCAGCAACTAGCGAACCTAGTTATATCTAATCACAGCCACAATGCAAGTAATTAAATTAAGCAAGCCAGACGACACAAGGAATTTATAGTAGTTCCCCAAACAACTTGGGTACGTCCACTCTTCTACCAACAAGGTAGGAATCCACTACAGGTTTTTGATCAGGTGCTATGCCACCACAAGATCTGCTTCAAGTAGATCTAGAAACTCTTTAGACTTTTGATCAGGTGTCTAAAAACCAACAACAGGTTTTTGATCAGGTGCCCTGCCACCAAGGGATACTTTTGAAGGGAGTAATAACCCTGTACAGGAGGGGGAAAGGGGTTAAGGTGTCTTCTCTATTTTACAATAGATTAGAGAAGCACAATAACTTGCACTGAGCTAGACAGCTCTAAAGAATCAAGGCTCCCCCTGGCTCAAAGAATGTCCAGGTGAAGTCTTGCTTCAGTGCAAAAAACACTTCAGAAAGTTCTGAAAGAAAAACTACAAGACGATATAAAATATAAAATAAAAATCTTCTAGCAGCTATCTTCTTCTTCTTCTTCAAAAGAACTCTGAGTCTGAACTTCCTGGAAGCAGGAGAACTCAGGTTGAAGAAGAGCAGAAGAGCTTAACACTTCTCAGTTGAATGAAGATTGCTGAGAGCAGTGAACTTAGTCTTGATGAAAGCTTGAATGCTAATTGAATAACTCTTAGAATAACTGGTTAGCTAGCTGAAATCCTTCTCCAAATGATTCCTTTTATAGCAGCAACAAGCAACATCTCTTTTCAATTTGAACTGTTTGTCTTCTTCTGAAACTTGAAACCTGGGATGCAAATATCACAAAGACAAACAAACTCTGCAGCAAAATATTCTATAAAAGGGATAAACCTTTTTCAAAGAAGCTGTAGGAAGCAATCTAATAATAAAGGTACTAAATAAAATCACATCAGAGACAAACTCTTTATAGCAGAAGGAAGACTTTTCAGTCTAACGGCTATAAAGGACTGACAACAGATAAAGTAAAATACACTGTCAACTAATAAGACAAACAACTTTATCTGAAAATATTTGACTCAGGCAAAAGGGATGGAGCAGATATTGCCTGGAAATATTATCATAAAACAACTGAAATAAAATGCCAGATAATATATTAATTAATTAAATAGAATAAATACAAAATAAAAAGGCAAACAGAAAACGTCGAACGACCCTCGGAGATCGTCGACCGAAGAACGGAGATCGTCGAACTATCGGACAGATAGTCGAACGATCCAGATAGTCGAACTATCAAAGGAGATAGTCGAACTATCACAACAGATAGTCGAACTATCAGAAGATAGTCGAGCTATCAGATAGTCGACCTATCAACAGATAGTCGAACTATCAAAGCAAAACCGATAGTCGACCTATCAACAGATAGTCAAACTATCAGAAGAGAAACAGATAGTCGATCTATCAATAGATAGTCAAACTATCAAAGAACGACAGATAGTCGAACTATCAACAGATAGTCGAGCTATCAGATAGTTGAACTATCAACAGATAGTCGAACTATCAACGCAGAACAGATAGTCGAACTATCAACAGATAGTCGAGCTATCAGATAGTTGAACTATCCAAGCAGATAGTCGAACTATCAAACAGATAGTCGAGCTATCAACAGATAGTCGAACTATCATAGGACAACGGATAGTCGAACTATCAACAGATAGTCGAACTATCAGATAGTTGAACTATCAAAGCAGATAGTCGAACTACCAAGGGAAAACAGATAGTCGACCTATCAACAGATAGTCGAACTATCAGAAGAAAGCAGATAGTCGACCTATCAACAGATAGTCGAGCTATCAAACAACGCAGATAGTCGACCTATCAAACAGATAGTCGAGCTATCAGATAGTTGAACTATCCAAGCAGATAGTCGAACTATCAAACAACCAGATAGTCGAACTATCAACAGATAGTCGAACTATCACAGCACACAGATAGTCGAACTATCAACAGATAGTCGAACTATCCTCGCAGACAGAACGTCAAGCAACTGATAGACGATCGTCGAACAGTTAGTCGACGATAGTCGAGCGGCGTTCGACCATAGTCGAACGAACAAACTACTTAACCAAATTCTTATCTGGATAAGCTGGGAACTCTACAGCTAGACAACTAACCTTGACCATAGATAATTCATGGGTCAAGAGACTAAGAAGACAAGACTAAACTCAAATCAAACTAGGGTACCAACAGAATCAATAAATGTTGTATTTGATGAAGGAAGCTTGCTTAATTGCAATTCTTCTAGTGGTTTTCTTGAAGATGCAGGTGCGAGAATCGAATAGCTACACCTGGATGAGCCCGATAAAGATGTAACTCCAAAGTACGTCAAGGTCTCCACCTCAACGCCAATCGGAGATGATGACGGTCAAGATGGAGTAGTCTTCCCTGAAGAGGAAGGAGCCCCAGAAAATGCTAGAGCTCCTGATGCAAGACTACTAGAGCTCCGACACGTGAGGGATCATCCCAGAAATCAAATCATCGGAGATCCTCGAGACGGTGTCAGAAATCGCCGAGGTACACTTAACGAGTTTCTGCATTTTAGCTTCCTATCGTAGGTTGAGCCAAAGAAGTTCGACGAAGCAAACAAAGATGCGTCTTGGATTTTGGCCATGCAAGATGAGCTGCATCAATTCTAACGATGCAACGTCTGGACGTTGGTTCCCAGACCAAAGACGCAAAACGTGATTGGCACCAAGTGGATCTTCAGAAACAAGCTGGATGAACACAGGGTCATCATCAAGAACAAGGCCAGACTGGTGGCTCAAGGATACAGACAGGAGGAGGGGATCGAATTCGACCAAACGTTTGCGCCGGTTGCAAGGCTCGAGGCAATCAGACTGTTTCTAGCATATGCCTCTCACAAAGGATTCACAGTCTATCAGATGGACGTGAAATCAAAATTCTTGAATGGAGACCTGAAAGAGGAAGTATACGTCGCTCAACCCCCAGGTTTTGTCAATCCTACTTATCCTAATCATGTATACTTTCTTAATAAAGCTCTATATGGATTAAAACAAGCTCCACGAGCTTGGTATGAGACTCTGTCTAGTTTTCTTCTTGAGAACAAGTTCTCTAGAGGAAAAATAGATAAGACATTGTTTCTTAGGGAAGTCAAAGGCAAGATCTTGCTAGTGCAAATCTATGTTGATGACATTATATTTGGCTCAACGGATAACAATCTTTGCAAAAAGTTTTCTAAACTTATGCAAGGAAAGTTTGAAATGAGCAGTATGGGAGAGCTAAAGTATTTCTTGGGACTTCAAGTGAAACAGTCTGAGGATTGAATTTTCATTTCTCAGACGAAGTTCACAAATGAACTCCTCAAGAAATTCGGAATGGAGAATGCAACCTCTATGAGGACTCCAATGGGATCCACTATGTCTCTAGATAAGGATGAGAAAGGGAAACCTTTTGATGAAACCAAATACAGAAGCATTATTGGATCCCTGCTCTACCTTACTGCAAGTAGACCGGATATTATGTTCTCCACATGCGTATGTGCCAGATATCAGGTGAACACAAAGGAATCTCACTATGTCGCTGCAAAGAGAATTCATAGATACCTTAAGGGTACACCTAATCTTGGCTTGTGGTACCCGAGAAACAATGATGTCGAGCTAATAGGCTTTTCAGATGCTGACTTTGCAGGAAGCAGGGATGATCGGAAAAGCACTTCCGGGACGTGTCAATTCCTCGAAAAAAGGCTTATATCATGGAATAGTAAGAAGCAGAATTGTGTTGCAACCTCCACAGCTGAATCTGAGTATATCTCAGCAGACAGCTGTTGCGCACAACTACTATGGATCAGAAACCAGTTAGCAGACTATGACCTTCAGTTCAAGGAAGTACCAATATACTGCAACTCCTCCAGTGCAATTGCCATTGCGAACAATCTGGTATCGCACAGCAGGACGAAGCATATTGAAGTACGCAACCACTTCATTCGGGAGCACATGGAAAACAAGGACATCTCTCTCTACTATGTCCCCACGGATAAGCAGATTGCAGATATTTTCACAAAGCTCCTAGACGAGGCCAAGTTCAGTCTCTTCAAAACTGAACTGGGGATGCTAAACTATGAGGAATGAAGACAACAGAAGCTCCAGGCTCGTGCATCTAGGGGGAGCATCCGCAAGAAACTCAAGTGTAAGCCAAAATGCAAGAACTGAGGGGGAGCATTGTGGCAAGTGCTAAAGTCCCAGATTTGTAGAAGCCAAAAATGGGGAGATTGCCCTCTCGGCTACGGTGCTAAGGGCTAAGGTGCTCTCGCAAAGTATACTCCAAATGCTCTAAAGATAATGGTATGAAAATTCTTTCTCAACTGATTATTCAGTTTATGTTTTTCTTCCATCCGTTATATTCACCTTAGCTTGTAGGGTTTAGGCTTCTTCAAATAGGGGGAGATTGTTGGGTATTGTATCCACAATGTACCTGATTTGAAGAAGCCCCTGGACCAGCTAAGGTGAATTGACATTGTATTTGATCATTTGTCTTCAAGTTGTGCTTGCAGTTATTCCTCGCTAAGTACACACCAATGTCAGGGTGCAGTAGGTCAATATACACGGGTCTGCGCAACGTAATCCCTCGTTGAGTAGATCAGTGTGTTGGCTTACGTGTACTCTCTCTATTGGAGTGTACTTATTTACAAGTACAGGGCTGTGATAGGTCAAGAGCAGTCAAGGAGCAAGGATGGGCCAAAGAGCAGCTCACGGGTGGAAAGACGAAAAATCGTCTAAGTAGAAATCGTCGAGAATCACTAAGTGATTCTCGCTGATTCGACGAGAATCACTAGTGATTCTCGCCGAATCGTCGAGAATCACTCGCTGATTCTTGCCAATTGCAGCCGGCTGTCTCAACGCCGTCTTGATTTCTGCTTAAGGCAGAATCGTCGAGAATCACTAGTTGATTCTCGCCGAATCGACGAGAATGACTTTGCATTCTCGCCGATTCATCGAGAATGAATGTTGATTCTCGACGATTCTTTCCGGATGGCTAGATCTTCAGCCAGAATTCTGCCAAGTAGAATTCGACGAGAATCATAAGTGATTCTCACCGATTCGTCGAGAATCACCATTGATTCTCGCCGAATTTGCCTTAGGCGAATTTCTACTGCTCGCTGGACCGGTCCATATATTCAAGCGCTGTTTTGAACCGGAGCTAGGGTTTCCTTGGTGGGGCCCACAATGGTCATACTGTATGACCTACAGTATAAATACTGTTGTATTTCGATCTTTACAGACACGCAATACTACGAATACAAAAGAAAGAAAACCGAACCGCCGACGTGACCTAGATCGCGGATTTCTCTTCCGCCGCCGCCGCCGCCGCTCGGGAAGTAGTCGTCGCCGTTGATCGTGGATACCTCCTGATCCCCCGGCGACAGAAGCTTTGCCAAGCAACACATCTCATGTGTCCTTCTTGAGATCCTTTGTCTCTTGGTTTGTAGATCAGGAATACCTTCCCTTTCCGAATCGATCGAGACGATTGATCCAAGGAAGACCGTTGGTAGACCTTGCTAGCATAGCTACGAAGGTTGGATCTCTAAAGCTCAGCCGCCGCACTTCTTGCCGCCGCCGATCCCGAACGCCAAGCCGCCGCTCTTCTTGCTGCCGCTGGTTTCGTGGAGATTCATTCTAAGTGAGAGCTAAGGTCGTGGACTCTTCGTCTTCGTCAAGAACACGTCATCGAACAAAGAGGGACACCTAGACTCCATAAGAAGTTTGTATATTTTATACATTCCATTTTATTTTTGTTGTAAAGGAACGTAGGTTCCTCGTTGTAAGGGTTGGGTGCAACCCGTGGTGGAGGAGTGGTGACTCCTTCGCTTGGAAGGGTTCCTTCCGTTAGTGTGTGGATTGGATTTTAATCCGGTTGGTGAAGTGACCGAGTCGTCCCTTGTTGGGAGATAGGTCGAAGGGGGGAAAGTGGACGTACCCAAATCGGGGAACCACTATAAATTGCTTGTGTCTTTCTGTGCTGTGTTGTTTTGTTTATTTGTGCAGGTATAGTTTTAATTCCGCAAAAACGCTGCAAGACACCTATTCCCCCCCCATAGGTGAAGGTAGTTGGCACTAGGTGGACTTTCAAGTAGCTAGTGAATTTTACATCCCTATCTGAGACAGTAGTCTTCGACACTCCTCGGTGACTAACGACGTCCTTAAAATACAGCTTCGCTATGTGAGAAGCGTCGTTGGTCTAACTACAAGCAATAAAATATGCCATTTTTGAGAACCTATCCACAACGACGAGAATAGAGTCGTGACATCGAAGGGTGGGGGGAAGGCCTAATACGAAGTCCATGCTCACATCTTCCCATGGTACGGACGGGATAGGTAGCGGGGTGTACAAACCTACATTGGATTTAGTACCCTTAGAAACTTGACACGTACGACAACTGTTCACTACCCTCCCAACCATCGCCTTTAGTTTAGGCCAATAGAATTTCTCCTCGACGAGCGTAATCGTTTTGTCTCTCCCAAAGTGTCCACTCAAGCCACCACTATGTAACTCCCAAATGATGTGGAGTCGCAAAGAGGAGCGCGGGATACACAATTTCCCGGCTTGAATAGATAACCGTCCCTAAGTGAAAAGGCTGTGATGGTCGTGGGAGAGATATCCTGGGCAGATAAATATGGCTCCTGAAAATCATGGCATGTGGCGTATTCATCCTTTATGCGCTCGAACCCTACCACGTGGACTTGCATGGAGGAAAGCAAGAGGGTGAGGCGACTGAGTGCGTCAACGACTCGATTTTCGGACCCCTTAAGGTGCTTAAGATTAAATGTGTATTCCTGGAAGAAGGATACCCATTTAGCGTGGCGCAGGCTGATTTTGTGCTGACCGTTGATGAATCGTAACGCTTCATGATCGGAGAGGATGACAAACTCCTTAGAAAGAAGATAGTGCCTCCAGTGATGTAAACACCTAACGATCGCATAGAACTCCCTATCATAATTGGAATAATTTAGCTTAACGCCCTCTAATTTCTCACTAAAATAGCTAATCGGGTGACCGTCTTGACTCAAGACACCTCCAATTCCTTTGCCAGATGCATTACACGTAATCTCGAAGACCTTGGTGAAGTCGGGGAGACGGAACACTGGGGCTTTGGTCATAAGCTCTTTAATACGACAGAATGCAAACGTGGCAGATTTCATCCATGTGAATTCGCCCTTCTTCATGCAGTCAGTAATGGGTGCCATAATCCTACTAAAATTGCGTATGAAACGACGATAGAAGGTAGCTAGTCCGTGGAAACTATGCACCTCTCGAAGGCTAGTGGGCTCAGGCCAGTCTCTAATCGCTTGAACCTTTCCTAGGTCAACATGAATACAATTCGAACCAACTATGTAACCCAAGAATTCGACTTCCGAAACGTAAAATGTGCATTTCTTAAGATTTAGGAATAAGGTTTCCTTCTGTAAGGTGGTGAGAATCACTTTGATGTGGGAGATGTGTTAGGCGGGGGAGGCGCTAAAAACTAGGATGTCATCGAAATATACTACAACAAACGTACCCATATACGGCCTAAAGACGTGCGTCATCATCCGGGAGAAGGTGCTAGGGGCATTGGATAACCCAAAGGGCATCACCAACCACTCATACAACCCATCCTTAGATTTGAACGCTGTCTTCCACTCATCCCCCTCTCGGATCCTAATCTGGTGGTAACCACTTTGTAAGTCTAACTTCGAGAAGATAGTGGCACCCAAAAGGACATCCAAGAGGTCATCAAGTCGCGGGATTTGAAACCTATATTTTATAGTAATTTTGTTGATAGCTTGGCTATCAACACACATGCGCCAGGTGCCATCCTTCTTAGGGGCAAGAAGGGCCGGGACAACACATGGGCTCATACTCGTCCTAATGAATCCCTTACTCAGTAAATCCTCTATCTGGGTTTGTAACTCTTGGTGAACGGAGGGATTAAGCCTATAGTGAGGTTGGTTAGGTAGGGACGATCCAGGGATAAGATCTATGGCATGTTGTATATCTCTAAGAGGTGGCAAAGATGCGGGTAGCTCGTCCGGGTAAATGTCCCTAAACTCATCCAACAATACCTGGAGCTCTCGAGGTAAATCATCCAATATGCCACTATCAGTCTTTGAACTCAGGAGGAAGAGAGCGTACATCATACCCTCAATGAAGGAATCCTTCACAAATTCTTTCCTACCAACTAAACTCATTGCCTTCCTCTCTACAGGGACGGTGGTATCCTTAGTCAACACTACCGGCTCTTTCGACACAGTAGGTCTCAAAGTGATGGTCTTGCCATTGAATTTGAACTCATATGTGTTGGCGCGACCGTAGTGTGTCACGTCACGGTCGTAGAGCGAGGGGCGGCCTAACAACACATGACAAACGTCCATTGGCAGGACGTCGCACCAAACCTCATCCGTGTAGGATTTGAACGACAGGGGGACTAAGCATCGTTGGGTTACTTTAATAGTAACCTTACTGATCCAAGAAACCTGATAGGGGGTCGGATGCGGTTCAGCAGTCAAGGACATACGCTTAACAACGTTCTCAGAAACGGCGTTCACGCAACTACCACCATCAATAACTAGTTTGCAAAGTTTCTCGCCACTCTTAAAGATCAAGGTAAATATACTCGACCTCTTCCAGTCGTCTACGGGGCGAGGGGTGGTCAACATACAACGCATCACCATAATGTGGTGATCATCCTCCAAGTCACTAGGGACTCCTTCTGGCTCGCTCTCCTTTGCGGCCTCGTATACATAATCGTCAGGGTCGGAATCTGGCTCTAATAAGGCTAGCGTTTTCGTCTTTGTTGGACATTCGTAGGCATAGTGGCCTTGAACGCCGCAAGAGTGACAAGTGGTGTTAGCCTTGCTAACCTTCCATATAGGGACACGCTCACTCGCATGGTTCTTAGTGTTCCTAGCGGTGATCATGACTGACTTCGACTCGGTGGATTTGAACTTTCCCTTATCAGGGTATGTGGAAGAAGATGCCGCAGTGGTGGACTTGTTCTTTGCATGAGAGTAACGGGAGTGGGCCTTTGAGGCTAAGTCGTGTTCAAGTCCGTATGCCCATATCGCAAGAGCTTCCTTTGGATATCGGGGTGAAGCCCCTTTCGAAATATGGATAATGTGACTTCGGGGATCTCCCTAAGGTCACATTGCACCATACAGTCCTTAAGTTCACCCATATATTCAGCCACCGACATTGAGCCTTGCCGAAGGGTAGAAAGCTCATCGAACATCTGTGTCCGATGGTACGCAGGAACGTACTATTCGGTCAACAGGTTCTTCATAACCGGCCAACCTATAATGGGGGCTTCGTGTCCGGTTCCTAACCTTCGCTCCTCATTCAGCCAAAACTTCTTAGCACGATCGGTTAACTTCTTCCGGGCAACTTGGACCTTTTGGGGATCCGTCAGGTTGTGCCACTTGAAGTAACACTCCATATCTACAGTCCAGTTAAGGAAGGTTTGGGGTTCTCCTATGCCATAATAAGTGGGGGCATTTATTTTAATGGCCCTCGTGATATCAAAACCTCTCTCGTGGTGGTTTTCTCGATGGGGTGCTCAGGGGGAGTCCTCATCGGAATCCGAAACAGGAGTTTGTGGGCGCCGGTTGGGCCGCTCAACATTAACGGGAGGCGGGGGTGGCCTTTCTTGATTTTGAAGGATCTGTGCTAAAATGGTCCTAAGCTCAGTCATTTCGGTACGTAGACCTGCTATAACCTGGGTGTTGGGATCATCATGCTTGTTCGCAACCATCCTAGACATAGACGGAGTCGAATATTCCGATCCTTGCCTAGTGCGCATTCAGGTTTAGAAAAATCTTGGAAAGATGATTTTTCCTAGGGCTGTAGCTATACTGAAAATAAAATATTTGTATAGATTCCAAACGTGAATAACACGTAGATCGTTAATTTTTTTTTTTGAAATTTCGCTGAAAAATAAGGATTTTAGCCCGCTATTGGCAGACCACAGAAAATATATTTTTTTGATTTGATTTGTTTTTTTTTATTTTCTAAAGATCTGATCGACCAACAAGGAACGCAGAGAGGATGTTTGCAGCTTTGTTGGTGATGAGGGCTGTTAGGAAAGCTCTTTATCAAGGGGGCTTGCTTCGAGACCTCGCCTCAACATCCCGCCGCGCTGAGAATAGGTGCGGTCATGGGTGGGGTGCTTGGGCTGCAGCCCAGCTGTGTGTCGCTGGACGTGCTCCTCTGGCTAGGTTGTGACTGCCGTCAGAGCGGGGCGGCTCTGGGCCCACCGCATCAAAACCAGTTGGACCACGGACCGAACACCCAACCGCTCTATTATAGGCAAGCAACCTGCTCCATTCGCGGACCGCTAAGGAACCGCAGAACTGGGCAGGCGGATTGGAGGGCCGGGAACCGGGTGCAGTTTTAAGTAACCGGTGTAACATCCTCATTCTTACTAGAACTCTAGAGTGTGTTAGGGAATGACATGTGTGTTAGGGCAAGGTAGTGACCCTTGGACCTAATGTGGCAAGGTGATCTCACCTAGTGCACCCAAGGGAGCACAAGCCAACCTCGGTCAAATCATCTCAAATTGAACTCACAAGTCCAAATTAGCCTTACCCACCCCCCCAACCTGTATGGAAGACCATTAGGTCAACAATAATACATTAGACTCAACCAATTCCATGAAATTGACCAAAGTTAACAATGGGTCAACATATACCAATCCAACCTTAGCATATCAATTGGACTTCAATTTGTCAAATTGACCTCACACCCACCTTCCTAATCTCATTGGAGACTCAATTGCTCTTGGATCTCAACATGGGGCCAACCAATTGAGCCATTTTGACTAAAGTCAAAACTAGATCAATTTAGGTCAAAATCACACATATGTGGATCAGTTAGCCCCAATAGGTTCCCACCATGGCTCAAACAACATTAGATAGTGCCATGGTACTCATGGCCATCAAGTAGGGCCAACCACCACATCAATTTGACTAAGTGAACTTTAATGTCAACCTTTGTCAAACATTGGTATAAAGAAGAAATTGAGAGTCCAACCCAATTCCAATGGGCTAAAGCCCTTAAGGTTAGCCTAGTCTGGAACCACAAGCATAATTACACCCCATGCCACTGATTTTGAAAAAGGGGACATGCAAGAGGACAATTTTGGGATTTTACCCAATTTAGAATAAGCCAAAGGAGGATTTCATAGAGTTGATTTCACATGTCCTCCATTTCCTCTTCTCAAGCTTAGATCTGAGCTCCAGTTAATTCTCTACCAATTTCCAACAATAGGGGTGACATGTGGAGGCTAGGAGGAGAAAATAATGTTTTCCCCATGTCACATCAATATTAAGCCCACCTCAGCATAATTTGATCCTTTCATCACATTCAGAAGGCCCTCCGCAGTCGAGCCAAGAATTTATAGTGAAGAATTTGCTGGAGGATTGTTAGGTCTGGCTAGCTCGCCGAAGAAAGGAAGTTCCATGGCCAACTATAGCAACACTCGCCGCCAAGCACAAATAAGGGTATGTTTCTCCTCCCATCCCACTGTACTAGCTCTTTAGATCATTTAGGAGTAAAATTGGGCTCAATTGAGCCCGATTCCATGTGATTTCAGTCATATTTTTTCGAGCTTTATCTCTCACTCGAGATTGCTGGAGAGTCTATTTTCGGTCGCCATTCCACCATCATTCAATGGCCACCACCTCAACGGAGGTGGCGATAGAGGTTGATCATGGAGTCTAGTGGTTGGTCAGGAAATCGGCTTTGAATATAGCCCAGGTCGGGTTAATCTTGGTCGTTGGCCTGAGCTTGAAGATAAATAGATCCCGTCTAACTTGCTTCAAGATTCGTGTGGCATGATATAACAAATGATATAGTATGGTTTTAATTAATTACATTTTCTTCACACCTAGACAGACTTTTTTCATGCATGATTTAAGACCTCTTAGATGCAGATTCAGCTTGAGTACCAAATACCAAACTTTTTGCCCTCTGTCTCTAATTTCCAGGGATTTTGAATCACCGCAATTGGTGCCAAACAACCCCCAAAATCCCTATTTTTCAAGGTTGTGTTCTAAAGGTGCCTTAGACCTTATTTTGTTAATTACTATGTAAGTACTCATTGCATGTGGCTGCAATTTTGTCCATGCATGAGGGGTACCTAAAAAGAGTTCCCACCCAAAAAACAATATTTTTGGGGTAAATTTTTCTATGATTTAGGTAAAAATTTAATTAAGCATGCATAGGTGATACACAGGGCTAGACAACATCAAATTGACCCAATTCTCTGGTTGATTGTTGTTTAGGTTATTTTATACCACTAGTCAAAAATTAAGACCATTTGGCTTTCTACATGTGGGTGTATTCAACTTACATGAACCTTGAATGTTTTAATATGATGTGCATTTAGCACAAAAGCCTATTTAGTGTATTTTCCCAAATGGCTTGTTGCATGTCAATGTGATTTTGAGCATGCATGTATTATGATGGAATGTATCACCTCTAAAGAAATTAGGATTTTTGGATGTAAATTTCATAAGTATTTTATTTACCATTGAATCCCTTTCACATGATTAAATAAGTCCAACAACACCTCTAAGATTTTTATTAGAATTTTTGAGCTTAATTTTCCTTATGGAATATTAACAATTGTATTTGCCACCATTTTTAATATGTTAAATATTTATGAGCACAATTACTTAGAAAATTCCAATTCTCTTTCAAGATGCTTTTTAGAACATGATGAACCATTGGTAATTTAATTGAAATTTTTGGATGATTAATTAACATAGTTTATGTTCAATGATGCAATTTACTCATAAAAGTATTTATGGAATTTTAATGGCCAAATTATTATGACAAATTGTGATTCTCAGTTAGGATAATATTTATATCATCATAAACCTCTGATAATTTTATTGAAAGTTTTGGACATCACAATTTAGTACTTCATGTGTAATTTTGAAAGTTGCCATATATTTTATTAAATATAATTTTTTGGCCAAATAAATTAGAAAATATATGAGCATCTGGTCAGTCATTTTTATGTTATAATAATCCTCTGGTAATTTATTTGGAACATTTGAACATTATAATTTAGTACTTCATGTGTAAACTTGGAAGTTGACAAAAATTATCCAATATTATTTTATGGAAAAATTAAATTGTAAATAAATGATAATATGCTAAATCTATTTTGATGACATGATGAACCTCTGGAATCAATTAGAGACCAATTGGCCTTATAATTTTTGTAGTTGATTCATAAGAGATATATTTAGTGTAATACTTGAATTTCGACAGCATATAGCAAAAATATGAATTATAGATTTGACCACTAATAACGTTCGGATTTCAGAAAAAAATAGATTATGACTACATGATATTAACATGATTATGTGCACCTCAGGAATAAATCCTGGAGTATGTAGGATGATATAGGTTGGGGTTGAACTACAGATAATGTATAGAGTTAGAGGTAAGCATCGTTCAACAGAACGTCGCTAGTAGATAGATCTTGAGGTATTCATAGGGCTTGACCTAAAATGATTTGTGATATAACAAAGTACCTTAGGCTTTTGATTTGGAGCCCTAAAAGAATGTGTCAAGCTATAACACCCTGATCCGTCACATAGGATATAACAGAAAGTTTGGTCGGGGCCCCACACCCTATTCTATAGACAGTTAGCGGAGTTACGTATTGAGACCATAATCTATTTACGCATCCTAACTCAGAGTAAATTCTAGCGAAAGTTAGTTAAATTGCTTAGAACCTAACCAAACAAACGTTCACAAAACCAAAGAAGGAATGATAACTTAAATACACAAATTGCTATGGCCTTAAGGCCTTACAATAATTTCCTCAAATATAAGTGTTTTACATACATCGGCATGCAGGCCAACCGCACATGAAACAGTAACAACACGCTTTTCTTGTACTTCAATGGCCGGTATAGCAAATAAGGCATCAACCCACTACTTCCCACTTAGCTCAGCTGCACCTACATAAAATCATTCCACCTCAAAAGTGGCAAACAATGCAACGGTAAGCATTAGTTGACCAAATTATAATGACCCCGCCCTCACCCAAAGCAGCAGTGCTCCTTCCCTGCAGAGAGAACATCATGAACAATATCGGTAATTAAACGTGCAATTTAAGCACCATTCACCTAAACGTTGGCACCGCTGGCCACATGTCTCGTGCACTCAGGGCACATTATCGATGTGCTGAGATTCAAGCACCACCACCGCTCTCAAGAAGGTACCTTTTAAAATTACTAGTCTTTATGATCCAAAGCCTAAGACTCTCCCTATACTAGGACAAATTCATGCTGAGTTTCATGCCCCTAACTCACTCAAAGCCGAATGACATAAGGTTGGTACAGGTCAACCATAGCTCGTTGCTCAAACCGTCAGGCTCGCAAGCCACGATGTAGGCCAGCCTTCCCTCGCCCATTCACACAATACATAACTACGTTATGTTCCAAGGCTCCATGAATCTGAACTAGGCTCGCGACTCGAAGCTCCGAAACTCCAATGGCGGTGGGATCTCCTTTCCTTTCCCTCCTTCACTCTCCTCTCTCTGCCGTTCAAAATAAGAAAGCCAATAGAGAAAAATGAAGTTGAAACTTAACTTACTAGACCTTAAACCGAGCTACCGCCACGCGGTACCACAAGAGTTGGCTTGTTCCACAAGCCTATCGCCCAAAATATCTAATCACGTGCTGACACGTGGCCGTGCCATAACTGTTCCGCTACCGCCGCGCGGTATCTCACTACCGGCGCGCGGTAGGCGATACGTCGTATCAATGCGCCATTTACGACAAACAGTCACTACTGCCATGCGGTATCATTACCGCTGCATGGTATCTCTCAAAGAGGAACTCCAAATAAATCGGCCATGCTACCGCCGACGTTAACATTACCGCCGGGAAGTAGCTCACTGAGAGCTTTGTCGATTAACTCGACCAAGTTACCACCGCGTGGTATCAACCTACCGCCAGACAGTATCTCATAGAGAGCACCTGCAATAATTCCACATAGCTAATGCCAGAGCTAACCCTACCGCCATACGGAAGCACACAGAACCAATCTCCTAGCTACGAGAATACTTGGGGCATTACAAATCTCTCCAAATTAAAGAAAATTCGTCCCGAAATTACACGTTGCAAGAAAACACAAAAGTGTCAATATTACAAATATCTACCTCAATAAAATAGCTCGAGAAACTCTGCTCTCATGATTTGCTCGCGCTCCCATGACAGATCCTCACGACTATAGTTGTCCCACCGGACCTTGACCATTCTTATCGACTTATTCTGCAGCTGCTTGACCTACATGTCTTTGATTCGAATAATCTTGACTTTCATTGTCAACCTAATATCGATTGGCACTTGATCTGCTATAACCACTTCCATAGGCTCTTGCATTGCCTTCTGCAATACCGATATATAGAATACATCGTGCATACCACTTTGTTCAGTCGAAAGCTTCAATCGATAGGCAGATTCACCAATGCACTCCAATATTTCAAAAGGCCCAAGGTACCTCAGACTTAGCTTTTTGAAGTGTCAAATCTTTGATACACCCTTGAACAGTTTGATCATTAGATAAACCAAGTCTCCCACTAAAAGTCTTTATTTTCAAGGATAGCGAAATCACCTAGAGGAGTGGTGAAAAGATTTCTTAGTCCTTAGTGACTATCTTTTATTTTCCTTGAGTTGGATGCTTTATTAGTTGATTAAATTCCGCTTTCAAGACATGCAATCTGCATTAAATCCAACATAGAGAAAACACACAAGACACACACAAGATTTATAGTGGTTTCCCTAACAAGGATACATCCACTTTCCCTCCCACCTATCCAACTATCTTGTTGGACTAGGCACTTCTCCAAAACTCTGCTCCAAAGAGCTTGTACCTCAGATCCCTCAGGATCTCACAGTCTCCTCCAAGACTTACAACTAAGCCACAAGGGCCTATAACTCAGTGATCAGCTGATCACCTACCTTAGGCCAAAGGCCCTACACTCAGGCTAGGAGGATAGCCCTAACTCAGATTCACTAGGGATCCTACCTTAGACCCAAATGTCATACTCTCAGAGAGAATGACTCTCCTACAATCTCAGGCACAAAGGCCCTACCTCAGATCTGCACCCAGTTCCTACCTCAGGCACAAGTACCCTACATCTCAGTAAGAATGACTCACCTAACTCAGACTTAAAACCAAGTCCTACAGCTTAGATTCTGAACAGAATACTACTATAGATCAAATTTGCTCCTACCACTCAGATCCAAAAGGATCCTACAAGATGGAAGTGAGTTGGTGGGATGATTGGACACAAGAGAAATTTATCTGTGCAAATCTACTTTGACTGAGATAGACTCAGCCCAACTTTGACTTCAGAAAAATATTTCCCGAGTCTACTTTTACCTGAACTGAGATATACTCAGACCTAACCTCTTCTTCACAACACCGGAGATTTTTTGCTGGAACAGAGAAGTAACTACAGCTAGTTGCTGCTACCTGAGCTGAGGGAATCCTAGCCCTAACTTCTTCTCAGAACCAAGGATGTAGATCTTGCTTTGGCTTGTGTTGGAAGTAACTTGCAGAAAATAGCCCTGCTTCTTCTCTCTTTCTTGGGCTGAAGATGTTCAACCCTAACTTCTTCTCCACAGCCTCCAGTAGATGTTCTTTAGAGTTGTATAGCTGGATATGTGAAGAACTTGCTAGTGCAAATAGAAAATGGCACCAACTAACTTTCTTTTTCCTCTTCAGAGATCTGCTCTGATCTTACTGTAGTCGATGATGAAGACAAACAACTAACTTGTTTTGGTCTTAGTCTTACTGACTTGATCTTCCTGTACTTCATTCACAACAATAATGATGATGAATAAGAAGCACATTAACCGTTGTTTTTTCTATAAAAAAACTTCTCCTTTTATTGATTGCAACCCAACGACTCTTTTATCAGTGAGCCCCACACCAATGATTTGCCACTGCAACCTTGCTTTAACGCCAACTATTGTATAGTAGCTCTGTGATGCCTTTTGTTATGTACTGTAGCTTTGCCGCTAACAATTTGAATAAGCTTGACTTGTTGACTTATTGATGTCACCATCTATGGACTTAGCCAAAAATCAAGCATCAGCAGCATAGGCGTTGAGTGAGCAAGCCTCACTCAGCGCCAAAACACTTAGATAGAATTCTATTTATCTAGGCATTAGTAGCGTTGAGTGAGCACGCCTTACTCAACGCTTTTTTCCTTAGCACATTCTTTAGCCTTTTTTGCATGCTTGGCGTTGAGAGCATTGAGTAACCACGCCTCACTCAACGCCTTATGACTTAGCCATGCTTTCTATAATTTAGGCATTGAGAGAGTTGAGTGACCACACCTCACTCAACACCATATGCCTTAGTCATTTTCCTGCTTCTTTAGCATCTTAAGGGTTGAGAACATTGAGTGAGCATGCCTCACTCAACGCCTTTTTCTTTTAGCTAGATTTTCTGAGTCATGGCGTTGAGAGCATTGAGTGAGCATGCGTCACTCAATGTTATATGACTTAGCCAGATTTTTATCCACCTTGGCGTTGAGAGAGTAAGCTCCACTCAACGCATTTGGACTTAGCCATATTTCTGTTTCTGAAAACACAGGTTCTGACTGAATGAGATATAGTCAATGCTTAAGCACATGGCGTTGAGTGAGCTTGCCTCACTCAATGCCTTGGACTTAGTCAAATTTCAGCACAGATTTTCTGTGGCTTTGATTGACTGAGCTTGTCACACAGCCTTTTGCTGTATGGCATTGAGTGAGTAGACTTCACTCAGTGCCTGTGGACTTGGCCACTTTCTCTACTTGCCACTCCTTTGTCTTTGACTGTATAGGCTCCACTCAGCGCTATAAGTCATCTGGCATTGAGTGAGTAACCTTCACTCAATTCCTGCGGACTTAGATATATTTCTATCTATCGAGCATATTCACCTTGTGACCACCTGTCACACTACTTGGAATTCCTATCCTGTCAATGTTATAAGGACAAAGGAGGGTGTTAGATCAAATTACTCTAGAGGGGCGGGGGGGGGGGGGGGTGAATAGAGTATTAAAACTTTGGCTCTTTTTCTAGATTATATCAGAGTAAATATAATGATACCATATATTAGTTAAAGAATACAAAAACTAAGCTAACAATTCAGCAATCACAAGAACAACAAAAATAAATGAAAAGGAGCAACCAAACGACACAAGAAGTTTATAGTGGTTCCCCTAAACTTGGGTACATCCACTCTTCTATCACCCTTAATAGGAATCCACTAGCAAGTTTTGATCAGGTGACTGCCACCA
Source organism: Platanthera zijinensis (assembly GCA_039513925.1). Taxonomy (NCBI): domain Eukaryota; kingdom Viridiplantae; phylum Streptophyta; class Magnoliopsida; order Asparagales; family Orchidaceae; genus Platanthera; species Platanthera zijinensis. Next base: position 93,856,897 of record CM077081.1, read on the forward strand.
CAAGATCTGGTTCAGGTAGATCAGGAAACCCTTCAGGTTTTTGATCAGGTGCCCAAAAACCAACTTCAAGTCTTTTGGAGGGAGACTTGTCTACCAAACTAACTTTTGAAGGGATCTATAACCCTGTACAATGGGATGGAAGAGATGTTGATGGAAGTCTTCTCTTTTCTCAAAACAACTTATAAAACTGTTTGGATTCTTGTGTTGTCAAAGCTCCCCCCGAGAAGTAGAATGCTTCAGGAAGAAAAGAGCTTTACTAAAGGGTGAGTAGGTCTTCAGCTTGATCTGCTATGGTCAAGGAAATCCAGTAACAGATGTTGAATAGAATGTCTCTGAGGATTTTTGGAACAGAAGTTGAAGAAGACTCTTGATCTTGATGATTTGTTCTTCTTTAAATGACAGTGTTGGCAGAGAATGAAAAGCATTGAGAGCGTCGAGTGCTCGTTCAGTATTTCTTATGTTGTGCTTCTTGATTTATTTTTCACTATCTTTGACTGTATTGCTTGTTCTTTTTCTCGAAAAGGAGAGAATTACTTTTATTCCACTGCTGAAAGATTCCCTTGAATTTTTGAATTCTTTCCATAAATGCTTGCTGCTGTGGGGAATAGAAGGCGGCTGGAATAATATCATTAATGAGTTTCCCAACTGTTCTTGATAGAATAAGCAAATATTTATTCTGAAGAATACCACATTTAATGCAGCCAAATAACGACTATATTTAGAAGAATATTTGCATTAAATGCTCATAATAATACTGCTAATAAGGAACAAAAGAGGGAAGGACTCATTCTGGAACTACACAAAAAAATTCAAACGCAAAACAGAATTAATCGACCTGAGATCAAAGATCGTCGACCAGGGAATTCAAGTTCGTTGACCTGAGCTCTGCGATCTGCTAACTGAGAATAACTTTCCAAATCTGCACTCTGAGTTCATCGAGCTGAGAAACTGACAGAAGAAAACTAAGAATCGACCTGAGCTCTGAGAACGTCGAGCTCAGCTCAGAGAATTAACCCCGAGTTCGTCGATCTGAGATCCACGATCGTCGAGCTGAGTTCGAAGAATTTCGAACTGATCACTGTTTTCTGAAAGATGCTAAAACTGATTCTCTGAAGTCCACTTCTTGCTTGTCCAAGGAGGTAGCACTAATCAGGACTTAGCCTAAACTTTAGGACTACTACACATGACCTTAGCTATACAATGTTGGGTCATACTCAGCCTAAGTTAGTGCACCTAGCCCAAATCCAACTAGGGATCCAACAATCTCCCCCTATTTGGGTGAGGTCACTAACAAAAACAAAATAATCATAAAGCAGAAGAAAACATATCAGACAGAAGAAAAAATATTCAGCAGATATTTATAGAGTTGTGCTTCATGATAATCTAAGAGAATAGAGTTCAAAAGATAACTAGAAAATAACAGAAAGGAAACTCATTTCTTCTTCTGGCCTTTGTCTTTGTCTGAATCTTCAAAAGGTTGTCTGAATTTGATTACTCTGTTAGGATTAACAGCTTCTTTCTTTGACATATACATGTCAGATGCTCCAATTATAATTTGAGATGAGGTTCTGGGTACAAAAGCATCTGGGTGCAGTTTCATATAATCATCAACATTGAAAAATTTATTAGCCTTAGCATACCTGAAATATTCTTCTTTTCTGTAGGTTGACATAGTTGAGAATTGAGAAATATCTTTGCCTTCAACTTTTGCTTTGCTAATCTGAGAAAGTCCTATAAACTCATGGAATCTAGACATCTTGGCAGAGGTATCCTACTCTGGATCAACAAAAGGAATTGGAGGAGACTCTGGCCTTTTTGAACTAGAATCTTGCATTGGTTCTTCAGTAAGAACTTTCTTTGAAGAATATGATGGTCGATTGCTTGAAGAAGACTGTTGATAACTTTGTCTGGGTTGTCTCTGATAAGTTTTTGTCATAGAAGCAAATTTCTGATATAAATTGCCTGATGAACCTGAAGAGGGAGGAGGAGGAGGAGGACCTCTCCTGAACTTTTGAGGAGGAGGAGATTACCTTCTTCTCTTCTTCTTAGCCTTTTGCTCATTCTTAGACAACCACATCCACTATGGCATACCAGGGTAGGGAGTAATCTTTTTTAATATATAGTAAGGAGTGTCATTACTTGGATTTGGCTTTGGAACTGCCTTAGGAGGGGCTTTCCTTTTCTTAGACATTTTCTTTCTAATGTCATCAGAATCTGAGTCATCAGATAGATCATCATCAAAAGATCCTTGAGGATTATCATACATAGCATCAATCTCAGCAATGACTTCTTTTAGAACTTGCTTTCCAGCTGGAGGAGGGACAATTGGAGGAGGAACTGCTGGAGCTGGAATGATTTCAGCAGGGACTTCTTCAGTTTCCTGATCCATATCCTGGATAAGCTCAGCCTCTAGAACTAAGATGAGTTCAGGCTCATGAGATTCAAAACATTTCTGTATCTTCTATAAAGTCTCTGAATTGATGGGAGCTGAGTAGCAAAAAATATCTGTACACCAATGAAAAGATACAAAAAGAAGACAATTTTTGTACAAAAGATCAAAAGATCTTAGAACTGAATCTAGGTCAAAATCTGGAGCAATGAGGCAAACTCTACACAGAATTTCCAAAGGACTACTCTTAAAATCAGTATTAAAAAACTCAACAAGATCTGCATCAGTAAATTCAGTATCAATAATGTCAGCTTCTGCTACAAATTCTGTATCTGCTACTGTATCTGCTTCTATATCTGCTACTACTGCTAGAGCAACCTCTTCACTGAGTATCTCCCCCTGCCTGGTTTCAGTGGCTACTAGAGCCTGGCCCCTAACAGAAGAGGATGGGATAAGGAAGGTAGAAAGATGAGCAGCAAGGGTAGAGATAGACATAGCAAGAGGTGAAATAGCCTCTGATATAAGTTGTTTGAGAAAGGGGTGAGATGGATGCTAAGATAAGAGAGATGGAGGGAGAAGATGAATCTAAGAATTCTGGAGGGGTTTGGGTAGAGATAGATGGATTGATGATGGAAGAGGATGAGGGATGACAATCTAACATTGGTTCATCTGAAGAATTGCTTGGGGATGACAGAAGGTTGAAGGAGGGTATAGAAGTGAGATTTTGAAGATAAGATGGAAGTGGGGATAGAGGTAGAGTTGTAGAATCTGGAGATTGAGATTGTTCTAGAATTTGTTATTGTTGAACTAGGGATGAAATGATGGGGGACTGAGGAGGTGTAGGTTGATGAACTGGATAAGCAAGGTGGATGGGGGAAGAAGGAGGTATAGGTAGAGATGCTGGAGCTGAGGAAATTTGTTGGAGGGATGATGAAAGGATTTGGTCAAGAGGGTGAATGGAACTTTCTTCTGCAGGGTGGGGAGTGGCTGGTACTGCCCTAGTACTCTCAGTGGTTTTAGAGGAGGAAGACCTGGACGGCTTTGGCATAGTCCTCTCCCACCTGCCAAACAAGGTGCAGGTCAGCCTCTTAGAGGCGTTGATGAATATGGTCGGGGCGACCAGGGATTCAGCGGTCTTGGAATTAAGGAAGATTCTAAGAATCCTTCCAAAGCAAACTTCTTTCTTGTTGTTCTTCTTCCTAATCAGATTGAACAAAATTTTGGCCCAATTAACCGCCTTATTATTTACCACATCACTCATCACTAAGAACTGCTGCCTGGTAATGTGATCATGGGCTGTATGCTTGCCCAGCAACGCTTTACCGACTACATCTGCAAGAAATTTATATCCAACAGATAGGTGCTTCTTCATCAATTTATTTGGGTTGTATCCGCAATAACCCATCAAAGTCAACATTTCCTCATATTCAGAAGATTCAAGTTCAATATCTTCTTCATCGTTAACTAGTCCAAAGATTTCAGAAAGAGTATCTGGGGTTAAGGAAACAACGTTACCCGATATAGATCCAACCATCATGTCAGCATCTGGAGTAGATGAAGTATAAACCCATTCTCTTATTTCAGAACCAGCAATCTTCATTCTGGTAGACATTAGGGTCTTCAAATTGAGTTCCTCGAATAACTGCAAAATATCTTTGAAGATCTAGTCTGATTGTTGAATAGAATCGAAATCGATGTCGAAACCCATATCGAACTTCATGCCAGAAAGAGGTCATGCTGGAATCGCCATTAGTTACCTGTAACACAAAAGCAAAAAGATCAAGTGTTAGGGAATAGAAAGCGCTGGATGGAGGTCGAAGAAAACCTAGTTATAAGGTTTTTTAGAATATGAACCGACAAACTCCGTCCTGCGAAATAAGAGAAATCTTCGATCTGAGGTCGACGAAATGTTTTGTAGTCAAAAGAATTCGTCGATCTCAGTCAGAAGAGGGGAAAACTTTTTATCATACTCAGGTCGATGAAAACTTTTCTGAAGCCAGATCGTCGATCTCAGGTCGACGAAAAATGACTTCCACAGAGAGTTCGTCGATCTCAGGTCAAAGAAATATCTCAAGAACTTCCCTTAGTTCGTCAATCTTAGGTCGACAAATTTTGGCAAGTTTTTCGACCATAGACAGAGAATTAAATTAAAGTATCACCATTCATCATGCCTAGCTGATTCATAAAGGATAGATGTTTCTTCGCATCCAAGTATTTTGTGAAGATATCTGCCCTTTGCAAATCAGTGGAAATGAAAGTAATATTAATTTTCTTCTTGTCCACACATTCTCTAATGAAATGATGTCTAACATCTATATGCTTGGTTCTAGAATGATGCACTGGATTCTGTGCTATAGATATAGCACTGGTACTGTCACAAAATAGAGTTGAATTATTTAAGTTGTAACCATAATCCAGGAGGGTATTTTGTATCCATAGCATCTGTGAGCAACAACTGCCAGCTGCTATATATTCAGCTTCTGCAGTTGATCTAGACACAGATGTCTATTTTTTACAAAACCAGGAGACAAGTCTAGCACCAAGAAATTGGCATGTGCCTGAAGTTCTTTTCTTGTCCACTCTAAATCCAGCAAAGTCAGCATTTGAGTATCCAATTAACTCAAATTCTGATTCAGTTGGACACCAGAGTCATAGATCTGGGCAACTCTTTATATATCTTAAAATCCTTTTTGATAAAATTAGGTGAGATTCTTTAGGGTTCACCTGGAACCTAGCACAAAGACATGTAGCAAACATTATATCAGGCCTACTTGCTGTGAGATATAGAAGGGACCCAACAATGGCCCTATACAATTTCTGATCAACAGGTTTCCCTTGTTCATCAGAATCAACCCAAACATTTGTAGCCATAGGTGTTTTCTTAGCTGAGGCATAAGCCATCCCAAACCTTTTAATCAGCTCTTTAGCATATTTGGATTGAGATAAGAAAATGCCATCAGGAGTCTGCTTCACTTGGAGGCCAAGGAAGTAGGAGAGCTCACCCATGCTACTCATCTCAAACTTGGAATGCATAAGGTTAGAAAACCTTTTACATAGTTTGGGATCTATAGAGCCAAATATTATGTCATCTACATATATTTTTACCAAAAGTATTTTATCATTATGATGCTTGAAAAACGAAGTCTTATCTACCATACCTCTAGAAAACTTATGCTCTAAAAGAAAGCTAGCTAAGGTTTCATACCAAGCTCTTGGAGCTTGCTTTAGACCATAGAGAGCTTTATGTAATCTAAAAACATAAGAGGGATAAGATGAAGAGATAAAATCTAGAGGTTGTTCAACATAAAACTCTTCTTTTAGTTTTCCATTCAGAAATGTACTTTTTACATCCATCTTGTAGACTTGAATTTCTTTAAAGCAGCATAAGCAAGGAAAATCCTTATTGCCTCTAGCCTGGCAATAGGTGCAAAGGTTTGATCATAATCAATCCCTTCCTCTTGCATATAGCCTTGAGTAACAAGCCTAGCCTTTTTCCTTACAATCACACCATGAGCATCAAGCTAGTTCCTGAAAACCCACTTGGTCCCAATTACTGGATAGCCTTTAGGCCTTGGAACAAAGTCCCAAACTCTACATCTCTCAAACTGATTAAGCTCCTCTTACATTGCAATAATCTAGTGGGGATCTTGCTCTGCATCAGTTATAGATTGATGCTCAACTTGAGAGAGAAAATAGGCATGCATCACATCATGGTTGAGTTGATGCCTTGTCTATACACCTACTGACATGTCTCCATTCACTTGAGATCTAGGGTGATCCCTTAGTGTGACAAGATCAAATGGTGGAGTTTGTTCAGCAACAGCATTTGGAATGAATTCCTCTTGTGGAATTACATCTGTTGTTGGAGGAAGTTCAACTGCTTCCACAATTTCTTCTTTACTTTCTTCATCACATTATGGAGGAGGATGTGATATAACCTTTGGTGTAAGGTTTAGTTCATCCATTTTCTCACACAAGTGAGGTACCTGTAATAGCTCACTGGTAGAAATTTCTTTCTGCTTGTAATACATATTAGCTTCATCAAAAGTTACATGCACAGATTTCTCAATTTTTAAAGATGATTTATTAAACACCCTATAAGCTTTGCTGACTTGGGAATATCTTAGAAAAATTCCCATTGCAGCATTTGCTTCAAATTTTCTAATATATTTCTTGTCATTATTATGAATATAGCATATACAACCAAATACTTTAAAATAGGTGACTTTAAGTTTCTTTCCTTTCAGTAACTCATGAGGAGTCTTATTCTTAAGTTTGTGTATAAGACTTCTATTCAACACATAATTGGCTGTGTTTACAGCCTCTTCCCAAAAGGATAGGGGCAAATAAGCATCTGCAAGTAATATCCTACAGATTCAATTAGTGTTCTATTCTTCCTTTCAGCAACCCCATTTTGTTAAGGTGTTCTAGGAGCTGAGAAGCAATGTCTAATACCTTTTTTCCTACAGAACTCTTGCATAAGAAGAGACTCAAACTCAGTACCATGATCACTTCTGATCAATGCAACTTGAGTAGAGTACTCAATCTGTATGTTCTTGAGAAAATCTGTAAGAATCTTGAAAGTATCTGACATGGATCTCAGAAAGAATACCTAAGTGAATCTAGAAAAGTCATCTATAATCACTAAAGTATAAGATTTTACTCCTAGGCTTTGTTCTGCTGTAGGTCCAAAAAGGTCCATATATAGTAAGTACAATAACCTAGGTGAGTCACTTTTGTTTAATGATTTAAAACTAGATTTAGTTTGCTTGCCTAACTGACAAGCCCTGCAGAGACTTTCCTTCTTATAGGGGTAAGAAGGCAATCCTCTAACAAGGTTGTCTTTAGAAAGCCTAGCTATGTTTCTCAAATTTACATGACCTAATCTTTTATGCCACAAATCATTTTGATTGCTAATAAGATTAAATAAACAGATTTCTGAACTAGCAGATTTAAAGTTTACTAAGTATATGTTACCTTGTCTAATTCCAGTTAAAACAGTTTGATTGTTTGCAGAAATAATACATTGAGATTCAGAAAAGCAAACCTGATAACCTGAATCACATAACTGACTTATGGATATGAGGTTATGCTTGAGACCATTAACATATGCCACCTTTTTGAAAGTGATATCTCCACTTTTGAACTCTCCATAGCCTTCAGTCTGTCCAAAGCTTGAATCTCCAAAGATAACTCTTGGACCAAGTTTAGCCTTGAAGTTGATGAGGCTGTCCTTGCATCCAGTCATGTGCTTAGGGCACCCACTATCCAGATACCACTTATTTTGAGTGATAGGATAGGTCTTTACCTGCAATGAAACAAATTAAAAGTTCTTGACCTAGGTAACCTTGGGTCCTTGTTTCTTCTCAAATGAAAAACTGGATATAAATGAACATTCGGGTTGGCTCTTATAACCTAAGGGGTGAAATCTTCTAGGAGGAATTATCCATTTGGTGAATGGGTTGATGTTCTCCCTATGTTGGTTAGGTTTAATGTTACAGTTTCTGTTAGAATTTAAGTTTCTGTAATTATGATCTGGGATCGACGAATTCTGGTGAGTTTGTCGACCTGAGCTCGACGAATTAGAATGAGATCTACGATCTCTGCTCGAAGAAGGAAAGTATTCATTCTCAGGGCAACAATATCGTCGATCTCTGGTCGATGAACCGTACTGGTTTCGTCGATCGTAGATCGAAGAATTTTTATTATTATGGTTTGTGTTCAGAGTTCGTCATTCTGAGGTCAACGAATTATTCACGTTTCGTCGATCTGAGTTCGACGAAAACTTCTAGACATTATTATATATATTATTTTTCTTGTTCTTAGATTTTTGTTTTAATTCCATTTGCTTTAGAACTTCATTAACTTTATTAACCTGTTCAGTGTTCTTCTTGCCTTTATCTGAAATGAAGTTTACAGGTTTTGATAGATTGTTCTTCTGGATTAGAAGTGGTTCACTAGATGAGGTGCCTAATCCTAGTTTACAGTTATTAGTCCTAGCATTTAAGGTACTAGTTATATCTAGTAATTTCATGCTCCTGCCATTTAGAGATTCCTCTAGTTTCTTGGCCTTACTTAGTTCAATTTTCAAAAAAAACTATTTGTTCATTAGCTGAAATTAGTTCAATTAACAATTTAGCATTTTCAGCAAGATATTTATCTTGATCAGTTAATTTTTCTCTAAGAAGGTTGATTTCCTTCTCATAGCTTATTAGTCTAAGCAAGGATTTTTAAATTCAGATTTAAATTCTTCTGATTCAAAATCATAGGAAGCAATTACCTGGTCTTCAGCAGACATTGATTCTTCATTATCTGAATCTTCAGCATCTGATTTGCTGCTGTAGGCATCAATTGCCATTAGGCAAACTTACTTTGCCTTTTGCCCTTCTTCATCTTCACTGGAGCTGGAAGAGGATGACTCTTCTTCTGTATCACTCTAGGTCTCAGCAACAAAACCCTTTTCCTTCCTCTTGTGCTTTCTTGAGGAGGGTTTACTGTGATGATTTCTTTTTGACTCTTTTTCTCTTCTCCTATCTTTTTTCTGAGCTTCTGGACACTCAGAGATGTAGTGTCCTGGCTTCCTGCAACCAAAACACACAATTTCTTTAGAAGGTGTTTTGTCATACCTTGGTTTGTCATCTTGTCTAGATGACTTCCTTCTGAAGTCATTCTTTGCCATTTTGAAAAATCTTTTGGCAAATAGACTCATCAGTTCTTCATTGACTGGAGTCCCTTCAGAGTCCTCAACAGCCTTGAAAGCAATGTTATTATCCTTCGTGGTAGGTGTTAGAGTCTTTATTTCAGCTGCTTCTTCTCTGTCTTCATCAGTTGCTCACATGATTTGAGCTTTCCAAGGAGAGACTTAGTTGATATTTCAGTCAAGCTTCTGGCTTCTTTGATAGGCCAGATCCTTGAATCCCATGTGCTAGGTAAGCACATAAGGATCTTGTCATTCACTTCAGTCAGAGTAATTTCCTTGTCTAAGGTCCTTAGCTCATTAATGATTAAGCTTAGCCTATTGTACATGTCACTGACTGACTCAACTTCTTCCTTCTTGAAGTTCTCATACTGGGAGATGAGATTGGATCTTCTGTCCTTTTTATCATCAGCAGATCCAACCACCATCTGGTTTAGGGAATCCCAGATGTCTTTGGCTGAAGTGCACTCAGCCACTTTCTGAAAAATGTCATCAAACATAGTCTGAGCTAAAATGTTCATGGCTCTTGCATCTGTAATATTGGCATTCTTCTGGGCATCTGTCCACTCAGGTGGTGGAACAGCATGAGTGCTTAAAGTATAAATTGAATTAGTTGATGTAGTAGGAGGTCCTGTCAAGATAGAGTTAAATATATCCTCATCAATATAATTCATATACAACTTAATTCTTACCTTCCAGATGACAAACTTATTTAGGTTGCATACTGGAGGTCCGGTGCTTGCATAATCCTTATTTTGTGCCATTATGATAGAGAATAGTTGGGAAGAGGAGAATCTGATCTAACTAAATCTTGGTTCAAGTGTTAACTTGTACAACCAAATAACCAAACCACCTCTGATACCAATTGAAAGGAGGGTGTTAGATCAGATTACTCTAGAGGGGGGGGGGGGGGGGGTGAATATAGTATTAAAACTTTGGCTCTTTTTCTAGATTATATCAGAGTAAATATAGTGATACCATATATTAGTTAAAGAATAAGAAAATTAAGCTAACAATTTAGCAATCATAGGCACATCAAAAACAAATGAAAAGGAGCAACCAGACGACACAAGAAGTTTATAGTGGTTCCCCTAAACTTGGGTACATCCACTCTTCTACCACCCTTGGTAGGAATCCACTAGCAGATTTTGATCAGGTGACTTCCACCATAAGATCTGGTTCAGGTAGATCAAGAAACCCTTCAGGCTTTTGATCAGGTGCCCAAAAACAAACTTCAAGTCTTTTGGAGGGAGACTTATCAACCAAACTTACTTTTGAAGGGGGCTATAACCCTGTACAATGGAATGGAAGAGATGTTGATGGAAGTCTTCTCTTTTCTCAAAACAATTGAGAAGACTGTGTGGATTCTTGTGTTGTCAAAGCTCCCCCTTAGAAGTAGAATACTTCATGAAGAAAAGAGCTTTGTTAAAGGGTGAGTAGGTCTTCAGCTTGATCTGCCAAGGTCCAGGTAATCCAGTAACAGATGTTGAATAAAATGTCTCTGAGGATTTCTGGAACAGAAGTTGAGGAAGACTCTTGATCTTGATGATTTGTTCTTCTTCAAACGATAGTGTGGGCAGAGAATGAAAAGCGTTGAGAGCATCAAGTGCTCGTTCAGTATTTCTTATGCCGTGCTTCTCGATTTCTTTTTCTCTATCTCTGACTGTCTTGCTTGTTCTTTTTCTCGAAAAGGAGAGAATTACTTTTTATTCCACTACTGAAAGATACCCTTGAATTTTTGAATTCTTTCCATAAATGCTGGCTGCTGTGGGGAATAGAAGGCGGCCTTAATAATAGTATTAATGAGTTTCCCAACTCTTCTTATAGAATAAGCAAATATTTATTCTAAAAAATACCATATTTAATGCAGCCAAATAACAGCTATATTCAAAAGAATATTTGCATTAAATGCTCAGAATAATACTGCTAATAAGGAACAAAAGAGAGAAGGACTCATTCTGGAACTACACAGAAAACTTCAAATGCAAAAAAGAATTCGTCGACCTTAGATCAAAGATCGTCGACCAGGGAATTCAAGTTCGTTGACCTGAGCTCTGTGATCTGCTAACTGAGAATAAGTTTCCAAATCTGCACTCTGAGTTCGTCGAGCTGAGAAACTGATAGAAGAAAACTAAGCGTCGACCTGAGCTCTGAGAACGTTGAGCTCAGCTCAGAGAATTAACCCCGAGTTCATCGATCTGAGATCGATGATCATCGAGCTGAGTTCAAAGAATTCCGAACTGATCACTATATTCTGAAAGCTGCTAAAACTGATTCTCTAAAGACCACTTCTTGCTTGTCCAAGGAGGTAGCACTAATCAGGACTTAGCCTAAACTCTAGGACTACTACACATGACCCTAGCTATACAATGTTGGGTCATACTCAGCCTAAGTTAGTGAACCTAGCCCAAATCCAACTAGGAATCCAACAAACCTGCATGTATGAACTTGAACATACATTAAATATACTATTGTGTATGCTCAATGACATATTTGACTTCTTTAAATCTAGGACATTGTGGGCAATGGACCCAACAATCTTCTCCTATTTGAAGAAGTCAAAACTCTCCACCAAATATCTGAGTCAATGGCATACACTACACCTGCTCCCCCTTAATAGCTGCTACCTGCTTTTGATGAATTTGATACCACTTGTATCCTTTTCCTCCTGTCCAATGATACCACTTTCAAGTCCTTGAATCAGTAAGCTGATTTAAGTCCTTCTCCCCCTTATTGACTTTTGTAAATAGCCGGGGAGGATATTCCGCTTCCCCTCTTTGATTTCATATAGGCAGTATTTTGAACACCTTGAGAGTGCTTAGAGTAGTGCTGGACATGCTCCACCTCAACTGAAGCAGAATTTGTCATGTTTCTTGGTAGATAGTGTAGTTTGTACCAATCTGTACAGCAGTTGACCATGATGCCATTGAAAGTATATCACTTGAAGAGTCTTCATTTTACTGAGGAACAATTCTTATACATTTAACAAAGATTGCACATTCCTTTAGCCCTATAAGCAGAACCTGAAACTTTCCAAGTTACAGGTTCCCTTCTATTCCACTATCCTTGGACATGTATTGCACATCATCTCCTCTTTGATATGCCTTAACACCTTTTGTGTTGATACACAGATGCAACACAACACTACAACCATTTGAGCTAGTGGCTTTTCCTCTTCTCCTGCATCAACATGACTTTTTAGTAGCAGATGTGACTGCACAGCAGCAGCAAACCACTAGTGATGTTCTCCCCCTCAGACTGTGAATAGTCCTGAGAACCTGCTGATCAGCTGTGATGATCTTTGATCCACTGCAGCTGCTTGCTGCCCCTTAATAGGAAGCCAAACTTGTTCGAGCTATTTGCTGGATTTTCTCCCCCTCAATTTGAGCATCTTCTATCTTCACTTTACTGGACACTTGAGTCCTTCTTAGTCTTGATACCACTTGATACTCCCTGGAGCTTATGCTGGATTCACAACAACTGTGCACAACACCTCCCTGCAGATAAGTATTCTGATCCAGTAGTGTATATATATTCTTGCTACTCCATAATCCACTGCTGTCATAGTGATCATATCACTTGACTATAGATTATATCTCTTGAGTTGATACTACTGACTCAACTCTCTTATGCCACTTGATACCCCTTGAGCCTTGGATGATCTTACCTTGAACCATCCATTCATTTTAATAACAAGTTTTTCTTTACACTGCTATTCCCATAGGAGTATTTTGACTTGCATCACCACTAGCTGGAGCTATCATCTGGGTAGTCTCCTTCTCATCCCCAGAAACGTCCATAGAGACATGCAGATCTTCAGTAATAGTGCTGACCAAATCTGTGTTGGATACCTTGTAGGTAAGACTCAAGCTTATCCTACAACCCGGATTGGACATGCATTCCAAACAGGACATTTAGCTTGATAGTCTCCCTCTCAACATTAACACAGATCTTGTAGTTACATAGATCCTATCCATATTTCCACTGACTCCCATTTGTACAATCTTTGAGTTTGTCTTTTCTGTAGGTCACTTGAAAGTACTGAGTGTATACTAGTTGAAAGCCTTAAGTTTATACTAGTAGACATTCTTTCCAACTAGGGATCTTGTGCCTCATCTTTACTACTCTTATAAGAGTTGCTTCCTGTGCTTTGCACTGTGATGAGTGCATCCTTCTGGTTATTCTCCTCACTGTTCTGCTAAGGTGGCAGTAGTACAATGTCACACCAGTCAGATTCCTTTGAGCTTTAATGACTGGCACCATCCTTTTCCTCTTGGGCAGTAGGAGGAGTATCCAGATGATCAATCTCCATCAAAAACTTCTCAACAACATATCTTAGGTTAATCCCTCACTGGAGTGTGATCCATAAGATGGCTTTCTTGTTCCAGTCCAAGGTCTGAAACATCCTCTATCCAAGTACCTCAAGGAAGAATGGGAACTTGGACCAACCTGCAAAACAGAGTTTACATTACCTTAGAACACCAATAGGTATTGGGTCCTAGGTTCTGGTTAGTATGAAATCTAACTTTCCTACCAGCAGCTTTTCTGACAGGTAGGCTAACTCTTGCTTTGGGAAAATAAGGGTTGTGCCAGCAATCTAGAGCAAAATGCCCCACCTTGACACGACACCAACACTCATGGATGTTATATCTCCTTTTCTGAGCAAGTCCTGTAGTGTGGTTTACTGCTGACTGAACAAAAGGAAGAGGAACAACAACTTTCTTCAGGTTCCTTTCAGCAAGGATCTGACTGAAGGTTAGTCTTCCAGCAAGCTTCCTTTGCTTGCTCTGAATACTATTTATAGCTGTCATCTTTATAGATGACATGTTTATATCATCAGAAAAAGCGAAGTCAGGCTTACTAGTAGACTGACCCTTGGTCTAAGTCCTTGCTAGATGGGCTTGGGTGAAACCCACCGCCTTGTCTTAGAGAGTTGGGGCTGAGGCACCAAATACAAATGGTCCAAAATGGGTCATTTGTACTTCTTCATGGGGAGTCTTAAAGGCAATCATTCCCTTACCCTTTCTTCTTCCATTGGAAGATACTCTTGTATTCTTACAAGAAGAATTCCCATTCTCCCAGTGACCATGCATGCAACCTTGGACATACTTGTGAGAAGGGAGGATTACCTTGTGAAAGGTTGACTGTGGCACTACAGGAGCTTTGCCTTTCCCTTTGGAAAGGTCAACTCGTGTGCTTCCCTTAACTGTTAACTCCTTCTTACCCTTTTGGGAGGAGAAGGAATTTATCAAGGGCAACACAATACTTGGCTTAGAAAAAATAGCCACTATCCTTCCCTCCTTAAGGAGCTCCTCTTTAAGATCTAAGATGATCTTGTCTTTTTTGCTTATGGTCTCAATCTGGAGATTTGAAATAGCCTTTTGTTGGCTGACTTCCCTTGCCTTCTGTTCCAGCAAGATTGCTGTCTCAGCATGCTGGGAAGCAGCTAGCTGAAGAGAATCAATCTCCTCAGCCTGGCATTTGCCCAACATCTTGCTTCTTCTCAAGGATTCCAGAATTTCACCATACATCTCATCCAATTGATTTTGACATCTACCTAAGATTCATAGTCACCTTCATCACTGGATGAATAAGCTTCTGAATCAGGACTGGTCTCATGACCTGAGCAATAAGAAGAACTAGAAAGAGATTGTACCTGATTTGGACCAGGTTATCCTGGCAGGATTCTCCTTCTATCATGGCAGCTAGCCCATAACAGCTGTAGTCACCTTCTTCATCAACATCCACCTCTGAGTCACTTTCTGATTGTGATAGAGGGGCCCTGATCTCTATCCTTGCATCTGGATTGTCTTCAGCTTCATCTACAATGGCAGCAAGTAGCCCAATGATATCTTTTTCTTCTTCTTCTTCATACTCTGAATCACTGTTAGAAAGACTAACATTCTCTGTCCCTTCCATATAGCCAGTGAGAGAATCCCACATCTCTTTGGCTGTCTTGTAGTGGACCAACATTTGGAAGGTGGAGTAATCTATGGCACTTAACATGATGTGTTGTGCCCTCTTGTCCATAGATGCTAAGTTGATTTCATCTTCAGACATCTCTGCATAACTCTTTGGGGTTTGTACTTCTGCATCTAAGATAGAGACCTTCATAGGGATGAAAGGTCCTTCTTAAACTATTGCAAAGACCCTAGGATCAGAGGCGTCCATGGTCTGCCTGATCCTTTCTTTCCAACTCCCAAAATTCTCCTTGCCGCAGACTTGGAGCTCCATTGTGCTCCACTCCTTATGGTTCTCTATTGAATTCACAAGTGCAAACCTTTTAGCTAACCTTTGAGGTCTACTCAGACTGTTAAGTCCTTTTTGAGTAACCTCCCTCTGATACCACTTGAAAGTCTTTGTTTTTAAGGATAGCTAAATCACCTAGAGGGGGGGGTGAATAGGTTTCTTAGTCCTTAGTGAAATTTATTACCTGAACGTTAGCTAGTCACCTAGAGGGGGGGGGGGTGAATAGGTCTTTGAAATTACTTAAGTCTTTTTGTAGATTATAAGTTTGGTGATCTAGAGCTTGTCCTAATTACCTGCAATACAAGAAGGAAACAAGCAACACAGCAAGCACACAAGTATTTATAGTGGTTCCTCAATTGGGTACATCCATTTTCCCTCCCACCTATCCAACTGATTTGTTGGACTAGGCACAAACTCCACCAATATGCTCCTTAGAGCTTACACCTCAGGCCCTCAGCCTTACACACAGATTCTTTTCAGAATCCAAACTCAGAACCACAAGGGTTCCTACCTCAGAGCCCTACAGTGCTCCTACAGCTCAGTGGTCCACTAACCACCTACCTCAGCCTTATTTCTAAGGCCTACAGCTCAGGCTTCTCAGCCTTACAACTTCAGGCACACAACCCTACTCTTTGCAGCACTCCTACAACTCAGTACCTTTCCAGGTACCTACCGTAGTGCCCTTCTAGGAAACTATAGCTCAGCCTCCTCCAAGTCCTACAACTCAGTGACACACTTGTCACCTACAGCTCAGTGACTCACAAGTCACCAACCTCAGGCACTAGGCCCTACACTCAGGCTGGAAGGACATCCCTACCTCAGATCCTCACTTGGATCCTACCTCAGAGAGCAACACTCTCCTATCTCAGTAACTTAAGCCCTACAGCTCAGATCCACACTTGGATCCTACCTCAGTACCCCAGCAGGGCACCTACCTCAGTGACTACTTAGTCGCCTACCACTCAGGCATAAAGTGCCCTACACTCAGATTCAGATTAACTGAATCCTACAGGAAATAATCAAGTAAAATGAAATACTGACTCAGAGATAAATCTCTGAGTCTAACTTGCTGGACTAAGCCGATATCAGTCCCGCCCACTTGCTGTAGAAGGGATGAGTCTTCTTCTACAACCAACTTCTTCTTTGCTGCACAGGTGAGCAGCTATCTGCTGTTGAAGGCTTACACCCCTTCACATTGCTATATCCTCTTGCTGATGGATTGAATCAACCAACTTGTTCTTTAAGGAACAATCCTGCTGAACTTGAAGAAGCTTCAGCTATCTTTGCCTTCTGTCTTTCATTACTGGACTTTGCTTTCAAGCTTGTTGAAGAAGATGAAGTCCAGCCGCCTCTTTTTCATTTTCTACTTTTGTTTTTGTTTTTAGTTAACCCTAATCTTCTTTTCTTCTCTTCCTTTTATATCTGTTGATTTGAATCAACGAAACAATTTGAATGTGGGCCTAGTCAAGTATAGTGAGCACCGCCTCCCTCAGAAGAAGACAAATTGTAGCTTATAGTGCTACTATAGCTTTCCCGCAATGGCATGAACTATTTGGACTGTATTTGACGATCGTCAATCTGAGATCGACGAACTCTGTGCTGAGCTCGATGAACTTAAGAATCTTCAACTTTAACTTGAGCTCGACGAAAGGTGGGCTCAGGTCGATTAACTCTGAATATTAAACCTTTAATCTGAGCTCGACGATCTGTGAGCTGAGCTCGACGAGCGCTGAATCTTCAACCTGAGCTCGACGATCTGTGAGCTGAGCTCGACGAACGCTGAATCTTCAACCTTCAACTTGAGCTCGACAAAAGGCGGGCTCAGGTCGATGAAATCTGAATCTTCAACCTTCAACTTGAGCTCGATGATCTATGAGCTGAGCTCGATGAATTCCACTTTCTGGACTTAGAAAATTTTTGCTGGCTTTGTCTCAGCGGTTCCTTCTCAACTGTCTCAGTGGTTCCTTCTTCACAGCTGAGACACTTATTTCTCAGCGGTTCCTTATCAACTGTCTCAGCGGTTTATTCTTCACAGCTGAGACAGTCTTCTATCTCAGTGGTTATTTCTTCATAGCCGAGACGGTCTTCTATCTCAGTAGTTTAGCTGAGACCAACACTTCTCTCAATGATATGTGTTGAGCTTCTCAGCTGTCTCAGTGGTTCTGCTGATACATTCTTCTCAGCTATCTCAGTTGTCTCAGCAGTTATGCCTTAGTCAAATTTTCTGACTTCCAGCTTTCTCTTCCTGTTCACCTGTCCAATCAAGGACAACCTGCATGCAATAACTCAAGCATACATCAAATACATTATATGTGTATGTCATT
This sequence comes from Platanthera zijinensis, assembly GCA_039513925.1. Lineage (NCBI taxonomy): Eukaryota > Viridiplantae > Streptophyta > Magnoliopsida > Asparagales > Orchidaceae > Platanthera > Platanthera zijinensis. The sequence continues at coordinate 93,874,556 of CM077081.1, forward strand.
TACTAGATGACTTCTTTGAAATCTGGACATTAGGGTCAATGGACCCAACAATCTCCCCCTATTTGAAGAAGTCAAAACCTTGCTTGATCAATAACACATGTCATTGACATACACTGTATTTTTAACATAAACAATGACACTTATGTAAGATCATTAAGAGTTTTAAAATATATTATCATACATAATTTTTCATGTCATGAATATTACTTACTCCCTCTGGCATGCTGCTCTCCTAGATGAGCCATCCTTACTATTCTTGTGCTGAAAAAACTTCTGCACAACTTAGCTTTGAGCTTCCTGCATCTTGACTTCGTCAGGTCTTGATCAAGTCTATTCTTTCTTCCCCCTAACTCCCTCTGGCATGCTACTCTCTTGGATGAGCTATCCTTACTATTCTTGTGCTGAAACAACATTTGCACCACTTGGCTTTGAGCTTCCTGCATCTTGACTTGGTCAGGTCTTGATCAAGTCTATTCTTTCTTCCCCCTAACTCCTCTCCCCCTTTTTGACTTCTACAATAGGGAGATTTGTTATGTGTGGAGTTTTTCTCCCCCTATCTGTCTGGGGATGATTCCCCTACTCTGACTTAATTCCATTTCAACTGCTGGGCTTGCTCCCCCTCAACTGTTGCACACTAGCTTCATTGTCTTGGGGAAGGACTTGTACTACCTGCAAAATAGACAATACAACATATTGTAGAGGAGAGAATTGAAGTTACACAAGATTTAACATACCCAATTCAAATTTGAAGGTGTTGAACTTGGCTTCATCTAGGGGCTTAGTGAACATATCAGCCACTTGCTTGTCTGTAGAGACAAACTCAAGGCTGATGTCTTGCCTTTCCACATGTTCTCTAATGAAATGATACCTAATTTCTATATGCTTAGTCCTACTATAGGAGACAGGATTCCTAGGTATAAAAATTGCACTAGTAGAATCACAAAAGAGTGGAGTTCTACTTATCTGAATATTGTAGTCCTGAAGTTGATGTTGGATCCACAGCAATTGAGCACAGCATCTCCCAGCTGAAATGTACTCTGACTCAACAGTGGAGATTGCAATAATTATTTATTTCTTGATGCTCCAAGAGACAAGCCTTCCACCTAGAAATTGACAGGAGCCAGGTGTGCTCTTTCTATCCTCCTTGTAGCCTGCAAAATCTGCATCTAAATAGCCAGTTAGTTCAAACTCCCCATTATTAGGGTACCATAGACCAAGATCTGGGGTGCCCTTAAGGTATCTCAAGATTCTTTTCACAGCAGTGTAGTGAGACTCTTTAGGGCAAGTCTGATACCTAGCATAGACACATATTGCATATATAATATCATGCCTACTTGCAATGAGGTAGAGAAGGGAACCAACTATGCCTTTATACAAAGTTGGATCAATAGATTTCCCTGGATCATCTTTGCCTATAGGCATACTTGAGCTCATGGTAGTTCTTCTGGTGGAAGCATTCTCCATACCATACTTCTTGATTAGCTCCCTGGTGAACTTTGACTAGGATATGGATTGACCATCATCAGTCTGTCTTACTTGGAGTCCCAAGAAGAACTTCAGTTCACCCATACTACTCATCTCAAACTTCCCCTGTGAAAGTGAGATCTATCCTAGAGATTACAGAAAACACACAGCAAGAATAAGAAAGAAAATAAAATAAAAGAGGCAATCCAGATGACACAAGAATTTTATAGTGGTTCCCCAACAACTTGGGTACGTCCACTCTTCTACCACCCTTGGTAGGAATCCACTCAGGATGAGTTGATCAGGTGTCCTGACACCAATGAGCTTTTGATAAGGTGCTCAAAAACCAAAGCTAGATTTTTTGATCAGGTGTCTTGCCACCACTGAGTTTTGACAAGGCTCTCAGAACCAAGCAGAACTTTTGAAGGGAGTTCAAGAACCCTTTTACAGCGGGAAAAGAAAAAATAAGAGTTGAAGGTGTCTTCTCTGTTCTCAATCAAATGAGAGAAGCACAAGTGGATTGATGATGTCAAAGCTCCCCCTGAGATATAGAATGGTTCAGGAGTGGAAGCTTTGCACAGGGTGATAGGCCTTCAATGGATGACTGCTCCAGCAAATGATGATTTCAGCAATGGCTGAAATGTTTGTTGTCTTGGAGAGTAAATGATGAAGCCTTGATGATGATCTTCCAGTAAGCCTTCAGACTGATGTAGAGTAGTTGTCTCTTCAGGCTTCCTGGAACAGTAAATCTGAGAAGAGAACTTTGCTGTACAGGTTATCTCTATTCTTGGTTTTCTTGTGTCTTGTTCCTCTGTTTCTCTGTATATTTATTCTGATAGAAGAGAAACGTTCATTTGAATATTTGCAATTACTATTGTTTCCTTTTGGATACTCCAACGGCTATAATACTCATAAAAGCATTCCTGTAATTGTCCTGAAATAAAGCTGTATTTGAATATTGACAGCTCACTTTGATTGGACAGAAGAATATCCTGAAAATCCGCCTGGAAACTTGCATTCTGAATTCTGCCAGAAATAGTCGAACGGAGGTCGACTATCATCGATCTGAGCTGGCAGATAATGGAGTTGGCCTCTGGCAGAAATCGTCGAACGGAGTTCGGAGAACGTCGACCGGAGCTCGACGTTCTAGCATAGGTTAGCGTCGAGCGGAGCTCGACGTTCCAGCATAGTTGAGCTTGGAAAGCGTCGACCTGAGCTTTGGACAGAAAGCGTCGACCGCAGCTTTAGATAAAGCGTCGACCGCAGCTTGAGATAAAGCGTCGACCAGAGCTCGACGTTACAGCAAAGATTAAGCTCGACGATCTTCGATCGGAGCTCGACGATCGTCTACCTAAGCTTAATGTTGAATTCTGTTTTCTCTGACTGATTTCTCTTGGCTGATTTCTTCAATCTCTGAGAGCCTCTGAATTAGCACAACCTATGACCCTTAGCTATACATTGATGGGTCAATCTAATGAACTTAAAGACATAGTGATCCTGACCTAAATCCAAATTAGGGTGTTCCAACAATCTCCCCCTATTTGGGTTAGGATTACTATTTACATGAAAATTAAAATATTACAATAAATAAATATTACAAAGCATGAGATATAAAAATAAAAGCTTGCAATGCTGGCTACTGTTGCTAACTGCTGCTGGCACTACAAACTCCCCCTATGTTGATGCAGTAACTATGATTTGAGGAGGCTGGGATGACTTTTTAAATTTGTATTTTGATTTAGTCATCCAGCTAACTATTATAGATGGTACCTACAAAAAGCTATGGTAGAGATTGCTCTCTCCTTGAAAAAGGATATGTTAGCAGCAAAATGATATTTGTCCAGCAAATTTTATTAGGGTTCTGGATCTGAAAAACAAAGTCTGATATCTTCCTTCCTATAGAATTTCTTTTCATCAGAAGAGATTCAAACTCAGTGCCATGATCACTGCCGACCAATGCAACTAGAGTAGAAGACTCAATCTAGATGAATTTAGAAAAAGATCTATAAGAAATATAAAGTATCTGACAGAGCATTCACATATAGAAGTCCTAAAATAATTTTGAACAAAATATCAAAAAGATATAAGCAGCCCTAGAAAAAACTGTTTCCTAATAAATTTGTTCCAAATAAGAAAAGGATTTGAAAATATTTTAATTAGTTTATCCTTATATTTATGAATCAGATTTATGAATAAGCAGGCTGAGTTCGATCTGAACTTATTTTGTTGATTAAAATATTTCTTCTTCCTTTGAATATGTTCTGAAAACGTTCCTCTGAGAAGTTTTGTTTCCTCCTCAGGTTTTATTGAACTTTGGCAGCAAAATTGAAAGTCTAAGTTAACTGAACTAAAAATAGAGTTACATAATACCTGATACTCTTCAGGTTTTGATTTGCCTTCTGTTTGTTCAGCCTTAAAACTGCTGCAGGAAGAATTGATGGCCATTAAGCAAAATGTTTTGGCCTTTGCTTCCTCCTCTTCATCTTCAAATGATGATTCATCATCTGATACATCCCAAATAACATCTGGGGATATTAATTTTTCTTCTTCAAATAAAATGTTGTGGCTTCTTTCTATTATTTCTTCCACTGGTTCAGAAGCCATTTGATGAAGGGAATCCCATATCTCCTTAGCTGTTGAGCATTCAACAACTTCCTGAAATAGGTCATCAGATAATGACTGTGCTAGGATATTCATGGCTCTGGCATCAGCTAGCCTGGCCCTTTTAGTTGTTGTTGCTGAGGTTGGGAGACCTGTCATGATAGAAGAAAAAATATCTTCATCAATAGAGTTCATATATAATTTAATTCTTGTCTTCCAAAGTGCAAATTTGTTTATGTTGCACTTAGGAGGTCTGGTGCTAGAAAATTCCATATTCTTGCTATGTGAAAAATAGAATAATTAATCTAACTAGGATGGATCAAGAGCAGAATCTTTTGGTTCAGGTGTTAGCCTGTAAAAACAACCAACCTAGTGATGGTTTAGTTGTTGTATAACCAACCCGCCTCTGATACCAATTGAAAGTGAGATCTATCCTAGAGATTAGAGCAAACACACAGCAAGAATAAGAAAGAAAATAAAATAAAAGAGGCAATCCAGACGACACAAGAATTTTATAGTGGTTCCCCAACAACTTGGGTACGTCCACTCTTCTACCACCCTTGGTAGGAATCCACTCAGGATGAGTTGATCAGGTGTCCTGACACCAATGAGCTTTTGATAAGGTGCTCAAAAACAAAAGCTAGATTTTTTGATCAGGTGTCTTGCCACCACTGAGTTTTGACAAGGCTCTCAGAACCAAGCAGAACTTTTGAAGGGAGTTCAAGAACCCTTTTACAGCGGGAAAAGAAAAAATAAGAGTTGAAGGTGTCTTCTCTGTTCTCAATCAAATGAGAGAAGCACAAGTGGATTGATGATGTCAAAGCTCCCCCTGAGATATAGAATGGTTCAGGAGTGGAAGCTTTGCACAGGGTGATAGGCCTTCAATGGATGACTGCTCCAGCAAATGATGATTTCAGCAATGGCTGAAATGTTTATTGTCTTGGAGAGTAAATGATGAAGCCTTGATGATGATCTTCCAGTAAGCCTTCAGACTGATGTAGAGTAGTTGTCTCTTCAGGCTTCCTGGAACAGTAAATCTGAGAAGAGAACTTTGCTGTACAGGTTATCTCTATTCTTGGTTTTCTTGTGTCTTGTTCCTCTGTTTCTCTGTATATTTATTCTGATAGAAGAGAAACGTTCATTTGAATATTTGCAATTACTACTGTTTCCTTTTGGATACTCCAACGACTATAATACTCATAAAAGCATTCCTGTAATTGTCCTGAAATAAAGCTGTATTTGAATATTGACAGCTCACTTTGATTGGACAGAAGAATATCCTGAAAATCCGCCTGGAAACTTACATTCTGAATTCTGCCAGAAATAGTCGAACGGAGGTCGACTATTGTCGATCTGAGCTGGCAGATAATGGAGTTGGCCTCTGGCAGAAATCGTCGAACGGAGTTCAGAGAACGTCGACCGGAGCTCGACGTTCCAGCATAGGTTAGCGTCGAGCAGAGCTCGACGTTCCAGCATAGTTGAGCTTGGAAAGCGTCGACCTGAGCTTTGGACAGAAAGCGTTGACCGTAGCTTTAGATAAAACGTCGACCGCAGCTTGAGATAAAGCGTCGACCAGAGCTCGACGTTACAGCAAAGATTAAGCTCGACGATCGTCGACCTAAGCTTAATGTTGAATTCTGTTTTCTCTGACTGATTTCTCTTGGCTGATTTCTTCAATCTCTGAGAGCCTCTGAATTAGCACAACCTATGACCCTTAGCTATACATTGATGGGTCAATCTAATGAACTTAAAGACATAGTGATCTTGACCCAAATCCAAATTAGGGTGTTCCAACACCCTGCATAAGTTTTGCAAACTTCCTACAGTGGTTGTCATCAGTAGAGTCAAATATTATGTCATCAACATAATCTAGACTTGGATGATCTTGCCCTTAGATTCCCTTGGGAATAGGGTCTTGTCTATCTTCCCCCTTGATAATTTGTTATCAATGAGGAAGGTAGACAATGTCTCATACCATGCTCTTGGGGCTTGCTTGAGCACATATAGAGCTTTCCTTAGTCTATACACAGCAGTAAGAGAGTTAGAATCTACAAAACCTGGAGGCTTCTCTATATAGACCTCTTCTTTCAAATCTCCATTCAGGAAGGCTGAATTCACATCCATCTGGAAGACTTTGAATCCCTGGAAGGATGCAAATGCAAGGAATAGTATGATGGCTTCCAACCTTGCAACTGGGGCAAAAGTCTGATCATAATCAATCCCCTCTTCCAGTCTGTACCCCTTGGACACCAGTCTAGCCTTATTCTTTATGATAATGCCATTTTCATCAAGTTTATTTCTGAAAATCCACTTGACTCGAATGACATTATGTATATCTGGTCTGGGAACCAGCTTCCAGACCTTGCATCTTTTGAACTGGTTCAGTTCTTCTTGCATTGCACCAATCCAGAATTGGTCCTGATTTACATCTACAAATTTCTTGGGCTCTTCTTGTGACAGGAAGCTGGAGTAAAGAGATGTGTTGAAACTCCTGCTTTTGGTTTGTACACGTTGGCTAGCCACACCTAATATCTGATCTGGAGGATGATCCCTCAAATATCTGACTGTTAGGGGCAGCTGGACTGTTTCTTGCTGAGCACCATTTTCTTTAGCTGGTTGATCTTCATCTCCAACTAGTCTGTCCCATGCTTCCTCTGGATAGCATCCTTCTCTGTATTCTTTTGGAATAACGTGGTCTTTATTTTTGATGGAGAGCTTTTCCATCATAATTTTTGTACCTGCAGAACTAGGCAAAAAACTTGACAGCTCACTGTCAATCATGCTTGACTCATCAAACACTACATGGACAGATTCTTCTACAACTTGATTTGTCAAGTTATAGACTCTATATGCCTTACTATAATTATTATACCCAACAAAGATCCCCTCATGTGATTTGGTAGCAAACTTAGTCACTTTTGACATGTCATTATTCAAGATGAAACACTTGCAACCAAAGATCCTGAAATAGGATATGTTTGGTTTTCTACCCTTCAAGATCTCATAGGGAGTCTTCTTGTGGCCTTTGGTGATAGAAGCCCTATTAAGAACATGATATACAGTGTTAGCTGCCTCAGCCTAGAAATATTCAGGGAGAGAAGTGTCACTCAACAATATTCTCCCAGCTTCTATAAGAGTCCTATTTTTCCTCTCAGCTAACCCATTTTGCTGGGGTGTTCTTGGAGATGAGAATTCTTGATGAATCCCTTGCTCTTCACAGAAGGTAGTCATGGCAGCAGACTGAAATTCAATTCCATGGTCACTTCTTATTTTGACCACAGAGCTTTCAAGTTCATTCTAAATCTGCTTGACAAAATTCATGAAGACTTCAAGGGTTTCATCCTTTCTTCTAAGGAAGAACACCCAAATAAACCTGGAATAGTCATCAACCACCACAAGGGTATAGACCTTCCTACCTAGACTCTGAACAGGCATAGGACCAAACCAGTCCATATGTAGGAGATACAAGCATCTCACTGAGTCCTTGGTCCCAATGCTCTTGAAGGAGGTCTTAGTCTGCTTACCCTTTTGGCAAGCAGCACAAATACCCTCCTTAGAGCATTTTATTTTGGGACCATTCCTAGCTAGCTCATCACTAAAGAGCTAACCAATGGTATTACAATTAAAATTAACTAGTCTCTTATGTCATTGAACATAATATGAGTCTTTGTCATTTGCAACTAGGCATATAGGGAAACTACTATCTAAGCAAGAAAAGTTTAAACAATAAACATTCCCACTCCTAGTGCCTGTTAAGATGACACCCTGATCACTTAATCTCTTGATGTTGCACTTATCCTTATGGAAGGAAATGTCATAACCAAGGTCACATAGTTGGCTTATGCTTATGAGGTTGTGTAGCAACCCTTCTACATAAGCTACCTTTGAGATGGTGATTATGTCATTTGAGATCTTATCATAACCTCTGGTTATCCCCTTGTCAGAGCCTCCAAAGATGACCTTAGGTCCATTCTTTACTGGAGTAAACTCTTTTAACAGTTTCTTTGTTCCATTCATGTTCCTGGAACATCCAATGTCCAAGTACCATTTAGGGGAGCTGGTACTTGAACTAACCTGAAAAGCACAAATTATCTCACCTTAGGACCCCAATTTCTATTAGGTCCTAGGTTCATATTAGCCTGAAAATAAGCTTGCCTTCCTGCAGAATTCCTGACAGCTTAGCTACCTCTGGACACTAAAGGATTGTGCCAGCAATCTATAACATAGTGGCCCACTTTGTCACAACACCAGCACTCATGAACATTATATCTTCTTTTCTGTTTAGGGCCAGCATTTGCCTTGACTGCTCCTTGAATAGTGGGTGGATGTGCTGCTGTATGTCTATGATTCCTTTCAGCAATTATTTGACTGAAGATAAGTCTTTCAGCTGAATGATTTGGTCTTTTTTGAGAGCCACCAGCTGCATGTCTCTTTTCATCTAACATGCTTCTAATTGCATCAGAAACTATCATTCTAGTCTTGCCAGAAGACTCACCTTGAGTTATTACTTTTACTGGATGACTCAGATTTCCTGCAGCAGCAATATCCTTGAGTTTTGGGGCTGAGAAACAAAAACCAAATGGTCCAGGATGGGCCATTTGAATTTCCTCATGGGCAGCCTTAAGGGACCTCACATGGCTGTATCTTCCACCTTGGCTATGGCCACATTGGTCCATACTAGTGGATCTACCATTCTCCCAGTGACCATAAAAGCTTTCATGATTATACTTGTTAGAAGGATTATAACTTTCTGAAAAGAATTTGGAGGCAATGAGGCTGGAGGCACAACTAGTGCCTTCCCCTTCCCTCTTAGATTGGGAGGTCTAGTAGATCCCATAAAACCTAACCCTTTCTTACCCTTTTGGGTAAAGAGGGTGTCAATTAAGGGAAGTACAGTGCTTGGCTTAGAAAACTTGGCCACCAGCAGTTTCTCCCTTAGTAGATCATCTTTAAGTTTCTGGATAAGTTTCTCATTTGAGACTCTTACCATAGACTGCATATCAATGATCCCCTTGAGCTCGGCTGATTGAGTAGCCATATCATTGAGATCCTTTTCTTGGCCCTCACACTTGCTCCTAAGACAGAGAAGCTCTTTTGCTTGTCTCTTGGCAAGGAGCTTGCACTTCTTGAATGCTTCAAAAAGTTCTCCATACTTGTCAATTATAGAATTGACATCATCCTCAGACTCTGAATCCCCTTCATATCTTGATGATTGGGCTTCAGACTCTGAGCTAGCCTTATGACTTGAAATAAAAGGCAGAGATTTATGATTTACTTGAGCCTATCCAGGCTGATCCTGGCAGCTCTCCTCATCTGTCATTGTCATTAATCCATGGCAATAAACATATTATTCTTTATCTTCATCCAACTCCGAGTCACTTTCTGAATGTGATAGAGGTGCCCTGATTCCTATCCTAGCAGCAGGATATTCTTCAGGTTCTTCTTCAGCAACATCCATTAGCTCAATGTAGGCTTCTACTTCTTCACTGTCTGACCTAGAGGAGGAGACAGGGCAGGTCTTTTCCTTCTTGGCCACAAGTGACTTCTCTTTTTTCTTCCCCTTGTGGTGCTTCTTCTCTCCTTCCTATTTCCACTTTAATGGGCAGTCAATAACTATGTGCCCAGGTTTGCTACAGAAAAAACAAAGGACTTTAGAAAAAGTTTGTTTGCTAGAGGTAGGAGCATACCTGTCCTCCTTAGAGGATCTCCTTCTATGCTGTGAGGAAGAGGAAGGCCTGCTATTCTTCCTATGTTCCTTCTTCATGAATTTCTGAAACTGCCCAGAGAAGGCAGCAAAGTCCTCATCAGACATATTGCTGTCTGAGGAGCTGGTCTTTGAGCTCTAAGAATCTGACTCAGTAATTCTCCTGGGTGGAGAGTTCTTTCTTCTGCTCCTAGTTGGGGAATCAGCTTTGAAGGCACAGACTTCTCCTTGGCCTGTGACATATTGCTCTTTTCTTCTTCCTTTCTTACAGCAAGCTGCATCTCATATGACAGCAACTTTCCAAACAGGGTTGGAGGAGGTGTGTTAGCTTACTTGGCCATTTCTCTAATGACACAAAACTTTGTGCCCCAATCCTTTGTGAGGGACCTAAGAAATTTGTCATTCAGCTCATAGGTGCTGAAGACCCTTCCATATGTTCCCTGTTCATTTATTATTCTAAAGAAGCTCTCAAAGCACTCAGCAATGTCATCAGACTTTCCTTGTCTGAAGGCCTTATACTCCTGGTTGAGCATGGATTTTCTATCATCACTCAACTCCTCAGAACCCTCCATGAACACAACTAGGGTGTCCCACATATCCTTGGAGGTCTTGCAGTGCACCAAATTTTGGAATGTTGAATCATCTATTATACTGGCAATAATGTTTTGAGCTCTCTTGTATATGGAGGCAAGTAGAAGCTCATCTTTGTTCATTTCATCATAAGATTTAGGTGTCTGGATGTTAGCATTTAGAACTGAGGTCTTCATGGGGATGAATGGTCCTTCTTTGACTGTGATGTAGATCCAAGGGTCGGCAGCTTACATGAATAGTCTAACCCTTTCCTTCCAGATGCCAAAGCCCTCCTTTCTATAGATTGGTAATTTCATGGCCCCCAGTTCCTTGTAGTTTACATTAGACCCAATTTTAATATCTTATAGCTAACCTTGGAGGTGTACTCAGATTGTTAAATCCTTTTTTGAGTAACCTCTCTCTGATACCACTGGAAAGTTATTACTTGAAAGTTAGCTAGTCACCTAGTGGGGGGTGAATAGGTCTTTGAAATTACTTAAGTCTTTTTGCAGATTATAAGTTTGGTGATCTAGAGCTTGTCCTAATTACCTGCAATACAAGAAGGAAACAAGCAACACAGCAAGCACACAAGTATTTATAGTGGTTCCCAAATTGGTTACATCCACTTCCCCTCCCATCTATCCAACTGATTTGTTGTACTAGGCACAAACTCCACCAATATGCTCCTCAGAGCTTACACCTCAGACCCTCAGCCTTACACATAGATTCTATTCAGAATCCAAACTCAAAACCACAAGGGTTCCTACCTCAGAGCCCTGCAGTGCTCCTACAGCTTAGTGGTCCACTGACCACCTACCTTAGCTTTATTTCTAAGGCCTACAACTCAGTCTTCTCAGCCCTACAACTTCAGGCACACAACCCTACTCTCAGAATGCTGCAGCACTCCTACAACTCAGTACCTTTCCAGGTACCTACCTCAATGCCCTTCCAGACACCTACAACTCAGCCTCCTCCAAGTCCTAAAACTCAGTGACATACTTGTCACCTACAGCTCAGTGACTCATAAGTCACCTACCCCAGGCACTAGGCCCTACACTCTGGCTGGGAGGACAACCCTACCTCAAATCCACACATGGATCCTACCTTAGAGAGCAACACTCTCATACCTCAGGCACTTAAGCCCTATAGCTCTTATCCACACTTGGATCCAACCTCAATACACCAGCAGGGCACCTATCTCATTGACTACTTAGTAACCTACCACTCAGGCACAAAGTGCCCTACACTCAGATTAAGATAAACTAAATCCTATAGGAAATAATCAAGTAAAATGAAATACTGACTCAGAGATAAATCTCTGAGTCTAACTTGTTGGACTGAGTAGATATCAGTCCAGCCCACTTGCTATAGAAGGGACGAGTCATCTTCTACAACCAACTTCTTCTTTGTTTCACAGGTGAGCAGCTATCTGCTGTTGAAGGCTTACATCCCTTTACACAGCTATCTCCTCTTACTGATGGATTGAATCAGCCAACTTGTTCTTCAAGGAATAATCCTACTGAACTGGAAGAAGCTTCAGCTATCTTTGCCTTCTTGCTTTCACTGCTGGACTTTGCTTTCAAGCTTGTCGAAGAAGATGAAGTCCAGCCGTCTCTTTTTCATTTTCTACTTTCATTCTGGTTTTTCGTTAACCATAATCTTCTTTTCTTCTCTTCCTTTTATATCTACTTATTTGAATCAACAACACAATTTGAATGTGGGCCCAGTCAAGTATGGTGAGCGCCTCCTCGCTCAGAAGAAGACAACCAGTAGCTTCCGGCGCTACTGTAGCTTTCCCAAAACGACATGAAGTGTTGGGACTAGGTTCGACGATCGTCGTTCTGAGATCAACGAACTATGTGTTGAGCTCGACGAACTTCAGAATCTTCAACTTTAACTTGAGCTCGACGAAAGGCAGGCTCAGGTCGATGAACTCTGAATATTCAACCTTTAACTTGAGCTCGATGATATGTGAGCTGAGCTCGATGAACGCTGAATCTTCAACCTTCAACCTGAGCTCGACGATCTATGAGCTGAGCTCGATGAATGCTGAATCTTCAACCTTCAACTTGAGCTCGACAAAAGGCGGGCTCAGGTCGATGAACTCTAAATCTTCAACCTTAAACTTGAGCTCGACGATCTATGAGCTGAGCCCGACGAATTCCACTTTTTAGACTTAGACAATTTCTGCTGGCTTTGTCTCAGTGGTTCCTTCTCAACTGTCTCAGCGGTTCCTTCTTCATAGCTGAGACACTTCTTTCTCAGCTATTCCTTATCAACTGTCTTAGTGGTTTCTTCTTCACTGCTGAGACAGTCTTCTATCTCAGTGGTTATTTCTTCACAGCCGAGACTGTCTTCTGTCTTATCGATTTAGCTAAGACCAACACTTTTCTCAACGATATGTGTTGAGCTTCTCAGCTATCTCAGCGATTCTACTGAGACATTCTTCTCAACTGTCTAAGCGGTTATGCCTTAGTCAAATTTTCTGACTTCCATCTTCCTCTTCCTATTCACTTGTCCAATCAAGGACAACCTGCATGCAATAACTCAAGCATACATCAAATACATTATATGTGTAAGTCATTGACCAGTTTGACTTCTTTTAAATCTGGAACATTGGGGTCAATTGACCCAACACTTAGTGACTATCATTTATTTTCCTTGAGTTGGATGCTTTATTAGTTGATTAAATTCTGCTTTCAAGACATACAACCTGCAATAAAGCCAACACAGAGAAATACATAAGGCGCACATAAGATTTATAGTTGTTCCCCTAACAAGGGTACATCCACTTTCCCTCCCACCTATCCAACTATCTTGTTGGACTAGGCACTTCTCCAAAACTCTGCTCCAAAGAGCTTACACCTCAGATCCCTCTGGATCTCTCAGTATCCTCCAAGACTTACAACTCAGCCACAAGGGCCTACAACTAAGTGATCAGCTGATCGCCTACCTTGGGCCAAAGGCCCTACACTCAAGCTGGGAGGATAGCCCTACCTCATATCCACTAGGGATCCTACCTAACACCCAAAGGTCCTACTCTCAGAGAGAATGACTCTCCTATAATCTCAAGCACAAAGGCCCTACCTCAGATTTGCACCCAGATCCTACCTCAGACACAAGTGCCCTACAGCTCAGTGAGAATGACTCACCTACCTAAGACTTGAAACCAAGTCCTATAACTCAAATTCTCAATAGAATCCTACGTTTGAGCAAATTTTCTCATACCACTTAGATCCAAATGGATCATACAAGATGGAAGTGAGTTGTTTAGATGATTGGACATAAGAGAAATTTCTTTGTGCTAATCTACCTTGACTGAGATAGACTCAGCCCAACTTTGACTCCAGGAAAATATTTCCTGAGTCTACTTTTACCTGAGCTGAGATATACTCAGTCCTAATGTACAACCTCGGGATCGAAGGAGGATTTCAGGCTCGAGTTCAAGGGGAAGGGAGGGCGAGATGGGCTCTTTGATAGAGCCTGCTCGTTGGGCGAGTGGGTCCCAGGGAGAGGGCCACTCGCCGATTCAGGCAAGATTTACATTAGGTGAGAGAGCCACTCGTCGGCTCAGGACTGGCTCGCTAGGAGAGAGGGGCCCAGCGGTTCAGGCGAGAGCTATCCTAGGCGAGACAGTCCCCAAGGGGGCACCACTCGCAAGGCGAGAGCCGACCCGCTGGGCGAGACTCGCCAATGGGAGGGAGCTCTCGCCCGCGAGACGGTGCTCTCGCCAAGTGCCTGTTCGGCAGGGAGCCAGACCCCGGTTCAGTGGTGGATCAGTACCGGTTCAGGTTGAAGATTGTTCACCTTTTTTGGCCCAAGATGATTTTATGCTTTTGCCCTTGGTGGACTGCATATAACCCTTCAGAACAGCGGGGTTTGGCTATTGGCATGCCCGACTAAGGGTATTTTGGTAATTTGAGGTCGGTTCAGTTTGGTTATTGGCAGTTAAAACTCAGAGGCCTATTTAGATCCATAAGGGTTCTTCAGAAAGCAAGCTTTCCATACTTTCAAGAGAGTTTTTAGTGCTTTTTGAGGAGCTCCAAGCCCAGCTTTTGGCTTTGGAGGGGAAGCTCTCAGAGATCTTCTGGGTATGTGGAGGGACCTTCCTACTGAGGCTTTGGGTTGGTTCTTGGTCTTTCTCAATCAGTCAGATGTCCGAGCTTGGGAGAAGTAGGTGTTCGTTGCACCCTTATTTTCAAACTCTCGTTGAGGACAATTTTTGGCTTCAACTGTTCTGGTGCGGTGAGCGTGGAATGTAGCCAATATAAGAAAGCCTTAAGTTAGGTCTCTTGGCTGGAGGTGAAGGTGAAGGGTCTGGCTCAGGAGGTTCCCCCACCTGGGGAGAGGAGGCAACGAGGAAGATACTGGAAGACTTCAAGCGAGAGGTCCTGCAGACCATCAGCCTGGCCTTCAAGAAAAGGTGCGAGTGGGCAACCCCTCAGGTTCCAGTATAGGCGGTCCCGCTCTTGGGCGAGAATGCCGCTAGGTAGCGCCCCGGGAAGGAGGTCCCAGCGGAGGTTGGCGAGAGGCATGTTGCCGTGCGGGATCTCTTCCAAGGCAAGCATCCCGGGAAGGAGGTTCCGACAGAGATCGGCGAGAGGGAGGCGGCTGTACGAGAGCTCTTCCCTGGGCATGGTCTCGCAGATCAGGCCAGCCAGCCGAGGTCATGAGACGTGCCCTCTTGGCAGGCAGGTGGCGAGAGCCCCTTCAGTGAGCTCATCATCTCGGCTCTAGTGCCGGAGGGGTTCCGGGAGCATGATATGTCCTACTACTCTTGGAAGGATGACCCTGTGCAACATATACAGTGGTTCAAAGACGTGGTTTCGATAAGGCAGATGACGAATGCCTTCAAGTGTCTCCTATTGACCATCAAGTTGAAGGAGAAGGCCCGAGACTGGTTCCACCAGTTGTCGGCAAGTTCGATCTACAGCTTTGAGGATCTGCGTTGAGGGTTCCTGTTGAGGTTCTCAACATCAAAGAAGCGGAAGAAGGAGGCAGAGTGCCTGTTTGCAGTGAGGCAGAAGCAGGATGAGATGTTGGGTCATTACGTTGACCGGTTTCAGGAAGAGATCCTCTTGGTCCAGGAGGTCCCAGGGTACGCGCTGATTCTCGCCTTCACCCTGGGGATAAGACTAGGATTCTTTAGCATGAAGTTGAAAAGAGTGCCTCCTCTATTTTGAGGAGCTCATGGAGAGGGCAGCAAAGGGGATAGACTTCGAAAGGGCCAATCCAGCTTTTACCAGGAAGCTGGCCCGGTTGGCGGAGGATGATGTGAAGGAACTAGCAGCAGGAAGGCAGAGCGAGCAAAGGGAGCAGAGAGAAGAGAGAAGGAGGGAGGAACCCCGAGGGTAGGGGGCAGCATCATAGATGGGAGGCCCGGGAGCCGAACCACCGGTTGGGTTGGAGGCCCCAAGAGGGTCGCCCCCAGAGCCAAGGAGGAGGCTTTCAAGGAAGAGATAACTTCTGGGAGCTGAGGAGGTTTGATCAACTAGCGTGGAGATAGGGTCCGAGGGGTAACTTACCGCCGCAGCAGGAGGCCATGGAGGTCGGCCGAGGTATAGGAGGAAGGAGAGGAGTTGGAGGAGGATTCGTAAGAAGAGGAGGTGGAGAGGGAAGAGGGGGAAGGTTGGCGTTGTATTTTTGTGACTTCCACAAGGAGGAAGGTCACGCGACGACCACCTGCACAGAGTTCGTGGAGATGAGTGAAGCTAGGGGGCTGGGGAGGCAGGATCTACCGATAAGGATCGTGGAGGTGCAGTAGGGAGAGGGGGAAGATAAGTGCGAGGACCGGGCAAATATGGGGACCCCAGGAGGGATCAGGGTGATCCACGGAGGAGTTGGGATTGAGGCAACTCGAATGGGGAGCATTCAGACCATATTCTGAAGGGGGTGTCGCCTCGTCCTCCCTGGCTCCCCCTCTGGAAGAAAAAAAATCACCTTTTCATCAGCAGACATGCCGAACTATGAGGATCCGTTCTGTGATGCCCTGGTGATCTAGACGGCGGTGGAGAACTTCACGGTCTCCAGGATACTGGTAGACAATGGGAGCTACGTGAATGTGATCTTCAAGAAGGCCTTCGACGAGATGAAGGTCGAGGTAAATAGGTTCTTGGCTTCGGATGGACCGATGTTTGGGTTTTCTGGAGAGATGAAGGAGGTAGAAGGAGGGATAGGTTTGCATGTGAAGTTGGGGGGCGGTCATGGAATTGTAGGTTCGTGATAGTGGATGCCCCAAGCAGTTACAATGCCATCTTCAGACGCCCCTCATTAGCGCCTTTCGCTGTGTCCCCCCCCCCTCCTCGTTCCATCAGTGCCTCAAGTTCATTAACGGAGGGGTGCATGTTAGGATCAGGGGGGACCCAAAGGTGGCGAGGCAGTGTTACGTGATAGCAATCAACACCGTGTCTTGGATGGTAGAGGCATAAGAGCTGGAGAGGGAGATGGCGGAGCATAAGGAGGTTGTCGGAGAGGAGGAGGTGAGCCAAGAGTAGAAAAGGGGAGGAGGTGTGCATGAGGACTAGAGGGACGGAGAGTCGGAGACGCAAGAAGATCGACAGGGGGAAGGAGTAGGAGAAGGAGTTGAGAGGGAGGCCCAGAGGGGCGTGGAGATCGAGAAGCAGCAGCAGGATATCCTGGAGGAGGCGATGAAGGTAGAGGAGGAGCAAGGAGTAGGAGAAGGAGTTGAGAGGGAGGCCCGGAGGGGCGCAGAGGTCCGAGCTTGGGAGAAGTAGGTGTTGGCTGCACCCCTATTTTCGAACTCTCATTGAGGACAATTTTTGGCTTCAACAACTAACCTCTTCTTAACAGCACCCAAGATTTTCTGCTGGAACTGAGAAGTAACCGCAGCTAGTTACTGCTACCTGAGTTGAGGGAATCCCAGCCCTAACTTCTTCTCAGTAACAAGTATGCAGATCTTGCTTTGGCTTATGCTGGAAGTAACTTGCAGAAAATAGCTCTGCTTATTCTCTCTTTCCTAGGCTGAAGATGTTCAGCCTTAATTCTTCTCCACAGCCTCCAGTGGATGTTCTTCAGAATTGTATAGCTGGATCATTGAAGAACTTGCTGGTGCAGAGAGAAAATGACACCAACTAACTTTCTTTTTCCTCTTCAGAGATCTTCTCTGATCTTGCTGTAGTCGATGATGAAGACAAACAACTAACTTGTTTTGCTTTTAATCTTGCTGACTTGAGCTTCCTGTACTTCAGTCACAACAACAATGGAGATGAAGAATAAGCACATTAATCGCTATTTTTATGTAAAAAGCTTCTCCTTTTATTGATTGCAACCCAACGGCTCTTTTAGCAGTGGGCCCCACACCATTGATGGGCCGCTGCAACCTTGCTTTAATGCCAACTATCGTACAGTTGCTCTGCAGCGCCTTTTGTCATGTACTATAGCTTTGCCGCTAACAATTTGAATAAGGTTGACTTATTGACTTGCTGATGTCACCATCTTTGGACTTAGCCAAAAATCAAGCATCAGCAACATAGGCGTTGAGCGAGCAAGCCTCACTTAATTCCAAAACACTTAGATAGAATTTTATCTATCTAGGCATTGACAGTGTTGAGTGAGCATGCCTCACTCAACGCTTTTTGCCTTAGCACATCTTTAGCCTTTTCTACATGCTTGGCATTGAGAGCGTTGAGTGATCACACCTCACTCAACGCCTTATGCCTTATCCATGCTTTCTGTAATTTAGGCATTGAGAGCATTGAGTGACCACACCTCACTCAACACCTTATGTCTTAGTCATTTTCCTGCTTCTTCAGCATCTTAAGGGTTGAGAGCATTGAGTGAGCACGCCTCACTCAACTCCTTTTGCTTTTAGCCAGATTTTTTGAGTCATGGCGTTGAGAGCATTGAGTGAGCATGCCTCACCCAACGCTTCCTGTCTTAGCTAGATTTTTATCCACCTTGGCGTTGAGAGAGTAAGCTCCACTCAACGCATTTGGACTTGGCCAAGTTTCTGTGTCTGAAAATACAGGTTCTGACTGAATGAGATATAATTAATGCTTTAACACATGGCGTTGAGTGAGCTTGCCTCACTCAACGCTTGTGAACTTGGTTCTGACTGTATGGCAATGAGTGAGTAGACTTCACTCAGTTCCTGTGTACATGGCCACTTTCTCAGTTTGCCACTCCTTTAGCTTTGACTGTATAGGCTCCACTCAGCACTATAAGTCATCTGGCATTGAGTGAGTAACCTTCACTCAATGCCAGTGGAATTAGACAAATTTCTGTCTATCGAGCATCTTCACCTTGTGACCACCTGTCAAACTACTTGGAATTCTTGTCCTGTCAATGTTATAAGGACTAACCTGCATGTATGAACATGAACATACATTAAATATACCATTGTGTATGCTAAATGACATATTTGACTTCTTCAAATATAGGATATTATGGGCAATGGACCCAACACCCACGACGAACTCGACATTTATATGCTTGGAGTTATAATATTTGGCCTGCCTATCCTGAGCGATCAGCAATCGCTCCCAGATTGTACGTATAATTGAAGTACTATCTTCAACTTCCTTTCCCTTGAAGAGCTTTGTTTCGCCCATCTCCAACCATGCCAAGGGAGTACGAAACCTTATACCATAGAGGGCCTAGAAGGGCGCCATCTGAATAATTGCTTATTAGATATTGTTGTAGGCGAAATCGATTAGATAGGGGTGGTAATCCCACCTCTTCCCAAATTCTAGGGTGCACATGCGGAGCATATCTTCCATCGTCCTGTTTACCCTCTCGATCTGACCATCCATCTGAGGATGAAAGGTTGTACTGAACTTCAGTTTGGTACCCAATAGTTGATGAATAAGCCTCCAATCATTAGACATGAAGCGTCCATCTCGGTCACTAATGATGCTACGAGGCACCGCGTGCATTCGTACAATATTATCAATGTAAAGCTTCGCCAGCTTTTCCAATGAATCATCCTTCCTATTCGGAATGAAGTGTGATTGTTTTGTTAAACGATCAACGATCACCCGAATGTCATCGTTCCCTTTCCGCGATCTCGACAAGATGTGCACAAAATCCATAGATATGTCGGTAAACTTCAACTCCAGTATAGGTAATGACTTCAGAAATCCTACAGGCTTCTGACATTTGGCCATTACTAGGGCACAAGTCTGACACTTTGCTAGTTATAGAACTATATCCTTTTCGATCCCGACCACCAGAACAATTTTTTCATATCCTTGAACATCTTTATGCTCCCAGGGTGGATTGAGTTCTTTGTGAAATGCGCCTCGTATTTTAATTCCTCCCGTAACTTGCCCATATTTGGGAAACACAATCAATTGTTCTTCCACAAAAGGCCATCAATAACGAAAAATTGGGAATTCGACCCATCCAAAGACTCTGCCAAGTAGCACTTCATGCTGTCATCCAACTCTAGCACATGCCGAATCCGATCTGCGAGGTTATACCACACCTCTATCCAGTTCAAACACGCTTTAGCACTAGATCTACCATCAACACAAGAGATATCCAAGGCCTCTGAATCTCGAATAAGACACTCATCATGCATCTATATCTAGTTGGCCTGTGCAGGAGTCCTATGACTCAGCGCATACGCAACAACATTTCCCTTGTCGGGAATGTAATGTATCTTGAAGGCGTAGTCCCCAAGAAACTCCATTCACCTCCACTGATGCATATTCAAGTCTTTTTGATCTATCAGATACTTCAGGCTCATATGATCTGTAAATATATCAACATTTATGCCATACAGGTCGTGCCTCCAAAGCTTCAGAGCAAATATCACGACCACTAACTCTAAATCATAGACCGGATAATTCCTCTCATGCACTTTCAACTAGCGCGAGCCATATGCTATCACCATCCCATGCTGAAGTAGCATGCAGCCTAAGCTGCTCCTCGAGGCATTACTGTAGATTTCATAGCCCTCCAATCCACATGGCAAACACAAAATAAGCATCGTGGACAGACGACTTTTCAATTCTTCAAATTCTTGTGCGCACGTCGACGACCAAACAAACTTCTGATCCTTCCTCATCAAGATAGTGAGGGGCAAAGCTATCCATGAGAAGTTCTTTACGAAGCACTTGTAGTAGAGAACACATGCTACTCTCGTATCGCAACTACCTTCGCCGGATCCACCATAACCCCCTCTCCGCTAACCACATGACTGAGGAACGCCACTGAAGATAACCAAAACTCACACTTAGAGAATTTGGCGTACACTTGACTCCTCCTCAGGGTCTCCAAAATAGTGCATAAATGATCCGCATGTTCTTCCTCAAACTGAGAGTACACAAGGATATCATCTATAAAGACTATCACAAACTGGTCCAAGTAATCTCTGAACATTATGTTCATCAGGTCCATGAATACGGATGTCACATTTGTCAGCCCAAACAGCATGACTGTGAACTCATAATGTCTATAACGTGTACTGAAAGTTGACTTGGGAATGTCACCTTCCCTGATTCTCAACTGATAATACCCATATTTCAGATCTAGCTTCGAGTACACGGTCGATCCAACTAGGTGATCAAACAGATCATCAATTCTCAGAATCAGATACCTATTCTTCTCTGTCAGCTTATTCAACTCCCGATAATATATACAAAGCCGCAAGATTCTTTCTTTTTTCTTCACAAAATGGATCGATGCGCTCCAAGATGTCGAGCTTGGATGCACATAACCTTGATCTAGCAGTTCTTGAAGCTGCACTTTCAGTTCCACCATCTCCCTTAGTGCTAGACGGTATGGAGAGTATGATATAAGATTGTCACCTGGTACTATTTCAATGGTGAAATCGATCTCTCTCTGAGGTGGAGCTCCAAGGAGATCTTCAGGGAAAACGTCAACAAACTTCGATTCCACGGAAATACTAATCAAATCGAGCTTGGGCTTCTTAGCCTCTAATAGGGTGAAGAATAAATCCGCACCCTCACGAACTACATTGAATACTTGGAGAGCACATATCAGCGTCTTGCTCGATCCCTTCATATCAGAGAAGGTAGTTTTACGATCCGTATTTAGCCCCGGTTTGACCATCTTGAGACTGCAATCGATGTACACACGTTGCTACAAGAGCCAATCCATGTCAAAGATCACATCAAACTCTACTATCAACAATAGTGACGCTCCCAAGTCAAACTCTTGACTCCCTATCCATACCTTTATACAACAAACCCTATCCGCGCGCATCAAACATCCGTTAGGCAGCAACATATCTAGTCTATCCTTCAGCATCGAAGAAAGTACTCTAATACGTGACATAAAGTCCTCGAACAGAAAGGAGTGTGAAGCTCTTATATCAAATAGTGCTCTCGCCAGACAGTCCAAGATTATAACAAAGCCTAAGACAAGACTGGCATACAACCAATGCATAGGGTGTAAGGTATGTAAGCAATAAAGCTAAAGTCAAAAACATACATGCAACCACATTGCCTTCCTTAATGGCATCTTGCTGGCCAATGTTGTATACTCTATGTTGGGCTGGATCATAATGGGACATAGTTGACTCCAATGCTTTTCCTTTCTCCTCGTAAGATACACATGTCTTCTTCCCAGTCCTCAGAGGACCGCTTAGACATTCTCGGGCTATGTGTCTCGATTTGCCACAAGTATAACAATGAATTGGGCCTCGCCCAGATTTCATTCAAGAAACCACAAAAGAAGGAGCCGGTCTAGCAGATTTGGATTTCTTGTTCCACCTTTGGTATCCAGCCTTCTATGAGTTTGGTACCTTAAACTCTGGCCTCTTTAATGTTGAGACATTTTTACACTGTATGCGCTTCATATCTTACTACAGGGATCGGTATATATTAACAAAGGTCAGACAACCCTGCATCATTAGACCTGAGAGCAGCAACCTCAGACCGTCGCACAGTCCTTCATAGAACCGGTTGGTCTTGCGCTCCTCATCAATAAAGGTGGATCCCATATATCAGCCCAATCTCGTGAACTCATGCAAGTAGTCGTCAACACTACTCTCACCCAGAGGTAATCTCTGGAATTGATTCTTCATACCAATTTTTTGCGCTAAAGGGATATATCGAGCCAGAAACAATCTTGAGAACTCATTCATCGAGATATTTGTGAGCTGTCTTCCAGCAAAGTGATGCAACTCCGATTCGTCCCACCATAACCTTGGCACTCCATCCAGTAGGAAAGTAGCACCGGTGACTTTCTGCCACTCCTCTGTTTCTATTGCTGTCATGACTCTCTTAATCTGAGAGAGCCAGTCTTTGGCTTGCGTTGGGGTTCCAGTCCCCATAAACACTGGAGGATTAAAGCTCATCACATGCTAGAGATGCTTCTCAGTCATTCTTCTTTGCACTACAGGCTTTATAGCTACTTGATTCGCCACTATAGGCTCAGCCACGCCAAGCGGTACTTGGCCTAGTTTAAGGGCAGGAGGTTGCACTTGCCTCCCTAGCTGGGAATTTATTATGGCGAACACAGCTTCAGTCATCGGCCTTATAGTTTCAATAGAAGGAGGGCTTGTAGGAACGTCATTCAGCGTACTACTCTATGCAGAGTGCTGATGTTGTGATTGCTCTGCACCACTCCTAGTCACCTATAATCGTGAAACACACAATTAAGTGACTAAACACATTTCCAAAAAGTAATTATAGGAACACGCAGGTTCCTCAAACATATGTATTAACATTCCTAAGTGGACATTCATGGGTTCTTTCATGTTATAATGGTAGTGCACAAACATATGCTCAACACCCCTTAAATAAATTTGACCACGAATTCGAATAAGAATGACTAACACCAGAGTATGATACCAAATTGTAACACCCTCATCGGTCACATAGAATATAACAGAAGGTCCGGTCGGGGCCCCGCGCCATATTCTACAGATAGTTAGTGGAGTTACGTATTGAGACCATAATCTATTTACACATCCTAACTAAGAGTGTATTCTAGTGGAAGTTAATTAAATTGCTTAGAACCCAACCAAACAAATGTATACTAAACCAAAGCAGGAATGATAACTTAAATACACAAATCACTATGGGCTTAAGGCCTTACAACTGTTCCCTCAAATATAAGTGTTTTAAAAACATCGACACACAGGCCAGCCACACATGAAACAGTAACAACACACATCGCTTGGCCTCCGAGGGCCAACACAGCAAATAAGGATTCAACCCACTACTTCCCACTTGGCTCAGCTGCACCTACAAAAAAGCATTTCACCACAACGGTGGCAAACAAAGCAACGGTCAACATTAGTTGACCAAATTATAATGACCCTGCCCCTCACCTGGGCGGCTGTGCTCCTTCCCTGTAGGTAGAACAACATGAACAATATCGGTAATAGAATGTGCAATTTAAGCACCATTCACCACAAATGTTGGCACTACCGGCCACAAATCTCGTGCACTAAGGGCACATTATCGATGTGCTGAGATTCAAGCCCAACCACTGTTTTCGAGACGGTACCTTTGAGCATTACTAGTCTTTCCAGCCTGAAGCCTAAGACTCGCCCTATGTTACGACAAAGTCATGCTGAGTTTCAATCCACTGACTCACTCCAAGCTGAATGCCATAAGGTGGGTACAGATCAGCAACAACCCATTGCTAAAACCGTCAGGCTCACAAGCCACGATGCGGGTCAGTCTTCCCTGTCCCATTCACACAATATATAACCACATTATGTTCCAAGGCTGTCTCACACGGCTAACATATCAGAGCAATCTAAGCTCATAACTCATCATACAAGACCCCAAGTCTCCATAATACAGGCTTCCAAAGCATCGCTCACTGGGAGTTTCCAATGGTGGTAGCGCTACCGCCGCGTTGTAGGGGAAAACTATCGTTTCTTCCTTAAAATGGGTGTTTTCCTGGAGACCCACTGCATAACTCTCACTACAACAACCTACACACCCTGTGCTCCAAAAATTACAAGTTTACCATAGAGTATTCTCTGTTATACAAAACAATCATCACCAATCCAGACCAACCTGCCTGGATGGGCTTCATACAACATGCCTAATCCATACTTCGATTCTGAATTAAAAATAAAAAGTTATCGGGGATACAACTGATCAACCTGTCGGGATAACTACTTCCACGTGCTCGTGGAATGTCAACCCTGACATGCCAAAACAAAGGACTTCACATATCTAAGGAGGAAGATCATTACCCTTAACGTTCATTTTAGCGCCATGGGAGAGAATCTAGCCTCATAAAAATTACCGCAACGGTCTTGACTCCGCGGATCTGAACTCGGCTCGCAACTCGGAGCTCCGAAACTCCAATGGTGGCGAGATCTCCTTTCTCTTCCCCTCCTTCACTCTCCTCTCTCTCTCTTCCGTTCAGAACAAGAAATCCAATGAGAAAAATGAAGTTGAAACTTATCTTCCCCAGTCTTAAATTGATCTACCGTCGTACGGTACCGCAAGCGTTGGCTTGTTCCACAAGCCCACCGCCCAAAATCTCCAATCACACGCCGACATATGGCAGCACTGTAATTATTCCGCTATGGCCGCACAATATCTCACTATTGCCGCACGGTAGGCGCTGCGTCGCATCAACGCGTCATTTACGACGAACAGTCACTACTGCCATGCGATATAACTACTGCTGCGCAGTAGCTCTAAAAGAGGAACTCCACATAAATTGGCCACGCTACCGCCGACGTTAACATTTCCTCCGGGTGGTAGCTCACTAAGAGCTTTGTCAATTAATTCAAACATATTACCACCACACGGTATCAACCTACTGCCAGGCAGTATCGCACGGAGAACACCTGCAAAAATTCCATAATGCTACCACCGACGCTAACCCTACTGCCGGATGGTAGCTCACAGAACCAATCTACTAGATATAGGAAAAATTGGGGCATTATACAAGTAGTGTCGAGAGTTTGAGTACACGGACGCCATGGGGAGTACTTAACCTTGGAGTTTCAATGGTAGAGAAACTCTCCCCTAAAAAGAGTTATAAATCTATCTTAGGCTAGTAAATATAATATTGAGAGAGGACTTTAATGAAGGGTAGCCACCCATAAGAGTAATTATCTTGAGATAGTGAGCTTTGGGCTTCAGTCCAACATACCTATTAGTACTATTGTGAGCCCTTCACCAGGTAGACCTCGGGAAGTGCAAGATTCACCCAAAATTGTTAAGTTTAATTAAACACTAAATAAGAGTAGATAAAGTATGAATATATTAAAACCGATAGACATCATCCCATATAGTTGATTGGTTATGGTTGAGGTGTACTAGATAGTCTAGAGAGATAAGACATGGTTGGTTATGATATGGAGGACTAGATTGTCCTAGAGCTAGAGGCTTTGATGTGTGTGATGAGTGTGATACATTGCATGTATATATGATATGGTGGGTCTTTGTTATTACCCTTCTCGTCACACCGATAGGAGTACATTGAATCGTCAAGAAGTTGTGATCTAGGGAGCAAGCTTAGTTGGTGTCTTAGTGACATTTTCCTAAAGACCCTTCACTTAGCCATAAAAGACAGGTGGATTCCAGCAAAAGTACGCACAGACTCCGATGTTGTGTTCTTAGTGTCTATGCGTACTAAAGGACTAGGCATGGTAGTGTGCATACCCTCCTTATAGTGGAGACACCCGCTCCACTTCCCCCATAGCCATGACGGTGGGTACCTGAGAGGCTAGCTACCCTCCAAAAAGAGGGAACTAAAGTTCTGTGCAAATAGAGTGTGTGTGTGAGTTGAACTTGTGTGAAACCATAACATAAGCATTACATGACATAACATACGCTAACATTGCATACAATAAGATCTTCATCATATAAATTAGAATAAACTCTTTTATAAGATGAGTTATTTATAAAACCTGATTCTTAACTTATAAGTTTGTGTAAGCATTCATATAAATGAAGTTACCTTTCTCGTGATGGTAGATAGCTTCTTTGCCTTACTTGTGTACTTTACTCCTTTACTTTACTTTTACTTTGTCTCATAGTAGAACTGCTAGTTCAGATATACTATTTATACACTAGTACAATACTGGTTATATACTATGTTTGATAGGCATGTGTCACCTATGATTGTACAATTGAAAGTATATAACGTCTACCTAACTCACCTAGAGGGGGGTGAATAGGTGATGTTTGCGTCTTATTGTGGAATAAAAATTATCTTAAAGAACAAGCACACAAACACAGAGATTTTATAATGGTTCCCCGAGTTGGGTACGTCCACTATCCCGCCTCGCCTATATCCCACGAAGGGCAGATTCGGCTACTTCACCAAACTCAGATTTCGTCAAATCATACACCTCGGAATCGCAACTCCTACACCTCGAAGACGACGCTCCTACCACACGGAGAACAAACTCTCCTACAACTCGATCCACAAACCGGATCTACAAACTAGATCCACAAGCAGATCTTCTCTCTCGATCCACAAACAGATTTACAAAACTCGGAGAAAAAATCTCCTACACTGTTCAAAATGAAATTACAACAATAACACACGATTACAAGTTTTGATCTTACGTCCTTGGAAGGGTTGATCTTGAATCTCAGAGAACTCGGAAACTTGAAATCCTTGGATCTTGAACCTTGATCTTCGACCAACAAGGACAGGAATAGATTAAATCTTGAACGAAGATATGATCCTGTCGAGGAAGTTGTCGATGAAGAAGATCTTGTGAAGTCGCGGCTGAACGGAAGATTTTCGCGAATGACTTATCGTGCGCCCGACGATTTCTTTTTCGGGAAGTTCTTGAAATTTGAAAAAAGCAATTAGGTTTTTTATCCGTGTTGATTTCAAAATTACCCTAGATATATATAGAGAGAAAATCGAAACCAAACCGCTATAAAATGTTTTCAAAAACGAACCCTAGAAAAACACTGTGCTTGGCCGACGGTTTCGAACAAGAGAAAATTCGGAAAATCGGCCTAAGGAAAATTCAACAGAATTCGTTGAATATTATAGATGATACTCGCCGAATATGTAACGCCCTCGATTTCTCGATTATTTTATTTGATTTGGTATCTTCATATTTATGACGTCATGACGTTACTTTTAACGTCGAGTTGATGACGCAACGCCGTTAAGGCATTTTCGCGTCCGTGCGGTCGAGTCGGCCAAATTCTTGTTGTAATTGGAAAATTTTGCATTTGGAAATTAAATTAAGTAATTTTGGACTTGCTCGTCAAGTTTCGTCGCGGTCCGAGCGATATTCGGGCCTCGGCAATTTGCCGAAGTTTTGTAGAATTTATGTTCCCCGTAGACTTTGAAAATTTATATCTCGAGAAGAGCTCGTCGGATTTTGGTTTTGACTTCGCTGTTGGGTTTGTAGCGTCAGTGTTCGCTTTCGATGCGAGTTTTGTTTAATTCGGAACGCGTTTGGGCCTTCGTTTTGAACTCATGCTTCTTTGTTCAAAATATATAAATATGATTATTTTAATATTAAAACACTATTCAAAAATGTCTTTTACTATTCATCTCTATAGTTTGATTTTGGATATTTTTGCAAAAAACACGATTCATGAGGACAAAAGAGAACCGTTCATGCAATTTATTTTGTCTCTCGAGTGAACTGCCTCCTCTCGAGTAATCCTCTCGGGTGCTGCCTCCATGATTCTCGAGTACTATTTCCTTGTTCTCGAGTATTAAGTTTTAGTACTCGAGTAGTTTTTTTTTCTACTTCTCGAGTACCTGTAATTTTGTTCTCGAGTACTATAGATTCATCCCGGGTAGTCTGTTACAGATTGAGTTCGAGCGCCTTTTTGAGAGTGAAAACGGTGTCGTATAAAAAAATGGTTAACATGAAATTTATTCATCTCGACGAGATTTACAACTTTTATGTTGGGCACTTTGATTTGAAGTCATCCTAAACCTCTATTTTCGTTTTCTGCATGCCCGCTCACAAATATTTCATTTTAGACAGAACTTTTTATAAAAATTGGGTATATATATATAAGTTTATACTTATACTTAAAGATAATTAGAAAAGAAATAAAAACGTCACCTTCTCCAAAATTCTGAACAGAACTAGAGAGGCGTGGGCAGAGAGAGGAAGCTGTTCGTCAATATTCCGGTGGCCACCGACGGTGCTCCGGTGCTCCAAATTTTCAACCGAATATAGATCCGGAAAGCTCTCGTCGAGAGCTACGCCATCGTGGTAAAACTTTTCCCATTCCTTGAGTTTTCTTGTTAGGGTTTTTCAGCCCTAACCTCTATTTCGGCCATTTTTTATTTAGATTTCGACTCCCCCCATGTTTTTTTGCCCCGATCTACGACATGGAGTGATTCAGATGATTTTTTTCCCAGTAAAACTAAGACAAGTGGTGGTTTTACTCCCCTCTTCTCTTCCTTTTCATGATCTGTTGCAACTTCTAATTTCATTGTTATTATCATAAATTTCGTGTTGAGTATAGTGCTGCCTAAATCTTTTGTCTATATCTACTTGTTTAATAATGTTCTTGATTATTCTAAGTCTAACCTTGTAAAGTGATATATGTTTTGATGATATGGTTGTATCTTGCTCATGTTAACCGTCCCTTAACGATTATGTAGGACGCGTTAGATTTTATCTAGGATTGTAAATCGTTCCTAAAGGTTGATCAACCGCGTCTTTAATTTAGAAATGTCGAGTAGAATCCGATGAGTCAAGTCTCGAGATATATGTGTTGTGGTTTCTTTGAGTTTTCTTGATTGCGGGAGTTAGTGGACGTAACCATCTCCGCAAGGTTTTTTACCTTTATTTGTACCTCGCGGAAGTCTATCGGGTTTTTGGGCATCTGCGGTGTATGGGGAGTGTATAAGTCTCCCCCACAGTTAGAAAGATATTATATTCGCGAGGGGTGTGTCCAGTTGAGTGACCACCTCGCCCATGTTTTTGGGTAGAGTGACCATAGGTGGCTAATAAATGTTACGAAGTTTCTTCCTTATGATTTACTCATGTTTGTCACCTTATAGCCTTGTGCATCTGGTGTATTTATGATGTACGCGACGATTCACGTAAGTGTTCTTTTCCTGTTAGATGCTTTACTTTCGTACTCTACTTTAGTACCATTGGTCTTGGGTTGGTACCCCTTTTGACCTTTGTTTATTTTGGCATATTTTTTTTCTGCCACCATTTGTACCTTCTTGCTGAGGTGTTCTGTCTTTGGAATGCCTCAGGTTTAGAGCAGTAGCTGGTAGTGGAGCTGGTCTTGGAGTTCTGAGAAGCAGTGTTGGCTGTGGTTTTCACCTCGTCATAGCGAGGTAGTTTGTCATTTTAGTTTGTTTTATCAGTTCAGGCATACTTTTGTACTGTGGGTTCGTGTCAGATTGTTGATGCCCACAGGGTTGTTGATTCTTTTAGGACACTTGCTAGCTGATATTATTTTCCTTATGATTGATTTGGATGTAGCTCTTTGGATGTTTTATTGCTAGGATTGCATGTTAGATATTTTTAACTTATACAACCTTATAATGAGTATATTAGACATACCATCTCTTCCAAAACTAAGTCACTACTTTCTGGTTAGCGTAAAGACTTTTTCCTATACTTATTATAAATCTATAGTTTGCATAGCATGAGTTGTTCCTCGGGGACATTTATACTCATGTAGGGTATTGAAGTCAACCTAAACAAGTATCTTTCGCAGCGTATAATTATATTTTTTATTCTTGGACTAGTTGATCTACTAAGCCGAGGGATACGGCTAACTTCTCAACTTAAAACTGGATTTTCTCAAATTAACCTAAAGATCTTTCTTATTGCGTTAAGTAGGAGTTTTTGCCTGAGCATCCGTATTTATCCCCTACTGATGTGGCATCATGACGCGCATTTTTCCTTATTCTGATATACCTTTAAATGCGGTGAAAATGCGGGTTATGATAGTTGGTATCAGAGGGAGGTTGCTTAACATTTGGTCAGGCAACCTTCCCTTGCTAGTATTAGTTGCTTAGTCACATTTCATACACATACCGATGTGTAATCAGTACGTCTTAGCCGAAGCATAGTCACTACAGTCATAGCATGATAAGAAGTATACGAGGCATATTATGTAGTATGGGATGCATAATATGTGTTTGTATATGGATCCACCATAGGTGGCAACATGTGACGGTTATATAGTATGGGATGCATAACCACCATCACATGGGTACCCATTAACACATTTTATTTTCTCATTGCATGTGATGTTATGTACTATGGGATGCATAATATTTCATGTGTACGCCGCTCATAACATGCATTAAGGACTTTTTAGGATGCATAACACTGCATATATAGCATATCACCACATAAAAATGCGTATTAAGTTAAGGTTTATATGATGAAACATGTGCACACATGATTTTAAATAAGAGTAAAGAATCATTGCATTCATATCATAGGCACAAGAGTCAATAGGATGAGAGGATATCATCCTAAGTAGGACATATCATCATTATAAAATCCCAGAGCAAGTTGCAGCATAAGCAAGTGTCTTTTAAGTATGGTCTGAAATAGTCGTGTGGCCTAGTTATAATCTATGATTTTTGATGAGTTGTTCGTTTGCCTTTTAGAAATGCCACCAAAGCATATTGTGACGAGGTTGAGTCCCCAATCGAAGGGAGAGTCGTTAGGAGCGCAAAGTGATGCGATTATAGAGAGTCTGTGTTAGAGGAATGAGGCTCTGTCGAGACAATTAGTTGCGATGCAATCGAAAATTCAGTATTTGTTTTTTGCCGCTCCTGCGTAGCATCCTTTAGTGCAAGATCCTGCCTCAGTCCAAGCCGTGCCTGATACCCCTGCTCCATTGGTGCCCCCAATGGCGATACCACCAGAAATGAATTTCATATCGCACTTCCAACGGTTGGGACCTCCCACCTACGATGGGAGTGCCTACTTTATGATTTTATATGATTATATCATATCCATCGAGGAGATGTTTTCGTATTCAGGGATTCTAGAAGCCCAGAAGGTAATGATTGCAGCCTATCAGATAAAAGGCCTAGCAAAGAGTTGGTGGATTCGGGAAAGGGAGAGCCTGAAGGAAGGCTTTTCTTGGGAATCTTTAAGAAGATACTGCTAAAAAAATTTTCTACCCTCAATCAAGCAGGATCGTCTGATGAATAACTTCCTGCATCTGAAGCAGAGACAGCTCATAGTGAGTGAGTATGAGATTGAGTTTAGTAAACTGAGTTGGTTTGCTCCTGATTTGGTAGCTTCTAAGGTGGGTAGAGTGAAATGTTTCCTGGGAGGACAAAGAAGCGATGTCTAGCAGTGGGCATGCGCTTATAGAGCTGACAGTTATGTTGTGGCAGTGAAAGCCACACTGAAAGTGGAGGCGATTGAAAAAGCCAAGAGCCGCGGTGCTGCAGCGAGGAAAGAGAAGAGGAAAGGTGTTGAGGATGGTAGATCTAGGGCATCCGGCCCTCCTTCGAAAAAGAAAGGTGGTGAAATTTGTAGCTTTTATGGTCGATCCGTCCATCCTTAAGAAAGGTGTTTCAAGAGGACCGCCACCCTGAAGCAGCAGCAGGTGCTCGCTATCCAAGGCGCACCCACGGGAGAGCTTGTGTGCTCATTCTGTTCAAATAAGGGGCATGATGTGAGTCGTTGTTGGATAAAAGAAAGGACTTAATTCCAGTGCGGGTAGAAGGGACACCAGAAGTCTTCGTGCCCCCAGGCTCAGTCCCCACTATAGCCTGCCCCACTTCGAGCTCTGTCGCCACCACCAAATTAGGACAAAGTAAAAGAAAAGCTAAATGTGGTGACTAGAGAGGATGCTTAGACCTCTACCCAAGTTATATCAGGTTAGATTCTAGCTTGACTTTTACTCTCCATTATTTTTTATAGTTTTCATTCGTTTAGTTACGTATTCTACAGTTATAGGGGAGTTTAAGGTGCGGAATAAATGGGCGCGCGTCCTTTTCTATTTGGGTGCCACCTATTCCTTTATGGCGCGGAGTTTTGTAAATAGACATCGTTTAGGCGTGGTTTAGTTAGAGGATTCTTTCAACGTCAAGCTTCCCTCTGGATTTCTAGTGATATCAAATCAAGGAATTTAAAGATGCCCTATTTGTCTAGGTGACTTTCTAGCCTTTGCGGATCTGATGACGTTAGATCTGGCAGATTTCGACGTGATTTTTGGCATGGACTTGTTGTCCAAGTACGATGCAGTCATCCAATGCAAGGAAAAGCGATTGGATTTCAAGATGGACAATGGCCAACCTATGAGTGTCTATGGTTTTCAAGACAAGGGTTCCCTCCTTATTTCTACAGTACGTGCTTGTTGAGCTATAGAGTCTGGTTGCGAGGCGTATCTTATTTCTATGTCAGCTTTGGAAACTGCTTATGTTACAACACGTCTTGAGGATGTCTCGGTGGTGCGAGAGTTTCCAGTTGTCTTTCTTGATAGTCTTCCAGGACTTCCTCCTAAGAGAGAGGTGGAGTTTGTGATAGACCTCGAGTCAGGTACTCGCCCAATTGCTAAGGCAACATACTGTATGGCTCCGCATGAGTTAGAGGAGTTGCGCACTTAGCTGGATGAGTTGCTGCAGTGTGGTTTTATTAGGCCGAGTTCTTCTCCGAGGGGTGCCCCTGTTCTTTTGGTTAAGAAGAAAGACGGTTATATGAGGCTCTGCATAGATTATCGAGAGTTAAACAAGGTAACCATCAAGAAACGATATCTGTTGCCTCGTATTGATGATCTATTTGATCAGTTGTGGGGATGCGTTGTGTTTTCGAAGATTGACCTTTGTTCAGGCTACCACCAGTTGAGAGTCCATGAGGCTGATATACCACGGACGGCTTTTCATTCCCGGCACGAGCATTTTAAGTTCTTGGTGATGTCCTTTCGTTTGGCAAATGCACCCTCTGTGTTCATGGACTTAATGAATAGAGTCTTTAAAGATTTCTTGGACCATTTTATAATTGTGTTCATAGATGGCATCCTTATGTATTCCCACAATGTTGAGGAGCATACTCAACACTTGCATTTAGTTTTGCCAACCCTGAGGGAGCACAAGCTCTATGTTAAGCTGAGTTAGTGCGAATTATGGCTACCCCAGGTGTCCTTTCTCGGCCATGTTGTGAGCAAGGATGGTATTTCCGTAGACCCGATGAAGATTTCTGTTGTGATGTAATGGAAGAGACCTTCTATTCCTAAGGAGATTAGGAGCTTCTTAGGTCTGGCCGGTTATTATAGAAGGTTCGTGGAAGGGTTCTCTGTGCTGTCTACTCCGCTAACTAGACTTACATAGAAGAACACCGCGTTCATTTGGAGTGATAAGTGTGAAGAAGCCTTCCAAGAGTTGAAGAAGAGATTGTGTACTGCTCCATTTTAACCTTGCCTACTAAAGGACTTGAGTACGTGGTATATGTGGATACATCACACATTAGACTTGGTTGTGTTTTGATGCAAGAGGGAAAGGTGATCGCGTACGGATCAAGACAATTAATGATTCATGAAAGAAATTATCCTACGCATGATTTAGAGTTTCTTGCTATTATTTATGCACTGAAGCTTTGGAGATATTTACTGTATGGCGCACTGTGCAAGATCTACAGATAATAAGAGTTTGAAGTACGTCTTCACTCAAAAGGAGCTAAATCTGCTCCAGCGTAGGTGGTTAGCATATGTGGCTGATTATGATGTAGAGATCCTGTATCACCCGGGAAAGGATAACGTAGTAGCCGATGCTTTGAGTAGGAAGATTGCCGAAATCTTTAATCTATCGGTGCAGTCTCTGGTGGAAGAATTCTTGTTGATGGACATTGAAGTTGAGAGTAGCACTGTGCCTGCTAGTTTGGAAGCAGAAGAGCCCTCTTGGATTTCCCTCACCAGAGTGCACTAGAAGGATGATCCTAATTTATTGCATCTCCGGAATAGAACTGAGAAGGGAGAGTTACCTGATTTCTCTTTGGACGAGTTAAATACTCTGAAATATCGAGGTAGATTTTGTATCCCTGCTTTTGGTGATATTCGGGCTAAGATTTGTAATGAAGCTCATGGTTCCAGTGTTGCCTACCATCCTAGTTCCACCAAAATGTATAAAGATCTAAAGCAAATTATTTGGTGGTCAGGAATGAAGAATGATATAGCAAAGTTTGTGTCAGAATGTTATACGTGCTAGCGTATTAAGGCTGATCATAGAAGGCCTGGTGGTAAACTGACACAGCTTGATATTCCAAGTTGGAAATGGGAGAGTATTTCAATTGATTTCATCACCGGTCTACCAAAATCTCCCAGTGGTCACGACTCTGTGTGGGTAATAGTCGATATATTAACTAAGTCTGCTCACTTTGTGCCCTTTAAAATTGGGTATTCTATGAAGAAGATATCTGAGCTATATCTTGAAGAGGTCATCAGATTACATGGAGTACCTGTTAGCATCATTTCAGATCGAGACTCCAGATTTACGTCTCGCTTTTGGAAGAGTTTATAGGAGGGGTTGGGTACCGATTTAAGTTATTCCACCTCCTATCATCCGCAGACAAATGGTCAAACAGAGCGAGTTAATCAGATCGCGGAGGTTATGATCAGATGTTACATATTGGATCACAGAGTCACTTGGGATGAGCATCTCGGACTCATGGAATTTGCTTATAATAATAGTTATCAAGAGAGTCTGCAGATGACCCCGTTTGAGGCCTTGTATGGGAGGCAATGTAGGATTCCTTTGTTTTGGGATGAGGTTGGTGAGAGACCATTGTTAGGTCCGGAAGCTCTTGAAGAGATGAATTGTGCTGTAACTCATATTCGAGAGAAGCTCCGTGTAGCACAAGAGCGTTATGAGAAGAATGTTAATCGACGAAGGGTCGATCTGGAGTTTGTCGTTGGGGACTTGGTTTTTCTGAAAGTCTCTCCGATGCCAGGTGTTAAAAGGTTTGGAAGGAACAACAAGTTAGACCCCCGGTATGTGGGACCTTTCCAGATTCTTGAGCGCATCGGAGTGTCAGCTTATAGACATGAATTGTCTGCTATCTTCTCTGGTATCCATGATGTGTTCCATGTGAGCCAGTTGTGGAAGTGTGTTCGTAGTGGTCGTCAAGTCCATGACTCGGTGCCCCGGATTAAGCCCAACCTCTCGTATGTGGAAGAGCTTTTCCATGTTTTGGAATCTAAATAGCGTGTGTTGCGGAGAAAGACCATCCCCATGGTCAAGATTCTTTGGAGAAATCAAGACGTCGAGAGCACGACGTGGGAATTGGAATCGGCGATGAGGGAATTTCATCCGTATCTCTTCTCTTAGTTTCTGGTATGTCTCTATGTTTCGGTTGTGTTTGATTTTCTCGTTTTTGTTTTGGTTTTGGAGTTGTGTTAAGTTTCGGGACGAAACTTCTTTTTATGGGGAATGACTGTAACACCCCCGATTTCTCGATGATTTTATTTGATTTGATATCGTCATATTTATATAGTCATGACGTTACTTTTAACATCGAGTTGATGGCGCAAACCCGTTAAGGCATTTTCACGTCTGTGCGGTCGAGTCGGTCAAATTCTTATTGTAATTGAAAATTTTTGCATTTGGAAATTAAGTCAAGTAATTTTGGGCTTACTCGTCAAGTTTCGTCGCGATCCGAGCGATATTCAGGCATCGGCGATTTGCCGAAGTTTTGTAGAATTTATGTTCGTCGTAAACTTTGAAAATTTATATCTCAAGAATGGCTTGTCGGATTTTGGTTTTGACTTCGTCGTTGGATTCGCAGCATTAGTGTTCGCCTTCAGTGTGAGTTTCATTTAATTCGGCGTGCGTTTGGTCCTCCGTTTTGAACTCATGCTTCCTTGTTCAAAATATATAAATATGATTATTTTAATATTAAAACACTATTCAAAAATGTCTTTTACTATTCATCTCTAAAGTTGTATTTTGGATATTTTGCAAAAAACACTATTCATGAGGACAAAAATGAACTGTTCATGCAATTTATTTTGTCACTCGAGTGAACTGCCTCCTCTCGAGTAATCCTCTCGGGTGCTGCCTCCATGATTCTCGAGTACTATTTCCTTGTTCTCGAGTACTAAGTTTTAGTTCTTGAGTTGTTTTTTTTCTACTTCTCGAGTACCTGTAATTTTGTTCTCGAGTACTGTAGATTCATCTCGAGTCCGTTATAGTTTGCATTTGAGTGCCTTTTTGAGAGTCAAAACGGGGTCGTATAAAAAACGGTTAACATGAAATTTGTTCGTCTCGATGTGATCTACAACCTTTATGTTGGGAACTTTTCGATTTGAAGCCATCCTCAATCTCTATTTTCATTTTCCGCATGCCCTCTCACAAATATTTCGTTTTTTTTTCTTTTTTGACAAAACTTTTTATAAAAAATGTGTGTGTGTGTGTGTATATATATATATATATATATGTTTATATTTATACTTAAAGACAATTGGAAAAGAAAGAAAAACTTCACCTTCTCCAAAATTCAGAACCGAACCAGAGAGGCGTGGGCAGAGAGAGGAAGCCGTTCGTGAATCTTCCGGTGGCCGCCGACGGTGCTCCGGTGCTCCAAATCTTCAACCGAATATAGATCCGGAAAGCTCTCGTCGAGAGCTATGCCATCGTAGTAAAACTTCCCCCCATTCCTTGAGTTTTCTCGTTAGAGTTTTTCAGCCCTAACCTCTATTTCGGCCATTTTTTGTTTGGATTTCGACTCCCCCCGTGTTCTTTTGCCCCGATCTGCGATGTGGAGTGATTCAGAGGATTTTTTTTCCAGAAAAACCAATGCAAGTGGTTGTTTTACTCACCTCTTCTCTTCATTTTCATGATCTATTGCAACTTCTAATTTCATTGTTATTATCATAAATTTCTTGTTTAGTATAGTGCTGCATAAATCTTTTGTCTATATCCACTTGTTTCACAATGTTCTTGTTTATTCTAAGTCTAACCTTGTAAAGTGATATATGTTTTCATGATATGGTTGTATTTTTCTTATGTTAACCGTCCATTAACGATTATGTAGGACGCATTAGAGTTTATCTAGGATTGTAAATCGTTCCTAAAAGTTGATCAATCGCGTCTTTAATCTAGAAATGTCGAGTAGAATCTGATGTGACAAGTCTCAAGATATATGTGTTGTGGTTTCTTTGGGTTTTCTTGATTGTGGGAGTTAGTGGACGTAACCACCTCCGCAAGGTTTGTTACCTTTATTAGTACCTCGTGGAAGTCTACCGGGTTTTTGGGCATCTGCGGTGTATGGTGGAGTGTATAAGTCTCCCCCGTAGTTAGACAGATATTATATTCGTGAGAGGTGTGTGCAGCTGAGTGACCACCTCGCCCGTATTTTTGGGTAGAGTGACCACAAGTGGCTAATAAAGGTTACGAAGTTTCTTCCTTATGATTTACTCATGTTTGTCACCTTATAGCCTTGTGCATCTGGTGTGTTTATGATGTACGTGACGATTCACGTAAGTATTCTTTTCCTATTTTATACTTTACTTTCGTACTCTAATTCAGTATCGTTGGTCTTGGGTTGGTACCCCTTTTGACCTTTGTTTATTTTGGCTTTTTTTCTGCCATCATTTGTGCCTTCTTGCTGAGGTTTTCTGTCTTTGGAATGTCTCAGGTTCAGAGCAGTAGCTGGTAGTGGAGCTAGTTTTAGAGTTCTGAGCAATAGTGTTGGCTATGGTTTTCACCTCGCCGTAGCGAGATAGTTTGTCATTTTAGTTTGTTTTCTCAGTTCAGACATACTTTTGTACTATGGGTTCATGTCAGATTATTGGCGCCCACAGGGATGTTGATTCTTTTGAGACACTTGCTAGCTGATATTGTTTTCTTTATGATTGATTTGGATTACTTGCTCTCTGGGATGTTTTATTGCTAGGATTGTATGTTAGATATTTTTAACTTATACAACCTTATAATGAGTATATCAGACATGCCATCTCCTTCAAAACTAAGTAGCTACTTTCTGGTTAGCTTAAAGACTTTTTCCTA
Organism: Platanthera zijinensis; assembly: GCA_039513925.1. NCBI lineage: Eukaryota > Viridiplantae > Streptophyta > Magnoliopsida > Asparagales > Orchidaceae > Platanthera > Platanthera zijinensis. The sequence continues at coordinate 93,912,741 of CM077081.1, forward strand.
TACTTATTATAAATATAGAGTTTGCATAGCATGAGTTGTTCCTCGGGGACATTTATACTCATGTAGGGTGTTGAAGTCAACCTAAACAAGTATCTTTCGCAGCGTATAATTATATTTTGTATTCGTGGACTAGTTGATCTACTAAGCCGAGGGATACGGCTAACTTCTCAACTTAAAATTGGATTTTTCTCAAATTAACCTAAAGATCTTTCTTATTGCGTTAAGTAGGAGTTTTTGCCTGAGCGTCCGTAGCTATCCCGTACTGACGTAGCATCATGACGCGCATTTTCCCTTACTCTGATATACCTTTAAATGCGATGAAAATGCGGGTTATGACAGAGTACAGTAACGATATACACCGAATTTTCCTTGGATAGAATTTCAGAAAATTCGATATATGGCTCGACATACCCGGTGAGTATCGCCTGGGATACTCGTTGAATTCGGCAAGTATCACTAGTGATACTCGGCGAATTCGGCGAGTATCGCCAGTGATACTCGGCAAATTCGGCAAGTATCGCCAGTGATACTCGGCGAATTTTCCATGGTCAATTTCTAGAAATCTAGAGAATTTACCCTAAGTATATACGACGAATTCGACGGGTATCAGGAAGCATACATGACAAATTCGGTGAGTATCAAGGGGATACTCGACGAATTCGACATGTATGACTCACCATACTCGCCGAATTTGACTTAGGTAAAATTCTTCAATTCTGAATCCTAGTATTTGGCCTTCCTTGATCCTTCTCCTATACTTGGGATAGAAGTACACCCCAATAGAGAGATTAGACATGAGTCAACACATTGGCCTACATAATGAAGGATTATATTGTGTAGTCCCGTGTTTACTGACCCACTATAACCTGACATTGGTGTGTACTTAGCAATATAGATCTGCAAGTATATAACTAAAAAGCAATATTAAATACAGACTCAATTCATCTTAGCTTGACTTGACCCTTCTTCAAATCAGGGTTATTGTGGATGCAATACCCAGCAATCTCCCCTATTTGAAGAAGCCAAAATCTTACAAGCTAAGGTGAATTGCACATACCAATTTAAAAATTAAATTACGACATGAAGGGATAAATAATAAAATGACATGCATTCTAGATCAATAGATAAATCATATATATATATATATATATATATATATATATATATATATATATATCAGAAATGTTTTAGATTAGGGAGGGCAACCCACAACACACAATAATGAAATATATAAAGGAATTTAGATCCTCCTATTCTTTCCCTTCAACAGCTGTCTCTCAAAATATTCCTTGGGCTTCGGATAGTACATTGGAGGAGGAGGAGGAGGAGGAGGCATAGGATCAATATCCTTGTTCTTCCTGAAATGAATTCTCCTCCTGGTGCGGGCTTCTTTGTATTTGTTCCATTCTTCTGAACTATAGTGATCTTGGTGCTTCTCCACTCCGAGCTCGTACAAGGTAAAGGTGTCCAAGATAATTCCTTTTGAAGTTGGGCTCCAAACTTTATCCATTTCACGGTTAGTCCCTTCTCTGACTTGAGCCGGCCTGGGAGGTTTTGGTCTGACTTCGGGAGTTCCCTCTCAAAATTTCCTTTTCTTGATAACCTGAGCCTCTGAGAACGCAGCAATAGCAGCATTAGTAGCTGCTTGAACATCTGGAGATACATCAGCAGCAGCATCAGCAACATGAGCCTGAGAGAATTCATGTGAGTCTGTCTAGTATTGAATGTAGTCCGGAGCCGGATGAATATCAACATGAACAGGCTCAGTAGCAACTTGAGTCGGGAATAGCTGCCCATGTAACCATATGGTTTTTTTCATAGCTATAATCATTTGTTTGTTTGAATTGATCGAACAACATAGCCTTTTCAACATCGGTAATCTTAGCTGTAAGGGCTTCCTCCCACTTTTGGTTTTGGCAGCAATGACATTGGCATAAGTTTGCAAAGAAGAATCATAGTGTTCCATAGATCTATAGTACTCTCCAACCATGGTACTAGTGTTTTTGTCAAGAGTTTTCAGACCATCTCTGTTGGTTTTAAGTCCACTCATCATAAGAGTGACTGCAGTAACAGCTTTGTTATACTTTTCATCAAACCTGGCCTCTAGCTTATCAAATTGAACTTTAACTTCAGCAAGCCCATCAAGCATGAACTTCTCTGATTGTTTAACTCTTTTTACCACTTTCTGCAATGAGGCATCAAATTGAGCCTGTTGCCTACCCAGCATTTCTTCAAAGAGTTTTAGCATTTGATCACTTGAACTTGGAATACCTGTTAGTACTGGTATAAAAACACTGGGAGAGATAAGAGCTGGTTGCCCAGAACCTAGGATAGGAGACTGCACATCTGCATCTCCTTCCTCATCATATATGGTGACCAGTGCCTCCTCAATAGCTGGAGGGGCACCTGGCAGCTTACCAATTCTTTTCTCGAGGTTGCACATCATTCTATCAACCTTAGTAGAAATTGAAATCACGTGCGGAGTTGTCTTCACCTCAGACACTGCAGCGATCATCTCGGGGAGAGAAATTAACAGACTGTTCACTGAAGGAGGATCTGAAATGACTAAGGCAGCATCAGCAACAAGCACACCCTCAACAACATTGTCCTCTATCTAATAATCTTCCACTGTTAGATCTTTATCAGCAGTTGTATCATCATCAATGTCATCAACAATATCTGTATACATGTCAGCAGCAACATCCTCCTCATGATCAGAAGGAGCTGGATCCTCTGCATCAACAGCATCCTCTAGAACTGTAGCAGCCCTGGCCTCCTTGGGCACCAACTCTTCAATAGCAATCTGAGCAACCTCTGCCATCAGATTCTCTAGCTCTGGAACTAGAGTAACTGAAACAAAGATCACTGAAGCTGTCACTGAACCTGGAATCACTAACTCCCATTAACGCACTCATGCTATCAGGAATCTCACTGGGGTGTGGAGAAGGGGTCCTGTCATCAGGAACTTGACGTTCCTCGTCCACTGGGGGTACTGGGGCTCCCACTCTTTGGATGATCCTCCTATCCCATCGAGTGAAGCTTGTGGTGTCGATTTTCTTCAAATGATGGATAGGAATGCCTTTGGTCATATTGAACCTATCACCATCCAGTTGATTTAGGTATAAGCTGATAATCCTCCCAAAGTTGGGAGTGTGTAGGTTGTCCTTTATCTTATCGAACAGCAGAGCACCCCAGTCCGACTTCTTTCTGCAGACAATAGCGACCAGTATCTTGAACATGTCTGTAGAAAGGTAATCATAGGATCCAGTCTTGTAAATCAGAACTTTGCCAACGATGTAGGACATGAGTTTTCCTTCATCGTTCATCCCCTTACGCTTGATGGCCTTGGTGCCTCGGGGAAATCCATAAAAGGATAAAGTTCTGGAAAAATCAGCCTCCTCTAGGTAGTCAGCCTGATCACATATTGGGAGCCGCAGGTACCTAGATAGCCGGGAGACATTCACTTTTACTTTGAATTTCTGAACTTTGCTCTTGATGATGGAGTCTTTGTGTCGGAGCTTGGCATTATGGAAAAAGTAAAAAACTTCCTTGTCCAGCACCTTGCAGGGGTGTTCGAGGACGAAGGAGAGTTCAGCTGTCTCCAGCATGAGAATGACATTCCGAAATTCATCTGAAGCTTGAGCAAACCCTGTGCGGACCAACTCACCACCCCCTAGCAAGCCACTGGTGCTTCTCGGAGCAATTGTAGGTCTAGAAAGCTGAAATCTTGAGAGAAAATGTCTGGGAAATGAGTTGAATCGTTGAGGAACAGAGGTTCTGAAAATTTAAGCTTCTATAAATCTGGAAACTACACTACACTTTGCTGACTAGTTTCTGGATGGCTGCAAGAGTCCAGACCACTGCACTATACTGAAGAAATGGTGGAAGAGTACTTTTTGAGAAATCTCCACGGTGCGAGATCGTCGGGAGTCAAGCGAAATTCGGCCAATTAGGGTTGCTGAAACATTCCATTGATGGAAATGTAGGAGGAATCCAGCGGCATCGGCAGAAAGGGGGGCGAATTGGGGGATTTTAGAAACTGTTCGGCGAGAGTCGGTAGCCGAAGGGTTGGGAATTTGCATTTGGCGAATTTGGGAAGCTGTATTAGTCGATTCGGCTTGTTCCCGTGAGTGTGCCCTCCCGCTTCTTTTAATATATATATATATAAATATATAAGTTAAATTTAACTAAGATGGCGCATACCTCACATGTCGACGATTCTTCGGATCCAATATAGTCACTTGAAATTTTGCCCTAAATAGAATTCGGCGAAATTTGCTGTTGGAGGAGTCCGATTTGGCGGCTATCACAGGTTTATGCGACTAGTCGGCCGAAATTAACCAAACTTGACTTGTAAAAATTCCTTCTTTGTTGAAGTTGAACCCGAGACCATTTCTGTCAGATTCCGTCATAATGGTTCCTTGTTCAGCATACCTAGCTCTATTTTGAAAAACAAAAACTTTGTCTCGTCCAGCGGCTTCATAAAAATATCTACAGCTTGCTTGTCTGTCGGAACATAGCTAAGGGCTATGTCTTTGTTCTCCACATACTCCCGATTGAAATGATAGCGCACCTCGATGTGCTTGGTCTGACTTTGGGAAACTGGACTGTTTGCGATAGTAATTGCGCTGGATGAGTTGTAATACATTGGAATCTCTCTGAAATTTAAGTTATAATCTTCGAGTTTATTCCTTATCCAAAGAAGTTGTGCACAATAACTATCTGCAGAGATATACTCCGACTCAGCAGTAGAAGTTGCGACACAATTCTGCTTCTTACTACTCCAAGAAATAAGATGTCTTTCGAGGAATTGGCATGTCCCGGAAGTGCTTTTTCTGTCGTCCCTACTTCCTGCAAAATTAGCATCTGAAAAGCCAATTAGCTCGACATCATTACTTCTTGGGTACCATATGACAAGATTCGGTGTACCTTTAAGGTATCTTAAAATCCTCTTTGCAGTGACGTAATGAGATTCCTTAGCGTTCACCTGATATCTAGCACATACACATGTTGAGAACATTATATCTGGTCTACTGCCAGTCAGGTAAAGCAAGGATCTAATTATGCCTCTGTACTTGGTTTCATCAAAAGATTTCTCTTTCTCATCCTTGTCCAGAGACACAGTTGAACCCATTAGAGTCCTCATAGAGGATGCACTCTTCATTCCAAGATGAAAATTCCATCTTCAGATTGCTTCACCTAAAGTCCTAAGAAATACTTCAGCTCCCCTATACTGCTCATTTCAAACTTCCCTTGCATAAGTTTGAAAAACTTCTTGCAAATGTTGTCTTCTGTAGAGCCAAATATGATGTCGTCGACATAGATTTGCACTAGAATAATCTTGACTTTAACTTCCCAGAGAAATAATGGCTCTGTTTGGGACAGCTCTGGCGGATTGAAAAGCTGCTATTAAAATAGAGCTGTCTTAAAATAGATTTCTGGGGAGCAGTTTTGAAAAGCTGCAGAGTGTTTGGGCGTTCTTTGCAGAAGTGCGCTCGGAATCGCCAGAGAAAAGCCGCTGGGGGCTCGGAATCGCTGGAGGAAGGCCGTCTGGGGCTCAGAATCACCGGAGGAAGGCCGTCCGGCCTCTGAGCATGTTCCAACTGAAGAAACCATTAGATTTCCAAAACTTGTGAGAGAGAAAGCTATTTTGCAGAAGCTGAAGTTGGGGGGGGGGGGAGATTTCTTAAGAGCTGCAAAACAGCTCCAGATTTCTAAAAAGCTCTTCATAAGGAGCTGTCCCAAACAGTTAAAAAATAGCTCTGGCGACTGGAATAGAGATTCTCCAGCCGCCAGAGCTGTGCCAAACAGACCTAATCTCTTGTCTATATTTCCCCTTGTGAACTTGATCTCTAGAAGAAAGCTAGACAACGTCTCATACCAAGCTCGGGGAGCTTGCTTTAACCCGTATAAAGCTTTATTCAAAAATTTAACGTAATCAGGGAATTTAGAGTTTGCAAAACCTATGGGTTGCGCTACGTATACTTCCTCTTTTAGATCTGCATTGAGGAATGCTGACTTCACATCCATTTGGTAGACGGCGAAGCCTTTGAGGGTAGCATACGCAAGAAACAACCTTTTCGCTTCGAGCCTGACAACTGGAGCAAAGTTCTGGTCAAAGTCGATCCCCTCTTCTTGTCTATATCCTTGAGCAACAAGCAGGCTTTATTCTTGACAATTAATCCATTCTCGTCCAACTTGTTTCTGAAAATCCACTTGGTGCCTATCACATTCTGTCCCTTGGGCCTGGGCACCAATTCCCAAACTTTGCATCGTTCAAATTGATTGAGCTCTTCTTGCATTGCCAAAATCCAAGAAGCACCTTATTTACCTCTTCGAATTTCTTTGGCTCAATTTGCGACAGAAAACTTAGATGCAAAATCTCATTAGTTGTACCTCTTCTTGTTCTCATACCATCGCCTAGCTCTCCGATGATTAGATTAGCTGGGTGATCTCTTAGGTGTCAGAACCCTAGATTCCTTGCCCTTCATTCGGCAGGACCTGCAACATCTTGTGCAGCATTTATAGGCTGAGGAAAATCTTCCTCTAGTAGTTCTTCATCCATCAAGCCTGGATTGACGATCTTGACTAATCTTAGAATGTCTTCTTTGATTGGTTCATCCAAGATAAGCTCTTTGAACCTGCTACCTGTATCTGCACCAATAACACTAGATGAGCCGCTCTGAAGCAAGCTTGTCTCATCAAATACAACATTGATTGACTCTTCTACTACCAGGTTTTTCTTATTAAAAATCCAATATGTCTTACTATGGCTACTATAGCCTACAAATATACCTTCAAAACACTTTTCACTAAACCCAGTGTGATAATACTTTCCATTATTAAGTACAAAGCATTTGCTTCCAAAGATCCTGAAGTAGGAAACAGTCAGTTTTCTGCCCTTCAACAGTTCGTAGGTGGTCTTACGATGGCTCTTGTTGATCAGTGCTGTATTTTGCACATGACAAGCGGTATTGATTGCCTCATCCCAGAAGTACTCAGGAGGTGAGGCGTCATTCAACATCATTGTACATGCTTCAATGAGGGTTCTATTCCTTCTCTCTGCTACTCCATTTTGTTGATGAGTGTACGGGGAGGAAAACTCATGAAAGATACCTTGACTTTCACAGAACTCTGTCATGGCACCAGACTCAAACTCTGTTCCGTGGTCACTTCTGATTTTGACCACTGAGCAGCTCAGTTCATTCTAAATTTGTCGGACAAAATTTGTGAAAGACTCGAAGGTATCTGACTTGTGTTTCAGAAAGAACACCCAAGTAAAATGCGAGTAGTCATCAACAATTACTAACGTGTAGACCTTACCTCCTAAGCTGTGAATTGGTATAGGACTGAATAAGTCCATATGAAGCAAGCATAAGCTTCGTGAGGAATCTTTTTCAGCAATACCCTTAAAGGTAGCACGTGTCTGCTTACCCATTTGACAAGAGTGACATGGACTCTCTTTAAGGCATTTAATACTGGGGGCATCATGCACTAAGTTGTGAGAAAATATCATATTTAAGGTTTTGAAATTAATATGTGCTAATCTCTTGTGCCATTGGTCCCAAAGAGACACACTATCTTTTGCAATAAAACATACTGGGGTAGAATTGTCTAAGCAAAGGAAATTTAAACAGAAAATATTTCTGCTTCGAGTGCCTGTTAAAACCATCTCCAGATTTACAGACGACTTTATCAAACACTTGTCCTTACATAACTCAATGATGTAACCTTTGTCACTTAGCTGACTTATGCTTATAAGATTATGGTGTAATCCTTCAATATAAGCAACGTCTGTGAAAGAGTCTATGTCATTGGATATCATACCATAGCCTTTAGTAGTCCCCTAGTCAGATTCTCCAAAAATTACTTTTGGTCCGTCTTTGACTGGGGCATAATCAAGTAATAGGCTTCTTGTCCCGGTCATATGCCGATAACATCCACTGTCTAAGTACCAGATAGGATTTTTGGTGGCCTTTAGACATACCTGCAAAAATAGATCACTTTACCTTAGGAACCCAAACAGATTTAGGTCCTTTGTTCCTGGCCAGCTTAGCACCACTAGGAACATTAACCTTGCAGGTGGTCAGTCTCGCATTGCTAACTCGTGGAGCTACAAAGTTAGCAGGATTATTCCAGCAATCGGTGCCAAAGTGACCAACTTTGCCGCAACACGAACAATCAAACCCATTGTACCTTCTCGGGTACTCCTGCTTTACCTTTTGAAACTTAGGTCTAGCAGAGGCACCGTACTTTGAGGTGGAGGTCTCATGATTACAGCATACATAAGGTTTCTGCATCACCTTTTTCTTTTGTAAAAAAGTCTTGGCTTTAGGAGCCTTCTTAATGTTATGACCATGAACATATGGACCATAATTTTTCAACTGAATTTATTCGTAAGGTGCTTTGAACACACTGTCACCATAGTTCTGGGGACGAGTCCATCCTTGATAGCGCGACTTAGGCTCTACATGAGTAGGCCGAGTATAGTGCCCATAGGACGACTCAAAATCATACTTGTTCATTGGGAAGATTGCCTTCTTAAATGAGGTTTGACCACGAGGGGCCTTCCCATTATCTTTAACATAGGCTTTCTTAATAGCCTTACCTTTTTCAACCTGGTGGCCAAGACCACTACCCTTCTTCGGAGCGAAAAACTCATCAATGAGAGGGAGGATAGTCTTTGGCTTGGAGTAGCTCTCAATGAGTTTCCTCTCTACCAAAAGCTTTTCTTCCAGCTCATCAAGATATTTATCCTTTAGACTTAACATCTCAGCAGATCCCTTAAGTTCCTCTTTCAAGGAGTGGACTTCATCTCTAAGGGGAAGCAATTTTAAAATTTCCTCGTTCAGATTTGTTTCCATTACCTTGAGGGAGGCAATCTCTTTTAACTGCTTTTTTACTACCTTATGACATTTGTTAAAAGCCTTTAAAAGGTTCTCGTGTTGAACCATCAACTCAGAATCACCTTCCTCTTTACATGAGTATCCATCATGACCATTCGATGATGTTTTCGATTCAGAGAGTATCGTGTGCGAGTTTATCTTCCCGCGATACTCAGAGTTGCCAACTTCCTCATCTGAATGAGCCATAAGCCCGAAGTAGGCTTCTTCGATCTCAGAGCTCGACTCACTCGAGTCTCTGCCACTGAGAGTCTTTGGCTTTTTGGTGACGAAGCTCTTTTCTTCTTTCTTCTTCCCTTTGAAGGATCTCTTCTCGTCCTTCCTGGAGCTATCCTTTTTCTTATACAGGCACTCCGCAATCATGTGAACTGATTTATTATAGCAGTAGCAAACAACGTCAAAGGTAGAAAATTTATTAGGTTTTGATTTATACCTGTCCTCCTTATTATAGATTTCCTTGGTACGATCACCGTCACGATGTAATCTCTTATAGTCAGAGGAGGAGGATGGACTCCTTATCTGCCTTCTCTTACTGAGCATTTTCTTGAATTGTTAGGAGATAAGAGAGAACTCTCCGTCAGATAGCTCGGAGCCTGATGTGCTAGGCTCAGAGTCTTCAGGAGTGTATGGAGTTCGTGTCCTTATGGGTGACATAGCTTTAGACTTTCTTGAAACTTCAGCCTTTAGGGCTGTAGACTTCTCTTTTCTTGAAGACCGGTCTGTTTGCTCCTCCTTTATGGTGTTCATTTGGAGTTTATAGGAGAGCAATTTGCCGAAAAGATTCTGATGGTCGATCTCCGGCAACTTTCCAAATTCTCTAATAGCGACGACCTTTGTGTCCCATTCCTTTGTGAGGGATCTAAGGAACTTGACATTCAGTTCACCATGTGTGAAGACGCGGTCGTAATTTCTGAGTCCGTTGTCGATCTTGAAGAATTTTTCGAAGTTATCTACAATGGTATCACTTGATGCTTGCTTGAAAGCTTCGTATTCTTGATTCAATAGAGATATGCGCTCATCTCGCACTTCTTCTGTACCTTCCATGAGTACAACTAGGAAGTCCCACATCTCATTGGCAGATTTGTAGTGGAATAAGTTCTGAAGCATTGAGTCATCCACAACACTTACTATTATATTCTTTTCCTTCTTGTCCAGGGAGACTAGGGAAATCTCATCTTTTGTGAGATCCATCATCTTCTTGGGAATCATAATCGCTGGATTTATCGTTGAAGCCTGAGTAGGAATGTGTGGTCCTTCTTCCACGATCTAAAAAATTCTCGGATCAGCAGCTTCCATGAAGAACCAAACTCATTCTTTCCACATGGGAAAGTTTTCTTTGGTGCACACAAGTAGCTTCATGGATGACATGTCTTTGCGTCTATCCAGTGCAACTAAGCAAAATCTCTTTACGCTAGATCAGTGATCTTGATCAAGGTTTTAGCCTTATAAACCAAAACGCCCCTCTGATACCAATTGAAAGTATCTAGCGTCTACCTAAATCACATAGAGGGGGTTGAATAAGTGATGTTTGCGTCTTTTTGCGAAATAAAAATTATCTTAAAGAACACGCACACAAATGCAGAGATTTTATAGTGGTTCCCCGAGTTGGGTATGCCAACTGTCCCGCCTCGCCTATCTCCCACGAAGAGCAGATTCAGCTACTTCACCAAACTCAGATTTCGTCGAATCTTACACCTTGGAGTCACAACTCCTACACCTCGGAGACGACGCTCCTACCACTCAGAGAACAAAATCTCCTACAACTCCATCCACAAAACGGATCTACAAACTCGATCCACAACCAGATCTACTCTCTCGATCCACAACCGGATCTACTCTCTCGATCCACAAACGGATCTACAAAACCCGGAGAAAAAATCTCCTACACTATTCAAAATGAAATTACAATAATAACACACGATTACAAGTCTTGATCTGACATTCTTGGAAGGGTTGATCTTGAATCTCGGAGAACTCGAAAACTTGAAATATTTAGATCTTGAACCTTGATCTTCGACCAACAAGGACTGGAGTAGATTAGATCTTGAAAGAAGACAAGATCCAGTCGAGTAAGTCGTTGAGGAAGAAGATCTTGCGAAGTCACGGCCGAACGGAAGATTTTGTGCAAATGACATATTGTGCGGTCGACGGTTTCTTTTTTGCGAAGTTCTTGAAATTCGAAAAAAGCAATTAGGTTTTTTATTCATGTTGATTTCAAAATTACCCTTGATATATATAGAGAGAAAATCGAAACCAAACGGCTATAAAATGTTTCCAAAAACGAACCCTAGAAAAATATTGTGCATGGCCGACGGTTTCGAACTAGAGAAAATTCGGAAAATCGGCCTAAGAAAAATTCGGCAAAATTCGTCAAATATCATAGATGATACTCGCTGAATATGGTAACGATATATGCCGAATATGCCTTGGCAAAAATTTCAGAAAATTAAACCTATGGCCCGACATACCCGGCGAGTTTCACATGAGATACTCGTCAAATTCAGCGAGTATCTGCCCCGTGGGCTCCTTCCCTTGGCTGGTGATTGTTCGGTCTCAATCCTCTTTTAGATAGGCGAATTCTACTCCACCAGTATCAGTATCAGAAATTCAACGAATTCGACGTGTATGACTCACCATACTCGCCAAATTTTACTTAGGTAAAATTTTCAAATCTGAATCCTGGTCTTTGTCCTTCCTTGATCCTTCTCCTGTACTTGGGATAGAAGTACACCCCAATAGAGAGATTACACGTGATTCAACACATTGGCTTACACAATGAAGGATTATATTGTATAGTCCTGTGTTTACTAACCCACTGTAACCTGACGTTGGTGCGTACCTAGCATTATTGACCTGCAAGTACATAGCTAAAAAGCAATATAAAATACAGACTCAATTCATCTTAGCTTGACTGGACCCTTCTTCAAATCAGGGTTATTGTGGATGCAAATACCCAACAACAACACTGCTTTGTTGTCCTTTCACTTCCTCCCTCATGCTCAGTGCCTAAGAGTCATGGGGAGAGGGGAGGTTAAAAGTCTTTTAACAAATGGTTGGATGTGACCATATCACCAGGAGTACTTGGAGATATAATATCAGCACGACATATAGGAGAACCTGCATGCAGGACAATGAGACTTGAAGAGCTGATGCAGTGCACCATGACTCTACGACATGTAGATATGAGTTATTATTTTGTGAGTACTTCTATGAATTAGATTTGAGAAAGATGATGTACCGGGCTTAAGCCCTTATTAGACATTATCTTAGGCTTTACCCTTATAATTTCTTTATTGTATAACACTATAGGCAATTTTTGATATTTATATATATATTTGTGTAATGTGGATCTTGGTTCATCTTATAGTTTCTTACTCGTACTTGTGGTTGGCATGTGTGTTTGTTTAGCCGCCAGGATTGACATCTTGTAGTGGAAACTAACACGTGAGTTGGTGTCACCACAAGACGACGGTTCTGGGTATAAGATCTTCCCTCAGCTGGGCTCAATTATTAGGAGGGGAGATTTTAAAAAATGGAATCAACCGACTTTGATCCAAAGTAAAGAAATCTACAAAACACAGGGACACCCCTCTCAAGCTTAGATTGCGGACAAACTATGTAGCGAATGGATTGGTGTGCCCATATGTAGATTCACACTATTTTGCCCACTTAACAATGAGATTTTGCCAACTGTATCTAATAATAAACTTTTAACCCGCAAGCTACATTCCCTCCTCCACTAGCCACTACTCCTTTTCAATAGACGAAGCTTGGCCAGACCCTTATGACCATCTTGGAGGATTTCAGAGCTCAGTAGTTCCGGCTCCGCAGTCAAACCCAGGCTCAAACTGGTTGAGTGCCTTATGAGACCTCTCCCCTCCTACATACTATTGGAAAGAGCCTACAAACAATACAAAAGAGTGGCTTTACAATATCTAGGAGATGCTCGCCGAGATCTGTTGTCCAGTAGATGAGTCCATGTACTTATCAGTTTTTATATTGGCATCCCATGCCAAGAGGTGATAGAAGTCCCCATGGAATCCACCTATGCTAGATGTAATGTCCTGATTCGTGCTAGGCACCTCGCACATGTTTTGAGTCAGGAACTCAGGCTCGGGGTGCAGTGGTAACAGGCGTCAAGAGATACTCGATGAATAAGAAAAATTTGACTTAGAATACAACTGGATTCACTAGGCGTCGAGTGAACTCGATGCCATTCGATGAAGCGTCGAGTGATATTCGACGGATTAGAAGACTTGGAAAATAATACTGGATTCATTGAAAGGCGTTGAGTGATCTCGACGCCATTCGACAAAGTATCGAGTGATCTCGATGCATACATCACTTGGACTTAGAATATTTTGGCCAGAAGGATTCGTCGAAAAGCATTCAGTGATCTCAATGCCACTCAATGAAACGTCGAGTGATCTCGACATATACAACGCTTAGACTTAGAAAATTTTGGCCAGAAGGATTCATCGACAAAGAGTCGAGTGGTATCGACGTATAAGACGCTTGGACTTGGAATGATTTCAGCCTGCAAAATTTGTCGAAAAGCGTCGAGTGGTCTCGACGCCATCCGACGAAGCGTTGAGTGACACTCGACACATGCGACGAATTTGACTTAGCATATTTTCGGCAGGCCATGTTGCTGATTTATACTTATGGGCTGAACCAGGTTTTTGGGATAAGCACTGATGGCTCATTTGGACGCGGTCTTCTCAAAAAAGACCTATTTAAAGTAATGATGAGCGGTCCAATGTTAGGGTGACACGTGGCAACATGACTTAACCCTAATGCATTGCTATAAAAAGGAAGAAATGAGAAACCCTAGCCGTCAATTCCATTTCTTACTGAGCCAGTCTCTATGACGAATCCGACGGAAGCAGAGAGAGAAGAAGTCACCGGCGTTAGATTTTTTGGAGGCTGAACTTCCTTTTGAGTAGAACGATACTAACGAGGAAGAATGATGTCGTCGAGGAGAGTGATGAGATCCATGGCTAGAAATGAGGTGAGCTTCCTACCCTATCCCTTAGTACAAGATCTTTAGTTATAATGTAGGAGAAATGTCAACTAAAAAGAGTTGTACTTGTGCAAGATGAAGATCTCCTAGGAAGAGACCATGTTAGGACCTTGTCCTATAGATTAGTTGTATTCAACCTCTCCTCTCTTCATTGTGAAGATGGTGGACTTTGTTTCATGAAGAAGGATGGTCTTTTGAGGGTGAATAAGGGAGGAGGAAGTGTTGTATGTGGTTTTGAACAAATGGCTAATGGAAGAAGACGAACCGATGTTATTCGTTTTGCTTTAATATGCGTGCAAAAATTTGTTTTCTGCACGCAACGGACTTCGAGGCTGTTTTGAGCACGATATAGCCAGATTTAGGTCTTAGGATGAACACAAAAGTTGTAGTACTTAAAAGACCTTTCCAACGGATGGTTACATGTTTTCATAAGAGCTTTTTAGATCCAGGAATGTCCAATTGAAGTTGTTGCATGGTAACAACTTATGTACAAGATGCTTTCGGGTTAGTGTATAATCGGGTTTGGACTAGGTAGGAGAAACGTAGCAAGATAATGTTGAGGTTTTGATGAGCCTAGTTATATGTAGCCGAGATAAACAAATGGTTTGGAGGAATTTAATAAACAAATGGTATAGGGAAATTAGTAAACAAATAGCTTGGTAATATTTGGTTGTATAAATAGCTACTTGTGAAATCCGGTAAGGATGCGCGCGATTGTATTCCGATGAATGATACAAGTTTTGAAAGAGGGTGTGGTGCCCGATAATTGAATATGTAATCTATACTTACGATATCATGTTTGATGGATACATGGAGAGTTAATATATTATTGTGATAAATATATGAAAGTATAATTGTTTGTGAATGCTTGATTATAAGGAAGGTGTCAGATGAGGTAAATCTCATGGCCATGAAAAATGTTGAATCGTGATTTCAAGTTTTGGATGGGTTAAGTTTTATATTCCATTGCTTAGAGTGTGTCTCCCTATTGGTAGTAGTGTTTATTGTTATGTTGTTCAAGGTGGCTTGCCACCTGTATTGATGTTGAACCCTTGAGTTCTTGGGAGGATGGAAATATGAAAGGGTGTAAGTGTATAATTATTTGACTGCATTGGATTGGTAATGATGATAAGGGATTCAGTGTAGAGTCCTTGAGTGCTCTTGAGCACTGGATTGGTAATGATGAAAATGGACTCGGTTGGAGCCCTTGGATGGTTGATGACAAGGCCATGTGAATTGCATGTGGTGTGAGTTGACACACGGTGCATGTCATAATCCTTGGTTAAGGATAGTGTGGCAGGTCTGCGGGCTCGCCAATCATCACACCGATGGGAGTTGACAGATAGACTTTTGATGGTTGGGATTGGTCCTCGATGCCCATTCCTGGGGCTCCTTCCGTGCCAAGTGGACGATTGAGCTTGGTCCTTCGGTGATATGCTCCCATAGGCTCCTTCCGTGTCACACGATATGCCAGTTTGGGTTGTGTTCTTGGTGCATATCTACTCAGACCCCTCTGAGACAAAGTATGCATGGAGCTTCGTTGTTGTGTTCTTAGCATTGAGGCGTATGGAGGCCTAAGCCAGGTAGTATGGATACCATCCTAGTAGTGGACACGTCCATTCTACTGTCACCGTTTGTCCATGACGAATGATGCTTGAAAGGTTAACTATCTACTCGAAAAGTGGGAACTACAAGTCTGTGTCGATATAGTAGTGTGTGTGTGTGTGATCATGGGTGAGTCATCATATTGCATTAATAATTGCATTGCACCGCATAGATCTTTATCATATAAGTTTGTATGGACACTTTTATATGATGAGTTACCTTACTGTTAAGCCGATCCTTAACTTATAAATCTCTATGGGCATTTTTATAAGTTAAGTTACTTTATTGTTTTAGTATAATAAGCTGTAGTTGAATGATTATTATACTTTATTTAATTGCTGGAGTAGAATGTTGATAATGATGTTATATAATGATGTTATTACCACTCATGATATGTAGAGATATACCACCTGCTTTTTATTACTAATTATATATATATATATTGTACCCTCTTCTTTTCTTCGCCTGGTGCCTAAGAGTCCCCGGGGGAGTGGATGTGAAAGCCACTTAGTCTTTATGACTAAATGTTGCTATGTCTTCCATTTTAGGAGGAAACACAGTAGATAGAGCAGCAGCCGCAGGTTGTGCAGGAGGGAAGCCAGGCTAGGGTGACATGGCCTGGTACGACATTACCATCGCTGCCATCAGTTTCGGAGGTGTGTTTTTTGAGAGACTCATACTGTAGCCCTTGGGGCAAATTTTGAGTACTATGATATTATAAGATCCGTTGTTTCTTCTTATTATTGTTGTACTTGTTTTGACTTATACACTTGTGTGGATTTTTTACTTATATTTTATATTCTTTATGTTGGGTTGGCATGGATGATATTGGTTTGGCCGACAGGATAGGCATCTTTTGGTACAGGTTAGCCATGTGCTGACTCTACCACAAGTCGGATGTTCTGGGCATAAGACTCCCCTCGGCCGGGTCTTGTGTTCTTGGAGGGGGAGGGTGTTAAAAATGGTATCAGACTTGCAACAATCCTGAACTAAAGAGGTCATTGAACAATGGTGCCACCTTGTACGATTGGTCAGTTTGTGGACAAACTGACATAGCAGAAGCAGTGGTGTGCCCATGCGTAATTCACACTAAGTATGTCCAGTCGTTATCCTATGATTAGCCAACCTAACCTTAGGTTTATACGTTTACGTGTAGATCCCTGCACGTGTAGAGCCAGTAGCAGGCACTCCTGCCCCTTCAGTCCCTACCCAGTTTCAACAGTCGAAATTGGGACAAACGCTTACGATGATCTTATAAGCGTTTAGATCCCAACAGGCCCCGATGCAGCAGCAAGCCCCGGGCTCTAACTGGTTGAGCACCTTCTGAGCCCTCTCCTTGTCTGCTTATCATAGGATAGAGTCGACAATCCGTACTGAAGAATGGATCGACACGGTGCAAGAGTTAATGGATAGAATTAGCTGTCCAGCTGGTATGGCTATGACCTTAGCCGTGTTAGTCTTGGAAATGCATGCAAAGAGGTGGTGGAAATCCCTCACGGGTTATACTTTCCAAATCCGAGTATACACTGAGATCAGTTGGAATGAATTTTCTGAAGCCTTCTTAGAACACTTCATTCCCTCTACTACTCAAGATGAGCTTGAGGAGAGATTCCTATAATTAAAGCAATGATCTAAGTCCGTGACAGAATACTAAAGGGAGTTTCAGCACCACGATAGATTTGCTGACTCCTACGAGTTAGACGACCACGGGTACGCAAAATTATTTTGCAAAGTCTTGCGAGATCTCTTAAAGCAAGCACTTTTATTTATAGTGGACGCGAGCTTGGCAGAGATAATTGATATGGCAAAAAGGTTAGAGGCAGATCACATGGGAAGTGGTAAGAGACCAGCCGAGTAAGTGATGGAAGCAGGCCCTAGCTTCAAAAAGAGGCATAATGGTAGAGGTGGAAGAGGAAAACAAAGAGGTGGTGACCGTTTCCACCAGAATTTTAGGATGGAACTTCTGGGCCTGTAGTTAACACTACCTCCACCCCTACAGCTCCAACCTCATCAGCAACCAAGAAGATAATTTGGGCAAGAATGTTATCAATGTAACCAGCCGAGCCACATTCAGCGTTTTTGCCCGCAACTAGGTGGAGATGCTCCCCCTGTTTTCCACCGGAAGCTCCGAGAGGACGAAGACAAGGTCGTGGTAAAGGAAAAGTACCACGAGGAAGGAACCCTGAACCTGCTAGAGAGCAGGTGTTTGCTCTGGACATGACTCCGGAGCAGAATCCTCAAGATGTGATTGTAGGTATGTAATGATTTGATTAATATAATTATGAGTATTCGTCCTTAGCTTGCCTATGTTGTGCTAGGAACTTAGCATTGAGGTGTTATAATTTGGTACTTAGGCACCGTGACTGTTAGTGGGAAACCAGCTCATACCTTATTTGATACCGGTGTCACGCATTCGTTTGTCTCGACAGACTTCATAAAAGATTTAGAGGGCGTGCAATATTTCACTGTGTCACTCGGAGAGTATGCCTCCCGGACTGCTCTGAGATGACATCATCCGCCAAGTGTGACTTGGAAGTATACATTGGAGAAAAGATTTTTGAAACCCATGCGACGGTGTGGAGAATGCCAGAATTTGATCTTATTTTGGGCATGACGTGGTTCGATTGGCACTATGCCAGGATTGATTATACGGCGAAGCAAATCACTTTGAGGCATGGAGACTCTGAGGTCGCCTTCCAAGGTATTAGATTCATGCCCCGAATGTTGGTGTCTTCACTTCAGACCATTAAGGCCCATATAAAAGGGGACGAAGTGTATATGATATGTTTTGAATTAAAAGAGATGACGACAAGCGTGAAAGTCATGTGGGTAGTACGGGATTTCCCTGAGGTATTTCCCGAGAAGCTACCGGGCTTACCCCCGCATAGAGAGGTGGACTTACAAATTAAACTAGTACTGTGTGCCAAGACCATCTATCGAACCCCTTACCAAATGGCCCCAATGGAACTTGCTGAGTTTAGAGTTTAGTGGCAGGAGTTAGTAGAATCAGGGTTTGTTCGTCCCTGTTCATCACCCAGGGGAGCCCCTATTTTGTTTGTTAAGAAAAAGGATAGAACACTACGATTGTGCATAGATTATCGTGAGCTCAACCGATTGACGATGCGGAACACCTATCCTTTACCCAAGATCGACGAGTTATTTGATCAGTTGGTGGGAGTGCATTGGTTTTCCAAATTGGATTTGTGCTCGGGGTACTATCATTTGAGAATACAAGAGGAAGATATTCAGAAGACAGCATTTAACTCAAGTTACGGCTTATACGAGTTCACTGTGATGCCATTAGGGAAAACGAATTCCCCTTCCGCATTCATGATTTTGATAAACTGGGTGTTCGAGACGTATTTAGACATCTTCATCATCATCTTCATCGATGACATTTTGGTCTACTCGAAGATGGAAGAGGAGCATGCGGGGCACTTGGCCTTATTTTTGGAGAAACTAAAAGAACATTCCCTATTTACAATGTTCAGCAAGTGCGAGTTCTGGCTCCAAAAAGTTGCCTTCTTGGGCAATGTAATTAGTGTTGCTGGATTAGCAATAGACCCCACCAAGTTGTGTGTCATTAAGGAATGGTTGCCTTTGAATTCAGCGGCCGATGTACGAAGTTTTCTTTGACTTGTTGGATATTATAGCAAGTTGGTGAAGGGATTTTTGAAGATAGCCCTTCCTCTTACTCTCATAATAAAGAAAGGTGTGCCATATTAGTGGACACCCAAGTGCGAGGCTGCATTTCAAGAACTAAAGGATCAACTTACCTCCGCTCTAATCCTAGCTCTTCCATCGGGGAAAGAAGGATTTCAAGTTTACACTGATGCCTCATATCAAGGGATGAGAGCAGTGTTGATGCAGAATGGGTATGTGATTACATACACTTCATGACAGTTGAAGAATCATGAGGTAAATTACCCAATACATGATTTGGAATTAGGGGCAGTGGTGTTCGCATTAAAGGTTTTGAGGCACTATCTGTAACACCCCCATCCGTCGTATGGCACATTATAGAAGGTCTAGCTGGAACCCGACGCCATATACCACAGACAGTCGGAAGGGTTACATAATAATACCAAATACTAACCTACTCCCCTAACACAAAGCATTCTAGCGAAAGCTTTTAAACAGTTTAAGAGAACCCAAAATTGCATAACAACAGCATGGATGTCCACTATTCACCACAGGAATGAAATATAACAAATACACAATAGAGTACTTGGCCTTATGGCCTTACAAATGTTCACTTAACAACATAGTATTTTACAGACATCGGCTCGCAGGTTACCACACATGATATAAATAAAAATAATAGTTCGCTTTGGCCTTCGAGGGCCAGCACAGCAGCTTTGGCTTCAGCCTGCTATTTGGTACTTGGTTCCCCAGCACCTGCAAGTAACATTCCACCGTACGGTGGCAAACAAAATAACGGTCAGCTAAAGCTGACCAAAATATAACGATCCCGCCGCTTATTCGGGACGACGGTGCTCCTTCCCTGCATTTCATTAGCCCAACTAAACAATTAAGTGCATAAATATATTTAGCCATAGGTGTAGGCTCTCCCGGCCAAACACCCCATGCACTCAGGGCACATTCTCAGTGAATCCGGTCAATTCCGTGGCTTCACCACCATCCTCGGGACGGTAAACATTGTGAGCATTTTTTTGTCTTTTCGACCGCAGTCCAAGACTCCCGACTATACCAACGGCCAGTTCCACTTTAGGGCCTCTAGCACCGAACCACACAGCCTAGGTCCATTTCCACTTGCCCGTTACTCACTCCGCCTAGTCACTTTAAGACGTACGCGCGGGCTAAGCTTCACCCGGATCCTAATTCATTTCAGAACATCACATAACCCAGTTATGTTCAAGGCTGGCTCCCCGGCTGCTAAGTTAGCAAAATTACATTTCTGCCCAGTTTTTCGGGTGCGCCTTGGAGTTAATCCCCAAGGATCCCTGCTACAATTTACCGCGTAGAAACCCGAAAACACAAAGCACTGAGTCTTCTCTGGCAATCCATACAATATGCAACATCACCGATCCAGACAACCATGTCCGGGTAGGCTTCACACACAATGTCTAAGTCCGTACTTCGATTCAGGATTCTACATGCAACACAAGGGGGACTATTCATATCTACCCCAAGAAACACCACGCACTCACCGCACACTCGTGGGAGCGGGTTTCCTATGCAGAAAAGAAAATGACTTCAGATGTCCAAGTGGAGAATCGTTACCCTTGAAGTCCACTTTGGCGCCATGAGAAACTAGCCGGATGGAAGGCTTCGCAAGGGAATTCTCTCCACGGATCTGGTCTCGGTACTCGATTTGGTGCTCCGATGCTCTGCCGGCGGCCGGATTCCTCCCTTCCTTCTTCCTTGCTCTCTTCTCTCTCTAACTTCTTAGAAAGAGTAAATTTAGGAGGAAAATGAGGGATTAATCCTCTATTCCCGAACTTAACACAACAGGATCTCACCTGGGCCGTCAGATCATATTTAAAGAAAACGAACGGCTCAGATTAGCCTAAAATTTCTTAATCCTAGGCCGAACACGGCTTTGCACACGGCCGTGTCCCAGGCCGTGTGCCTCGATCCAGCCACGAATATCGAGCACAGAAAAGAACACGAATTTGGACATGCCCGTGTCCCAACCTGACATGCCCGTATCCCAACCTAACACGCCCGTGTCGGGTCCTCAACACGCCCGTGACCAGGGTCCATGTCGCAAATAACCGCCACACCAACCGTCATGTCCCATAGTGGACACGTGTGGCGACACGCCCATGTCAACTAGTACACGCCCATGTTCCGGGCCGTGTCCCTCAGTCGACATAGTACCAAACTTTCCAGAGAAGTACACGGCCATGTGACACACCCGTGTCCCATGCCGTGTGCCTGACATGCCCTGGGACACGCCCGTGTCCCAGGCCGTGTTCGAGCACTCAATGCTCGTCGACCTCAACTCGAAGGCCTGAGCACGATACGTCCATGTGACACGCCCGTGTCACAGGCCGTGTTCACCCTCCCAAGACCCGAACTTGGTTCAAACATCGCTCATTTCAATTTTGAGTTTCGGGGCGTTACACTATCCATATGGAGTCCACTACGAGATCTTTTTGGACAATAAGAATTTGAAGTATGTTTATACTCAAAAGGAGTTAAATTTGAGGCAGCGGTGGTGGTTAGAATTTTTGTGTGATTAGGAGTTTATATTGAACTACCACCCCAAGAAAAAAAACTTTGTAGCTGAAGCATTGAGCAAAAAAGTACCAGAGTCGAGCCCTGAGTCTCGGATGATGAGTATGGAATTGGCTCGAGTGCTCGAGGAGATGGAGATCACATTAGTGTGTAAGGATCATTCGGAGAAGTATGCCGAGTACTTAACTGCTATGAATATAATTTGTGACATTCGAGATCGAATTCGGGCATAGTAAGGGAAGGATGCTACTCTGGCCCTTGTGATTAAGACAATTGAGGATTGATTTACTGAAGAGTATACTCTGAAGGATGGTCTCGTTCATTTCTATGACAGACTCTAAATTACCAAGGGCGATGAAATCTAGGAAGATATCTTGAGAGAGGCACATTGCTCCAAGTATTCGATGCATCCCGGGATTTCCAAGATGTATAGTGACTTACAAAAGACCATGTTCTGTCCATGAATGAAGAGCTATGTTAAGTATTATATTACACATTGTGAGGCTTGCTGGAAGGTGAAGGTGGAGTACAAGAGCCCTGGAGGATTGTTACAATCATTGTTCATTCCGGAGTGGAAATTTTAATATATATCAATGGATTTTGCTCACGGCCTTCCACGATCACGATCAAGGAATGACTCGGTTTGAGTGAGAGTGGATCGCTTGACTAAGGTTGTTAGGTTTATCCTAATGAGGAACGAGACGCATGTGGATGTATTGGTACGTCTCTTCGTGGAACAGTTTTTACGATACCATGGAGTTCCTAAGACGATTGTCTCTAACCGTGATGGTCGCTTTCCCTCTAAGGAATGGAAGGCGGTTCAAGCGTATTTGGGTTCTCACCTTACCTTTAGCACTGCCTTTCATCCTCAGACGGATGGTCAGTCTGAGAGGACCATCAGAACTATGGAAGATCTGTTGAGGTTGTGTGTATTGGATAGAGGGGAGGGGTGGGAAAGGCTCTTACCACTGGTTGAATTCTCATACAATAACAATCATCAAGCTAGCATCGGGATGGCACCCCACGAAGCGCTTTATGGAAGGAGGTGTAGAACACCTTTATCATGGGTGAAGGATGAAGACCCAAAGATTTTGGGAATCAAGTATATATATGTCACTGATGCTATGGTTTGATTGATGCGAGATTGCATGCTTGAGGCTCAGAGTCATCAGACAAAGTATTATAACATGAAACATAGGATGACGGAGTTTCAAGTTGGTGAAAATGTGTTCTTGAAGATCCGGCCAATGCATGGAGTATCACGAGTGCATGGTAGGAAGAAGCTCAACCCGAGATATATAGGGCATAATGCTATATTGGAAAGGATTGGCCCTCTAGCCTATCGGCTGGAGCTATCACCAGAGCTGGAAAATTTGCACAACGTGTTCCATGTGTCGTCACTTCGGAAAGCACTCCTACGACCCGATCAGCTTGTACCCGCTACAAATGGAACAGTGGCAACTGATAGGTCTGTTCGACTAGAGACGGTGCGGATAGTGGACACCGAGACAAGGAACTTGCGTCGGAAGAGTGTTCCTTTAGTGAAGGTCTCTTGGTCTAATCATGGTAAAGAGGAATATACTTGGGAGCTGGTGGACTTGATGCTGAAGCACTACCCGGAGTTGTTTCCACAAGGTAAACTTAAAAGCATACTTTGTATTCTTCATGCTTTACTTTTCCCATAGCCTTAGCCTAATTTGGGGGATGAATTCTTTTATTCTGTTTATAGGATTTGTAACGTATCGATTCATGCTAGACCCCTCGCATGTATTTTGAGTCAGGGACTCAGGATTGGGGTGCACTGGTAACAGGCATCGAGTGATACTCGACGAATAGGGCGAATTTGACTTAGAATACTACTGGATTCACTAAGCGTCGAGTGAACTCGATGTCATTCGATGAAGCGTCGAGTTATACTCGACATATAAGAAGACTTGGAAAAAAATACTGGATTTGTCGAAAGGCGTTGAGTGATCTCGACGCCATTCTACGAAGCGTCGAGTGATCTCAATGCATACAACGCTTGTAATTAGAATATTTTGGCAAGAAGGATTCGTCGAAAAACGTTGAGTGATCTCAACACCCCTCGACAAAGCGTCGAGTGATCTCGACACATACAACGCTTGGACTTAGAATATTTTGGCCAGAAGGATTCGTCGAAAAGCATTGAGTGATCTCGACGCCACTCGACAAAGCGTCGAGTGATACTTGATGAATAAGAAGACTTGGAAAATAATACTGGATTCTTTGAAAGGCATTGAGTGATCTCGACGCCATTTGACGAAGCGTCATGTGGTCATGACACATACAATGCATGGACTTGGAATGATTTCAGCCAGTGAAAATTGTCAAAAAGCATCGAGTAGTTTCGACGCCATTCGACGAAGCGTTGAGTGACACTCGACGTATGCGACGAATTTGACTTAGCATATTTTTGACAGGCTGTGTTGCTGATTTATACTTATGGCTGAACCGGGTTTTCAGGGTAAGCGCTGATTGATCATTTGGACCCAGACTTCTCAAATAAGTCCTATTTAAAATAATGATGGGTGGTCCAATGTTAGGATGACACGTGGCAACATGACTTAACCCTAATGTATTGCTGTAAAAAGGAAGAAATGAGAAACCCTAGCCGTAACTTCCATTTTTTGTCGAGTCGATCTATATGCCGAATTCGACGGAAGCAGAGAGAGAAGAAGTCATTAGATTCGGATTTTTTGGAGGCCGAACTTCCTTTCGAGAAGAATGATACTAACGGGTAAGAACGATGCCGCCGAGGAGAGTGACGAGATCCATGGCTTGAAATGAGGTGAGCTTTCTACCCTCTCCCTTGGTGCTAGATATTTAGTTATAATATAGGAGAGATATTGACTCAAAAGAGTTGGACCTTTGCCAGATGAAGATCTCCTAGGAAGAGACCATGCTAGGCCCTTATCCTAGAGATTAGTTGTCTTCAACCTCTCCTCTCTTCATTGTGAAGATGGTTGAATTTGTTTAGTGAATAAGGATGGTCTTTTGAGGGTAAATAAGGGAGGAGAAAGTGCTATATGTGATTTTGAACAAATGGCAAATGGAAGAAGACGAACCGATGTCGTTCGTTTTGCTTTAAGATGCGTGCAAAAATCTGTTTTCTACGTGCAGTGGACTTCAAGACCGTTTTTAGCATGATATGTCTGCATCTAAGTCTTGTGCTGAACACGAAAGTTGTAGTCCTCAAAAATACCTTTCCAACGGATGGTTATATATTTTCATAAGAGCTTTGTAGCTCTGGTAAAGTCTAGTCGAAGTTGCTATATGGTAATAACTTATGTGTAGGATACTTTCGGGTTAATGTATAACCGGGTTTGGACTAGGTAGGAGAAAAATAACAAGATTATGTTGAGGTTTGGATGAGCTTAGTTATATGTAGCCAATATAAATAAATGTTTGGAGGAATTTAATAAACAAAAGGTTTGGGGAATTGGTGAACAAAATGCTTGATAAGATTTGGTTGTACAAATAGCTACTTGTGAAATCCGGTAAGGATGCGCGCGATTATAATCTGATAAATGCTTGATTATAAGGAAGGAATCAGATGAGGTAAATCTCATGGCCATGAAAAATATTGAATCGTGATCTCAAGTGTTGGATGGGATAATTTGAATAGTCCACTGCTTAGAGTGTGTCTTCCTATAGGTAGCAGTGTTGGATTGGTATGTTGTTCAAGGTAGCTTACCACCTGTATTGATGTGGAACTCTTGAGTGCTTGGGAGCACAAAAATGTAAAAGGGTGTAAGTGCATAAGTATTTGACCGCACTAGATTGGTAATGATGATAAGTGGCTCAATGTGGAGCCCTTGAGTGCTGTTGAGCACTTGATTGGTAATGATGAAAAGGGACTAGGTTTGAGCCCTTGGATGGTTGATGACAAGGCCATGTGAATTGCATGTGGTGTGAGTTGACACGAGGCATCATAATCCTGGGTTAAGGATAGTGTGGCAGGTCTACAGGCTCGCCAGTCATCCACTGACGGGAGTTGACAGATAGGATTTTGAGAGTTGGGCTTGGTCTTCAGCGCTCATTCTCGGGGCTCCTACTGTGCCAAGTAGATGGTTGGGCTTGGTCCTTTGGTGATACGCTCCCATAGTCTCCTTCTGTGCCATACTATAGGCCCATTTGGCCTGTGTTCTTGGTGCACATCTACCCGAGACCCCTCTGAGTCATAGTACACATAGAGCTCCGTTGTTGTGTTCTTAGCATTGAGGCATACAAAGGCCTAGGCCAGGTAGTGTGGAGACCATCTAGTAGTGGAGACATCCGCTCTACTGTCACCGTCTTGCCACGACGGATGGCACCTAAAAGGTTAGTTACCTGCTCGAAAAGTGGGAAATACAGGTCTGTGTCGACATAGCAGTGTGTGTGTGTCAGAGCATGGGTGAGTCATCATATTATATTCATATCATTGCATTGCAGCGCATAGATCCTTATCATATAAGTTTGTATGGGCACTCTTATATGATGAGTTACCTTACTGTTAAGTCGATCCTTAACTTATAAATCTGTTTGAGCATTTTTATAAGTTAAGTTACTTTCTTGGTTTAGTATAATAAGTTGTGGTTGAATGATTATGATATACTATTTAATTGTTGGAGTAGAATGTTGATAATGATGTTATATAATGCTGTCATTACCACTCATGATATGTAGAGATATACCACATGCTTGTTATTACTACTTATATATATTGTACCCTCTTCCTTTATCCGTCCAGTGCCTAAGAGTCATCGGGGGAGCGGATTTGATAGCCACTTAGTCTTTATGACTAACGGTTGCTACGTCTTCCATTTGAGGAGGAAACCCAGCAGATAGAACAACAACCATAGGTTGTGCAGGAGGGCAGTCAGACCAGGGTGATAGGGCCTGATACGACGATACCATCACTGCCGTCAGTTACGGATGTGAGTTTTTGGAGAGACTCATATTGTACCCTTGGGGAAAATTTTGTGTACTATGATATTATAAGAGTCATTATTGCTTATTATTATTTTGTACTTGTTTGGACTTATATACTTGTGTGGATTTTGACTTCTATTTTATATTCTTTATGTTGGGTTGGCATGGATGATATTGGTTTGGCCGGCAGGATAAGCGTCTTTTGATACAGGTTAGTCGTGTGTTAACGTTACCACAAGGTGGCTATTCTGGGCATAAGATTCCCCTCGGTCGTGTCTTGTGTTCCGGCAGTGGGGGGGGGGGCTTACACTGTCTATGAGTACTCACATATTATTTGGGATCAGTTCAGCGAGGCACTATTGGAGCACTTTGTGTTACCAATAATAGAGACATGATTAAGGAGCGGTTCCTACACCTGAAGTAGGGGAACTAGTTTGTGTTGGAGTACCTGCGGGAGTTTTCCCACCTGGCGGGATTTTCTAGCACCATGAGTGATTAGGATTATGCAAATAAGTTCTACAGAGCCTTCCAAGATATGCTCTGGCAGGCTCTTTTGTTTGTCTCTTAGGCTAGCTTGGCAAAGATTATTGAGACTATAAAGAAGTGGAGGCAGATCACCTGATGCTCCATACAAGAGGGAAGAGACTGGTAGAGGAATTATGATAGGGGAAAGGAGCAGAGGCAGAGGAGTCCTGATGAGAGATAGGATTACCACATATTGGAGAGGAAGAGGACGTACTCGTCCGAACTTCAAGCCAGAGCAACAGACTTTACCATCAGTCCTGGCCCCGTGGCCGTTATGATTCCAAGAACTATAGAGGTAGGAGGTGAGAGTACGCCCTCCAACAGTATATTTCAAGTGCCATGAGTCGGGGCATATCTGGGCTTATTGCCCAAATGGCCACCAACAATTTCTTCCTTTTCCTCCTCCTCTAGTTCAGCATGCTAGAGGCCGTGGCTTAGGATGGGGTTATCACGACGCGAATTTTCTCAACATTTGCATGTTATCGCTCAGGCATTTATCAACATCTATAGTAAGAGAAAACACATGATGTGATGCCACGCATATAAGGGACAACTGTAAATGCTCAGGAAAAACCACGCTCTCATTTATTTTGTATAAAAATAAATGGGTTATATTTTTAAAACATAGTTTTAAATTTAAGGCTAAGGAACTGTGTCCCTCAGTTTAGTGGATCAACTAGTCAACAAGTAAGAAAATGTAGTCGTAGCGAAAAGAAATACATAGCTTACTTAATTTTACCCAACATGAGCATGAGGACCCAACGAACATTTTAATGATATGCAAATTAATAAATTTAGTATAGGTAGAAAAAGAGGTTTCTAATTGTTCGTTAAGTAAGGTCACTTTTAGCTGAAAGAGATGCTATGAGTCTAATCTATAATGCAACTTTAATAATTTAAAATACCTAACATGCATCCTAACATAAAACATTCCCAGAGAGCAAGTAGTAGAAATAATCAGCTAGTAAGGTAGAATAACCCAGCAAGTAGTCCAACATCTGAAATCAAAATCTATAGTCGTCAACAACCTAACACGAACCTATAAAAACTAACACCTGTTTGATCTGAAACAGAAACAAAAACTACCTCACATAATGAGGGGAAAACAACAGCAGCTACAACTGGGCCAGGAATCAATAACTCTAACCCCTTGGATTGCTACTGCACAGGGCCCGAGGCATTCAAAGAAAAGAATGTCTCAGTAAGGAAAGAATAAGAGGCAGCAAAAACCAAAAAGACATAAGATTATTCAATAAAAGCTACATAAGCAGTGAGTATAATAGCACAAAAAAAATAGTCAAAATAAATGCTAGCACTAAGTGTGGCAAGATCTATCTTATATTTTTATCAATATATATATATATATATATATATATATATATATATATAATTAAGACTGATCAAATCGAGAAAGTTCTCATTAACATCGGTCATAATTTGGCCCTAAGGCGGTGGCTTGTATTCCAACGCAAACCACCAGACCAAATCATGCCACAAAAAGGCACTATCATGGTGGTTGTCTTTCCAACACAACCAAACAGTCTAAACATCAAGAAAAGGCCTTGTGGCGGTGGCTATCTTTCCAAAACAACCCAACAGTCCAAAACCAAGTCACCTGGTGTAATGATTCACAAACCGACACCATGATGGTGGTATAGTCCACTAACACCGACAGTCCAACCCATATCATAACATAAAATACATACAATGGTGGTGGAATCTTTCCCATTCACACCAAATGATCACCAAATTCCTGAAATGTGGAAATGAACAACACAAGCATTCCTAAGTATAATTATACACATATATTATTATTAAATTGAGCTATGTAGGCAAATTTACTATTGTGTCAAATTTAACGATACAGTCAATTTAAACTATGCAGCTGATTTTAGACTTAGACAGATTTTGACCTATGCAGTCAAATTTTAGTCATGCAGACGAATTTAGATGATGATGTCGAATTTAGACTTATCCAGATCATGCAGTCGAATTTGGATGATGTAGTTAAATCTAGAATTAAGCAGATTCATGCAGTTGAATTTGGATGACGCGGTCAAATTTGGATGTTACTGTCGAACTTCGACTTGGCCAGATTCATGCAGTCAAATTTGGATGATGAAGTCAAATTTAGATGATGTAGTTGAATTTGAACTTAGCCAGATTCACAAAGTCGAATTTGGATGATGTAGTCAAATTTGGACATAGCTAGATTCATGTAGTCGAATTTGGATGATGTAGTAGAATTTGAACTTAGACAGATTCATAATGTCGAATTTGGATGATGGGGTTGAATTTGAACATAGGCAGATTCATGCAGTCGAATTTGGACTTAGCCAGATTCATATAGTCGAATTTGATCATTTAGTCGAATCTGGACTTAGGTAGATTTCAGGCAGTTGAAAAGGACTTTGTGCGGAAATGAACAATACCATCAAATTTATGTAGTCGAATCATGCAATCGAATTCA
The DNA here is from genome assembly GCA_039513925.1 of Platanthera zijinensis. Classification (NCBI taxonomy): domain Eukaryota; kingdom Viridiplantae; phylum Streptophyta; class Magnoliopsida; order Asparagales; family Orchidaceae; genus Platanthera; species Platanthera zijinensis. The sequence continues at coordinate 93,942,403 of CM077081.1, forward strand.
TGCAGTCAAATTCGTGCAATCGATGTCATGTGGTCAAATCTAGACTTAGGGGGATTTCATGAAGTTGAAAATAACTTAGAGTAGAATTGAACCATAATGTCAAATTCTTGCAGTTGAATCATGCAGTCGAATTCATGCAATTGATTTTGGACATAGGGAAAATTATGTAAAAATTATTCAAACAAACCATGCAGCTGATTCTAAAGAAGAGACAAATAATTTTACAGGAGATAGATATGAGAAACTTGATCAAAAGCAGCACACATATCAAAACAAGCTTAGAACCAAAAATTTCTTTTTAAGATAATAAGTAAAAGAACAGAACACTAATGAGACACAAAGAAAAGCATGTAAGGGGAGTAGCCACCACTTGCCTAAACTTCAAACCACTAGATTTCAGCCTCCTAAGCCCTCCACACCAAGGATCCGCTCACACTCTATCTTGGTAAGAAGAAAAAATGAAGATTTTGAAAAACGATGGTTAAGGCCGCTAACCCTAAGCTAAAACCTCAATAAAACAAAAAAAATACTAACCACGCTCGTGAAGAGCTCGACATGAGCTTTCCAAATCTAGGCTCCGTCGAGAAAAATGAGCACCGGAGCTCTTGATTGGACGGTCGGAAAGCTTCAGGAATAGAGGATTCCTCTGCCTGCTGTTTTCTCTCTCTCAGGTTATCGGGTTGGCTTGAGAAAGAATAAGGAATAAATCATTGGAACTTTAAAAAAAAAACTTAGCTAGCCTTATCTTTAATCAAAGAAAACTCAAGTTCCCAAGGTAAGAATTTAATGTATTTTGTCATTTCTAATGCCGACTTTGACTATTTTGAACCGAGAATAGACCAAGAAATCCTAATTATTTGATTAGGTTTATTTTAATTAATACTTAGGGTTCAGTTCTTAAAGTTAAATTTTAAAATTAACTATTTTAATTTTAACGGCTTGAAATTCCAATTCAAAATTAATTAATTAAATTAATTAAGTCTAAGAGCAAAATTTTGACAAGCTCGAAATTCAATTGTCTTGACCAAACAGACAAGAAAACACACCAATGATGTCACCCCACTTGAAAGACTTTGTTTCAAGAGCCTAAACACCTAGAGGGGGGGAGGTGAATAGGTTCTAATCTTTAAAGTCCTTTTTAGTCAAACAGATAGATAATTATTCAATACAGATTAATCAAATCACAAAACATAAACACATCACAGCAAACACCAGATCTATAGTGGTTCCCCAAGAATTGGGTACATCCACTTTCCCCCTTCGCCTATCCAGTAGATAACTGGATTCAACCTAACTTCCTTCCACTGGCTCATATCCCCGGATCTTACAATCTCAAAACCAAAATGGTTCCTACAGCTCAGACTTAACAAGTCCTACCTCAGATTCTTCTCCAGAATCCTACCTCAAGCCTCAGCCCTGCCTCAGCCTTTATAATTATGCTTATAACTCAGACTTTCCACAAGTCCTACACCTCAGGCTAACAGCTCTACCTCAGCCTTTATAATTTCAGGCTTACAACTCAGATCTGATAATAGATCTTACAAGAAATAGAATGCAATAAGAAACAAACAAATTCACCAGCTAGATTCCTCTATTGGTGAAGCCTTCTTGATCAGTTCTTAATGTAACTAATCCTTCTGATCCAGCCTGACTTAGCTTCTCAAAGCTTCTTGATAGAACAAAATAAGGTGGATCTTCTTGTTGTTGAAGTTGATCTTCAGTCAGCTTCTTCCTTAAATTCAGATTGGAATCTGAATCTTTCTTCTCTTTCAATATGACTAGTAATCTCTCTCCCTTTATGACTTCTCTTTCAATATGACTTCTCAAATCATCCTTTTGAAACATGACCTGATTAACAACATGGTCAGTTCCTTCCTTAAAGTAATCTCTGAATTTTATCAAGAAATCAGATATATTCTTTTGAGAAGACTGAAAGGTGGCCTGAACCACAGCTATATCTTCCTTGATTTTCTTTGAAACTTCATCTTTCATAGTAGTTGATAAATGATTTATCTTTGACAGTATAGCACAGTGTGAATTTTTAAGATTTTCATTCATTCTTATCTGATTTTCAAGTACATATCCTTGCTTTACTTCAAGTTCATCCACTTGAACATTGATAGCTTGTTGTTGCTTGGACAGGAACACCACAACATTACCTCCTTTATGGAAGAAATCCATCATCTCCTTCTTATTTTGATTCACTTCAAATCTAATAGATTTGATATCCTGGGCCAATTGAAACTGTAACTCTTTATGAGTTTCATCCACATATTTTTCTATAGATTGTCTTTGTTCATCCAATTTAATCTGCATCTGGACCAGTAAAGAACTGAAGTCCAAGCTTGGTGCAGATGGTGTTGTGCTTATTTGCAATGCCTTTTTATATCCAAAACTCTTTTTCTTTAAAACAGCTAGTTTCCTTTTCTTAGCCATTGTGTCTTCTTCATCTTTAGAAGATTCAGTTGTACTTCCAATATCAACTATATTCTTTTCAGCTGGGGCATCCTTAAGCAACTCCCCCCAGTCCTTGGAATAACTTTTTTGCTCCCCCTCAGTCCTTGCAGGAGGAAGATCAGAGAATAGGTCATCTATGGTGAATTCCTACTGTATTTGCTCATTTTGAGCTTCTGTCTCAACAGTTTCTTGAGCTGCAATGTTAATTTCAGATGCTATGCTCATGATAATATCTGCAGCCAAGCCACTTTCTAAGACTTCATCATCAATGCCTCCCCCTTGGGTAGGCAACTCAGTTGCTTTTTCTATGTGTTCTCCCCCTGGAGTTGTGTCTACTTGTTGTTCTTGGGGCACACTGCCCTGTGCTTATTCTTGTGCATCCTTTTGTTGCTCGTCTTCATCAGAACTAAAGACCACTTCATCCTCAGAATTACTGGAGGATTCAGCCTATGGAACCACTTTCTTCTTTTTCTTATCTTTCTTAGTTTGCTCCTGAGGAGAAGGGACTTCCTTGGTAAGAACTCTATCCTACCTTGATAGATTCTTACATCCATCCTCCTCATATGATTTATTTTTGATCCAGCCACTTGTTTCAATATATCTGGTATTACAGCAGATAAGAATAAATTCAGAATTCTTCCCATGTTTGGTTTCTTAGTTCCTTCATGAACTTTATCAAACACTACTGCTGCCCAGTCAGTATTTATCTTGAATATGATCCTTACCATAAGACTGAACATGTGGACAGAGATTCTATCATGTCTACCAGTTTTGCAAAGAATCACTTTGCCAACTACTTCAGATAGGAATTTTCCTTGGGAATTCATCCCTTTTCTGGTAATAGACGATCCAATCTTCATATAGCTTAAAGCTTCTGTAATCTGGGAAGGGGTTATTTCATCTGTATCCTTAACTGATGGAAGCTGAAGTGATTTCCTGATAGATTCTAGTGTGAGTTTCACTAGGGAATTTTGAACAGTCCCTTTAATTTTCTTGTCTGCAGAATCCACTGTAGCAGTTGAATAAAACTCCAAAACTTCATTCTTTCATATCTTTGTTGGTTCAGAAACCAAGTACTCCAATCCATTTTCTGAAATTAGGGCAATAACACCCTGAATTTCATCTGAAGCTGTTGCGAAACCTTCATGAACAAGTTCATAACCTTCATTGACTTTGTCTTCTTGACGAGGCGACATTGACGGAAGAGTTGGAAGAGAAGAGAAGAGAAAAGAAAAGCTTTGTCGACAGAAGGTGGAAAGTCAAGAATACTGAAGTCGTAGTCGACCAGATTTTGGTTTAACTTATTTATAGTATAAGTGTAAGGGCAGGTCAAAAGACATGCCAGAGTCGACAAGTTTTCATACGTGTCGACACAAATGACCTAGGTGATGGAGACGACGGCCCTCAACGTGTTGAAGACGGAGACGGCACGCTTACGGAAGTTATCTCACCGCCTCCAAGTAAAGATTTGCAGCGTCGTGACGACCATGTGGAGCGACGTCAAAAGATTCGCCCGCGGCGCAAACCAATTTAATGATAGCTTATTTAATTCTTTTTCATGTTTTTATTTGGCAAATGTTTATGGCAATGTTTATGCCATGTTGTGTTTTAATTTTTATGTGTGTGTTTTATTTAGTTGATTTGGGCTGCAAATAGCTAAACATTTGATGTAGCCTATAAATAGGCAAGGTTGTTCTCATAATTGATGAGTGAATGAAGAAAATTGAAACCCTAGCCTCCTTTGAGAATCTAATCTTCTCTTCCCCTCTTGGCCGAACCCTCCCCTCCCCTCTTCCTCTTGGCCGCCGGCCCTCCTTCCCCTTCCTCTTGCTCGGCTTCCCCTCCTCCTCCTCCTCCTCTCCCTTTACCTCCAAGGAAATCTGACCACCTCCCCTACTCCTTCTCCTCTCTCGGCCACCCCCCTTAGCCGCCTCCTTCATCTCCCTTTCCCTTGCTCCAATCGGCCAACCACCACCTCCACCTCCTCCAAACCCGACCCCTCAACTCCACCTCTAAATTTCGGCCACCCTCTCAAGTCCACCTCTTCCACCCCCAAAAAACCGACCACCCCTTTTCCCCACTCACAAAACCTTACCACCTTCTAGAACCCCTTAGCCATAGTGAAAATCGGCCTAGTTCAAAAGTGCTTGCCTCCATGTGGTTCTCCTAACACCGGCGTGAAGCGACGAAGGCGGGCAAGATTTTCATCTTCTTCCGGCACAACTCCAGCGGAGCCGTTGAGAGGCGATCCAAGTAGAGAGTAATCGGAATCACCCATTCCGATTGGGTAACGAATCCCCTCCTACCTCTTGTGTGTTTTCATTTCTTAGAATAGATCTTGTGGTGGAATGTTTTCGGCGTTGTATTGGATAGCTAGAAATTGAATCGTGGATTCCTCGCATGTTTTGTATTTCCCTTTATATTCGTTTATATTCGAGAAGGTTTGGCGAACCTCATTTGACTTTTGTTGGGAGAGATCTACCCTTTCCGAATCGACTTTTTTTCGGTAGATCTCTTTTGGTACAACTTCGCTCGGTCGGACCCAATATTGGTCCTTTTAGCCCGATTGAACATTGGCCCTATAGCCCTTGTTGGATCCAACCCGGTGTGGCTACCCGTATGCTAGCATACTCTTGATAGATTTAATTGCATGGTGTAGCGTAGAGCGATTGTGCGAGTTTAGGAGTTGGATCGTAGAGTGTCGTGGCGTTAGACCGTATTTCCATTTGGTGTGAAACGTGCATCCCTACATCAATTTGGTATCAGAGGGAGGTTCACGTCAATTTCCTAATTGGCACTCCTCCCCCTCGTTTGTGGCACATTCGAACACCTTTTTCCGTTTCGTTGCAAATTCATGAAACTAGTTTTTCTACATAATGGTCTGCAAATAGCGGCCTTAAAATGTCAACTTTTCTCAAAATATAAAATTTCTGGAATTTCTCCCTCTAATTATTAGTAAGAAAACCAAAAAAAAATATATTTTTATTAAGTACTTATTTTTATTAATTAATTTGAAAATTTAGTATTTGGTGTGCTAATAGCGGTCTAGATTCTTACTTTCTAAATAAAAAAATTCCAGCAAAATTTTTTAATGTTCATCCTATTTTTCCAGCAAAAACCCTATCCTATAATCTTTACAACCTTAGAGGTTTAGCGGGAACAAATCAATCTTTAAAAAATAAATAGACCCAGGCTTTTTCTTTTCTTTTCATGTGCACCGGTTCTGGTTGAGATTTCTCTCCGGTTCCCCCGGAAATGGCCCATGACATCAACGTCACCCGAGGAAAATCATTTATGATGGGTTGTCGGAGTCCTCCTTCCCCACCTTCCTCGATTGGTGCATTTCGCAAGGAGATGAACCGCAAATTTGACAACCTTGAGGATTTTTTAGCCCAACTTAGTGGTCAGTTTCCGACGTCTCCTCTTGAGGCCCCTAGACAACACCACCAGTGTGATGGTAATTCTAAGTCAACTAGGATCGTATCAGCCCCCTACAATGGGTTGGGAGGTCCCCATGCCTTCCTTAGTTGGGTTGTTGAGTTGGAGAGTTACTTCGAGCGTGCACTTGTGCCAGACCACTCCCAGGCTTGCGTTGCGAGTATACAATTAACTGGTCTAGCCTGGCGCTTTTGGAACAGCGCCAAGAGACATTATGCACCTGATGCCAGTTGGACTATCATGAAAAGTCTTCTCACCCAACAGTACGCTCCTGCGGAATTGTTGGATGTAGTGACACCTTTACGGCGGGGCACTAGTCCCTTTCCTGTTTATGAGAGTGTTCCTATCAGCGTGACTGACTCTGATCTTGTGACTACGAGTATGCCCGTCACTGAGGACGGTGCTGTAAATGTTGACAACATGAGTGACGATGAGGAGATCGGTTACCCTAGTGACCTGGATGAGGATTTCTCCTTTGAGGATTCATTTCCACTTCCCCTCGTCCATGTTTCTGAACCCATTTTTGAGTCTGAGTTGATAGAGTCATCTTGTGGCGATTGCCTCTCTGATAGTGAGTTAGGTGATGACGAGCCCGATGAATTTTCTTTGAAGGAAAATCCTCTGTTTGATTTCTCGGTTGATTTTGAGTGCTTGCACCCGAAGTATGATACCTGGACGATAAATCCGTATTTTGGCTTGAGGTATGACTTAGCCCCTCCTCTGAAATCTATTGATGCTCCCATTCATGAGATTCGTACCGCTACTGATGTTGTGATTGATGTGTTGGAAGTTTGTCCTAATGAGAGAGTACTATTGTTGGAAGACGTTATTGATGTCTGCCCGGATGAGCGTCCCCTGACGCTAACTCCGTCGCGTGAAATTAATTTTGATCTCGACTCTCTTCCAGTTTTAATTTTACCGACTCTCCCTCTTGATCGGCTGATCCGACTAGCGGACCCTTTTGGACACAAGTTTGGTATGTCTGATCTGGATCATTCTATTTGGCCAACCTTGCGGGTCCCTCCTTTGGACATGTCACCTTTGACGGTTCGTTACTCTACGTATCCATCTATGGTTATGTCCACGACTGTTTTTGATCCTTATTCTGTGGCCATTAGGCCTATTATCCTAGCCGTGTCTCGATATATTTACTCTGTCGGTTTGCCTGCTTATGTTTTTCTACCCCCTGATGTAGTCCTATTAGCGCCACCTGATGTTATTATATTGGTGCCACCTGATGTAGTTCCGCTGGTGCCACCCTATTTATTTCAGTCAATGACCACGGTTTGGCCCCTTGAGTTGTCTCGCTCGCTCCTCTTATCACACCTGAGAGCGTCCAACTCTTTTTGTATTTATGATGCACGGATTCCCATGGCATATCTGCCTGCCAAGTGTGGTCATAATAATTTTCGAGTTAGAACTGCGACTATGGAGCCATGTGAATTCATCTTTGATGTTAAGGCTCCCATCCCCCCTGACTTAACCCCTATATCCTCTGTATTTGGGTGAGTCACGTAGCCCATGGTTTCACTCCCCGCGATTACGCTCATTATGATCCCCTTTCACATAAGCACATTAGTAAAACGCTAGCCCTACAAATTAATTCGTATCATATTTATGCTAGCTTACATAAAAGAGTATCTCACTATAAGAGGATCGATTTAGATTTGGTGCGTCTCGACCCTAAACGGATGCCTTCGGGCACTTTAGAAAGCTGGCGAATTGGTAAGCGAAACCTTTATCGGATATTAATGAAATTTGGAGAATTTACATATCATCTGAAGCTTTCCATTGATTGGGGTATTACCCCTTATTTTGATGTTTCTAATTTAACGCCGTATGATTCTCCACCACATGATTTATCTGCCTGTCCGTTTGGGTCCACCTTGTTCTCTTTGGGGTTGGGTTGTGAGTTTATACTTGGATTGTTTTCTTCTTCGGACTTCTCTGGAGGTACGTTGGTTGTTGATGCTAAATTTTGTTTTCCTTTATTGCCTAATGCTTCTCCAAGGTTCCCTAGGAACAAATTTTTGCATGACAGGATACTCCAGGTTGTTGAGCTCTTCTTCCCAAGTGGGGTTGTCTGCCACTCTGAGGTACTTTTGGATGATGCTTCCCCGCACCGGTACTTTCAGACCTACTCATCGGTGATGAGTAGTTTTAAGCGGGGGAGGATTGATGGAGACGACGGCCCTCAACGTGTTGAAGACGGAGACGGCACGCTTACGGAAGTTATCTCACTGCCTCCAAGTAAAGATTTGTAGCGTCGTGACGACCATGTGGAGCGACGTCAAAAGATCCGCCCGCGGCGCAAACCAATTTAATGATAGCTTATTTAATTCTTTTTCATGTTTTTATTTGGCAAATGTTTATGGCAATGTTTATGCCATGTTGTGTTTTAATTTTTATGTGTGTGTTTTATTTAGTTGATTTGGGCTGCAAATAGCCAAACATTTGATGTAGCCTATAAATAGGCAAGGTTGTTCTCATAATTGATGAGTGAATGAAGAAAATTGAAACCCTAGCCTCCTTTGAGAATCTAATCTTCTCTTCCCCTCTTGGCCGAACCCTCCCCTCCCCTCTTCCTCTTGGCCGCCGGCCCTCCTTCCCCTTCCTCTTGCTCGGCTTCCCCTCCTCCTCCTCCTCTCCCTTTACCTCCAAGGAAATCCGACCACCTCCCCTACTCCTTCTCCTCTCTCGGCCACCCCCCTTAGCCGCCTCCTTCATCTCCCTTTCCCTTGCTCCAATCGGCCAACCACCACCTCCACCTCCTCCAAACCCGACCCCTCAACTCCACCTCTAAATTTCGGCCACCCTCTCAAGTCCACCTCTTCCACCCCCAAAAAACCGACCACCCCTTTTCCCCACTCACAAAACCCGACCACCTTCTAGAACCCCTTAGCCATAGTGAAAATCGGCCTAGTTCAAAAGTGCTTGCCTCCATGTGGTTCTCCTAACACCGGCGTGAAGCGACGAAGGCGGGCAAGATTTTCATCTTCTTCCGGCACAACTCCAGCGGAGCCGTTGAGAGGCGATCCAAGTAGAGAGTAATCGGAATCACCCATTCCGATTGGGTAACGAATCCCCTCCTACCTCTTGTGTGTTTTCATTTCTTAGAATATATCTTGTGGTGGAATGTTTTCGGCGTTGTATTGGATAGCTAGAAATTGAATCGTGGATTCCACGCATGTTTTGTATTTCCCTTTATATTCGTTTATATTCGAGAAGGTTTGGCGAACCTCGTTTGACTTTTGTTGGGAGAGATCTACCCTTTCCGAATCGACTTTTTTTCGGTAGATCTCTTTTGGTACAACTTCGCTCGGTCGGACCCAATATTGGTCCTTTTAGCCCGATTGAACATTGGCCCTATAGCCCTTGTTGGATCCAACCCGGTGTGGCTACCCGTATGCTAGCATACTCTTGATAGATTTAATTGCATGGTGTAGCGTAGAGCGATTGTGCGAGTTTAGGAGTTGGATCGTAGAGTGTCGTGGCGTTAGACCGTATTTCCATTTGGTGTGAAACGTGCATCCCTACATCACTAGGTCTCGACAATATGTGTTTTAAGTCGACACGACTATGTGTCGACATACTAATGTCAGAGTCGACAACTTATCTTAAGTCAACACATTTATGTGTCAACAAACTTGTGTCTGAGTCGACACACTTGTGTCTGTGTCGACACTTACTACTTAAGTCTCGACAGACTTGTGTCGACACTTGCTTTTGTGTGTCGACACTTGCTTTTGTGTGTCGACACATGAATCCACTCGACATATGATCTCGATAAAGTTGTGTCGACATCAATTCTTCTGTCGACACAGATACTGTTTCTGTGTCGACACTTCCTTTTACTTAGTCGACACAACATATTGAGTGTGTCGACACAGCTTGTTTGTGTCCACACAAACATTGTACTTAGACAAATTTCATGAGAAATTTGATGCTAACATATTCACCTTAGGGATACTTATGCTAACCTATTTTAGGTTCAACATCCCTAATTTAATTTTAAAATAATTGAATTTAGTTTCATCCAGAGGTTTTGTAAAAATATCAGCTATTTGATTATCAGTTTTCACAAATTCTAGGCTAATATTTTCCTTCTCTACATGTTCTCTGATGAAATGAAATTTAATTTCTATATGCTTGGTCCTACTATGTGATACAGGATTCTTAGCAAAAGAAATAGCACTAGTAGAATCACAAAATAGAGGAATTCTACTTACCCGGATGTCATAATCTTCTAGTTGATGTTTTATCCACATCAATTGTGCACAACAGCTACCTGTAGCTATATTCTCTAATTCAGCTGTTGATATAGCTACACTAGTTTGCTTCTTGCTACTCCATGACACCAGTCCCACCAAGGAATTGATAAGTTCCTGTGGTACTCTTCCTGTCTTCTTTGCATCCAGCAAAGTCTGCATCTGAGAAACCAGTTAGTAGGAAATCTCTATTCTTAGGATACCAAAGGCCTAAATTAGGTGTACCCTTAAGATATCTCAGAATTCTCTTAACTGCAGTATAATGAGATTCCTTAGGGCAAGATTGATACCTAGCACAGAAATATGTTGAATACATGATGTCAGGTCTATTAGTAGTCAAATAGAGTAGAGAGCCAATTATCCCTCTATACAAAGACTCATCAACAAGTTTTCTTACCTTATCTTTGCCTATAGGAATACTTGTTCTCATAGGAGTTTTCATTGTAGAAGCTGAGTCCAAACCATACTTCTTAATTAACTCTTTGGTGAACTTAGACAAGGATATGGACAATCCATTCACAGTCTGTCTAACTTTCAGTCCTAAGAAGAACTTCAGCTCTCCCATACTGCTCATCTCAAACTTCCATTGCATAAGTTTGGCAAACTTCCTACAAAGGTTATTTTCAGTAGAACCAAAGATAATGTCATCCACATATATCTGGACTAGTATTATCTTGCCTTTTGATTCCCTATAGAATAGAGTTTTGTCTATCTTTCCTCTAGAAAAGATAAGGTTTCATACCAAGCCCTTGGAGCTTGTTTCAAACCATATAGAGCTTTTCTAAGCCTATATACATAATCAGGAAAGTGAGAGTCTACAAAACCTGAGGGTTGTTCAACATAGACTTCTTCTTTTAAATCACCATTCAGAAATGCTGATTTCACATCCATCTGGTATACCTTGAACCCTTGATAGGCAGCATAGGCCAAGAACAGCCTTATAGTCTCCAGCCTTGCCATTGGAGCAAAGGTTTGATCAAAATCAATACCTTCCTCTTACCTGTAGCCTTTTGCTACCAGTCTAGCCTTGTTCTTGACTATGGTGCCATTCTCATCAAGCTTGTTCCTGTAGATCCATTTAGTTCCTATTATGTTGTGATCCTTAGGTTTTGGCACCAGTTCTCAGACTTTACACCTTTTGAACTGACTGAGCTCTTCTTGCATTACATCAATCCAGTTGGTGTCTTGCATTGCTTCTTCAATCTTCCTGGGTTCTATTTGAGACAGGAAGCTAGAACATAGAACTGTGTTTATGCTCCTGCTCCTTGTTAGAACACCTTGACTTGCATCACTAATTATTTGGTGAACTGGATGATCCTTCAGGTGTCTCCTTGCTAGAGGAAATCTGTCAGCATTATGGCCTTCTCCAGTTTCCTCAACTTGATGCTCCACACTGTCTTCTTCATCCAGAGAGACTTGTTCTCCCCCTGAATAGCTGGCATCTTTATCTTCATCCAACCTAGTAGGAACATCTTCATTGATGGTCAGCTTGTCCAGCCTATCTGCTAGACCTGTAGAGCTAATAGAAGAACTAGACAATTCATTGTTAATAAATTTTGACTCATCAAATACAACATGCACAGATTCTTCTACAACTTGGGTAGTCAAGTTGTAGATTCTGTATGCTCTACTTTGGTTGTTGTACCCAACAAATATCCCTTCTAGGGATTTGGAAGCAAACTTAGTTTGGTAGTGCTTACCATTGACTGGTACAAAACACTTGCTACCAAAGATTCTGAAGTAAGATATGTTTGGTTTTCTTCCTTTCAAAATCTGGTAGGGAGTCATCTTGTATTTCTTGTTGATGGAGGCTCTATTGAGCACATGACATGCAATATTAACTGCCTCAGCCCAGAAGTATTCAGGGAGAGTAGTATCATTTAGTAGAGTTCTACTAGCCTCAATTAGAGTCCTATTCTTTCTTTCAGCAACACCATTTTGCTGAGGACTTCTAGGTGAAGAGAATTAATGATGAATCCCAAGTTATTCACAGAATCTTGTCATACATTCAGATTGAAATTCAGTTCCATGGTCACTTCTGATTTTGACCACTGAACTGTTGTATTCATTCTGTATTTGTCTAACAAAAGTCTGAAAAACAGATGGAGTTTCAGATTTCTGCCTCAAGAAGAAAACCCATGTATATCTGGAATAGTCATCCACAACAACAAGTGTGTATACTTTCCTACTAAGACTTTGAACTGGCATAGGACCAAACAAATCTATATGAATGAGATACAAACATGTCATTGAATCTTTGATGTCAAGTGCTTGGAAAGAGGACTTAGTCTGTTTGCCTTTTTGGCAAGCTGAGCACACACCCTCTTTGATGCACTTAATTTGAGGACCATTTGTAACACCCCAAAAATCTCAAAATTGAATTTGAGGTGCAGGCTGTTTGACACGGCCTGGGACACGGGCGTGTCCCAGGGCATGTCGGGGGTACATGGCCTGGGACACGGGCGTGTCCCAGGGCATGTCACTCAAGAAATAAGCGGATGGAGTCAGGGAAGTACACGGCCCAGAACCAAGCCTTGAACACGGCCGTGTCAGATTTGACACGGGCGTGTCCGATGCCGTGTGCCTACCCGTGTACTGCTTGTTGGTTTTGGAGCTCGATGTGGTAGGGGTGACACGGGCGTGTAACATGACTGACACGGGCGTGTCAGGTCCGACACGGGCGTGTCGATGCCCGTGTTCTGGTAGAGTTCAGTCGGTACGAGTACCGCGTGTGCCGCTTAAGGGTACACGGCCTGTGACACGGGCGTGTCACAGGCCGTGTCAGCCAAAAAAAATGGGATTTTGGAAAAATCGTGGTCGTTCCTTTTCTCTATTTAAATCCAAAGGCTCAGGTGATTCCTTGCTGGATTAATTCACCAGAGGCTTAATGAAGAGTTCATTCTTCATTTGGTTAAGGAAGAGAGAAAGAGAGAGGAGGAAGAAGAAGGAGGAGGAGATCAAGCCACCGGCGGAGCTCCCGTGGTCCGATTCAAGATCCGAGGCCAGCGCTGTGAAGGAAAAGCTGCTGCGGTGCTTTCTCACCGGCTAGATTTTGATGGCTCCCAAGAGATCGTCAAGGGTAACGATCTCCCTTCTTGGACATGTGAAGTCCTTCTTTTCTGTATTGCATAGGGAAAACCCTTCCCTGCGAGTGTGCGGTGGGTTGTGGCATCCCTTGGGGTAGATATGTGAAGTCCCCCTTGTTAGAGTCCGGAATTGGAGTACGGATATTGGCATCCTGTGAAAAGCCCATCTGGACATGTTGGTCTGGATTGGTGATGCTTGTTTGCATATCGGAGAAGACTCCGTGGTTATGTCTTGTTTGTCTTGTGCCTACCTGTTGCTTGGTGCAGCAGGAAGTACTGGATGAAGTCCAGGAAATGAAGAGGGTTGGATGCAACTCTTGTAGCCGTGCGTTGCCACTTTGTGTGTGGTTGAGCCGTTGGGCTGCAACTCGATGAAAAGGCAGAATGCCGAACAGGAAAGGTGAAACCGACCCGCGCCTATAAATTACCATGGATACTTCCGTATTCGAGGTGGCACAGCGACTTAAGCAACGGGGGGTGGCTGATCCGTACCTGCGTTATGTCCGTCCGACTGGGAAGCCTGGTTATAGGTTTGTTGGAGCGCATAATGAGAGTCTTAGGCCCGCGCACCAAAAAGACTAGAATGCTCAATACCGTGTAAACGGTGGTGTTGACCCTGGTTTTCCGGTGCACCAAGAATGTGCCCTGAGTACACGGACTGTCGGGCCGTGTGGCCGACGGTTGTGATGGCTTGAGTGTGCCTGCGAGCACATATTTGCTATTGTTGATACCATGCTGTGCAGGGAAGGAATGCTACTGCCCCGAGAAAGGGGTAGGATTGTTATAATTGGGTCAGCTGAATGCTGACCATTGCCATGTTTGCCACCGTTTGGGTGGATTGTCCCTATGCAGGTGTTGGAGAGCCAAGTGGTAAATGAAGGGCTGAAGCCCTTGCTGCTGTTGCTGCTGCTGCTACTGCGGCTGGCCCTTAAAGGCTATGCGAATGTTTTTGTTTGTTTTCTTTTACTCATGTATGGCCGGCCTGCGCGCCGAGGTTTGTAATCCATACGGTGTGGAAAGAGGAACTGTAAGGCCTTAAGGCCAAACCCTGTGTATTTGTTGTACATTCCGTGGCTGTATATATAACTGTGGTTTATATATTGGACATTCCTGGTTAGAGTTCAATTTACAACTTTAAGCTTCAGCTAGCATGCTCTGAGTTAGGATACGGGTATGGTTTGGTATTATCCTGTGACCTCACCGTCTGTTTGTGTCATATAGTGTGGGGCCCCGGCCGGACCTTCTACTATACGTCATGTAACGGATGGGGTCGTTATATTTTGGTATCAGCTTCGTTCGGTCTTCCTCTTTCGAATTCGTGGTCGAATTCTTTTATGGGGTGGCGAGCGCGTGTTTGTGCGCCCTGCTGTAACGCTAATGAACTCTAGAATGTCCACTAAGGAATGTACATAATCTTGTTTGAGGAATCTGCGCGTTCCTTTTCTGTTGTTTTGCTTGCATGCGATTGCTAATGTGTGTCTTGTCCACCTATAGGTGACGCGTAGTGGTGCTGGGCAGTCTGAGCCCCAGCGCTCTGATGAGAGTGCGGCACCAGCTGAGGTGCCAACACCTCCTCCATCTGCGGAAACTATTCGCTTAGTTGCTGAGGCTCTCTTTGCCATGTTTCAACCGACTGGGCAAGCGCAGCCGACAGTTGTGCCAGTTCGTGTTGATGTAAGACCTGAGCCGGTTGAGGCAGTCGATCCACGAGCAGCTGATCGACAGTTGAAGCAATTCATGAGCTTCAGTCTGCCTACGTTTACGGGACTGGGATCTCCAACGCAGGCAGAGGATTGGTTATCGCGTGTCAAGCGGATAATGACAGCGATCAGGGAGGAGGAAACTCTAAAGGTCACCTTGGCCACCTTCATGCTTGAAGGAGAGGCGTGGTTGTGGTGGGACGAGGTTGAGGTACACCATTTGGCAGGCAAGCAATTAACGCAAGTATCGATTGAGGAGTTCTCTCGAATATTTCTGGCGAAACATGTCCCAGCGGCGCAACGCATTGCCATGGAAAATGAGTTCCAACGGTTAAAGCAAGGAGAAGATAGCGTGGATACTTACCTGCATGAGTTTACAAGGTTGGGACGGTATGCGGGAACAATCTTCGCGGATGACCAAAGGAAAACGAATAGGTTCTATGAAGGATTGCGGAATGAGTTGAGGTTCCTGCTTTCGAGTTCAGTGAACCAAGGGTTTCAGGCATTGGTTGATACTGCGTGTGCGTTGGAGAAGGACATGAGACGGGTGCAAGGGAACAAGGGCTTGGTTGTGTCGAAGCCAGAACAAGCACCTCGCCCTAGCAAATCGTTCTACCAGAAGAAAGGGGGCAAGAGGTCCAAGTCGTCTGGGCAAGTGTCTACGACCGTTGTGTCGGGGGCGACGTCAAGGCCGGAGTCTCGTACATGCTTTACTTGTGGCCGGGTGGGGCATCTAGCCCGTGATTGTCGGGTTGTTCAACCCAAAGGGGAAAAGAAGACGGGTGCGTCTTATGCTGAGAAGGGCAAAGTGGTGGTTGATTCCTCTGTGTCCCAGGCACAGCCCCGAATTTATCACCTTGGTCAGCAGGAGGCGATTAAGCAAAGTGACGTCGTCACAGGTACGAGTTAATATAGCTTACTTGCTTAAGTGCTATTGCCTTTTGTTATATATAGCTTGTGCATGATGTGTGTGCTGCAGGCTTTGTCCTGATTCGGAATCGTCCGGCGAGAGCCCTGTTTGATACGGGTGCTTCGCATTCTTTTCTGTCTGAGGACTTTGTATCGCGAATTGGGGTGCCAAGTCATGTGACGGTTGATAGTACAAGGGTGCTATTGCCGAATGGCTGTGTGATGCTTGCGGTCAGGGCTTGCGATGTGGATGTTCAAATAGGAAGTCAGGATTTCGGTTTGAGTGCAGCTGTGCTACCGTTATCGGAGTTTGATGTGATCTTTGGCATGGACTGGCTCTCGGAGCAGCGTGCCTTTATTGATTGCAACTCTAAGGAGATCACACTGGGCCAGAATACCGGACTTGTGACGAAGTTCGCTGGTATGCGAGGAGTTGGCGGGACTTTGTTGTCTGCGCTCCAAGTCGTCAATGCTGTTCGGAAGGGCGCGGAGTTATTCTTCACGCTAATTCAGGCTGTTGAGCCAAAGGCCAGTGTCGGTGAAGTTCTGGTTGTGTCAGAGTTTGTCGATGTGTTTCCTAAAGATCTTCCTGGGTTACCACCCCAGCGGGAGATTGACTTCTTTATTGAGTTGGTGCCAGGTGCTAAACCTGTGGCCCGCTCACCATATTGCATCGCGCCAAAAGAGATGGCTGAATTGAAAGTCCAATTGCAAGAGTTGTTGGAGCAGGGATACATACGCCCAAGTATGTCACCTTGGAGCGCGCCTGTTCTATTTGTGAAAAAGAAAGACGGTAGTTTGCGGTTATGTATTGACTACCGCGAATTGAATAAGCTAACGGAGAAAAACAAATATCCGATCCCACGGATTGATGACCTATTTGATCAGCTGGCAGGATCAACGGTCTATTCCAAGTTGGATTTGAAATCGGGATATTATCAGTTGAGGATTCGGGAAGGTGACATTCCCAAGACGACGTTTGGAACACGCTACGGTCATTATGAGTTCACGGTAATGTCGTTTGGCCTATGTAATGCGCCTTCGGTATTTATGGATCTAATGCATCGAACGTTCCGAGAGTACTTGGATTTGTTCGTGATTGTGTTTATCGATGACATCTTAGTATACTCTCAGTCGGAAGAGGATCATGCAAACCATTTGTGGTTGGTCTTGCATACCCTGCGGAGGAATAAGCTTTATGCCAAGTTCTCAAAGTGTGAGTTCTGGCTCTCCTCAGTAGCCTTTTTAGGCCATGTGGTAAGTGGAGAAGGTATCGCGGTGGATCCGTTAAAGATAAGTGCCATTCGAGATTGGCCAGTGATGTCTTCAGTGGCCGAGGTCAGGAGCTTCCTTGGGCTTGCGGGCTACTATAGACGGTTTGTGGAAAACTTCTCACGGATTGCTTTACCTCTGACCACGCTGACGAGAAAAGATCAAAGGTTCATTTGGACGCCGGAGTGCGCGCGTGCTTTTGAAGACCTGAAGAGTCGTTTGACCACGGCGCCTGTGTTGACATCGCCATGTGGTACAGATGGCTATGAGATCTATAGTGATGCTTTCGGGAGCGGCTTAGGCTGCGTTCTTCTGCAGTTTGGAAAAGTGATTGCTTATGGCTCGCGTCAGTTGAAAGTGCATGAGCAGAATTACCCCGTCCATGATTTGGAGTTGGCGGCAGTAATCTTTGCGCTCAAGTTGTGGCGGCACTATCTTTATGGCGTTAAAGTGAACATCTATACAGATCACAAAAGCCTAAAGTACTTGTTGGATCAGAAGGATCTGAATATGCGACAACGAAGATGGATGGAGTTCCTTGGGGACTACACCTTCGAGATTCACTATACTCCCGGGAAGGGAAATGTGGTCGTTGATGCTTTGAGTCGGACTCCGGTACGGGCAAGCTGGTTGCAGAGGCATGATCAGCGTTTGATCCAGGACTTGGAAGCATTGAAGATATCGTGCGTTGACAAGGGTTCTTCGACCGATGCATGCTTGAACTGGACGGAGGTTCAGTATGACCTTACGGACAGAGTTCGGCAAGCAACGGAGCTTGATGAAAGTCTCCAGCGCTATGCGAAAGATGGGCCGGATGACCAGTTCTCGTGGGATAACAGTTTGTTACGAAGAAATGGTCGAGTGTGCGTTCCGAGTGTGGGTAAATTGAGGGAAGAGTTGATGTACGAAGCTCACTTTGCAAAGTACTCAGTTCACCCAGGTAGCATAAAGATGTACAGAGATCTGAAAAAGCTGTTCTGGTGTCCCGGACTAAAGAAAGATGTAGCACGTTATGTGGCGAAATGCCATACTTGTGCATTGGTGAAAGCGGAATGCCAGAAGCCTGGCGGTTTCCTGAAGTCGTTACCGATTCCGGAGTGGAAGTTCGATGACATTTCGATGGATTTCGTGCACGGGTTGCCGAGATCTCAACGCGGTCATGATTCAATCTGGGTGATTGTGGACCGGTTGACAAAAGTGGCGCACTTCCTTCCAAACAGAAGAGACGATTCAGTGGAAATCTTGGCCAAGCTTTATGTGGAGCAGATTGTTCGACTGCACGGTATTCCTCGGAGCATCGTCAGTGACCGTGATGGGCGATTCACATCGAATGATTGGCGGCTAGTTCATCAAATGTTGGGTACAAAATTAGCGTTTAGTACGGCCTTTCATCCCCAAACGGATGGCCAGACTGAACGAACCAACAGGACGATGGAGGACATGCTCCGCATATGCGCCCTAGACTTTGGTAAGAGGTGGGAAGATTATATTTTTCTTGTAGAATTTGCCTATAATAATAGCTACCAAGCGAGCATTGGTATGGCACCATTTGAGGCTTTGTATGGTCGTAAATGCCATACACTGTTAGCTTGGGCAGAAGCAGGCGAATCTACGCTGAATGGGAAAAAGGAAGTCGAAGAAGCTACCTCGCTTATACGCTCTATTCGGGAGAGGATATTGATAGCCCAAGATCGTCAAGCAAAGTACTACAATGCCAAACATCGAAACGTGGAGTTCGCGGTGGGTGATTGGGTATATTTGAAGATCAAACCCTTCAAAGGCGTGTCCAGGATTCGGCGTTTGAAAAAGCTAAGTCCGAGGTATCTTGGTCCATTTGAGGTGGTGGAGCGAGTTGGGGAAGCTGCTTATCGACTAGCACTTTCAGCAGACTTGGGTGGATTACATGATGTATTTCACATCTCAGTACTTCGTAAGGCTGTTAAGGATCCAGCTCAAGTAGTGGAGAATGATAGGGTACCGGTCGATTATGGGCTAACGACAAAGGTGAGGCCCATTCGGATCGAGGATCGAGCTGAGAAACAGTTGCGGAACAAAGTGATCGGGATGGTCAAGGTCCGATGGGACAATTGTGGCCGTGAAGAGCTAACATGGGAGCAAGAGCAGACCATGCGAGCTGAATTTCCCGAGCTGTTTGTATAAACTGTAGACCGTGTACCTTTTGTTATAACAGAGTTATCAAGTTATAGCATTGGATTTTCTGGTTCCTTACCGTGTCAAATTTCGGGACGAAATTTTATTAAAGGGGGGAGGATTGTAACACCCCAAAAATCTCAAAATTGAATTTAAGGTGCAGGCTGTTTGACACGGCCTAGGACACGGGCGTGTCCCAGGGCGTGTCGGGGGTACACGGCCTGGGACACGGGCGTGTCCTAGGGCGTGTCACTCAAGAAATAAGCGGATAGAGTCAGGGAAGTACACGGCCCGGAACCAAGCCTTGAACACGGCCATGTCAGATTTGACACGGGCGTGTCCGATGCCGTGTGCCTACCCGTGTACTGCTTGTTGGTTTTGGAGCTCGATGTGGCAGGGGTGACACGGGCGTGTCACATGACTGACACGGGCGTGTCAGGTCCGACACGGGCATGTCGATGCCCGTGTTCTGGTAGAGTTCAGTCGGTACGAGTACCGCGTGTGCCGCTTAAGGGTACACGGCCTGTGACACGGGCGTGTCACAGGCCGTGTCAGCCAAAAAATGTGATTTTGGGAAAATCGTGGCCGTTCCTTTTCTCTATTTGGATCCAAAGGCTCAGGTGATTCCTTGCTGGATTAAATCACCAGAGGCTTGATGAAGAGTTCAATCTTCATTTGGTTAAGGAAGAGAGAAAGAGAGAGCAGGAAGAAGAAGGAGGAGGAGATCAAGCCACCAGCAGAGCTCCCGTGGTCCGATTCGAGATCCGAGGCCAGCGCTGTGAAGGCAAAGCTGCTGCGGTGCTTTCTCACCGGCTAGATTTCGATGGCTCCCAAGAGATCGTCAAGGGTAACGATTTCCCTTCTTGGACATGTGAAGTCCTTCTTTTCTGCATTGCATAGGGAAAACCCTTCCCCGCGAGTGTGCGGTGGGTTGTGGCATCCCTTGGGGTAGATATGTGAAGTCCCCATTATTAGAGTCCGGAATTGGAGTACGGATCTAGGCATGCTGTGTGAAGCCCATCTGGACATGTTGGTCTGGATTGGTGATGCTTGTTTGCATATCGGAGAAGACTCTGTGGTTATGGCTTGTTTGCCTTGTGCCTACCTGTTGCTTGGTGCAGCAGGAAGTACTGGATGAAGTCCAGGAAATGAAGATGGTTGGATGCAACTTTTGTGGCCGTGCATTGCCACTTTGTGTGCGGTTGAGCCGTTGGGCTGCAACTCGATGAAAAGGCAGATTGCCGAACAGGAAAGGTGAAACCGACCCGCACCTATAAATTGCCATGGATACTTCTGTATTCGAGGTGGCACAGCGACTTGAGCAACGGGGGGTGGCTGATCCGTACCTGCGTTATGTCCGTCCGACTGGGAAGCCTGGTTATAGGTTTGTTGGAGCGCATAATGAGAGTCTTAGGCCCGCGCGCCAAAAAGACTAGAATGCTCAATACCGTGTAAACGGTGGTGTTGACCCTGGTTTTCCGGTGCACCAAGAATGTGCCCTGAGTGCACGGACTGTCGGGCCGTGTGGCCGACGGTTGTGATGGCTTGAGTGTGCCTGCGAGCACATATTTGCTATTGTTGATACCATGCTGTGTAGGGAAGGAATGCTACTGCCCCGAGAAAGGGGTAGGATTGTTATAATTGGGTCAGCTGAATGCTGACCGTTGCCATGTTTTCCACCGTTTGGGTGGATTGTCCCTATGCAGGTGCTGGAGAGCCAAGTGGTAAATGAAGGGCTGAAGCCCTTGCTGCTATTGCTGCTGCTGCTGCGGCGGCTGGCCCTTGAAGTCTATGCGAATGTTTTTGTTTGTTTTCTTTTACTCATGTATGGTCGGCCTGCGCGCCGAGGTTTGTAATCCATACGGTGTGGAAAGAGGAACTGTAAGGCCTTAATGCCAAACCCTGTGTATTTGTTGTACATTCCGTGGCTGTATATATAACTGTGGTTTATATATTGGACATTCCTGGTTAGAGTTCAATTTACAACTTTAAGCTTCCGCTAGCATGCTCTGAGTTAGGATACGGGTATGGTTTGGTATTATCCTGTGACCTCACCGTCTGTTTGTGGCATATAGTGTGGGGCCTCGGCCGGACCTTCTACTATACATCATGTAACGGATGGGGTCGTTACACCATTCCTCACTAATCTGAAGCTGAACAACAGTCCTATAGAATTATAGTTCAGATGAGCTAGTCTCTTGTGCCATTTGACACACAGAGAAGCTTTCTCTCCTGCAACCAGACAAATTAGTGAGTTATTAAACTCAAAATCTAGGTTAAGATAATACACATTTCCTTTCCTAGTGCTAGTCAAAATGATCTCTTGATCAATTGACCTTCTTATCTGGCACTCCCCTTTGAGAAAAGAAATGACATAACCTAGATCACTAAGTTGACTTATGCTAATTAGGTTATGTTTTAAAACCTTCACATAAGCCACTTTAGTGATAGTAATTGAATCACTAGTAATGTTACCAAATCCTTTGATGATACCATTTTCCTATCCACCAAAGATAACTTTGGGTCCATTCTCTATGGGCACATAGTCCCTCAACATTCTCCTTATTCCTGTCATATGTCTGGAACATCCACTATCCAAGTACCATATAGGGGTATGGTCACTTGGATTCACCTACAACATATAAAGAATTACTTACCCTTAGAACCCAACTTGATAGTGTGTCCTAGGTCCTTGTTAGTTTGAAATCCTGCAACTGTTCTAACAGGAAAACTACTCTTGGTTTTAACACTAGTGTTAAACCAGAAATCCATGGCAAAGTGCCCCACCTTGCCACAACACCAACACTCAAACCTATTATACCTTTTCTTAGGTAAAGACTTTACTGCTTTGTTGTTAGTAGTCTTGTTGAGTGTTGGTGTTGGAGCATCACTCTTCCAGAAATCCTCTTGAACCTGATGGGCATGCCTATAGTGTGGTCTATAAGCATTTGCACCCTTGCCCATATGATTTCCATGCTCACAGTGACCATGTGTAGTGTCATGATCATACCTGTTAGTAGGATTCACCACCTTCCTAAAGAAAATAGGGGTTTCAGCAACTAGAGGCTGAACTGGGCCCTTACCTTTTCTATGTGAATTGAAGGCCCTAGTTCTTCCCTTAAAGCCTAGACCAGTCTTGCCTTTTTATGAAATAAAATTGTCTATTAGGGGTAAGAAAGATTTTGGCTTGGAGAATTTTGTCAATAGCTCTCTCTCTTGCAGAAGTTTTGCCTCTAGTTTCTTGATATGATTCTCTTTGAAAGAGAATGTGCCCATTTGAATAACTGTAATGTTCTTCAATTTGGCAACCTCATTCAGTTTTAGATCCAACATCTTAGCTGAATCTGCTGCAGCCAACTTAAGAGACTCAATCTCTTTGGCTTGCACTTTAACAAGAAACTTGCTCTTCTTCAGAGCTTGCAACAACCCACCATACTCATCAATGAGTTGGTGTACATCCCCTTCAGACTCAGATCCATCCACTTCTATTTAAGCAGATTCTTCTGATTCTGATATAGTAAAATAATCTAAAACTAAGGGAGAATAGTTTACTTTACTTGGTCCAGGCTGATCCTTGCACTGATCATCTTCAAATTGAGCCATCAGCCCTCTACAACAATGTTCTTCAACTCCATTTATGGAGTCCAGCATCTGTAGGAATTCTAGTTCCCTAGACTCCTCTTCTGTTGAGAATAGCCCAACATATGCTTCTTCTTCTTCTCCAGATTCTGAAGATGAAGAGTCTGTCCAACTCTTCTCCTTTTGAGCAACTAAAGACTTCTTATTCTTACCTTTGACCCGCTTCTTCTTCTTATCCTTTGACTCCTTTCTTTTGTCAGGACAGTCAGCTATGACATGTCTAGTCCTGTTGCAATAATAACACAATCTTAGTATTAGATTGTTTACCAGGTTTAGAGGCATACCTGTCCTCCTTGGGTGTCTTCTTCTTCCTATAGTACTCATCCTTGGAATAGGATGGAGATGATGGTTTTGTTCTCCACTTCTTTTTCTTCATAAACCTTTGGAATTTCCTTGTAAAGGCAGCAAAGTCCTCATCATAAGTATGACTATCTGATGTGTTATTGTTAGAAATTCCTTCTTCTGCCTCAGCACTCCTTCTGGGTGGAGAAGGAGATTTTCTCCTACCCATTCTTGAGCCTTCAGCTTTGAAGGGCACTGACTTTTCCTTAAACTCAAATCTGCTGCCCTTCTCCTCTTCTTTTCTGGCAGTAAGTTGCATCTCATATGATAGCAATTTTCTAAACAATGTAGGTGGAGGGGTATCAGCCAGCCTGGCCACATCTCTGATGGCACATATCTTAGTGTCCTAATCCTTTGTTAGAGACCTAAGAAACTTATAATTCAGTTTATAAGTGCTGAAGATCCTTCCATAGGTCATCAGCTCATTCACTATTCTAAAGAACTTCTTATAGCATTCAGCTATGGTGTCAGATTTAGCTTGTCTAATGCTCTCATACTCCTCGTTCAGCATAGACTTCCTGTCCTCTCTGACTTCTTCTGTTCCCTCCATGTAGACAATTAATGTGTCCCACATTTTTTGGAGGTTTTATAATGCACCAGATTCTAAAAAGTGGCATCATCTATTGCACTTACAATAATGTTTTGTGCTCTTTTATCTAGTGTTGCCAGGATGATTTCATCTTTGGTCATTTTAGAATAGCCCTTTGGAGTTTGAATGTTTGCATCAAGAACTGATACCTTCATTTGAATTAAGGGGCCTTCCTGTACTGTGATATAAATTCTTGGATCAGATGCCTCCATAAACAACCTGACCCTATCTTTCCAAATGCCAAAGGATTCTTTCTTGCATATAGGTAATTTCATTGATCCAAATTCCTTTTGATTCTCATTTGAACCCATTCTTGATATCTGTTATTTTCCTTGAAAAATAACTCTGACTATTAAGTCAATCTTTGAGTAACCTCCCTCTGATACCACTTGAAAGACTTTATTTCAAGAGCCTAAACACCTAGAGGGGGGGTGAATAGGTTCTAATCTTTTAAAGTCCTTTTTAGGCAAACAGATAGATAATTATTCAACACAGATTAATCAAATCATAGAACATAAACACATCACAGCAAACACCAGATCTATAGTGGTTCCCCAAGATATGGGTATATCCACTTTCCCCCTTTGCCTATCATGTAGATAACTGGATTCAGCCTAACTTCCTTCCACTGGCTCAGATCCCCAGATCTTACAATCTCAGAACCAAAATGGTTCCTACAGCTCAGACTTAACAAGTCCTACCTCAGATTCTTCCCCAGAATCCTACCTCAGGCCTCAGCCCTACCTCAGCCTTTATAACTAGGCTTATAACTCAGACTTTCCACAAGTCCTACACCTCAGGCAAACATCCCTACCCCAGCCTTTATAATTTCAGGCTTACAACTCAGATCTGATAATAGATCTTATAAGAAATAGAATGTAATAATAAACAAACAAATTTACCAACTAGATTCCTCTGTTGGTGAAGCCTTCTTGATCAGTTCTTGACTGAACTTGTCCTTCTGATCCAGCCTGACTTAGCTTCTCAAAGCTTCTTGATAGAACAAAATAAGGTGGATCTTCTTGCTGTTAAAGTTGATCTTCAGTCAGCTTCTTCCTTAAATTCAGATTGGAATCTGAATCTTTCTTACAGAATAATTCTGAATCTGTTTCTCTTCACAGAATTCTCTTTTTTCTTTTTTTTAACAATAATTATTCTGTAGTTTCCGATCTGTCTCTTATATAGAGTTTGCTTCATGGTTACCGGCTGATCCAGTTTATAATAAACTACTGACAGATCTGAAGAGGTGTCAGTCTGGGTTGATATGACAGTTTTCAAGTCACCAGACATGTCAGTAGATACGTCAGAGTCATTTCAACTCAGTACAAATCACTCAGCAGGTTGCTTCATATGTGTCGACACATATTGGCCAAGTGTCGACACAAGTCTTCATGGTGTCAACACAATACTCCAAGTGTCGACACAGACATACTTCTGCTTCTCGACACATCTTCTTTTGAATGTGTCAACACAAGTCCTGTGTGTCGACACAAATGCTTCCGGTGTGGACACAGTTATTGCTGGCAGATGGCATTGAGTATGTGTCGACACAAGTCATGTGTGTCGACACAGCTGCTTCTGGTCTCGACATAGCTGTTGTCGACATACGACGTTGAATGAATGTCGACAGTGTTGAAAGTATCCAGACGACGTTGAGTGTGTGTCGACACAAGTCTTGTGTGTCGACACAATTACTTATGGTGTCGACAAAACTACTGGCTCAAGTGTCCACACAAATCTGAGTGTCGACACAGCTTCTTCAGAAGTGTCGACTTAGCTTGAGTGTCGACGCAACTTCTTCATAAGAGTCGACACAACTTGAGTGTCGACACAACACCTTCATAAGTGTAGACACAACTTCAGAGTGTTGACACAAGTTCTTCATAAGTGACGACACAGCTTTTGGGTGTCGACACAGCTTTTTCACAAGTGTCGACACTTGTACTTAGAAAATTTTCTTCAAATGCTTAAACCTGCACAATGTAACTCAAACATCTATTAAAAACAAATTGATGCATATCATTGACTAAGATGAGGCTTCTCCAAATCTGGTACACATTTTCCAATGTACCCAGCAATCTCCCCCTATTTGGAGAAGTCATAACCCTTAGTCAAAGACATATATCTCTTATAATAAAACAGAAATAGAAATAGATGAACATTCAATTTACAGCAGGTAAACACATAATCATTGTAAACAACAAAGAAATTAAAACTTAACTGATTTCATTAAACTTTTAGAAAGAAAAACAATGTCATGTTTACAAGGATTCCTTTCTAGATCAAAACACAAAATGTTACATTGTTCTAATACATAAGCCTATCTATCATGTTATTGACTAGGCTCCTTAATGATAATTCCTTTGCCAACCTTGATCTTTGCCTAAACAGAAGGTTCAACATCTTCAGCAGGCTTCTTCCCTTTCAGTGATTTCTTCTTTAGTTCTTCAGCCTTAATTTTCTGCCTTTCAAAATAGTGGAATGGCTTTGGGAAGTACTTGCTTGGCTCTTGAGCACTAGCAGGTAGCTTCCCAGCCTTAGCTCTTCTTCTATGTTGAAGAATGGCTTCTTGTCCAGCTTGGTATTTATTCCATTCCTGTTCTGAATACCATTTACCCCTGTCATGGGTTTTATCCTTTACAGCTTTCCAGGAAGTAAGTATAATGTTTCTAGAAGTTGGGCTCAAGTGCTTAAAGTATGGATTTAGCTTAGCCTGCTCTCTGAATCTCTTCTTGGATAGTTGAGCTTCCTTCTGAGCTTCTAAGGCAGCTTTTGACATCTCTACTTTTTCCAGAATTACATTTTGTGCCTCTTGTGGAGGACTATACATTTTCTGCAATTCTTCTTGAACCATTTCAAAGTCTGCTGGGGGGTAGATCACCTGAGAAACTTCAGGCTGGTCTCCTTCAAGATAGGACGGTTGTATCCCAGATTCTGCTACATTATCATCATCACAAAGAGTATGATATCCAAGAGTGGCTCTGATGCTACTAGAAATCCATTTAGAATGGTCAGAGCTATCTTTGACTAGTAATCTCTCCCCCTTTATGACTTCTCTTTCAATATGACTTCTCAAATCATCCTTTTGAAACTTGACCTGATTAACAACATGGTCAGTTCCTTTCTTAAAGTAATCTCTGAATTTTATCAAGAAATCAGATATATTCTTTTGAGAAGCCTGAAAGGTGGCCTGAACCACAGCTATATCTTCCTTGATTTGCTTTGAAACTTCATCTTTCACAGTAGTTGATAAATGATTTATCTTTGACAGTATAACACAGTGTGAATCTTTAAGATTGTCATTCATTCTTATCTGATTTTCAAGTACATATCCTTGCTTTACTTCAAGTTCATCCACTTGAACTTTTATAGCTTGTTGTTGCTTGGACAGGAACACCACGGTATTACCTCCTTTATGGAAGCAATCTGTCATCTCCTTCTTATTTTGATTCACTTCAAATCTAATAGATTTGATATCCTGGGCCAATTGAAACTGTAACTCTTTATGAGTTTCATCCACATATTTTTCTATAGATTGTCTTTGTTCATCATATTTAATCTACATCTGGACCAGTAAAGAACTGAAGTCCAAGCTTGGTGCAGATGGTGTTGTGCTTATTTGCAATGCCTTTTTATATCCAAAACTCTTTTTCTTTAAAGCAGCTAGTTTCCTTTTCTTAGCCATTGTGTCTTCTTCATCTTCAGAAGATTAAGTTATACTTCCAATATCAACTATATTCTTTTCAGCTGGGGCATCCTTAGACAACTCCCCCCAGTCCTTGGAATAACTTTTTCTTGTGCAATCTGCTCCCCCTCAGTCCTTGCAGGAGGAAGATTAGAGAATAGGTCATCCATGGTGAATTCCTGCTGTATTGGCTCATTTTGAGCTTCTGTCTCAACAGTTTCTTGAGCTACAATGTTGATTTCAGATGCTATGCTCATGATAATATCTGCAGCCAAGCCACTTTTTAAGACTGCATCATCAATGCCTCCCCCTTGGGCAGGCAACTCAGTTGCTTTTTCTATGTGTTCTCCCCTGGAGTTGTGTCCATTTGTTATTCTTGGGGCACACTGCCCTACACTTGTTCTTGTGCATCCTTTTGTTGCTGGTCTTCATCAGAACTAAAGACCACTTCCTCCTCAGAATCACTGGAGGATTCAGCCTGTGGAACCACTTTCTTCTTTTTCTTATCTTTCTTAGTTTGCTCCTGAGGAGAAGGGACTTCCTTGGTAAGAACTCTATCCTACCTTGATAGATTCTTACATCCATCCTCCTCATATGATTTATTTTTGATCCAGCCACTTGTTTCAATACATCTGGTATTACAGCAGATAAGCATAAACTCAGAATTCTTCCCATGTTTGGTTTCTTAGTTCCTTCATGAACTTTATCAAACACTACTGCTGCCCAGTCAGTGTTTATCTTGAATATGATCCTTACCATAAGACTGAACATGTGGACAGAGATTCTATCATGTCCACCAGTTTTGCAAAGAATCACTTTTCCAACTACTTCAGATAGGAATTTTCCTTGGGAATTCATCCCTTTTCTGGTAATAGACGATCCAATCTTCATATAGCTTAAAGCTTCTGTAATCTGGGAAGGGGTTATTTCATCTGTATCCTTTACTGATAAAAGCTGAAGTGATTTCCTGATAGATTCTAGTGTGAGTTTCACTAGGGAATTTTTAACAGTCCCTTGAATTTTCTTGCCTGCAGAATCCACTGTAGCGGTTGAATAAAACTCCAGAACTTCCTTCTTCCATATCTTTGTTGGTTCAGAAACCAAGTACTCCAATCCATTTTCTAAAATTAGGGCAATAACACCCTGAATTTCATCTGAAGCTATTGCGAAACCTTCATGAACCAGTTCATAACCTTCATTGACTTTGTCTTCTTGACGAGGCGCCATTGACGTAAGAGTTGGAAGAGAAGAGAAGAGAAATGAAAAGCTTTGTCGACAGAAGGTGGAAAGTCAAGAATACTGAAGGCGTAGTCGACCAGATTTTGTTTTCACCTATTTATAGTATAAGTGTAAGGGTAGGTCAAAAGACATGCCAAAGTCGACAAGTTTTCATACGTGTCGACACAAATGACCTAGGTCTCGACAATACGTGTTTTAAGTCGACACGACTATGTGTCGACATACTAATGTCAGAGTCGACAACTTATCTTAAGTCGACACATTTATGTGTCGACAAACTTGTGTCTGAGTCGACACACTTGTGTCTGTGTCGACACTTACTACTTAAGTCTCGACAGACTTGTGTCGACACTTGCTTTTGTGTGTCGACACTTGCTTTTGTGTGTCGACACATGAATCCACTCGACATATGATCTCGATAAAGTTGTGTCAACATCAATTTTTCTATCGACACAGATATTGTTTCTGTGTAGACACTTCCTTTTACTTAGTCGACACAACATATTGAGT
This sequence comes from Platanthera zijinensis, assembly GCA_039513925.1. Classification (NCBI taxonomy): domain Eukaryota; kingdom Viridiplantae; phylum Streptophyta; class Magnoliopsida; order Asparagales; family Orchidaceae; genus Platanthera; species Platanthera zijinensis. Next base: position 93,971,688 of record CM077081.1, read on the forward strand.
GTGTCGACACAGCTTGTTTGTGTCGACACAAACATTGTACTTAGACAAATTTCCAGAGAAATTTGATGCTAACATATAAACCTTAGGGATACTTATGCTAACCTATTCTAGGTTCAACATCTCTTATTCAATTTTAAAATAATTGAATTTAGTTTCATCTAGAGGTTTTTTAAAAATATCAGCTATTTGATTATCAGTTTTCACAAATTCTAGGCTAATATTTTCCTTCTCTACATGTTCTCTGATGAAATGAAATTTAATTTCTATATGCTTGGTCCTACTATATGATACAGGATTCTTTGCAATAGAAATAACATTAGTAGAATCACAAAATAGAGGAATTCTACTTACCGGGATGTCATATTCTTCCAGTTGATGTTTTATCCACATCAATTGTGCACAGCAGCTACCTGGAGCTATATACTCTGATTCTGCTGTTTATATAGCTACACTAGTTTGCTTCTTGCTGCTCCATGAAACCAGCCTCCCACCAAGGAATTGATAAGTTCCTGTGGAACTCTTCCTGTCTTCTTTGCATCCAGCAAAGTCTGCATCTGAGAAACCAGTTAATAGGAAATCTCTATTCTTAGGATATCAAAGGCCTAGATTAGGTGTACCCTTAAGATATCTCAGAATTCTCTTAACTGTAGTATAATGAGATTCCTTAGGGCAAGCTTGATACCTAGCACAGAAACATGTTGAATACATGATGTCAGGTCTACTAGTAGTTAAATAGAGTAGAGAGCCAATTATCCCTCTATACAAAGACTCATCAATAGGTTTTCCTACCTTATCTTTGCCTATAGGCATACTTGTTCCCATAGGAGTTTTCATGGTAGAAGCTGAGTCCAAACCATACTTCTTAATTAACTCCTTGGTGAACTTAGACTAGGATATGGACTGTAACATCCCATTTCCGGCTAGACCCCTAGGAGTCGGTTAGACGTGACAGAACCCTGTGAAGCCCAAAAATTGAAATATATCGGGTCGAGGTTTCGGGTCACGGGTTGGTCACGCCCGTGACCGACCCGTCACGCCCGTGACTTTGGGCGTGACTCCTTCGACGATCGTCGATCTCCGCGAGACGATCGTCGAACTTGCTGCCCGGGCATGTCACGCCCGTGACCAAGGTGTCACTCCCGTGACCTAGGGCGTGACTCCTTCGACGATCGTCGATCTCCGCGAGACGATCGTCGATCTGGCAGCCTGGGCATGTCATGCCTGTGACCAAAGTGTCACGCCCATGACCAGGGGCGTGACTCCTTCGACGATCGTCGATCCCCGTAAAACGATCGTCGAAATTGAACTCGGGCCAGTCACGCCCGTGACCTAAGTGTCATGCCCGTGACCTAGGGCGTGACCAGCCTTCGACGACCGTCGATCTCAGTTCGACGATCGTCGACCTCAAAATTGCCGTTCGGGCCTGTCACGCCCGTGACCTAGGTGTCACGCCCGTGACCTAGGGCGTGACCACCCTTCGAAGACCGTCGATCTCAGTTCGACGATCGTCGTCCCCAAAATTGTCACCCGGGCCTGTCACACCCGTGACCTATGTGTCACGCCCGTGACATTGTCCGAAATGACGGTTTAGGCCCGAAATTATTCTAACACGCGTGGAAATAAATGCTGGTGTGGGAAGTTACACCAGGAGTAATTACGGGTTGTTCTTCCTTCTATAATTATATAATAAAGGAGGAAGTGTTGGTCCAATAGGAAACCGCCAACTGGACACACCTGTTCATCTTCCACCATTTCTTATCCCGTCACTGTAACTGAAAGGCTATTAAGAGGAGCCTTCATGGCCATTACGGCTTTACCCTTTCACCTCCCCACTTTCTGACTTATAAAAGCCCACTTGGGGCAAGAGGAGAAGTTTACACGCTCAAGTAAACGGATCAGATCTTTGTTCTTATTGTAGGAGAAGTTCGGCTACGCCACCACTGCGCCATGGCACCCCGTCGCTCTTCTCGCCTCCAAACCGCGAACAAGGTCCTCCTCTGCTTCTTCTCTTTCATGGGTAGATCTCAGGATTCTTAGATCGGAAGTTCGCGCTCAACGGAGCCGGACCCATCTCTCGTTTTCATGGGAAAACCATGAAAAAGGTATTTTTGAGTTCGCCGGAAACCGCCACCTCCGGCGGCCAAACCACCACCGACCGCTAGCCATCGCCTCAACGGAGGTGGTGGTGGTGGTGGCTGGCCAGGGAAGTGACCGGACGGCCGGCGACGGATCACGGAATGCTTACAGGAAAAATGGTTTTCTGTGTCTGTTTTCGGTTTCATGAAGAAGATGAACAGTAGAATAAATTTTATAATATATAGATTATTATATATTACATAATGGAAAGATGTATTATTTGAATATATTTTGGGGCTGCAAAATGAGGCACTTAGAGGCCGTTTTAGGAAAAATGACCAGACACGAAAGTCGTAGCCCTTCAAGTCTAGATAAATCTAAAATTGGTTTCAACTCGTTTGGGTAAGCGGTTCGGCCGCAGCACCCGTTTTAGTGGGGGCTGTACCTAGAGTTGGGCAGAAATTAAAATGGATGCCCACTCTTCGTCCCTTGTCCAAATGACCTGAAATTTGGGCAGGGGGTTAACCTTAGCTATACCTAACGGCAGACTAAAAATGGGAATTTTTGGAGATACTTTGCCTAAAGTTTTTTCTTTAATTTAATAAACTTAGAGGAATTTATTTAAGTGGTCAAATGACCTCCAACCCCTCCCAAATTTTGGTGAGTGGTCCTTGGATATTAAACCTAGGTCTGCACAAAATTCCAACTGATTTGGTGGAGTTTTGGGTGGGAAACCTTCTACCCTTAACTAGGCATTAGTGAGACATCTTTTAGTAAAAAGTGCACTAAGAGTTTGGAAAGGTCAAATCACCTCAACAGAGGCTGATATGCTGACCCCTGACTTAGAAGGGTGATATAACCAGCTTGGAGAAACATGGTGTGGATTAGGGTGGATTTTACCCTAAGAGATCGGCTCAAATCCAGTGGGTGGGAGTTTGAGGTTTGTGAAGGACATAGGAGCAAAAGCTCTTGTATGCCCTTGAAATTTGGAGGAGAGTGGGATGATATGCTGAAAACCCTCTGGTTGAAATAGTGAAGGAATTGGAGGTAATTAGGTAACTCGGAAGTTGAGATTTTGGATTAGGATAAACATGTAATTTAGTTATTTTAAGCACTAAATCTAATCTAAAAATTATGAAACTCGGGAGGAGGGAGTTTTAGGATGTTTTAGACTTATGGTAATTTTCTTGGAATTTTATGATTAAATAATATTATACTTCATGTGTTAAAGGATTATTAGCCCGATTTGTTGTTTCAAATATTTGGAGGTTTTAAATTAATTATAATCAGTTAAAATTCTGGATTCAGATCTTGACTAGTAGAACATTGATCACTGAATTTTTATAGAATTTTATGTTGAATAAATCTGGTACTTTGTTCACAGATATTAGAAAGGGGTTTTATTGTTTAAAAATTAATTATGGATAAAATACTTGCTGGAAAATTATGAAACTTGGCCAGTACTAATTTTAGGTCTTTATCTACATGGCATAAATTATTTAAAATTTTTGAAAGAATATTTTCTGTACTTGATTCATAAACGATAGAAGTTAGAGATTATTTCTAAAATAGTTTTCATGCTCTTTTGATGATAGAAAAATTATGATACTTAGGATTTAACCTATTGAGATAACCTACTATTTATCATAAATTTGCTGGACATCTTGCATGATTACTTAGGGTAGTTCATGTTCAAACCGGTAGCCCTTGGGATTTTCGAGGAATTTAATTAAATGCCAAATAGATTAGGAAAATTTCCATTTTCTGGATTTAGGTCATTTATATCATGGTGAGTCTCCAGTAAATAATTTAGGACATTTGGGATGAGTATTGGATCATTGCATAACCGGTTTGACATGAATCTAGGTCGGTCTGCATATAGCAATTGTGAAATGCAATAGGACACGATCTGAGGAAGGCATTGGAGTTAATCATATTGTCTGGGTGGGCAATGGTGGATGAAGTCACAATAGAAAGGTATAAAGATTAGTGGGAATTGGTGATAGCTAGAGTTAAGAGGTGCTCGGGTTTCGGCGAAAGATCGCCTTTTCCCGAAGAGAGGAAGGTTAAAAATCACCCTAGGATAGTCTATCGTAATATGAGAAGGGAATCGGGTTAAGGGAGATAAACCAATAACAATAAGTGCCTTGCGAAAGGGAACTTCGGGCCGTAATGCCGCCGTCTTGGTTCCTAGTGCCCCTTGAGAGCCCTTCACGGGGAATACCGGGGGCAGTCCTGGGCTAACGTAAACTGTATAACAAACCGACAAGAGTAACTTAGTAACTAGGGCTGCACTTTTCACAAACACTATTGGCACAGGAAGCTTGATGAGAGCTTCGGCTCGGTTGGTTTGGAGACAGACGTTTTGGTCCGGGGAGCTTCGGCTCGGTTGGTTTGGAGACGGACGTTTTGGTCCGGGGAGCTTCGGCTCGGTTGGTTTGGAGACGGACGTTTTGGTCCGGGGAGCTTTGGCTCGGTTGGTTTGGAGACGGACGTTTTGGTCCGGGGAGCTTCGGCTCGGTTGGTTTGGAGACGGACATTTTGGTCCGGGGAGCCTTGGCTCGGTTTTTGGGTGTTTACGATTAAACTTGCATGTGCATAAAATAGGAAAAGTTAAGGTGGTGGGTTTTACGATATCGGGGAGTTCGATTGCACCGACACCGATATCGTTGACTCGGCGAGGTGATTAGCACTTCGCCAACAGAAGTCCGGTGCGCCAGCCGGCAAGAGTACGCAGGCGTCCGCTTAGTGCACCAAGCGTTGAGGCGTACGATAGGTCAGACCAGTGGTGCTTTTACTGGTTTTGAGGTGGGCGAGGCCCAACCCACCGCTTCCGTCCGCCACTACGGAGGTATCCTGGGAGGTAACGGCTCCGAAAGGGGGAACTAAAGGTCTGTGTGCACAGAGTCGGGTGTGTGAGTTGCACTTGCATGTTTCATCATACCCACTAGAATGTCATAGCATAATCGATTCATTTAACCCTGAAACCTAAAGTATAAGTGGTATGGGACGCTTATACATTAGGACCTGCAAAACGACCCATTGGTCTATAAGCTTGTGTGGGCAAGTTTATAAATCAAAGGTTAATTTCAATATATAACAAACATTGTTGTTTGATAACCGACACCCCAAGGTATAAGTGGTATGGGACACTTATACGATGGGAGCCTTGCAAAAGATCCCTTTTGCTTATGTGTTCTCGCATAAGTGAAGGTTAAATTCATATATTTGCTTTTCTTACTGCTAGACCTATTATAACCATTATATCAACTGCTCACCGAATACAACTTGTTAGATTAGTTCCGCTGTCATCTGTTTCTTGATTAATCTCTACCGTCATGTCCTTCCCTTTCTTCCTCCCCGCTCGGTACCTAGGAGCCATGGGGGAAGGGGTGGGGGATGGTAGGGCTTAGTCTTTATGACTAATGGTTTTCGAACCGCATCATTTAGGGGATCGTGGAGCCCAGTATGGAGGAGTAGCCCCAGAGATCGGTGCGCCTAGAGATGGGGCAGTCTAGCTCCGGAGTTCTTTCAGCCGGGACCGTGAGTCTCGACCCTGAGTAGTTTCTGTTTTAGCTTCCGCATGAGTGATATTGTAGTGAGGACATGATGTACCGGGCATAAGCCCGCATTTATAGTACTCTGATGTTTTCTGTGGACACTCCCTTCGTGGAGATTTTTATTCTATATATGTGATCTATTGCTGTGGACTGCATTGCTCTTATTTCATTTATTTTGCTACCTTTCAGTGATCGAATTGGCCGGCAGAATCGGCGCCTTGTGGTGATAACCCTTCAGGACGAGAAGGTGTCACCGCAAAGCGGCGACTCTGGGCCGAAGACCCCAGTGGTTGAAAAAGAAAAAAAAAAGGGGGGTCTTACATGGACAATCCATTCTCAGTCTATCTAACTTGAAGTCTCAAGAAGAACTTCAGCTCACCCATACTGCTTATCTAAAACTTCCCTTGCATAAGTTTGGCAAACTTCTTCATAAGAGTCGACACAACTTGAGTGTTGACACAACAACTTCATAAGTGTTGACACAACTTCAGAGTATCGACACAAGTTTTTCATAAGTGTCGACATAGCTTCTGGGTGTCGACACAGCTTCTTCACAAGTGTCGACACTTGTACATAGAAAAGTTTCTTCAAATGCTTAAACCTGCACAATGTAACTCAAACATCTATTAAAAACAAATTGATGCATATCATTGACTAAGATGAGGCTTCTCCAAATCTGGTACATATTTTCCAATGTACCCAACACCGCTAATTCAATGCTAATGTAATGCCCTTACCCCAAAATTACTCCAATTAAAAGATTAAAATAAATTATCGAAAATTCATGGCATTACAATCACTCTCCCTAAAAGGAAGTTTTGGCTCAAAACTTAAAACGCAAATCGAACCTCAAGCCAAAAAAGGATAAATAAAAAAAAATTATAGAAAGGAAGACTTATCGAAGAAATCTAGGAGAAAAGATGAGGATGAGATTCTCTTATTGCAAACACCAATTCCCATGTTGCGCTCTTGACATCCTGATTTCGCCAAAGGACTTTAACCATAGGAATTGTCTTTCTGCTCAACACTCAATCTTGCATCTCCAGAATAAAAATAGGCTCCTCGATAAAGGAAAGATTAGGCTGCAACTAGGGATAGAGCTAAGGACTTAACGATCACTTCATAAACACTTTCACAGCTGGCTCAAATGAAACACGTCGTGAACACCAGGGAATGGAGCAGGCAACTCCAGCCTATAAGCAGACACTCTGATGCGCTCAGCAATATGAAAAGGTTCTCATATTTGGGATCCAACTTACGGACCTTCCCAAAACTCCTAACACCTAGCATCAGAGAGACTTTCAAGAAAACCATGTCCCCAACAACGAACTCAAGATCAACCCTCCGCTGATTTGCATACTTCTTGTAATGCTCTTGAGCCAAATAAAGTTTGTCACGGATATGCTTCACAAAAATGCTCATCTCTTCCAATGACTCTGAACCCAAAAATAGCTTATCACCCGCCTCGGCCAAAAATAAAGGAGTTCGAGAATGCCTCCCTTACAAAGTTTCAAAGGGGGGCATTTGCAAGCTTTGTTAATAGATATTATCATAGGTGAACTAGATGAGTCTAAGACACTCATCCTAGGCTCCACCATAGTCTAGGATATAACATGTAGTTAAGTCCTCAACAATCTGATTGACCCTCTCCGTTTGACAATTTTTCTGCAGATGATAAGCGGTAGTATACCTAAGGTCAGTGCCCAATGCTCCCTACAAGCTTTCCCAGAAACGAGACATAAACCTAGAGTCCTGATCTAACACTATACTCATTGGCACACCATGCAACCTGATAACTTCATTCAAATAAAGCTCTGCTATCTTCTCCATAGAGTAATTAATATTGAAGGGCAAAAAATGATCACACTTTGTCAATATATTGACTATAACCCATACATCATCATGCCCTTGAGGAGACCTCGGCAACCCTGTAATGAATTCATAAGAATGCTCTCCCATTTCTAACTAAAATATTCAAGGGGGTCAATGTCGAGAATATTTCCCTCAATGTTCCCTAAATTTGATTTGAAGAGGCATCACCATCAACACTAAGAGCACAGTTGTATTTGATATTGGTTAAGCTCATCATGTGCAGGATGTTCTTTAGAACAAGGTTAGACAGGTTGTCTAAGTGATTGTGATAGGTGGTCACAAGGTAAAGAGGTGGAGAGACAAAAATCTGTCTAATTACACAGGCATTGAGTGAAGCAAGTTAACTCAATGCCAGACACTAAGGAAGGATGCTGGAAAGGTTGAAACTCGCCTAAGTCCTCAGATATTGAGTGAAGCCAGTTCACTCAACGCCAGATGACAAAAAGCACTGAGTACAGCTTGGATAGTCATAGCCAAACTATTGGCAAGACAGAAAAGTGGTTAAGTCCACAGGCATTGAGTGAAGATAGTTCACTCTATAACACCCCAAAATCCCAAAGGTGAGTTCAGGCTGGGTAACATAGCCTGAGACACGGGCATGTCTAGGCACACGGCCTGGGACACGTGCATGTCCCAAGCCATGTTCTTCCCTGGGTTGTCTCGAGAGATCGACAAAGTGAGCACGATGTTTGTCGAGAGGGTACATGGCCTATGACATGGGCATGTCCTAGGCCATGTCACTCGAGAGGTCGACGAACTCCACTTGACGTAGTATAGTCGACACTCGAGAAGAGTGTCGAGTTAGGAACACGGCCTTTGATACGGGCGTGTCATAAGGCCGTGTCCTCCTCGGGTTTGTGCGGCCTAGTAAACACGGCTGGGCAAGGGCGTGTCTGCAGCTATGTCTAAGCATACGGCCTATGACACGGGCGTATCACAGGGCAGTGTCCTTCAATGGATTTTCCCAGGAAGTGAGGCGTGGTGAACACGGGCCAGACACGGGTGTGTCTAAAGCCATGTCAGGGCACACGACCAGTGACACGGGCGTGTCACATGGCCGTGTTCTGTTCTGGATGAGTCAGTTCGTGTATCGCTAGCAGTATACGGCTGTAATACGAGCATGTCACAAGCCGTGTCAGGCCAAAAAATAGACTTTTGAGGGCAATAAGTGGCCGTTCATTTCCTTCATCCTGGATCCTATGGCCCAGATTATTCCTAGTTGTGTTAAGTCATAGATTGGAATGAAGTTTTCAATCAAAGCTTGGGCCAATATCTTTCTAAAAGTGTAAAGAGAAGGGAGAGCAAGGAGGAGGAGAAGGAGAAGACCTGGCCACCGCAGGAGCTTTAGAGTTCCGATTCGAGATTCGAGGCCAGATCTGTGGAGGCAAGGCTACTACAATTCTTTTCAACCGGCTAGAATTTCTATGGCGCCAAAGAGATCGTCAAGGGTAACGATCTTCCTTAATTATACAAGTGAAGTCCTCCTTTATGCATGAGCATGGGATCCTCCACCAAAAGGTGGAAGAGTAAGTGATCCCCGTGGGTTGATAGTTACTATCCCTAGTTGAGACTGCATCTAGACCCATAAATGTGTAATACGGGATATGCATGATGTGTGAAGCCCATCTGGACAGGTTGGTATGGATTGGTGATGTTGCATCATGCACACCGGAGAAGACTCCGTGTATAAACTTGTAGTTTGTGGAGTTAAAGGGTTGCGCCTGTGAAGGGGAGTAGCAGGAAGTACTGGAATGAGGAATTCCAGGAAAATACCCTTATACTGCTTGTGCTGTGGCTACAGTGTTGGTAGTCCATTGTGGAAAGTGAAGCCAGTCCTTGGTGGACATTATGGCTATTGTGAGCTGCGAGCTCTAAAAAAGGCTTCTTACCGAACAGGAAAGGTGAAACCGACCTGCGCCTTCAGATGTAGCCTTGAGTACGCTATACTCGGTGATTGCAAGGTGACTTGAGCAACGAGGGGTGGTTGATCCGTACCTGAGTTATGTCGACTGTACAGGAGAGCATCAAGGCATTGAGCTTTTGTCAGTGGCATAATGAGAGTCTTAGGCCTGCGCGCCATTAAGACTAAATGCTCAATACCATGTAAACAGTGGTGTTGACCCTAGTTCGTCGGTGCACCAAGAATGTGCCTTGAGTGCACGGATCATCGGGCCGTGTGGCTGACGGTTGTGATGGATTGATTGTGCATGAGAGAACAAGATATGATATATCTATCTATGCATTGCTACGCCTGCAGGGAAGGAATGCTACTGCCCCGGGAAAGGGGTAGGATTGTTATAAATTGGTCAGCTGAATGCTGATCGTGGCCTTTTTTACCACCTTTCGGTGGGCTGTCCCTGTGCAGGTGCTGGAGAGCTGAGCCGGAAATGAAGGGTGGAAGTCCCTACTACTGTTGCTGCTAGCCCTTGAGGCCAAAGAAAAATGTTGTTGTGTTTTATTCATGTGTGGCCGGCCTGCGCGCCGATGTATGCAATCCACACTGTGAAAAGATAAACTATAAGGCTTTAAGGCCAACTTGTTTGTATTTGTTGTACCTTCCTATAAGAGGTTGTATATAACTGTGGTTTATATATGTATAGTGGACATTCCTGGGTTGAGTTCAAATTATTGTTAAAATCTTCCACTAGCATGCTCTGAGTTAGGGTGCTATTGTATTTTGGTATTAACCTGTGACCTCGCCGTCTGTTTGTGGCATATAGTGTGGGCCCCCGGCCAAACCTTCTATTATATGTTATTTAACAGGTGGAGTCGTTACACACTCAACGCCATACAACATAAGCATTGAGCAATACTAAATCTTTCAAATCCACAGAGAACCTGTGTAGAAATCTTGCTAAGTGTAGAAGCATTGAGTGAAGCCTATTCACTCAATGCCTAGAGGTAAGAGCATTGACTGTACGTTATTCAGTCAGATCCATTGTGTTTTCAGACAAAACTTTGTCAAAGGACAAAAGCATTGAGTGAAGACTATTCACTCAATGCCTAATCAACAGAGAATCTGTCTAAGGACAGAATCATTGAGTGAAGCCTATTCACTCAATGCCTCTTCAGCAAAATTAACAGAGGCTGAAAGTGTTGAATGAAGAAGCAACACTCAACGCTTTCATAATAGAAATATTGGCCAAGTCCAAATGCATTGAGTGATGAAGGCTGACTCAACGCCTAGTGACAGAAAAATGTCTAAGTGTTTTGGCATTGAGTCAAGCTTACTCACTCAACGCATAGTGACAGAAAAACTGTCTAAGTGTTTTGGCGTTGAGTCAAGCTTACTCACTCAATGCCTAGTGACAGAAAATCTCTCTAAGTGTTTTGGCATTGAGTCAAGCTTACTTACTCAATGCCTAGTGACAAAAAATCTGTCTAAGTGTTTTGGCATTGAGTGATGGTTGCTCACTCAACGCCTATACTAAAATTGTTTAAATTTGACTAAGTCCATAGGTGATGATATCAGCAAGATTTCAAATTTTACAGGAAGTCTGCAATACACGACAAATGGCATCGCAGGCCTACTGTATGGCAATTACTGTTAAATCAAGTTATTGTTGACAACTTTTGTTGCTCCCAATGCTCAATAGAGTCGTTGAGCTTCGGGAATAAAAGAATGAAGATCAGTTTGGAGAAAACACCTTTTTGGGAGGTCATTTCAAAAAATAAAACAACTTCATCTTCTTCCTCGATCATTGTTGCAGAGCTTTGAAGAACAAGTTCTAGACAACTGATCTGAAAGTTCTAGTGTTAGTTGTTGATATCCTCACCATCAACAACAAGTTCAAAGACATTTCTCTTGGAAAGAAAAAGCAGCACAAGGGCTAACCCTAGCTATAGTAGTGCAAGTTTGATAACTTCAGGCAAGCTAGTTCAGTGAGCTTTTTCTCACTGAGGTAAGATGAAGAAAAAGAGCAAGCCTAAGCGGATGTGAATTCTCAGGTCAACCAAGCCTAATCCAGAGGATCAGCTTCTGGAGTTGAGAAGAAGATATGACTTAGCTTCTGGTTCAGTTTAGGAAGAAGCAGAGTTCTACAAGGTACTTCCAGCATAAGTAGTTGTTCGTTGAAGATCTATTCTTATTGTTGAGAAGAAGTTAGGGCTGGGTTTATCTCAGCTCAGGAAGCAACAAGGTCTAACCCAAGCTGCAGCAGCTGGAAGCTGAACAAAAATAGGTGTTGGCATTAACACCTTACACCAGCAAGTTCTGAAGAAATCTCTAAGGAAGAAGAAGCAGCAAAGGTCCAACCCTAGTTGTAGCAGTTCACAGCCCAAGCAGAATAAATCCTGAAGATCAATTTCTGGTGTTGTGAAGAAGAAGATAGGGCTGAGATTTTCTCAATTCAAGAAACAGAAGGCTCAGGGACTATTTCCCTGGAGTCAAAGTTGGGTTGAGTTCACTCAGTCCAGGAAGGTAGACTCAGATATCATATCTCTGTAGTCATATTTCACCAACCCACTTTCATCCTGTAGGATACTTTTGGATCTGAGTTGTAGGCCTGAATATATAAAGGTTGAGTGTAGGATCTGGTTGCAGATCTGAGTGTAGGGCCTGTGTGCCTGAGGTAGGGCTTTGTCCTAAGAGTAGGATGTAGTTTGGATCTGAGGTAGGGATTTTGAGCCTGAGGTAGGAGATTCATTCTCTCCAAGTTTTAGGGCACTTGTGCCTAAGTAGGATCCTTTGAATTTGAGGTAGGGCCTTTGTGCCTGAGCCATAGGGGAGTCATTCTGTTTGAGGTAGGGTTGTCCTCCCTGCCTGAGTTATAGGGCCTTTGAGCCTGAGGTAGGTGATCTTTGGATCACTGAGTTGTAGGACTTTATGCCCGAGCTGTAGGTCTTGGAGGAGACTGAGTGGTCCTGCTGTATCGTGTTGTAAGATCTTAGGAGATGAGATTAGAGAAGTGCCTTATCTAACAAGCTGTTAGAAAGGTGGGAGGGAAAGTGAACGTAGCCATAATCTGGGGAACCACTATAAAATTGATGTCTTGTCTGTGTGATTGTCTTGAAGGCAAAAGTAACTAAATCACTACAGACCCTAAAATAGATAAAAGGAAAAGATAGTCGCAAAGACTAAGAAACCTATTAATCCCTCTCTAAGTGATTTAGCTACCCTAGAAATTAAAGATTTTCAAGTGTTATCAGAGGTAGGTTGCTCAAAAAGGACATAACTATCTGAGTAGATCCCCAAGGATAGCTAAAATGTTTGTACTTATGGGTTCTGAAGTGGAGCTCAATGAATCTTCTAGTCTGCAGAAAGGAAAAGACCTACGTTTGGCTGGTGTCAGCTGTTGTAAAAGATAACAACTATCTTATTGCCAGGATAGGAATCATAGCCCCACTGTCATTTGTGTTCATTGACAGTGACAAAGGTGATGTCTATCCAGATGCAAGAATAGAGATCAGGGCCCCTCTATCACATTAAGACAGTGATTCAGAGGAGGAGGATGATGAGGAAGTAGATGCCAACTATTGTTATGGGATGACAACTATGTCAGATGAAGAATCCTACCAGAATCAGACTGGTCTAGATCAGGTACATTCCCTATCTAGCTCATCCTCAGAATCTGGTTATGAGACCAGTCCAAACTCTGATGCTTCCACATCAAGTGCTGATTGTAAAGCCCCAAAAATCCTAAAAAGGAAGAATTGGAAGTTAACACGTGGCAGTAGGGTTAACGGAGGCGTTAACCTTTGAATTAAATCGTCTGATGGCTCGAGAATCTACCGCGCGGCGGTAGTACACTAGCACGAGGCGCTACCACTCAATGCTTTTGACAAAGCGTTGAGAGACTACCATGGGGCGATAGTATGTTATCGCGTGGCGATAGCACTCGACGCTCTCAATTCCTTTAGCTAAGCGTTGAGTGACTACAGTGGGGCGGTAGTATGCTATCGCGTCGCGATAGCACTCAATGCCTTTGACGAAGCATTGAGTGACTACTGCGCTGCAGTAGCATGCTATCGCGTGGCGATAGTACTCAACACTCTCAACACCTTCGGCGAAGCATTGAGTGACTACCGTGAGGCGGTAGTGAGTTAATGCGCGGTGATAGCTTGAGTTAAAATACCGCTTGGCAGTATCTTGACGTGCGACGGTAACTGCCGCATGGCAGTAAGGTGGAGGCTATTTTAGAGCGACAACATGATGTCAATTTGCCCAAGCGGCAACCGCCTATGAAACCGCGCGGAGGTAGTAGATATCGCACGATGGTAGCCTCCAGATACAAGCTGTATAAGAAGATTGAATTCTCATTGTTCTTTCTCTTAGTTCTTAAGGTTCTTGAGAGCAAGAAGGTTGAGGCTAATCTTTGCTAGCAAAGGGAAGGAAATCTTGTGGTCAGATTCAAGAGCCGAACTAATATCCGTGAATAGGAAAGTGAGACGCTCCTTTCAAACTGGACAGAAAAGCTCGTTCATGGCTTTGAAGCGTATGATTAGGATAACGATTTCTCCTTGGACGAGTGGTCCTCAATTTACATACATGCATGGAACCCCTACCCAGAAGGTGAAGAAGAGGTGGTTTTGAGCGGGTCGACCGTTGTGATCCCCGATAAAATTTGCATATAGATCCGGAATTAAAGTACGGAATAGGCATGCTGGGTGAAGCCCATCTGGACTGGTTGGTCTAGATTGGTGATGAATTGATGTGCATGCCGGAGAAGACTCCATGGATAAAACGTGTGGTTAAACATGTAGAATCTGGGGTCTAGAGGTATTCAGGGTACTGCAATGATAGTACTGGAGGTGATCTCCAGGAAAACTCCAAAAAGTGGTGAATTATGTCCCTACCGCGCGACGGTAGTACTACCGCCGACAATAGCTTCCAGTGAGCTATGTTTGTGAGGCCTATCTCAGGGATACTTAGAGGCCATTGTATGAAAAGTTGAGAGCCTGTAGTGCCCAGCTATGGTGGCCATGAGTGCCAGCCAAATTTGTTATGAAGCCTATCTTGCAAAGACCGTGAGGCTAGTATGTGAGTTGAGCCATAAAGGCTAACTATTATGGTCGTGAGAGCCGTAACGAAGCTGTGAGCCGTTAGTGCCCAGCTCTAAAGGCCATTGAGCTGAATAAGAAAGGGGATGTCCACCCACGTCTTGTCTATTGTCCTTGATTGTTTCGGCTTCCAGAAGTGGTATGGAGATTTGAGCAACGAGAAGAGACTGAACTATACCTACATTATGTCTATCATGATTTGACTGCCTAAAGTAATTGGCTCTCTTCGATGTCATAATGACAGTCTTAGGACTGGGGCCGAAAAGACTAGAATGCTCAAGATTGAACTGTTAAGTCTTAGACCTCTGAATGGGAGGTGGGATCCGAGAAGTCCGGTACACCATGAATGTGCCCTGAGTGCATGGGGTGTGTGGCCGTTGAGCCTACATTTGTGGTGAAATGTGCTTGAATGCACATTGTTGTGGCCACTATATATATATATATATATATATATATATATATATATATATATATATATATATATATATATATATATATATATATATATATATATATATATATATATATATATATATATATATATATATATGTTGTTGTTGCAGGGAAAGAGAATTGCTGCCCCGAGTAAGGGGTGGGGTTGTTATAAATGGGTCGATAATTGCTGACCGTTGCCTTGTTTGCCATGTTTTGGTGGGCTGTTATTTGCAGGTGCTGGAGAGCCAAGTTGAAAGTAGCGGGTTGAAGCCCTTGTGCTGCGATTTGCTGGCCATCGAAGGCCCTAAGGCGAACTTTTGTGATTTTCATGTGTGGCCGACCTGCGTGCCAATGTTTGTAAACCACACTTTTGAAGTATTACTGTAAGGCTAGAAGGCCGTAATATTTGAAGTACTTTGTATGTACATTCCATATATATATAAATGTTGTTTATATATAGTGCACATTTGCATGATTTGAGTTCGGGTAACCTAAAAACTTCTGCTAGAATGCTCTGAGTTAGGGTTCGTGTAGTTTTGATATTAATACGTAACTCCGCCGACTGTCTGTGAGATATGGCATGGGGCCCCGACCGGACCCTCTATTATATTTCATTTGACGGATGGAGGTGTTACAATTTTGGTATCAGCTTATCTCGGTCTTTCTTCTGCGAATTCGTGGTTGAATTCTTTTGAGGGGTGGCGAGCACATGTATGTGCTTACCGTTATAACAACAATGAACTCAAGAATGTCAACTTATGAATGAAAATACCCGTGTTTGAAGGACTTGCGCATTCCTATAACTTCTTTTGGCAATATTATTAGTTGTTTATTGTGTGCTTCACGATTGTAGGCGACTAGAAGTGGTACGGGGCAGCAAGAAACCCAACGCTCGGTGGAGAGTAATGCACCAAATGAGGTGCCAACACCTCCTCCTTCTATGGAAACTATACAGTTGGTTGTTGAAGTTGTGTTCACATTAATCAATGCGTAACCAGGAGGAAAAATAAAACCTCTTACCCCTGTAGTGGCTCAAGAACCGGTTGGCATAGTTGAGAATGTAGCGGTGAGACAAGTGGTCGTTTAGCCAGTGGACGCAAGGCCAGCGACGAAGAAGTAATTGAAACACGTTATGAGTTTCAATCCTCCTATATTTGCGGGCAGTGGAACCCCGACACAAGCCAAAGATTGGCTCTCGAGAGTAAAGAGAGTCCTGATGGCGACTGGAACGGAGGAGTGGCAGAAAGCCACTGTAGCTACCTTCTTATTAGATGGTGAGGCGAGGCTATGATGGGATGAGTTAAAACTGCACTAGTTTGCTGTTCGGTAGATGGTCGAGATCTCAATGGAGGAGTTCTCGAGATGTTTTCTGGCAAGGTATGTAACACCCCTATCCGTCGTATAGCATATAGCAGTAGGTCCGGCCGGGGCTCGACGCCATATACTACGGACAGACCGGTTGGTTACGCGTTGAAACCATACAACCAATCACCAACGTCCTACACAGAGTCATTCTAGCGGAAGCAAATTATTAAGTTGCACAAAAACAAGAACCATGTCAAGCAAGAATGTCCACTACAGAAGTAACAATAGGAATGAAAACTACAAAAGTACCGGCCTTATGGCCTTACAAGGTTTGTTTAACAAAACATGTCTTACATACTTCGGCTCGCAGGCCGGCCATACATGAAATAAACGGAAAGCATAAAAAGGGTTAGGCCTTCGAGGGCCAGCACCGCAACATGGGCTTTAGCCCGCTATTTTCCGCTCGGCTCCGCAGCACCTGCAAGCACAAACCACCGCCCGGTGGCAAACAAAAGCAACGGTCAGCTATGCTGACTAAATTATAACGATCCCGCCCCCAAAATCGGGGCGGCGATGCTCTTTCCCTGCACTTTATTAGTATAGGCAATATATTAGTGTGAACACACATTAACACAGACGTAGGCTCGCACGGCCACACACCTCGTGCACACAGGGCACATTCACGGCGAACCGGCCAACGTCACGTCAATTCAAGCCATAGACGTTCCCGTTCCACCACCGCCTCAAGGACGACCAACCATATGAGCATTTTGCCTTCCTGGCCTTGGTCATGGCAATTTAAGTCATAGACCGCCGAAGACCCTCATCCATGCCAACGGTCCTACCGAACGACATAGACCGGGTACGATTCCGCCTGACCCGTGCTCACACCGCAATGGAAATTTAAGCCATATGCACAGGTCAAGACTCACCGAGTCCCGTTTCCACCACAATAATCACATAACCCGGTTATGTTCACGTTGGCTCCCCGGCCATCGTGTTGGCAAAACTCGCTTTTGCCCAGTTTTTCGGGTGCACCTTGGAGTTAATCTCCAAGGCTCCCTGATGCAATCTACCACGTAGAAAACCCGAAAAATGCCCAAACACCCGGAGTCTTCCCCGGTTCATATGCAATGCAACATCACTGATCCGGCTCTACTTGTCCGGATAGGCTTCACATATAATGCCTATGTCCGTTTTCGCATACGGACTCTACACAGGGGGGACTTTACATATCTACCCCAAGGAACGCTCCAACTCTTCGCTCACTCGCGAGAGAGGGCTTTCTATGCAAAGGGAAAAAGGGCTTCACATGCCCAAGGATGAGAAATCATTACCCTTGCGTTCTTCCGCGGTGCCATCGAAAACTATGCGGTTGGAAAGCACCGCAACGGCGTCACCTCCGCGGATCTGGACTCGGATCGCGATTCGGAGCTCCGACACTCCACCGGTGGCCGGATCTTGGTCTCCAACCTCTCACCTTGCTCTCCCTTCTCTCTAGAATTTAGAAAGAGAGAACCCAAGTGAAAATGGGGTTTGCAAACCCTATTTTTGGGTTTAAGCTGCCAGCAACCACTCCCAGCCGTCGGATCCCAAGCCAAGGAAACGAACGGCCACGATTAGGCCTCAAAATACAAAATCTGTGCCGAACACGGGTTGCAACACGGCCGTGTGCCTGGCCGTGTCACCCATTCGCCGTCTCGATCGAGTTGAAAAACCAGCACACGGCCTTTGACACGGCCTCCGACACGCCCGTGTCACCTGCGACACGCACGTGTCAGGACCCGTGTCACGCCCCCCGTGTGTAATCGACCAACATTTCGCAGTCAGAGAGGTACACGGCCTTGTGACACGGCATCAGACATGCCCGTATCAAATTTGACACGCCCGTGTTTGTGCCCGTGTCTCGGCTCGTGTACCACACTTGTAGATTCCCTGGAGTGACACGGCCTGGGACACGCCCGTGTCCTAGGCCGTGTTCTACAACTCGACTAGCGTCGACCGCCAAAGTGTCGACCGCACGACCCGTGGCTGAACACGCCTGTGTCATGCCCGTGACACGCCCGTGACACGCCCGTGTCACGCCCGTGACACCTGCTCCAAAAATCCAAACTGGGCTTAAAACATCACCCGTCCCTCTTTTGAGTTTCGGGGTGTTACAAGGTACATTCCATCGGCACAGCAAATTGCGATGGAGAACCAATTTCAAAGGCTAACTAAAGGCAAGAGGTCTTTGGATGACTATTTGCATGAGTTTATGAGATTGGAAAGGTATGCAAGATTTACGTTTGCAGATGAAGAACGGAAGACAAATAGGTTCAATGTAGGGTTGAGAGATGACTTGCGGTTGCTTCTCTCAGGACCAATGACGCAAGGTTTTATTACCTTGATCAATACGGACCATTCCCTCGAATTAGATATGAAGCGAGTGCAGCGTAAGAATGATCTAGCAGTGAAGAAGTCATATTTCAAAGGGCCGCATTCCTCAAAGTCTGAGCACAGAAAAAAGTTGAAGTCAAAGGCTAGGTCTTTGGGGCTGCTTCTTCAAGAGAGCCTGAAATGATGACAGGAAAAGTCCACTTACATGTTATACATGTAGTAAAGTTGGACATATGGCTCGAGATTGTTGGAGTGGTATTCCAAAAGGGGAGAAAAAGATAGGTGCGTCTTATGCTGAAAAGGGAAAGGCAGTGGTGGAGTCAGCTGCATCCCAAATGCAACCTCGAGTATATAAACCTTGGCCAGCAGGAGGCAATAAAACAGAGTGATGTCGTAAAAGGTATGAGTTAAAATACATTTTTTACTTTTTTTCAATACTTAGTACCTTGTTCGTTATTTGTGTATGATGTACATGTTTTAGGCTTTTTCCTTATTCGGGACTATCTGACGAGAGCACTGTTTGATACGAGTGCTTCGCATTTATTTCTATCTTTGGACTTCGTATCGCGGATCAGAGTGCCTACTCTTGTGTCGACAAATAGACTAAAGGTGTTGTTACCTAACGGATGCTTGATGCGTGCAGATATGGCTTGCTGTGTTGAGGTGTGGGTATGAAGTCGATATTTTGGTATGGAATCATCTGTGATGCCGATATCGGAGATTGATGTAATCTTTGGTATGGACTGGATCTCAGAGTAGCGTGCCTGTATAGATTGTAACTCGAAGGAAGTCACACTAGGACAGAATACAGAATGAGAGACTAAATTCGTTGGTATGCGAGGATCAAGCAGGATATTGATGTCTGCTCTTTAGGTAGTCAAGGCTGTTCGGAAGGGTGCAGAGTTTTTCTTCACACTGTTGGAGGCTATTGAGCCGAAGCCCAGTTTGAGTGACGCTCCTATTATAATGGAGTATGATGATGTGTTTTCTAAGGATATTTCGGGGTTACCTCCCCAACGAGAGATTTACTTCGCTATTGAGTTGGTGTCAGGTGCGAAACCTGTGGCCCGCTCACCGTACCATGTTGCGCTAAAGGAGATGGCGGAACTAAAAGTGCAATTACAAGAATTACTATAGCAAGGCTATATATGTCCAAGTATGTCACCTTGGAGTGCACCGGTCCTCTTTGTGAAGAAGAAGGACGAAAGCTTGCATCTATGCATTGACTATCGAGAGATGAAAAAGCTGACAGAGAAGAACAAATATCCAATTCCACGGATTGATGACTTGTTCGATCAGCTGGTGGGATCAACTGTCTACTCAAAGCTCTATTTAAAGTCGGGTTATTACCAGTTGAGGATTAGGGAATGTGACATTCCCAAGACAGATTTGGTACAAGCTATGGGCATTACGAGTTCACTATAATACTGTTTGGGCTAACCAATGTGCCATTGGTATTCATGGACTTGATGCATTGAACGTTTAGGGAGTACTTGGACCTATATTGATCATTTTTATTGATGACATATTAGTGTACTCTCAGTCCGAAGAAGATCTTGCAAATCATTTGCAGATGGTTTTGCACACCCTGAGGAGAAACAAATTCTTTGTCAAGTTCTCAAAATGCGAGTTTTGGCTGTCGTCAGTGGATTTTCTTGGCCATATGGTTAGTGGAGAAGGTATTGCGGTGGATCCGACGAAAATAGTTGCGACACAGGAGTGGCCTATATTGTCTACCGTAGCTGAAGTCAGGAGTTTCCTTGGACTTGCGGGCTACTACAGGCGCTTCGTAGAGAACTTTTCATGGATAGCCTTGCCTCTCACCACACTGAAGAGGAAAGATCAGAAGTTCAATTAGATGCCTGAGTGCACGCGAGCCTTTGAGGAGCTAAAGAGTCATTTGACCAAGATGCCTATCTTGAGTTCGCCATGTGGTACAGACGGCCATGAAATTTATAGTGATGCTTCAGGGAGCGGATTAGGTTGCGTTCTTCTTCAATTTGGAAAGGTGATTGATATGACTCATGCTATTTGAAAGTGCACGAGCGAAATTATCCAGTAAATGACTTGGAGTTGGAGGCTGTGATCTTTGCACTGAAGCTATGGCATCATACTTATATGGCATGAAAGTGGATATATTCACGCACCATAAAAGCTTGAAATATCTATTAGATCAGAAAGATCTGAACATACGACAGCGGAAGTGGATGGAGTTCTTCGGGGACTACACCTTCCAGATTCATTATACACCTGGGAAAGGAAATGTAGTCGCAAACACCTTGAGTCGTAGGACTCCAGCAAGGGCAAATTGGTTGCAAATGCATGATGAGCGTCTGATCCAGGAGTTGGATTCTCTAGAGATTTCTTGTGTTGATAAGAATGCTACTGTAAATACGTGCCTGAACTGGATGAAGGTACAGTATGACCTTGCGGACAGAGTTTGGCGAGCATCGGAACTCGATGAGAGTCTAAAGCGCTATGCAGTGGATGGGTCAAATTCCCAATTCTCCATGGAAGACGTCCTTTTGAGAAAAGTTGGTTATTTGTGCGTCCTGAGTGTGAGTAAACTACGTGAGGAATTGATGTATGAGGCATACTTCATGAAGTATTC
The DNA here is from genome assembly GCA_039513925.1 of Platanthera zijinensis. Taxonomy (NCBI): domain Eukaryota; kingdom Viridiplantae; phylum Streptophyta; class Magnoliopsida; order Asparagales; family Orchidaceae; genus Platanthera; species Platanthera zijinensis. Next base: position 93,992,925 of record CM077081.1, read on the forward strand.
AATTCACCCAGAGAGCACAAAGATGTACAAAGACATAAAAAAGTTTTTTTGGTGGCCAGGTTTGAATAAAGACATAGCTCTTTATGTGGCAAAGTGTCAAACCTGTACTTTAGTGAAAGCAGAATGTTAGAAGCCTGGTTGTTTTCTGAAGTCATTGCCAATTCTGGTATGGAAGTTCGAACGTATATCTATGGATTTCATACATGGAATACCGAGATCACAGAGCGAAAACGATGCCATGTGGGTGATCGTTGACCTACTGACAAAAGTATCGCACTTCATACCAAACAAGAAGGACGATTTAGTGGAAAAATTAGCGAAGTTGTACGTCGATAACATAGTTCGATTGCACGGTGTGCCCCATAGCATCGTCAGTTACCGAGATGGGCGCTTTACTTCATATGATTGGAGGGTAATCCACAAGTTGTTGGGTACTTATTTGAAGTTCAGTACGGCCTTTCATCCGCAAACGGATGGTCAGACCGAGAGGACCAACAGAACGATGGAGGACATGCTCCGAATGTGCGCCTTGGATTTTAGAAAGAGGTGGGAGCACCATCACTATATGATCAAGTTTGCCTATAATAATAGCTATCAAGATAGCATTCAGATGATTCCCTTTGAAATTTTATACAGTAGGAAGTGTCGTACTCTCTTAGCTTGGGCAGAAATAGGAGAATCAAAGTTGTATAAGCGTAAGGAGGTTGAAGATGCAAATTTGACTATAAACTTAATACGTGAGTAGCTATTGGTAGCACAAGATAGGCAGGAAAAATACTACAACGCCAAGCACCGAAATGTAGAATTTGCGGTGGGCAATTGGGTATATTTGAAGATCAAGCCATTCAAAGGCGTGTCAAGGATTCGACGCTTGAAAAAGTTGAGTCCGAAAAATTTTGGTCTGTTCGAAGTGGTTGAGCGGATTGGAGAAGATGCCTATCGATTAGCTCTTTCAACAGAGCTAAGTGGTTTGCACGATGTGTTTCACATATCAGTGTTGCGAAAAGCTTTGAAAGAGCCGACGCAATTAGTGGTTGATGATCAGGTACCAGTCGATAGTTGGCTGACGAAGAAGGTCAGGCCCGTTAGGACCGTGGATACGGAGGTCAAGAAGCTACAAAACAAGATAATCGGGATGGTCAAAGTCCTTTGGGACAATTGTGGTCGTGAAGAATTTACATGAGAGCGTGAGCAAACCATGCAAGAGGAATTTCCCATGTTATTTTTGTAAAATTATGTTGTAAACTTGTGTACTACTTTCCTTTACAAATATATCAAATTTCGGGATGAAATTTCTATAAGGAGGGGAGGTTTGTAACGCCCCAAAAATCCTAAAAAGGAAGAATTGTAAGTTAATGCACGGTGGTAGGGTTAACGCCAACGTTTGCCTTCGAATTAAATCGTTTGAGGGCTCAGGAATCTACCGTACGGTGGTAGTATGCTAGCGCGAGGCGCTACCACTCAACACTTTTGACAAAGCATTGAGTGACTACCATGGGGCGGTAGTATGTTATCGCGTGGCGATAGCACTCAATGCTCCCAATGCCTTCAGCTTAGTGTTGAGTGCATATCAAGGGCGGTAGTATGCTATCGCGTGGAGATAACACTCAATGCCTTCGGCGACGCGTTGAGAGACTACCGCAAGGAAGTAGTGCGCTAACGTGCAGTGATAGCTTAAGTTAAAATACCGCTTGGCGGTAACTCGATGTGCGGCGGTAACTGCTACGTGGCAGTAAGGTGGAGGCTATTTTGGAGTGACATCGCGATGTCAATTGTCCCAAGCAGCAACCGCCTATGATACCGCGCGGCGATAGTAGATACCGCGCGGCGGTAGCCTCCAAATATAATCTATACAAGAAGAATGAATTCTCATTATTCTTTCTCTTAGTTCTTGATGTTCATGAGAGCAAGAATGCTGAGGCTAAGCTTTGCTAGCAAAGGGAAGGAGATTTTGTGGTCAGATTCAAGAGCCGAACTAAGATCTGTGAAGAGGAAAGTGAGACGCTCCTTTCCAACCAGATAGAAAAGCTCGTTCATGTCTCCAAAATGGATGACTAGGGTAATGATTTTCTCCTTGGAAGAGTGAAGTCCTCAATTTGCATACGTATATGGAACCTCTCAACAAAAGGTGAAGAAAAGGTGGTTATCAGCGGGTCGATCGTTGTGATCCCAGATTAAATTTGCATATAGATACAGAATCAAACTACGTAATATGTATGCTGGGTGGAGCCCATCTGGACAGATTGGACTAGATTGGTGATGAATTGATGTGCGTGCCAGAGAAGACTCCGTGGATAAAACATGTGCTTAAACATGTAGAATCTGGGGTCTGGGGGTGTGCAGGGTGTTGTAGTGATAGTACTGGAGGTGATCTCCAGGAAAACACCCAAAAGTGGGGAATTCTGTCCCTACCGCGTAGCTGTAGTACTACCGCTGGAGATATCTTCCAGTGAGCTATGTTTGTGAGGCCTGTCTCAAGGAGACCTGGAGGCCATTATATGAAAAGTGGAGAGCCTGTAGTGTCCAGCTATGGTGGCCATGAGTGCCAGCCTAATTTATTGTGAAGCTTGTCTTGTGAAGCCCGTGAGGCTAACATGTGATTTGAGCCATGGAGGACAACTATTATGGCCATGAGAGCCTTAATGAAGTCTTGAGCCTTTAGTGCCCAGCTCTAAAGGCCTTTAAGCCGAACGGGAAAGATGAGTTCCACCCGTATATTGTTTATTGTCCTTGATTGCTTCGGCTTTCGGAAGTGGCATGACGATTTGAGCAACGAGAAGAGACTGAACTGTACCTACGTTATGTCTATCTTGATTTGACTCCCTAATGTAATTGGCTCTCTTCGATGGTATAATGAGAGTCTTAGGCCTAGGGCCGAAAATACTAGAATGCTCAAGAATGAACTGTTAAGTCTTAGACCTGTGAATGGGAGGTGGGATTCGGGAAGTCTGGTACACCATGAATGTGCCCTGAGTTCACGGGGTGTGTGGCCGTTGAGCCTACGTATGTGGTGAATAGTGCTTGAATGCACATTATTGTGGCCACTATATATATATATGTATCTACTATTGTTGTAGGGAAGAAGAATTGCTGCCCCGAGTAAGGGGTGGGGTCATTATAAATGGGTTGGCATTTGCTGACCGTTGTCTTGTTCACCATATTTTAGTGGGTCGTGATTTGCAGGTGCTTGAGAGACAAGTGGAAAGTAGTGGGTTGAATCCCTTGTGCTGCGATTGGCTGGCCATCGAGGAGAACTTTTATTGTTTTCATGTGTGGTCGGCCTGTGTGCCGATGTTTGTAAACAACACTTATGAAGTATAACTGTAAGGCCCAAAGGCCTTAATATTTGGGGTACTTTCTATATACATTCCTTATATATATATAAATGTTGTTTATATATAGTGGGCATTCACATGATTTGAGTTAGGGCAACCTAAAAGCTTCCGCTAGAATGCTCTGAGTTAGGGTTCGTGTAGTTTTGATATTAATACGTAACCCCATCGACTGTCTGTGGATATGGCATGGGGCCCCGGCCGGACCCTCTATTATATTTCATTTGATGTATGGAGGTGTTACACTGATGATGGATCAGAATAAGAGGATGATGTCAATCAATCGATTGACCAATATGCTGCACTTCTGGAGGCTTACAAGAGAAGTAAGAAGTTGTCCAAGAAGCAAGCTGAGGATATTACCTCCCTTCAACTAGCTGCTTCCCAGCAGGATGAGATAACAACCCTACTGGATCAGAAGGTTAGGGAAGTCAGGCAATTAAAGTTCATCACAATCAATCAGATTGAGACCATAAGCTAGAAGAACGAGGCCATCTTGGATCTTGAAGAGAAGCCCCTTAAGGAGAAAAAGCTTGTGGTTGAATTCTCAAAGCCCAAGTAATTGTTTCCCTTGATAGAATCCTTCTCCTCTCCAAAGGGCAAGAAGGGGTTAAGATTCAAGGGAAGCACATGATTTGCCCTTCCTAAAATAAAAGGCAAGGATCCAGTTGAAATACCCCAAAAAGGAGTAGTGGTCATTGGAGGTTATCGCGCGGTGATAGCTCAGTGAATTAAAAGACCCAGGGCTCGAGTTGTTACCGCCAGGCGATAAGCGTTACCGCATCGCGCTAGCCTCTCGACGAGTGTCGAGAAGGATTTCTCGAGTAGCCAATCTACCTCCAGGTGCTAGAGAGTTATCACGGGGCGATAGCTCTGGATAGCGGTGCCTACTAGTTAAAGCGGTTACCGTCTGTGTTACCGTGCGGCGGTAGGATTTACCCGCGGTGGTAGCTTTTATATAAAGGCTAGACTTGAGATTTTATTCTCATTTTCTCTCACACACTCTCTTGCTTAGTTCTCGAGAGGGAAGATGTTGGGTCCATTGATCCCAATGTCCTGGATTTGAAGAAGGCCTAGCAAACAATATATACACATGTGGTGATCTAACTTTTGCTCAAGTTTAGTGATTATAGGATGTCCTAGTAACAATGATGGAACAGGTAGCCAAAGTGGCTAAGTCAGGTAAACACTTACCTAAGATATGGACAGACAAATTTATCTAAGTCTACAGGCGTTGAGTGAAGGTTACTCACTCAATGCCAGATGACTTATAGCGCTGAGTGGAGCCTATATAATCAAAATCAAAGGAGTGGCAAGCTGAGAAAGTGGCTAAGTCCACAGGCATTGAGTGAAGTCTACTCACTCAACGCCATATAGCAAAAGGTTATGAGACAAGCTCAATCAGTCAAAGCCACAAAAAATCTGTGCTGAAATTTGACTAAGTCCACAAGCATTGAGTGAGGCAAGCTCACTCAATGCCATGTGATAAAGCGTTGATTGTATCTCATTCAGTCAGTACCTATGTTTTCAGACACAGAAATTTGGCTAAGTCCAATTGCATTGAGTGGAGCTTACTCTCTCAACACCAAGATGGAGAAAAATTTTGCTAAGGCAAAAAGAGTTGAGTGAGGCATGCTCACTCAACGCTCTCAACACCATGATTCAAAAAATCTGGCTAAAAACAAAAGGCGTTGAGTGAGGCGTGCTCACTCAACGCTCTCAACGCTTAAGAAACTGAAAAAAGTAGGAATATGACTAAGGCATAAGGATTTGAGTGAGGTGTGGTCACTCAATGCTCTCAAGGCCTAAATTACAGGTAGCATGGCTAAGGCATAAGATGTTGAGTGAGGCGTGGTCACTCAACGCTCTCAACGCCAAGAATGTAGAAAAGTCTAAAGAATAAGCTAAGGCAAAAAGCATTGAGTGAGGCTTGCTCACTCAACATTGTCAATGCTTAAATAGACAGAATTCTGTCTAAGTATTTTTGTGCTGAGTGAGGCTTGCTCACTTAACGCCTATGCTAATGTTACTTGATTTTGGCTAAGTCCACAGCTAGTGACGTCAGCAAGTCAATATTATTCAAATTGATAGCGGGAAAGCTACAATATAAGCCAAAAGGCGCCGCTGAGCTACTGTATGATAGTTGGCGTTAAAGCAAGGTTGTAGCTGGCGTTAAATGTGCGGAGCCCACTGCTCAAAGAGCTATTGGAACATAATTGATAAAAGGAAAAGCTTTTACAGAGGAAGATTGCTTTTAAGGAGTTGTTGATGAACTTCTTCTTCATCTCCATTATTGCAGTAACTGAAGCATAGGAAGCTCGAGTCAGCAAGACTAATAGCAAAATAAGTTAGCTGTTTGTCTTCATCATTGACTACAACAAGATCAGAGCAGATCTCTAAAGAGGAAAAAGAAAGTTAGATGGTGACATTTTCTATCTACACCAGCAAGTTCCTCAGAGATCCAACTATTCAACTCTGAAGAACATTAATGGAGGTTGTGGAGAAGAAGTTAGGGCTGAACATCCTCAACCCAGAAAATAAATAAGATGCAGAATAGTTATTCTGCAAGTTACTTCTAGCACAAGTCAAAGCAAGATCTATATCCTTATTGTTGTGAAGTAGTTGAGCTGAGAATCCTTCAGCCTAGGTAGCAACAAGTTTTACTGCAATAACTTCATAGTTCCAGCAGGAAAATTCTCAGGTGCTGTGAAGAAAAAGTTTGGACAGAGTATATCTCAGTTCAAGTAAAGGTAGACTCAGGAAATATATTCCTGGAGTCAAAGTTTGGCTGAGTCCTTCTCAGTCAAGGCAGAATGGCACAGTGAAATTTCTCTTGTGTCTAGTCAAGACTCACCAACCCACTTCCATCTTGTAGGATCCTCTTAGATCTGAGTGGTAGGATGAAGTTTGCTCTGAGGTAGGATCCTTAGTGGTTCTGAGGTAGGGCTGTCCTCCCAGCCTGAGTGTAGGGTCTTTGGCCTGAGGAAAGTGATCAGCTGATCACTGAGTTATAGGCCCTGGTGGCTGAGTTGTAAGTCTTGGAGGAGACTGAGAGATCCTGAGGGATCTGAGGTGTAAGCTCTTTGGAGAAGAGTTTTGGAGAAGTGCCAGTCCAACAAGATAGTTGGATATATAGGAGGGAAAGTGGATGCACCCTTGTTAGGGGAACCACTATAAATCTTGTTTGTGCTCTTTGTATTTGTTGTGTTGCAAGTTACTTATCTTGAAAGCAAAATCCAACCAACTAATAAAGCACCAAAAGAAAAGAAAATTAAAGATAAGTCACTAAGGACAAAGAAACCTATACACCCCCCTCTAGGTGATTTAGTTATCCTTGAAAATAATGACTTTCAAGTGGTATCAGAGGGAGGTTACTCAAAAAGGATCTAACAGTCTGAGTAGACCTCAAAGGATAGCTATAAAGGTTTAAACTTATGTGTTCAAAAGTGAACCATAAGGTGTGGAGATCAATGCAGCTCCAAGTCTACAGAAAAGACAAAAATAATATTGGACTGTTGGCAACTCTTACTAAAGACAAAGTCTATCTAGACACAAGATCAAAGATCAGGGCCCCTCTGTCACATTCAGATAGTGACTCAGAGGTGGATAAAGCTGAGGAAGATGAATTCAGATGCTATGGTCTGATAGCTACACCAAAAGAAGAATCCTGCAAGGATCAGCCTTAACAAAATGAGGTATATTCCCCATCTAGCTCATCCTCTTAGTTTGGATATAAATCCTGCTCAGACTCTGATGCATCCTCATCAAGTGATGATGAGAGTCCTCTGTTAGAAGATGATATCAATCAATTGATTGAAAATCATGCCACACTTTAGAAAGCTTTCAAGAAAAGCAAGATGTTTGTTAAGAAATAAGTAGGGGAAATTTCCTCCCTACAGCTGGTTACTTCCCAGCAGAATGAGACTTCATCTTTGTTATATCTAAAAGAGAGGGAAGTAGTTCATCTGAAGATCATGACAGATATCCATGTTGAGTCCATCAAATATAAGGACTCTATCATCAAGGATCTTGAAGAAAAACTTGAAAGGGAGAAGAGGGTTGTGGCCAATTTCTCTAAGATAGATGCTATCAAGAGAAAATCTGAATCTGAGTGGATCTCTAAAGTTATCCAATCTCAAAGGAGAGGCCAAGCTCCTATCAAGCCTCAGTCAACCTATCACAAGGTAATTCTCTCATCCAACAGGTATGACCAAGACTGTAAGTGTGGTTACTAGAGGTGTGGAAATCATTCTTATAAGATTACCAAAGTACCTTACAATGGAAGAAGAGAGGACATGGGATTGAGTGCTCAGAAGGCTCCCCATGTATAAGTTCAAAAGGGCAAACCTGGACCTTTTGTATTTGGTGCCCCAGCCCCCTCATTCAAGGATGTGGATATGGCCTACTCAAAAGTTCTTCCAGCAAGAACTCAAACCCAAGGTAAGCTAGTCAGTGAGGCTACCTTGGATATCCCTGAATCTACAAAGAACATGCCATCTGCAAAGATGCCTGTTGTTAATGATGTTCAGAGTAAGCCAAGTTCCTCTACTAGCAGACTAACTTTTGGTCAAGCTCTTGCTGAAAGAAACAAGAAGAAGGCTACAGTTCTCCCCACTAACCAGGCAGCAAGAAATGTCTTGCATACTTGAAGGTCTGTTCAGAAAAGGAGATACAATATCCATGAATGTTGGTGATGTGGAAAAGTGGGCCACTTTGCCATAAGATTGTTGGCACAACCCCAGTATGCCAAAGTCAAGGAAGTGTCTTCCTTACAGGACTCTTATAGGTATACATATGCATTCTTATGCTAACAGGAACCTAGGACCCAATTCAGCTTGGGTTGCTAAGGTAAGGTAAATTTTGTATTGCAGGAAAGTTCAAGTGGCCATACCTATTTTTCGTCCTTGGACAGAGTTGTACCAGACCTAAGTCTTGGTATAAGTATTGGATAAATTGACCAGCATGCACAAGATACCTAACATATGTGCAATTGTTGAGGGAGAGCTTGGTGGATCAGTTAGATAGAGGCAGATGGAAATCTGTGGCCAAAAAGGAGACTTTGTAGGATGCAAGGAAGTGGCTGTGAATCCAACATTTGATCCAATACTACAGGACAAAGATGAGTAGAATTCATCTGGTTTATGACTCTACTAAATGTTCTCTTAATTGCTAAAATTATGCATTTTAGAGATAAGATAGTTGAAATTAAAAGTCTGAGAAGAAGTGAGACAATCGTCCAAAAACTCTTCTCAATAAATATGTTAGTGGCTTACATGTTCACCATGCCACAAGATGTAACTAGACTCAACATCCTCATAATTTACATGGGCATGTTGAAGCTAGTTCAAATTGGACTTCACTAGGATACATATTATAATGTGCATTGAAGGTCATCTTAATCCTTGCTAAGTAGGCAAATTTAGCTATCCTTGAAATTTGCCACTAGATGCAACTATACTCAACATCTTCAAACTTGACATAGGCATGTTGAATTTATGTCTAGTTGCACTCCACTAGCACACTCAATAAAATATGTATATATTTTAGCAAGAAAATTTTAACCCTGCAGGATTGGTCGATCCAGTAAGAGTACTTATGAAATATTATCTGTGGGCAGCTAAGTAAAAGGACTTAATCTAGACCATTCATCAAAATTTGATCACCAAACAGGTAAGTGTCTTTCCACCTTCTCTTTATAATTAACTATAAATAGAAAAGCTTGTGAATAAAGCAAAGTCACTGTTCCTTGCCCCCTCCCGCCCGCATTCATTGAATCAATGGAAAATCGTTCTCGCTATTGCAAGCAAAATAGCGCCCAAGGGACCAGATTTCCTATTCGAAGATTCAGAATTGGTGAGAAATGGATTCACAGATGCTCCTGAAGAGGTACAGTATGTTATTCATCTTCTCCAAACATCTGACCTAGAGTTCGTCCTGTCGGAACCCTATTTACTATGGAAACGAGAGGTTCTAGAATTATACTCCAATGTCAGGGAAGATGCTACAGCTGGCAAAATCAAGTCGACTGTAAGTGGAACAAAAGTCAAGATAACACCAAGAAGGCTGGCCAAAGCCCTAAAGCTTATGAAGTTATCTACAACAGAAGACGAAGACAAACTATCGCAAGATGATGTAAAGACTGCCTTGAAATGGTGTGAGTTTTCTAAGCACACCACTGGATCAATCCTAAGGAAGGAAATGAACCTGAAAGGCAAGTTCTTGACAGATGTAATCGGGAAGCTATGTTATGTAAAACAGGCTCCCATGATAAGATTTCGAAAAAGATGTTCGAACTGATGTACATGTTCATACTGACCAGGAGAACTGACTGGGAAGAATTCTGTTTGAAAGGATTACTGAATATGGGACTGTACCGAATTGAGGGAGAATTCTGTCTCTGTATCTGCGAAAAACCGTTCCAGAGATTCTGAATCTGAAACTGGAAGCAAGAATACATCACATTAGAAGAATGGACTTCAAGATGTTGGACAGATGGGATAGGGTACTTCAACCCCATGGACCATCAGCTGTAGAAAAGAAAGGAAAGAAGATAGTTGTTCTTGAGCCCAGCACCTCTAACAGCTCTTCTGATAAGGAAGAACCTCATGATCAAGAACTGACATCTTCTACTGAAGATTCCAGGAAGAACATGAACACTCAGGTATTGGCCTCTTCAGAACATACCCCACTAAGTCTTCTAAGCAGACCTGAGTCAGATACTGTCCCTGAGGATGATGTGCCTACTGCTGAGATGGATGAAACCGTGGCAGAGGAAGTTATTGATAAGATCTCTACAAGTATGGAGGAATATGCTTCCAGACTTGATGATACAGATGGGCATCTGCCTATGACTGATGATGTTGATGTTCCCAGGCCTCAGAGTGAGGGGGACAACAAACTAGATTCAGATAGGGAGGTTGCAATGTCTGGAGGAGAGCAACCCATGGATAAGTAAATACTGAATGCATTGTTTGAGGGGGAAAAACAGGCAGAAGAGATAATGCAGGAAGCAATACTGGTGGGGGAGAAACTTTAGGTACCTCCTGAAGGTATTCAGCTTGAGAACACTGAAAAGATTGTTCAGGATAATACTACTGCAGTTGTTGCTAACCTACATGCAAATGAAGGCATGGCAGAGGTTGAGGGGGAGATTCCATCTAAATTCCCTGCTCATGAAGTACATGATCTAGTATCCTTTGAATTAGAGAAAGAGGAATCTAGTCATGAGAAAACACACTCCTCGGCACATACAGAGAATAACCAGTCCAAGAGTGACTCTGCACAAGATACAAGGGACAAGCCAGTATAGGAAGCTCTAGATGAAGGCACATCTACCAGAATAGATCAGCTTCCACCAATAATCCTAGCTCGGATGAAGTGACTTCTAGATGAACAAAGGAGAACCCTAGAAACATTTATGGATGATGCATTAAAATATATCAGAAATGATCTAGCAATAGAAATCAAATCAATAAGATCTGAAGTAAACTTGCTGAAAGGAGAAACCGTAAAGTTCTTTAAAAGGGCTGCCACAGCTGTGGACTACAACATGGACAAGCTAGATATAGCAAGACAAAATGTTGTCACTATCATAGAAAATCAAAATATTCAGAATCAAAACATGCAGTCCATTCATAAGGCTAATAATATTCTAAGGGGTAAACATAAGACAGAAATCTTTACCAAGGTAGATGCATGTACAAAGCTGCTTGATGATCATATGCTGGAAGTAAAGAATCATGTCACTGTAGGAGTTAATTATCGAGAAACAGAAAGAAGTAAGGCCTACACCTCCCAGACCATTAAAATAGTTGAAGAAGTCAAAAAGGGGGAGATTGAGGCTATAAGAACTAATATTGAGAACATGGTCTGGGAAACCAATGTAGTAAGAGGCTCATTCGGAATGGAGCAAATTCAGTATGATAACATCCTAAAGATTTCTGCTCATTTACAAGATGCCTTGCACAGAATGTCTACTGCTGATCAGGTACAAGATAATTAAGAGTATGTACAGTACATTAAAGAAGGGGATAGTGTTGGTGCCCAGTGGCGAGAACAGGCTACTGCTGCTGAGATTTCTTCCTTCAGTCCCACTGTGGACCAGACATTGCTAACCAAAGAAATTACCACAACTGCTGAAACTGAAGAAGAAATCAGGATAAGCAAGAGGAAATATAGAGAAGAAATGGAGAAAATGCCTGATTTTGAAAAATGGAGCCCAGAGTCCAGATCTATCATTCTGCTTGCTTGGGATCAGGTCAAAAACAAAAGGTAATACAAAGGAAAGTGGTACAACTAAATAAAATGGGAAAATATGGAAAAGAGGGAAATTGAAAGGAGAATTTACTAGAAGAACAAGAATGCTAACACCTGCCTCTTGGTGCGGTTGAACCTTCAGAGTACTTCCCCAAGCCCTTCAGCTACTTTCAGAGGCAAAAAGAAAAAGCAGAAGAAGAAGCAACTAAAGTAGACAAGAGTGATAGCAAGGGAAATAAGAAGGATATTGCTGAAGAGAAAGCAGTTAAAAAGCCCAAGGGTAGTGGGATTGTGATAAGGGAACCTGAGACTTGACAAGTTTCAGGTTCTGCTTATAGTGCTAAAGAATGTGACATTTTGGTTCATGCACAAAAATTATAATTCCTTATATGTTAAATGAAATATCATTTGTTATGATTATGTTCATTATTTTCTGATTCATGTTGTATTAATGTTTTTTGTAAATGTTGCATAAGTATGTTAGTGTATACATTGGCATAGATTTTGACTTCTTCAAATACGGGGAGATTGTTGGGTCCATTGATCCCAATGTCCTGGATTTGAAGAAGGCCTAGCAAATAATGTATAATCATGTGGTGATCTAACTTATGCTCATGTTTAGTGATTGTAGGATGTCCTAGTAACAATGATTGGACAGGCAGCTAAAGTGGCTAAGTCAGGTAAACACTTACCTAAGATGTGGACAGATATAAATCTATCTAAGTACACAAGCATTGAGTGAAGGTTACTCACTCAATGCCAGATGACTTATAGAGCTGAGTGGAGCCTATATATTCAAAGCCAAAGAAGTGGCAAGCTGAGAAAGTGGCTAAGTACACAAGCGTTGAGTAAAGTCTTCTCACTCAAAGCCATACAGCAAAAGGCTGTGAGACAAGCTCAGTCAGTCAAAGCCACAAAAAATCTGTGCTAAAATTTAACTAAGTCCATAGGTGTTGAGTGAGGCAAGCTCACTCAATGTCATGTGATAAAGCGTTGATTGTATCTCATTTAGTGAGTATCTGTATTTTCAGACACACAAATTTGGCTAAGTGTAAATGCGTTGAGTGGAGCTTACTCTGTCAATTCCATGGTGGTGAAAAATCTGGCTAAGGCAGAAAGTGTTGAGTGAGGCATGCTCACTCAATGCTCTCAACGCCATGATTCAGAAAATCTGGCTAAAAGCAAAAGGAGTTGAGTGAGGCATCCTCACTCAATGCTCTCAACGCTTAAGATGCTGAAGAAGCAGGAATATGACTAAGACATAAGGCATTGAGTGAGGTGTGGTCACTCAACGCTCTCAAGGCCTAAATTATAGGTAGCATGGCTAAGGCATAAGGTGTTGAGTGAGGCGTGGTCACTCAACGCTCTCAACACCATTCATGCAGAAAAGGCTAAAGAATAAGCTAAGGCAAAAAGCATTGAGTGAGGCTTGCTCACTCAACGTTGTCAACGCCTAGATAGACAGAATTTTTTCTAAGTATTTTGGCGCTGAGTGAGGCTTGCTCACTCAATGCCAATGCTAATGTTGCTTGATTTTGGCTAAGTCCACAGCTGGTGACGTCAGCAAGTTAACAAGTCAACATTATTTAAATTGATAGCAGGAAAGCTACAGTATAATTCAAAAGGCACCGCTGAGCTACTGTAAGATAGTTGGCGTTAAAGCAAGGTTGCAGCTGGCATTAAATGTGTGGGGCCCACTGCTCAAAGATCCGTTGGGACATAATTGATAAAATTAAAAGCTTTTACAGAGGAAGATAGCCTTTAAGGAGTTTTTTATGTACTTCTTCTTCATCATCATTGTTGTTGTGACTAAAACATAGGAAGCTCGGGTTAGTAAGACTAAGAGCAAAACAAGTTAGCTGTTTGTCTTCATCATTGACTATAGCAAGATCAGAGCAGATCTCTGAAGAGGAAAAGGAAAGTTAGCTGGTGCCATTTTCTATCTACACCAGCAAGTTCCTCACAGATCCAGCTATTCAACTCTGAAAAACATTTATTGGAGGCTGTAGAGAAGAAGTTAGGGCTGAACATCCTCAACCCAGGAAAGAAAGAAGAAGCAGAATAGTTATTCTACAAGTTACTTCCAGTACAAGTCAAAGCAAGATTTGTATCCTTGTTGTTGTGAAGTAATTGAGTTGAGAATCCTTCAGCCCAGGTAGCATCAAGTTTTGCTGCAGTCACTTCACAATTCCAGCAGGAAAATTCCCTAGTGCTGTGAAGAAAAAGTTGGACTGAGTATATCTAAGTTCAAGTAAAGGTAGATTCAAGAAATATATTCCTGGAGTCAAAGTTGGGCTAAGTCTATCTCAGTCAAGTTAGATTGGCACAGAGAAATTTCTCTTGTGTATAGTCAAGACTCACCCTCCCACTTCCATCTTGTAGGATCCTCTTGGATCTGAGTGGTAGGAGCAAGTTTTCTCTGAGGTAGGATCCCCAGTCGATCTGAGGTAAGGCTATCCTCCTAGCCTGAGTGTAGGGCTTTTGTCTTGAGGTAGGAGATCATCTGATAACTAAGTTATAGGCCCTGTTTGCTGAGTTGTAAGTCTTGGAGGAGACTGAGAGATCCTGAGGGATCTGAGGTGTAAGCTCTTTTGAGCATAGTTTTGGAGAAGTACCTAGTTCAACAAGATAGTTGGATAGGTGGGAGGGAAAGTTGATGTACCCTTGTTAGGGGAACCACTATAAATCATGTGTGGGCTCTTTGTGTTTGTTGTGTTGTAGGTTACTTATCTTAAAAGCAAAATCCAACCAACTAATAAAGCACCAAAAGAAAAGAAAAGAAAAGACAAGTCACTAAGGACTAAGAAACCTTTTCACCCCCCCCCCCCTCTAGGTGATTTAGCTATCCTTGAAAACAAAAACTTTTAGAAGAGGAGGAAAAGTCCAGGAGCACTTGTGGGAATCGATCCAAGGTGTGCTTGTGATAGGAATCACGAGCCGACGCTAAATCCGTGGAGGGGAAGTTGTGATAATCAATTCCATCCAGATCAAAGATCACGGTCATGGCTCCGAAGAGAACTACAAGGGTAATGATTTTCTCCTTAGACAAGTGAAGTTCTCAATATGCATACTTGCATGGAACCCCTCACCAAAAGGTGAAGAAAAGGTGGTTTCTAATGGGTAGATCGGTATAATCCCCGGTTTAAAATTACATATAGATCCGGAAATATAGAGTGTGGAATAAGCATGCTGTGTGAAGCCCATCGGGACGAGTTGGTATGGGTTGGTGATGTTTATTTTGTGTGCCGGAGAAGACTCCGAGTATAAACGTGTAGTTGTATGAAGTTTGAGGGTTGTACCTGTGAAAGGAGAGTAATAGGAGGTACTAGAGTTCAGCTCCAGGAAAATACCCAGGAAAGATAAGAGTTCAAGGAATTGTTGATGTTGCCAAGTGAGAGTGAATGTCAACAGGCGATAGCTCCCAGTGAGCTAAAAGTTTGAGTATCCTGTCTCTAAGAGTCTTGGGGGGCATTGCATGCGAAGCTGTGAGCTTAAATTGCCCAGCAATGGTGGGTGCCAGCCTGAAATGGTACAAAGCCGTGTTGCTTATGATTGAGTTGAGCCATGGAGGCCAACTACTGCGCCATCATGTTCAGTACCTCTGAACAACTGGGTTGTCAAGTTAAGTACCTCTGAATGGGTAGTCATTCGTTAAGTTAAATGCCTCTGAACGACATAGTCGTCAAGTAAAGTACCTCTGAATGACAAGGGTTACCGTTAAGTTAAGTACCTCGGAACGACAAAGTCGTCAAGTTAAGTACCTCTGAACGGTGGTGATACACGGGAAGTCCGGTACACCGAAAATATGCCCTGAGTGCACGGGGCGTGTGGTTGATGAGCCTATATCTGTGGTGAATGGTGCTTAAATGAACTTTGTTATTGCCACTATATATGTATGCTGCTGTTTGCAGGGAAGGAGAACCGCCGCCCCGTGTAAGGGGTGGGGTCGTTATAATTTGTCAACAAAATGTTGACCATTGCTTTGTTTGCCACATTTGTGTGGGTCGTTTGTGCAGGTGATAAAAAGCCAAGTGGGAAGTAGCGAGTTGAAGCCCTTGTGTTGCAATTGGCTGGCCCTTGAAGGCCCAAAGGCGAACTTTTTACTATTTTCATGTGTGGTCGGCCTACGTGCCGATGTATGAAACCACATGATGTAAATGAAATAGTTGTAAGGCTGAAAGGCCAAAACATGTGTCGTGTTATATATATATATATATATATATATATATATATATATATATATATATATATATATATATATATATATATATATATATATATAAATCATTCCTATACAAGCTGCTGTAGTGGACATTCCTATTGTTATGGGTTCTAATCCTAAATGATTCCGCTAGAATGCTCTGAGTTAAGATGCGTTCATAGTTAAATTTGGATTTGGAAACAATAAGTAATCTCCTTACCTGTCCGTAGCATATGGCATCGGGTCCCAGCCAGACCTCTTGTCATATGTTATACGACTGATGGGGGTGTTATATATGATAGTGAATACTGATTGGCTGGCCCTTGAAGTCCTAAAGGCGAACTTTTTACTGTTTTCATGTGTGGTCGGCCTGCATACCGATGTATGAAACCACTTAATGTAAATGAAACAGTTGTAAGGCTGAAAGACCAAAACATGTGTTGTGTTATATATATCATTCCTATACAAGCTTTTGTAGTGGACATTCCTACTATTATAGGTTCTTATCCTAAATGCTTTCGCTAGAATGCAATGAGTTAGGATGGGTTCATAGTTAAATTTGGATTTGGAAACAATAAGTAATCTCCTTACCTATCTGTATCATATGGCGTCAGGCCCCGACCGGACCTTCTGTCATATGTTATATGCCGGATGGAGGGTGTTACAAAATTGGTATCAAATTCCATTCACGGTCTTCCTTCTTCGAATTTGTGGTCGAATTCTTTTAAGGGGTGGTGAGCACGTGCATGTGCGCTACCTTGATAACATAAATGAACCCATGAATGTCTACTTAGGAATGAAAATACATATGTTTGAGGAACCTGTATGTTCCTATAATTGCTTTTGGCAATATTCGTAGTTTCTTAATTGTGTGTTTCACATTGTATGTGACTAGAAGTGGTGCAGGGCAGCTAGAACCCCAGCGCTCAGTGGAGAGAAGTGCACCAAATGAGGTGCCAACACCTCCTACTTTGGCAGAATCTATACGGTTGGTTGAGGAAGCCGTGTTCACAATGATTAATGAGCAACTAGGGGGTCAGAGATAACCTCCTATTTCTACGAAGGTCCAGGAACTGGTTGGCATGGTTGAGCACGTAGCGGTGAGACAAGTGGTTGTTGAGCCAGTGTCCGCAATGCGAGCGACGGAGAAGCCACTGAAACACGTTATGAGTTTCAATCCCCCTATGTTTATGGGTACTGGAACCCCTACACAAGCTGAAGATTGGATCTCAACAATAAAGAGGGTCCTGATGGAAACTGAAACCGAAGAGTGGAAAAAAGTCACTGTGACTACCTTCTTATTGGATGGTGAGGAAAGACTATGGTGGGATGAGCTGGAGATGCACCAGTTTGCTGGTCGGTCGTTGATTGAGATCTCAATGGAGGAGTTCTCAAGGTGTTTTCTGGCAAGATATATTCCATCGACACAGTGGATTACGATGGAAAACCAATTTCAAAGGTTAACTTAAGGCGAGAGGTTTGTGGATGATTACTTGCACAAGTATACAAGATTGGGAAGATATGCAGGCTTTACGTTTGCAGATGAGGAATGAAAAACAACTCGGTTCTATAAATGGATGATAGACGACCTGTAGTACCTTCTCTCAGGACCGATGACGAAGAGGTTTTCTTACCTTGGTAAATATGGCCCGCTCCCTCGAACTGGACATGAAGCGCAAGCAGCGTAAGAATGATTTGACTGGGAAGAAGCTAGAGTTCAAGGTACCTAGTTCTTCAAAGTCTGGATATCAATGTTGGAAAAAGAAACCTAAAACTTCTGCGCTGGCTCTTTCTTCTCCTCCGTCTAGAGCAACGTCTGGGAGAGGTCCGCTCACATGTTATACATGTGGCAAGGTGGGGCATATGGCTTGAGATTGCTGGAGTATCTTTCCAAAATCAGAGAAAAAGATAGGCGCGTCTTATGCTAAGAAGTGAAAGGTAGTGGTGGAATCAACTGCATCTCAAGCGCAACCCCGAGTCTATAATCTTGGCCAACAGGAGGCCATAAAACAAAGCGACACCATAATAGGTATGAGTTAAGATACATTCTTTACTGCTTTCCATATTTAGTACCTTGTGCGTTGCTTGTACATGATTGGTTTAAATTAGGCTTTGTCCTGGTATCGGAGTATCCGCCGAGAGCACTGTTTGATACAGGAGCTTCTCATTCCTTTCTGTCGGAAGACTTCGTGGGGCGTGTTGGAGTGTCTTCGTTTACGCCAACAGATCGAGTGAATGTGCTACTACCTAACGGGTGCTTAATGCGAGCGGATCGAGCCTTCGATGTTGAGGTGCGGATAGGAAGTCGAGATTTTGCATTGGAAGCATCTGTGATACATATATCAGAGTTTGATGTAATCTTTGGTATGGACTGGCTCTCGGAGCAGCGTGCCTATATAGATTTCAACTCTAAGGAATTCACACTAGGACAGAACACCGAACGAGATACTAAATTTGTTGGTATGAAAGGATCAAGCAAGATAATGATGTCTGATATCCAAGTAGTCATGGCAGTTTGGAAGGGCGCGGAGTTATTCTTCATGTTGTTGGAGGCTGTTGAGCTGAGGCCCAGTATGAGTGTTGTTCCTATTATATCGGAGTATGCTGATGTGTTTCCTAAAGATCTTTCGGGGTTACCTACCCAGTGGGAGATTGACTTCACTATTGAGTTGGTGCCTCGATCGCCATGGTGTTCTCCCGCTAGCTCGTCGTCGGGTTTAAGGAATCTTCATTTCGAAAAGGTGCTCTGCTTCTCCTCATCCTTCTCCTCCCCATCTTGGCTTCTCCTCCCACTTACTCACCGTCGGGTTTTAGGCATCTTCGTTTAACTTCCTCGTTCCGTGAAGATCAAGAGGAGCAAGGGAGTTGTCAAGTTCAGCTTCATTTCAAAAAGGTGCTCGGCTTCTCCTCCGAGTTCTTCCACTCGCTGATTTTGGTATTTCATTACTCTACCAGATCGACCAAGCTAGGACATCATCTTGTAATGGATTTTTTACTCTAGGTTTTTTTCCTCCTTAATTTCCAGATTTTGTAGATGTTTATATGTTGATGTGATTTCTATTTTATGATTAAATTCCACATTTTGTAAATGTTGTGTGTTTGGTTGTGTTTTTTGGATGTGATTTCTTCCCCTAATTTCTGTGTATGTTCAGATCTATATTTTGTGATGAATGCGTTAGAAATGTGTGTATGAATTAGAAATGTGTGTGTGTGTATATGTGTAGATGTTTAGAAGTGTTGTATATGTGTGTGTGTGTGTGTGTGTGTGTGTTGTGTATGTGTGTTGTATGTGTTAACCAAGAAATCGGCGATCCATCCCAGGGTAGTCAGCTCGCAAGTCGCGGCCTGCTCTAGGAGGTCGCGGTCTGCCAGCCTCTCTCTTCTAAGGGTGGGCAGATTGACCTCTCGGTCCGCTCAGTCCGCGCGGCTAGGGCGGTCTCCTCGGTCTTACTGCCCAGGTCACGCAGTATCCGCTCGTTTTGCAGGGGCTGCGGACTGCTTCTTCAGTCAGCCCCTGTAGGCCACGCGGTTAGATCGATTAACCATGTGGTGGTTCATTCTTTCTCAGGTGCAAACTGCCCATCCATGTGGCGGACTCGCATTCCTATCCGCCTAGACCGCTCAATAGCGACGTGCTCAATAAATGACGGATTCAGTATTCAGTCCGCCAGGTCGTCAGCCCATTGCAAAGTACGACAAGCCTCTAGCAGGAGGCGGTCCGCTCGGCAATTGATCGGGTACATCCCGGTCTCTGCGGGCAGAGCGGACTCGTTATCAGCAGCAGAGGCGGACTCGTCACAGTCCGTAAACAGCAAGGCCAGCCCAAGACAGTCCCAGATCGCGTGACCCGGTGCGAACTCTGCAGACTCAATATAGGTACTCGCACAACCCAGCAGCAAGGCCAGCCCCAGGCAGTCCCAGATCGCGCGACCCGGTGCGGACTCTGTAGACTCAATATTGGTACTCGCACGACCCAGCAGCAAGACCAGCTCTAAGTCCATAACCGCGTGGGCAGGCGCGGAGTCTGCGGACTCAACATTGTACTCGCTCAGCTCACCGCCTCACCGGTGGTGATGTTACCAAGACCGTTACCTCCTCTAGCCTATAAATAGTCCCCCTTGCCACTCATTCAGGAGGGGGAGGGACGACACGGCAGAGACATCCAGAACTCGGCATCTGTTCTTGCGGACTCGCCTTCCCAGTCAACGCGACCTGCTCCCTGCTTCTTCTCGTAGCTTGATCAAGCAGTCCGCCCGAATAAGTCCTGCAGACTCCTTGATCGGCTAACCGCGCGGTCTGCCGACATTTCTTGTCAGTCCGCGCGGCCGTTGGCACTCTTCTCTCTTTAGCCGCTAGCTTCCCCTTTGTACCCTTTATTCTGCTTTCCATGTAAAGGTGCAACCTCGAGCTGTAATTTCAATTGTAATCAAAGGAAAGCCCGTCGCAAGAGTGGCATTCAGGCCGCGACGGGCGAAGTCTTCTGTTGCCTCTGCTAGGGGCTCTCTCTCAACTCTCTTCTTCTCTCGGTCTAACCATCAGAGCCCAACCGCCAAAGTAGCATCTGATCGACAGTTCCCGATAAACCTTCCCAGTGGCTCCCGCCAAACCTCTCCTCTACCCTCGCAACCCTCCTATTCTTATAGCCTGTGAGATCAAACAACCCGTTAACTTAGCGGTGACGCATTTCGCGCATCAACAGTTAACAGCGACCTTCAGATCTCGATCAGATAGTGAAGTCAGTGGTTACTCATGTTATACCGTCAACCAGTCGAGAGACCTGCTCCAAGTTCCAGTGAGGATTCTCTTTGGGAGGCCTTGGAGCATTCTCGCAGAGAAACTGCACAACAGTTTCAAACAATAAACCGTACTCTAGCTGCTATCGCTCAACGATTGGAAGCACAACCTTCAGCAACACAAGCTCCTCCAATCAATCCAACACCAGCACCCGAGATTCCTCAAGCTCATCCACCGGCCTATCCACCAGTCTATCCTCCTTATACTTCAACCTTTCCGCAAGGGCCTGCAGCTCCTTTGCGGTCTATGAATGACGAATTCGCAGCTCATCAGAAATTTTTCCAAGAAGCTGCTCGAGAAAGTCCGACGAGATTCCTAAATTTTCAGGGAAGTTATCCCTACTCTTTAGCTCCTGCCTTTGCTCCTCCTACAACAACTTTTCCTTTCTATCCACCAGCTCCTTATGTAGTTGTAACTTATGCTCCCTTTTTTCCTTATGTTGTAGGAGAACAAGAAGAGCAGTCACCATTTACAGAGAATGTTCGGTATGAACCGACTCCAGCTAATTTCAGAGAGCCGCGATTGCCCATTTACATTGGGGAGACTTATCCAGTCAAACACCTTCAAGCCTTTGAATCACCCGTTGCTCTCAAGACTCTCTCAGATGCAACCAAATGCAAGCTCCTTGTAACGACCTTTGACAGTCAAGTGAGGGATTGGTTCTATGGACTTTGTGCTCAGTCCATCTCTTCCTTCGCTGATTTGCGAAGAGAATTTCTTCTCGGATTTTCTTCCTCTACGAAGAGGAAGGGCGGTCTGGAACCCCTCTTTGAGATCAAGTAGCGAGAGACCGAGACTTGGTCTCATTTTATGGATCATTTCCAAAAAGAAATCTTAGACATTGAGATTGTCGATCAAGAATTATATCGAGTGGCTCTTATCCACGGCCTACGTGAAGGACCACTTAAGTTCGAGGCTAACATCCGAGCACTGAGGACATATCAAGAACTAATTGGTTTAGCCAACTCATACATCTGCGGTGAGAAGAGCAACCCTAGCTTCGTCTCCCAGCTTGTAGCTGAGAGAAATCCCCCTAACAAGCAGCCCCTGAGGTCTCCTCGGAAAGACTTACCATCCCACTCTAGGAGAATAAAGAAGTTCCAGCATCATCATCAGCGCTCCTTCCCAGGCCAAGATCGTGCCCGCGAACGACTACAGCCGCTACCAGCCCAACCTCTGCAAATAGCTTCGGTGCATCAACCGGAAGATGATGACTTATCATACTCTGGACTTGATGAGGCGATGCTAGAAGTATGCCAAATCATGAAGGACAAGACAAATTCCAAAAGGCCTTACCAACCGACAAATCAAAAATCCAAAGATTCAGATCCATTCTGTGAATTTCACAAAGAAAGTGGACATTTAACTGAAAGTTGCCGAGCACTTCGTCAACTTATGTAGAGATTGTTGAAGCAGGGTAAGATGCGCGATCTGTTCCTGAAGGTTGGCCACTCTGATCCGACAACCTCAAAAGGCAAAGGAATAGCAGAGTTTCCTTGCAGCTCAAGTGGAGTGAATCAAATCAATACATATCGTGACCTTGTTATAGGCGAGACCTTCGATGCCGATGACGTGGGCGCCCTTGGAAACCTATTCTAAAGCAAAGAGGACATCGCAGCTCCTCAAAGCCCCTCACAATCGTGACCGGTTGCTTTTACTTTACTCTTCAAACCTTTTTTTCTCTAAAACACTTCTAAGTGTTCTTTCATTTTCATTCAATAAGTCTTATGTCAGAGATCTCATACTGACACAGTTCCCTTTTTGTAATGTTTCTCCTCCATATTTTTCTCTTTGCCAAAGAGATCACTGAACCACCGAGATATCGCCAAGTCTTGCTCAGGTACCCCTCGAGATTGTTCTCTGGCGTAAGACCACAACGACCACATATCGCGGGGAGTTTTCGCATATGTGCAGTGGGGGCCGCTCAACTCTCGTGTGGAGGATGATGGGACTTCGGATCCTAGCCGGCATCTAACACAGAGCGTGATTCCGGGGAAGACCCATGTGTTAGCTCTGTTGTGCTACGTTAAAGGATACGTTATAGTTACGATGATCTTTGCGTGACAAGCAATGGAGATCAAGTATAGCCTTGTCTCTTCGATCATCTCACAATTGTGACGGCCGAACACTCCTTGGTACCTCAATCCGTGCCTTCATGGGGCCCACAACTCCATTGATCAATTCGCAGACAAGCAATAGGCCACTTGGCACAACTAGTCTAATTAATCAGCGATGCTTGTAACCCGAGGCATGAGAGCAGTGCATCTGACGATTCCTTCTCAGGAATTTCCGTGCTTGTTTTTCTTTTGTGCCCTTCAAAGGGAGCGCGACCAGCCCACTTTAGGTAGGACTACCCTTTGGATGATTTCTTCTTAAGGCAAGCGGTGCATAACGCTCACGGGGAACACCTGTGGCAGCATCATGTCTTTTTTGAACATCATCGAGGTGTAGCCCTCCTTTGTCTTTTTGCCTTTTTACAGGTCAACAGGTTAAATTCAATCTATTTCGAGGATTGGAAATATCTTTTTGGCTTGTGATCATCTTGTATGCACTACCTGCGTGAAGTTCTATCAGATGGTTATCCATAAGTTCTCTTATCAGATACTAGTAACACAAATCATTTAGTCAAAGTATCTAGTTCTCCTTGATTGGCAAGTCATGATGTTATAAATCTAAATTAAGATGGTTTCATCTTGCCAATCTAGATTTCATGCATAAAATATCATACCGGATCACGCAAGACAAGCGTTATCGTTTCCTCAAGGTACTTGCACCTTACTTTTCTATCATATCTGCAGCTTACTCTTCTTTTGCAGAGATTCACAGATATTAGCAAGTTTCCTCCAGGTACTTGCACCTTACTTTTCTATCATATCTACAGCTTACTCTTCTTTTGCAGAGATTCGCAGATATTAGCAAGTTTCCTCCAGGTACTTGCACTTTACTTTTCTATCATATCTGCAGCTTACTCTTCTTTTGTAGAGATTCGTAGATATTAGCAAGTTTCCTCCAGGTACTTGCACCTTACTTTTCTATCATATTTGCAGCTTACTCTTCTTTTATAGAGATTCACAGATATTAGCAAGTTTCCTCCAGGTACTTGCACCTTACTTTTCTATCATATCTACGGCTTACTTTTTTTTTTGCAGAGATTAGTAGATATTAGCAAGTTCCATCCAGGTACTTGCAATTTAATTTCATTATATATCTACTGCTCACTCCTCCCTTTGCAGTGATTAGTAGATATTTGCAAGTTCTATCCGGGTACTTGCAACTTAGTTTTATATCATACTTGTGATTTACTCCTCTTGCCAAAGATGATAGAGCCCATTAGGAAAAATTCACGTCTCCTTCATTTTGCAAAAACAGCTCAGGTACGCGTAATATGTACCTATTTCCGCCTATGTTAATTCTTTCCTTCGTAGGAAAAAAGACAGGCATTAACAAACCTTTTTCTGAGGAGAGACATCAGGTTCCATCTCTCCTTCCCCCTTTCCTTTTATCGAGGGAAGGATCACGATTTTCGTGGGTCTCCTACTTTTTCGTAGTTCTCTTCAGAAATTGGAAAAGTGCGGGGATTATGTTAACCCAGAAGTCGACAATCCCTCCCAGGGTAGCCAGCTCGCAAGTCTCGGCCTACTCTAGGAGGTCGCGGTCTGCCAGCCTCTCTCTTCTAAGGGTGGGAGGACTGACCTCTCGGTCCGCTCAGTCCACGTGGCTAAGGCGGTCTCCTCGATCTGACCGCCCAGGTCGCGCAGTAGTCGCTCATTTTGTAGGGGCTGCAGACTGCTTCCCCAGTCAGCCCCTGCAGACCGCGCGGTTAGATCGGCTAACCGCGTGGTGGTTCATTCTTTCTCAAGTGCAAACTGCCCATCCATGTGGCAGACTCGCATTCCTATCCGCCTAGACCGCTCGATAGCAACGTGCTCAATAAATGACAGATTCAGTCTTCAGTCTGCCAGGTCACCAGCCCGTCGCCGAGTACGACAAGCCTCCAGCAGGAGGCGGTCCACTCGGCAATCGATCGGGTACATCCCGATCTCCGCGGGCAGAGTGGACTCATTATCAGCAGCAGAGGTCGACTAATCCCAGTCCGCCAACAGCAAGGCCAGCCCCAGGCAGTCCCAGATCTCGCGACCCGATACGGACTCTGTGGACTCAATATTGGTACTCGCACGACCTAGCAGCAAGGCCAGCCCCAGGCAGTCCCAGATCACGCGACCCGATGCGGACTCAATATTGGTACTCGCACGACCCAGCAGCAAGACCAGCTCTAAGTCCATAACCGCGTGGCCAGGCGCGGACTCAACAGTGTACTCGCTCAGCGCACCGCCTCACCGACGGTGACGTTACCAAGACCGTTACCTCCTAGGGCCTATAAATAGGCCCCCTTGCCGCTAATTCAGGAGGGGGATGGACGACGCGGTAGAGACATCCAGAACTCGGCATCTGTTCTTGCGGACTCTCCTTCCCAGTCTGCGCGACCTGCTCCCTTCTTCTTCTCGTAGCTTGATCAAGCAGTCCGCCCGGCTAAGTCCTGCGGACTCCTTGATCGGCTAACCGCGCGGTCTGCCGACCTTTTTGGTCAGTCCGCGCGGCCGTTGGCACTCTTCTCTCTTTAGCCGCCAGCTTCCCCCTTGTACCCTTTATTCTGCTTTCCATGTAAAGGTGCAACCTCGAGCTGTAATTTCAATTGTAATCAAAGGAAAGCCCGTCGCAAGAGTGGCATTCAGGTCGCGACGGGCGAAGTCTGTTGTTGTCGCTGCTAGCGACTCTCTCTCCTCTCTTCTTCTCTCGGTCTAACCATCAGAGCCCAACCGCCAAAGTAGCGTCTGATCGATAGTTCTCGATCAACCTTCCTAGTGGCTCATGCCAAACCTCTCCTCTACCCCCGCAACCCTCCTATTCTTCTAGCCTGTGAGATCGAACAACCCGTTAACTGAGCGTTGTCGCATTTCGCGCATCAACAGTATGTGTGTGTTTATGTGATATTTGTGTGTTTATGTATGTGTGTGTATATGTATATGTGTGTTTATGTTATGTTGTATGTGTGTGTTATGTGTGTTTATGTTATGTTGTATATGTGTATGTGTGTGTGTGTGTGTGTGTGTGTGTGTGTGTGTGTGTGTGTGTGTGTGTGTGTGTGTGTGTATGTGTGTGTGTGTGTGTGTGTGTGTGTGTACGTGTGTGTGTATACGTGTGTGTGTGTTATGTGTGTGTTTTTTGTATGTATTTTTTTGTTGTGTGTGTTGTGTATGTGTGTGTTTATGTGGTATTTGTGTGTGTGTGTATGTGTGTGTGTATGTGTGTGTGTTTGTGTGTGTGTGTGTGTGTGTGTGTGTGTGTGTGTGTGTGTGTGTGTGTGTGTTTATGTTATGTTGTATGTGTGTTTATGTTACAGATTTTAAAATTAGAAATCGCGGTGTCATGATCTGCAGGAAAAATAATTATAAAATATGTTAATATCTATATTTTTTCATGATTCTATCCCCTCTTGCTGAAATCATTGAAAGTTGTACATATAAGGTATCCACGATATTATGGCATTTAAATAGGAAAAAATTTGCTTTCCAGCGGTTCCAATCAAATTTGTGCAATAATTTAGTTTAATTTTCTTTTACACAGTCCAATCAATTACCAACTATTAGCAAATTTGGTAGGTATTTCCCAAAGCTTAGAAGGTATTTACAAGTTTGGCAAATGGTTGACTAGATAATGGAAATTAAAACTTACAGATTTCAATGGTTTCTTATGTTATGTTATGTTAGTGGAAATAAAATATTGTAAAATATGTTACAGATCATGACTAGATAATGGAAATTAAAACTTACAGAAATGTGTGTTTATGTTACGTTAGTTTGGCAAATGGTGGACTATATTTCAGCAGATCTCTAATTTTAATGGTTTCTTATGTTTTCAATAATATCAATGATTAATTTTAATGTTTTTTAAATCGTAGGGAACAAGATAAAAAGGAGGACTTATCATTGGTTTTATGGCTCTTCTCCGGCTGCAGATTGTGGCCTAAGTTTACATCTCTTCATCTCTATTTCCTTTTACATTTCTGTATTCTATGTGTGCTTTGAGGTATTAGTCAAGTAATGGCTAAGCAAAGCACGATAGACTTTGTGACTGATGTTTGTAGGGACGCCCCATAGTATTGGCCGGTAGAGGGTCAAGCGGAGCAAATATATATTTATTTACTTTACGGGTATTACTCATGTTTTGTTGATTCCCATTTTAAAGTCTTCTCTCCTTTTAAATCACTTATTATGAGCTTTTATGTAGGTTAATCTAGCATATAACATGGACAAGAGTTGGATTGATCTGCAAAATAGACTTTCAGATGAATATATTGAAGGTGTTGACAAATTTTTGGACTATGCTTATCAAAACAATTTAAGTAGTTTTGAGAGTAGGATATACTGTCCTTGCAAGAAATGTACAAACCATTATCTTGTAGAGAGAATTATTGCACGTGAGCATATAATTATTCATGGGTTTCCAAAAAAAATACAAGACATGGAGTTTTCATGGGGAGTCGTGTGATTCACAAAACTCTAGGGGAGATTGCTCAATTAATCATGTAAATTTGAGTGATGATATGATTAGAATGATACATGAGGCAGCTGTCATTCCTGTAATTGATGCTAGCTTTAATGAATATCTACATACATCAAATAATCCAATAGATGATTTTACAGAAGGCGATTCGAAATTTAGAAAACTTGTTGAAGATGAAGGGCGTCCATTGTACCCTGATTATGCTAAATATACATCATTATCTTTCATGGTTAGGTTACTACAAGGGAAAACAATGCATGGATGGATAGATGTATCATTCCCTTGGTTGTTAGAATCTCTTATTGATGCATTTCCTAACATAAAACTACCAAAATCTTATTATGAAGCTCAAAATATCACTAAAGACTTGGGGTTTTCTTACGAGACTTATGATGCATGCCCTAACAATTGTATGTTATTCAGAGGAAATGAATTTTCACTTGATAAATGTGAGATATGTGGAGAGTCAAGATACAAAAAAATACAATGAAAGCCTAGGTATTATAGAGCGCACAACTACAAAAATTGCTTCAAAACAAGTAAGGTACTTTCCTCTTAAGCCAAGGTTTAAAAGGTTATTCATGTCATAAAAAACTGCACATTTCATGCGTTGGCATACAGAAGAACGCATAGATGATGGGATCATGCGACACCCTACAGACACTCCTCAATGTAAAAAAAATTGATAATGATTTTCCTGAATTTGCAGCTGAGCATCGCAATGTTAGGCTTGGTTTGGCATCTAATGGATTTAATCCTTTTAGAACCATGTTTATTGCTCATAACACTTGGTCAGTAGTTTTAATGCCTTATAATTTACCACCATGGTTGTGTATGACACAAGCTTTTCTTTTTCTTATTGCGTTAATTGATAGACCAAAGGGACCAGGTAATAAGATAGATGTTTATCTTCAACCATTGATTGAAGAGTTGAATGAACTTTGGAGTTATGGTATGATAACATATGATGAATCAAAGAATCAAATGTTTACACTTCATGCTGCACTACTCTGTACAATTAATGACTATCCAGCATATTCCAATTTATAAGGATGGAGTACAAAAGGTAATGTGCCTGTGCAAATTGTAATCACCAAACTAGATCTCATTGGTTGGTAAATGGTAGAAAATTTTGTTACTTGAGTCATCGTCGTTGGTTACCTTATGGGCACAAGTTTCGAAGAGATAAGGTATCTTTTGATGGACATCGAGAATTTTAAAAAAAAGCGTCCTAACTTAAAGGAATGTAATATTTTAGCACAGTTGGATGGCATACTTACTGAGTACAAGAAAGATGACCTTAAGAAAAGGAAGAGGGAAGAGCGTAACCGAGTAAGTCATATTGGTCAAAAACAAGGTTGGAAAAAAAGTGTATTTTTTTGAATTATCATATTGGGAGTCTATTCAAGTACGTCATTCCATTGATGTGATGCACCAAGAGAAAAATGTAGGAGAAAATTTGTTATATACCATATTAGGCATTACAGGGAAATCAAAGGATGTATTGAAGGCAAGACATGATTTAAAGATTATGGGTATTCGCACTATGTTGCACCCACAACTACTTGCATCTGGCAAGACTTTATTGTATCTAGCTCGCTTTACAATGGATAAAACACATCAAGATATTTTCTTAAGAGTTTTAAAAAGCATCAAAGTGCCTGATGGTTATGCATCAAATATTTCTCGATGTGTTCATTTGAAAGAGAGAAATATTTTGGGTCTTAAAATTCATGACATTAATTTAATTATGCAACAATTCCTTCCAATAGCCACTAGAAAAGCTTTGCCGATAGATGTTATGAAGGTATTTATTGAGTTATCCAATTTCTATAGGCAATTGTGCTCCAAAAGTAACAGACTTATTGACTTAAAGTCGTCCTTGCAAGAACACATTATTCTCATATAATGTCATCTTGAGAAGATTTTTCCACCCACATTTTTTGATATTATGGAGCATCTAACTATACATTTAGCTGAAGAAGCTGCCATTGCAGGCCAAGTTCAATTTAGATGGATGTATCCTATTGAAAGGTAATGATGTTTGCTTGTATTTGACAATATTCTACCTTTTTTTATTAACATAATGTATATTTTAATTTAAGTATCTACTTACTCTTAAGAGATATGTACGTACTCGTGCTCATCCCGAAGGTTCTATTGCTAAAAGCTATCTTATGGAAGAATGCGTGAATTTCTATGAGAGATAGCTAGATGGAGTGGAAACAAAGTCTAACCGCCCAAGTAGAAATTATGATGGAGGTGATATTTCTGGTCGTCCTTTCAAGAGAGGCAAAAGGATGCTTCTTGATGAAGTTACATTGACACAAATGCATCGCCATATTCTTTTCAACACAGATACAATCACCATATTTCTAGAGTGAGTTTCTGGAACTTATTCAAGTTTAATATCCTTTGTATTAGTTGTTTATGATTGTGAACTTTATTATTAGAAACACATCGAATCACTAAGAAAGGATTTTCCACGAGCAACCAAAAATCAAATTGACAAGATTCACAATGAATCTTTTCATTTGTGGTTCAAACAACATGTGAGTATGTTAAACAATATTTTTATTAAAGCATTATGTTTAGCTCTAAAATTATTTAACTATTTATGTAGGTCAAATCCAGTGATATAAATATATTTGAGGAAATTAAGCAACTTAGTGAAGTACCAAGTGATTGGGCATGGAGATACAATGGTTATTTTATTAACGGATTCTGTTTTCATACAAATTATATGGATAGTAGAATAAATACACAAAATAGTGGCGTGGTGCTCAAAGCAAACACTATTAGCTATGCAAGTTCAAAAGATAAGAACCCTCGTATTGGAGGTGTCACTTACTATGGGAAGTTAACAGATATTTTTGAGATTCATTATACTAATGAATTTAAGTTTATCTTATTTAAGTGTGATTGAATTGATCCTCGGGTTGGTAAAAAAGTTGATGAGTTTAATTTCACCCTTATAAACTTCAATCATTTATTATACAAGCATAACAATCTAACAGATGAGCCTTTTATATTAGCCACTCAAGCAGAACAAGTGTGTTATGTCACAGATCCTTTAGAACTCGATTGGGAAGTTGTTATGTAGCTGACAATTCGAGATTCATTTGATATGTACTCCATGGATTCATCCCATATTTCTCGGCTTGTGCCTCAAGTTGAACCACTAAGTCAACAAGAATTAGATGAAAGAATATATGCACGTGATGATGATGTTCATTGGGTTAGAGATGGAGTTGATGGCATCTTAGTTGATGATGCACAAGTGAATGTTGATAATGCTATTGATGATGACATAATTGAAGATTAAATATTGCTTTTCTATTTAATTGATAATGCTTTTCTATTTGGAGATGGAGTTGATGGCATCTTAGAGATGGAGTTGATGGTGTGAATACATGTTGTATGTTTCTTTTCTATATAAAAACGTAAGTTGTATTTGATATTTGAACCATAAAAGTTCTGCTAAGGTTCTGGTATTTGATAATTGATATTTGACAGTTGGCAAAATTTATATATGTTCTTGCTTTGAAGGTGTTTTCCAGTCCATTTTTCTGCAGCTAATTTAGATATATTTGACAATTGGTGTGAATATTTGACAGTTGGTGGAATATAATAGAATTATGACATCAACAAAGAATGTCTCTTCACCTGATAATGCAGGGACTAAAATTAGAAAATATCCTTTATAAAATACAGGAATTTGTCAAATTCAATATTGGCTGGATGTAGTAGAACTGACATTGATGAGTTCAAACTCATCTAACCTTTACAGAACTCCCTGAAAAAGTAGCGATTTCTACTGCACAATAAAATGAGTAAAAACAAAGCAATATGATTTCTATATACATGATGTATTTGTAATAGCTACAATTTTAGATATTTAATTTTTTGTCAGTACTATTAAGAACATTTTTCGATGTTATTTTAGAATGCTTTTTGAACTACCATATGTCGACTATGCAAAACTGCTGGTAGTTTGCAGTAGTTTGGTTAGCTTAATGATAACAACTGGTTTCTGAAGGTTAAGCGTAAAGCATTTAAGCATCTTTAGAAAAAAAATATCTATGTGTTCCTCCTATCAAATAGAAATTGCTGAACAATATTCTTTGTTTTATCTAAAATTTGAGGTGTGCAAAATGAGTTATAATTTTGATCTTTCTTGTGTATATTTTATTGCAGATTATATGAACCACTGTTTTGAGCCTCTTAAATCTCATTCTCAAGAATGATATTTTTTGTAGGAATGGGGAAGAAAAAGCCTGCAGGACAAACTATGAATGCAAAAATGCAACTCGCTTCGCCCATAACACGTCCACCATCACTAACTGAACCCTGCACCACTACACTTTTAGTTTCCCCTCCCGATACACATCCACCACCCTCTATTCCTGCCACAAATATTAAGTCTCTATTTCGAGCCACAAAACATCCAATACCATCGATCTCTTCGCTCACCATAAATACACCACCAGTATCAACCCGGTCAACTACTATACATGTACCATCACTCTCCCAACTGGCGACCAGACACATGCCACCACTCTCCGAACACATTACCAATACACATTCACTACCCAAAGAAATTTTCACTGGTCCACCAAATTTGGCATCTAATTCAACTTCAAGTGCATCTACAGGTACTTGAATATTATATTGCATAATTATATGAGAAGTATGGTATATTTATGAAGATGCCTCAAACTTTAATGGTAGCAAGAGAGGACGTGGTGTATCTCATGGCATTTCAACATGGGGCATGGGAGAGCGGTTTCATATTAATTTGATCG
Source organism: Platanthera zijinensis (assembly GCA_039513925.1). Taxonomy (NCBI): domain Eukaryota; kingdom Viridiplantae; phylum Streptophyta; class Magnoliopsida; order Asparagales; family Orchidaceae; genus Platanthera; species Platanthera zijinensis. The sequence continues at coordinate 94,024,877 of CM077081.1, forward strand.
GCATTGGTTGCCTATTGGTAAGTGTGAGCAACGTTTAATAGGACAACTTGGTTTGCTAGCGAGGAATGGATTTAAAGTACCGCTAACATATCCACGATGGAGTGATTTACCTGATGATGTTCTTGATGGGTTTTGGCGGGAGGTACAGGTATGCTATTTTTTTAACAAGTTAAAACATATATAATATTGTTTAATTCTAATTATCTTATTGTTTAACCGCAGGGTAATACAGATATACCTCCAGAGTTTAAGAATAAATGCTTGCGTATAATTGGAGAGAGATGGAGAGAATGGAAACATTACATTAAATATCATAACTATAATATATATATGACAGATGAGGAGCGCTTATCTATCATCCCAGATCGGGTTATTGCTGATCAGTGGACGACACTTGTTCAGTACTGGGGGCAAGATACTGTAAAGTCTATATCAACACAAAATTCATGCAATCGTGAATGTCAGGGAGGATATCATAAGATGGGCAGATCATCATTTCGCTCCATTCGAGAAAAGGTAATTAATTAACTAAAATAATTTATAATTATGCATACATTTGAGATTAATGCTATAAATTATATTGATATTTTAGATGGAGATAGAGGGAGTTGAAATGAATAGACTTAGTGTTTTTAAAAGAACACGAACTGACAAACGTGGCATGATTGAGTTTGAATCTAAAGATGTTATTGTAAGTTCCCTTTTATTATTGTAGATTTCATTTCCAAGGACAAAATGAATTAATAAAAAATATTATGTATCTTTATAATGCAGGATGAAGTGAATAGTTTGTATGAAAAGTTACCTGAGGAGGAGCGCACTACAGAATATAAAGAAGCTTGCTTTGTTAAGGTCATGGGAGAGGATGTCCATGGTCGTGTGCGTACATGGGGCTCCGGTATAAGCAAGCCACAATCAAGTGAGGATGCCTCAAAATCAATTCGTTTGCAAATTAGAGAGGAGGTGCAATCTCAATTTGATTCACAAATTGCTAAAATGAAAGCACAAATGGATGAAATGACACATGTAATATGCAAGTGCTTTTAGAGCGTGTTGGCATTCCATTAACATCAACAATGAATAAAAGTGATGATAGTTCCATTCCATCTAGCACTGGACAGGTTTGTATTTAATGTACTTTTCAATTACTAATTTTTTTAAAAAACTTATAATATTTGAAATTTTATAGGTTTGAGATGAACATGATGATTTAGAAGATGGAGAGTTGGAGGGCATGATACATCCTTCAACAAATTAATTTTTATGTTATAGTTTTTGGTTGATTATGTTTTGTGGTGTGGGAATGTTATAGCTCTATGTGTGCAGTGTGCACATACATGCATAGTTTATTATTTTTTGTTAACTATGAACTCATTGATCACCCATCTTTGTTAACTATGAACTCATTCAGGTGTTAAACTACTTTTCATATGGTCATGTTTATTAATTCTTAATAGATCTACTTATTTGGTCATTCAGGTGTTTAATTCTTATTTGTGATAGCATGATAGCTAGATCTACTTTGATTTATGGATTTTTCTAGTTTATTTATAAATCTGAATCATATATTATCTCACTCCTGCAAGATAGTAGTTTTGAAGAACCTTCTCCATCTTATAGACTCCAATGTCCAGCAAGGTTGTTTTATTGTTCTTTTAATGTAGCTATGCCAGAACTTCTAAAATCAGCTAAGCTAACTGTGGGGAAGGGACATGCTCCTGGTCATGATGAGTCATATATGAAGCACTTGTCAGATTACATAATTCTAGCTTTAGTGGAAGCTCTTCACAAGGTTATCCTATTACCTATTCTGCATGAGTGAGTTACTTTCTCATGTATATATGAAATTTAGTGCTGACAATTCTATTCTTTTTGCTTATAAGAACCCGAGGTTGAAATTTGTGCAACCTTGGTGGCCTTGATCATACCTTCCTAAATGTTGACATGCCATATGCTGATAAAATGATTGATGCATCTCTAACTGTGAGCATTGGGCAATAGAGCCAGTGAAAGAGGGTGTGGAAATGTTGGCAAAAGGGGTTGTTGAGTCGCAATTCACACCTATTGAAGTGAGGATGAAGGATTTTCCAGGAGAGAAGACATCATTGAAGTGAACATGGTAGCAATTGGGAGTTTGGGACTCCCACCTAAGGGTGTCGGTTTATGATCGGACAGTCGAACTCGAGCCAAAAAATTTGGGTTTGTGGTGGAACTAATAACATTAGGGTTGGGCTCAGGATCATGAATAATTGATCCATCGAATTTTTATCATGCTTCAGGTTGATACAAGAACCCAAACATGACTCATTGTTCCCCATTAAAATGGTTAAGTGGGAATGGGATAAGATTTATGGTGAATTTAATTATGGATGTACATGTTATTATCAATTTAATTTGATTTAGGTGCAGATTGTTCTTCATGTAAGTTTTTATTTTGTTTTTTGTATTTGTATCATTTTGAATATTGGGAATATTGCATCATCAGTAAATAATTATCATTAAATAATTACATGTTGTCACCAGAACTCCACCCTCACTATTTTTTTAGTTTCATGTATAGTTTATTCAAGTTAGTTTATCAGCATTTGTGATGTTATGCTTTGGCAATCATATTTACTTTGGAGTTGATGCTTTTGATCTGGTAAAGGAGCATGTAGCTCAAGCCAGGAAAGCACAAAAGATATGGGCAAATAGCACCTTCATGCAAAGACGTCAATTTTTGCGAACTCTTCAGTACATAATTGAACATCAAGCAGTCATATGCGAGTACGATCTCATAAAGCACCTGTCATTTTTAATTTTTATAGCTGAGTAGAACATATTTGTTTATTTAACTGAAATATCAGCAATGGAATATGATCCCAAGTTATAAAACCCATTTTTGTTAGATTGAAAGCAACTCAAAGAACACTTCCTGTTATCTTGTTGGAGGCAGTTCGTACCAACCATTGCTTGTTGATTTCTGTAGATTCAATGCGCGAAGCAAATAAAGTTTTCTTTTTAATTTCCAAATTGATTATACAAGATAGACATGCCATCTTACTTGGTTTATGTTCCATTATTGATATGTGGAGGGCGTACCATTATTTTGATCAGTGTAGCTATTCTTATTGCACAGGGTCTCTTCTCGAGATACTGGAAAGACAATGGTAGATACTTCCCTGGTAGAAATAATGACATGTGAAAAGATCACATGGCTTTTGGCAAAGGGTGAGAAATGGCTAAAGCCTGAATACAGGTTCAATCCCTCCCACTTATATTTTGAATGCATCGTCATTAAATAATGACTTTTGGAGCTAGCTGATATATTTCCCTGTTTGGTTGAAGCATGTTCCAGGAATTAGCTTCAGAAAAGATAATAAGCTTTCAAGGTCCATTTTTCTCCTCCTTTGGTGATTTTTTTAAGTTCTAATCATCTTATAGATTGGTTTTTTAGTGTCTATTTCATGTCATTATCTTAATTATTTGGCTACTATGACTCTTTTAAAGTGTCATGCAAGATTTTTCCAATCTTAGAATTGCAAATTAGTGAAGCCACCTTGAGGTGACAATGTAGGTAAGCTTATCACAGATCAAGGTCTGACCTCCAACCATGCATATAAGCCCATTTTTCCATCTATTATTGCATAAACTGCTCATCTAAGTAAATTTTGTGTGCCCCCAGAATTTTAATTATTTTTTGTATATTTGTAGGCATGGTATGTATATGTGGTTCTTAATTACCTACAAGCACTTATTGAGAAGTCCATGATCATCCAGATACTCAAATGGGAGAAAGAATGCCTTGAGCAATTTAGTGCTACAGTTTACAGATGGATATGATTTTGAAGGTGGAAGCAATGTTCTGAAAAATACTGGGTTATTACAGCATGATTGGGTTGCTTAAGTTTTTGTTCTGTTGTAATTTGATGTGAAATCAGTCATCTATTTGGCTTTGAGTACAAGACTTTCTCGTTTCTGGACTATATATTGGTTCCAAGTTAGAGTAAATCATACATGTTCACACAAGTTTGGGATTCATATAAGTTAGCTGTCTTCTCCATATTGACAAAAACTGATGCTTTTTTAAATAGATTTTTTTAAAAAAAATCAGTAAGTATTAGCCACGGCCCTAAGCCGTGGCTAATATTTAAAAAAAAAGTAAACAAAGTATTTGCCACAGTCTCGAGCCGTGGAAAATACGCTTTTTAAAAATGTAGTTAACTATTGGCCACGGTTTTTTCCGTGGCAAATGAGATTTGTTTAGCCACGGGAAACAACTGTGGCAAATGAGATTGTTTTAGCCACGGGAAACAACTGTGGTAAATAAGGAGCTTTTAGCCACGGCAATGAACCATGGCTAATAATTACTAAAAATAGGCCCTTTAGCCATGATTTTAATTCGTGGTTAAAACTTATTTACCACGGATTCATCGTAGCTAAAACTATTAGCCACGCTCGCATTGCCCACACCCATTTGTCGTGGGTAGGGTGTTGCTAAAAGGTTTTAGCTACGATTTTGGACTTTTATCCACGGCAATCTGCCGTGGCTAAAAGTCTATTTTCTTGTAGTGTAATTAATTATGAGTTCGATGTGCGTGTGAGTTCTATGTTAGCAAGTTCTTTTTTTAACCTTTTGTTTCTAATGTTACGTTATTTTTATGTCCTTTTTTATAACCATTTAGCGCTTTGTTTCGAACTAACGCTTCATCAAACTCATAAGCCATCCCCATATCAATGAGTGCTAATCGTTCTTAGCCCTCGACATCGAAGAGCATTGGGACATATAAAATCACTCTAAATAATTAAAGGATTTTTTCTCACTTTAATTGAAGGATTTAAGGTTTGCCCCGGGTATACGACACGTAAAACCACATATCGATGTGTGGGCTCTATTTTCGTTATCCATACGCTAGCTAGCCGAGAGGCCGTTCTTATGGACCGATCACCCTTGGGTAAAAAGAGTTGTGTGCATACCCTTGAGAGAGGAGAAGTGTAATTCTACCGAATTGGGTTCCCCACCCAATGGCAGGGTTCTTAGCATAAAGAGGACATTAAGAGGAATCCTTCGTCGGACGAGAGTTCGGTCGAATAGTATTAAAGTTCAGGTGAGCGATATTCCTAGAGATAGGTGAGCTCATATTTATGGAACCTCCACAGCCAACATGCCCTTAATTAATTTGAAAACTAAATTCATATAATTATTAAGAGTTGTTTTAATTTCGATCTGATTCGATGTCGAGCGTTAACCCTTCATCGAATTTTTCTAAGTCTGTTTTACAACTCTCTCTTATAACCGTTTTAGTTAACTAAAACCCGACAAGTTATTTTCGGTAAAATAATAGTCCCTCCGGAAGGAGTAGAAATAGTCAACTAGCTTCGGGAAATATATGACCTTGATATTCCCCACCGGAATATCCTGTACTACTTGTGACAGGCATGCCTCCATTTCACCGCGCGAAATCCAAACCCAGTGCGCTCATCGTCTAAATAAAGAGACGGGCTTTACACGTATCAAGTTTTTGGCGGCATTGTCAGGGTGTCTTCGTGTTGCTATTTTGAATTCCGGAGTCTATTAATTTTATCTATTTTTCCTAAAAAAGAAAAATACTAAAAAACTCTACTTAAAACCCCCCAAAATTTTTATATATTTTAGGGTGTATGACCCGTGGATAACCTTCGGACTCTGAGAATTTTGATTTCAACCCTGAGATCGAACGCTACCTTGCGCGTATTCGATCTCAATGCTAAAATCCTTTTTAGACCCCGAAGAATCTATCGGAGAACCCTCTACCGTAGTTATTGCCGACCCTAATCCAAATGCGGTCGCGGAGCGTACAATGTCTTACTATGCCCGGTCGAACCTGGACAATACTGGGTCGAGTATGGTTTGCCCGATGGTAGTGAACAATAATTTTGAAATAAAATCAAATGATCCAAAATGTCGTGCAGTTCGATGGATTGCCGGATGAGGACCCAAACGTCCATTTATCTAGCTTTTTAGAGATCTGCGACACTTTTAAAACTAATGGCATCATTGATGACGTCATTCGCTTGCATCTTTTTCCGTTTTCCTTAAAATCCAAAGCTAAAGCATGGTTGGTTTCCCTCCCGCGAGGATGTTTCACCACTCGGGCTGAGCTTGAAGAACGGTTCTTAACAAAGTATTTTTCGCCCGCAAAAACTGCAAAGTTATGGGCGGACATTTCTTCATTTGTGCAGAATGATTCAGAGTCTCTATTTGAGACTTGGGAGAGGTTTAAAGAATTCCTCTGCTAGTGTCCACACCACACGCTGCCAGCGTGCCTGCAGGTCCAAATCTTTTATAACGGGCTTAACTATCAGATGCGTCAAATGATTGATGCGGCTGTCGGGGTCACTTTAAATAATAAAACCCCCGAGGCTTCCCAGGCTCACATCGAAGAAATGGCTATGAACGTCTACCAGTGGAACGTCCCGCGGGGACGCCCTATGCAGGCGGCCAGCCTTTTTTAATTAGATGTCACTGCTCACTTAGCCCTTTAAGTTGAAAGGCTAACTAAGCAGGTGGCGGAGATGTCTGCTGCCTCCCCCACTTCACCATATTTCATTCCCTCTAATGTCTGCATGGCTGAAGAGTTCGTAGACTTCGTGGGAAATTCGGGTCGTCCTTCCTTCAACCCCAACAACAACCCTTATAGTAATAACTATAATCCGGTTTGGAGGAATCACCCAAACTTCTCTTGGAGCAATGCGAACAACGCGCAGTGCCCGTCTAACTCTTTTACCCCCATATTTTTCCCGCCTCCTCCTCTGAAACCTTCTCTGGTTGAGGAAAATTTTTATAAATACATCGCGACCAACGAGTCAAATATTCAGAACATCAGCGGATCGCTAAAAAACCTTGAACTGTAGGTTGGACAGCTGACGAGAATGATGTCCGAGCGCACGCTCGGGGCACTGCCGGGGAACATGGAGCCCAACCCTTGGGAGAATGTCAACGCTATAACCCTCCATAGCGGTAAGGAGGTGATCGATTTGCAGGTACATATTTCTCCTTCGACCCCTCTTCCCCCATCTTCGATTACGCCGCCTTTACCTATTTTAAACGAAAAAATTATTTTAAATAAGGTCTTGTCGTATCTACATAAGTTAGATAGTGAGCGTAAGGATGCGTAGTATAAAAATTTATTTTACTATTAAAACAAATCCATATTAATGTTCCCTTCTGCGAGGCGATCTCGCAGATGCCTAAGTATGCTAAATATTTGAAAGAACTTCTTTCTAATAAACAAAAATTAGAAAATATTTCACATCTCTCTCAACGCAGACTGTTCGGCGGCTCTTACTAATATATTCCCCCAAAACAAAACGACCCGGGATAGTTTTCTATCCCGTGCCTTTTTTGGCAATATATTAGTAAAATACGCCCTTGCAGATTTAGGCACGAGCATTAATTTTATGTCGTTCTCGCTCTTTCAAAAATTAGGTTTGGGCACTCTAACCCCCACTAAAATGCGTTTCCAACTAGCAGATCACTCGGTTAAGTTTCCCGTCGGGGTAGTGGAGGACATTCTTGTCTGAGTTGATAAGTTTATCTTTCCGGTAAACTTCGTCATATTGGACATCAAGGAGGACACCGATGTACCAATTATACTCGGTCACCCTTTTCTCGCCACCTCCTGCACATTAATTAATGTGAGTAACAGTCGTCTCCTCCTTCGAGTGGGATATGATGAAGTTACTTTCTCTATTAATCCCTCGATGGAAGACTCGTCATCAAGCGATGATTTTTGTTATAATTTAGATACTTTTTTCGGAGATCGTTCTTCTCCTGTTTTCGAGTCCATTTTTCTTAACGACGACATTTTTGCGCTCGAAAATTTAATTGCGAAGAGGATAAATCTATAGATTTGCCTTTCGAACCAATTGGTTCGAAAGACATTAGAATTAAAACCTCGTTAGAAGAACCACCCTACCTAGAATTAAAACTCCTACCCGAATCTCTCAAATATGCCTTTTTGGGAAAAGATGATACCCTTCCCGTTATCATTTCTTCGCATTTGAGTTATTCGGAGACTCCCGATTTATTGGAAGTTTTGTTTAAATATTGTTTCGCAATTGCGTGGAAAATTTCTGATCTAAAGGGGATCAACCCCTCTTTCTGCACCCATAAGATTTTCCTTAACAATAATTGCCGCAAATCCATTCAGCCGCAGTGACGTCTTAATCCAAACATGAAAGAAATCGTTAAGGCCAAAATCATAAAATTATTAGATGCGGGGATTATTTATCCTATTTTAGATAGTGCGTGGGTTAGTCCCGTTCATGTCGTGCCCAAAAAGGGCGGTCTAACCGTAGTGGAAAATGAGCATAATGAGCTCGTCCTAACTCGTACTGTTACGGGTTGGCGAGTGTGCATGGATTATAGAAAATTAAATGATGCCACCCGTAAGGACCATTTCCCACTACCGTTTTTAGACCAAATTCTGGAGCGTTAATCCGGTCATCCATATTTTTGTTTTCTTGATGGTTTATCGGGGTTTTTCCAAATCCCCATTTCCCCCAATGACCAAGAGAAAACAGCTTTTACCTGCCCGTTTGGCACCTTCGCATACCGAAGAATGTCATTTGACCTCTGCAATGCACCGGCTGCATTCCAAAGATGTATGCTAGCAATCTTTGGCGAGCTGGTAGGAGACATTATAGAAGTCTTTATGGATGACTCCTTTATTTTGGGATGCTTATTCCTGGCTTGTCTTCATAATCTAGATCGTGTCCTCCAGCGATGCGAGGACACGCATCTCGTTTTAAATTTGGAAAAGTATAACTTTTTGGTTCGAGAAGGTTTGGTTCTCGGCCATAAGATTTCGTCTAAGGGGATGGAGGTCGATAAGGCCAAGGTAAAAATTATAGAAAAACTTCCGCACAAGGAAACTACGCTAGCAAGATGCTCACTTCCGCACAAGGAAACTACACGACAACGGAAAAAAAACTTTTAGCCATCATTTTTTCATTTTATAAGTTTCTCTCGTATATAACATTATCTAAATTATCGTATTTACCAGCCACTCCGCCTTAAAATATTTATTAGCTAAAACCGATGCGAAGCCCCGCCTTCTTCGATGGATCCTCCTCCTACAAGAGTTTGATTTGGAGATCCGGGATAAGAAGGGCGTGGAAAATTTTGATGTCGATCACCTCTCCCGTTTAGAAAATCCGAGTGCAGAAGCGCTCGTCGAATCTGACATAAATGACAGATTCCCCGAGGAACGCCTCCTAACAATAAATACTATTTCTTCTTCGCCGTCGTGGTTCACAGATTTCGCGAACTATTTAGTTGCGCGGGTGCTCCCAAAAGAGTTTTGGAGCCAGCAAAAGAAGAAATTTTTTTTCTGACTTGAAAATTTCTTTTGGGAGGACCCTTTTCTTTTTCGTATCTGCGCAGACCAGACGGTCTGAAGAAGCTTCGCGGGTGTGGAGTGCATGCAAATACTTAGTCATTGCCACTAGGGTCTGGTTGCTGGGCATTATCAAGCTAACCGGACTGCGCGAAATACACTGGAGGCGGGCTTCTTTTGGCCCACTCTTTTCAAAGACATCCACACTTTTGTGCGCTCCTGCGATAGTTGTCAGCGGTCAGGTAACATCTCTCGTCACAATGAGATTCCCCAAAATTTATTTTTAGAGTACGAAGTCTTCGATTTATGGGGCATCAATTTTGTTGTCCCCCTACCTCCGTCTTTTAAAAATATTTATATTTTAGTGGTGGTCGACTACGTATCAGGGTGGGCAGAAGCGCAAGCTCTCCCCACCAACGATGCGCAAGTCGTCGTTACCTTTCTTAAAAACTATTTTCTTACGTGCGTGTCCCGCACCCCGTGCCCGCACCCCGCGCATGCGCCCGCGCCGCACACCCGCTCCCTGCTCCAGTGCCCCGCGCCCCACGCCCCGCACGGGAGCCCCGCACGCACCTCGTGCCCCGCGCCCCGGGCGCGCTCCCCGCTGTAACGCCCCCGATTTTCCTGCGTTTATCTGTATTCTCATTGGCGTTACGATGACGCGTTCCGTGGCTTGTGCCATGTGTGGAGTATGGTTTAGCTCCTTTGAACTGAGTGCCTTGTTTGGTAGCCTGTTGGCAAGATCTCCCTAGCAAGCCGAGTCGTTTTGGGGGACCCGGTGTGGCCTCTCGGGGGGATGTTTGTGTTTGGCTTTGTTTGGGTATAACTCGAGTTTTGTTCGTCGAAAGTTAATTTCGACTTCGCCGTTGTGTTCGTAGCGTGGGTATTTAGCTACGGTGCGAATTTCGTAAAATTCCGAGGTGATTCGGTTTTCGCGTCATTTGGTGTGTTATTGGTATTTGTGATCAATTAATTAAATTGATTTGGCTTGTTCTATAGCCCTTCGGTTTTGACCGATTGTTAAATTCTGCGGGAGAATTTAATTGGGCAGTTATTGCCTTGCCTTGGTGGCAGCCATATTTTTGGCTTATGCTTATTTTGGTATTTACTTAATGAAATTAAGTAATTAGGCGTTTTAGGGTTCGGTTATGGATGAACCGGCGTTTAGATTTTCGTATAAAAGCTTTTCTTAAGAAGTGATGGCCCACTTCTTCTTCTTCTTTTCCTGAGAGAGAAGCCGTCGCTGCCTTTTTCGCGGAGAGCAGAGGAGAAAACCGCCCGTCCTGTACCTCCTTCGGTCGGTGATTCCGGGCTTGTTCGTGGACGGAATTCGATTCCGAAAATGGCGTTGTCTTGCTCTCTCCGAGATCTTCGTTTCGACGGTAAGATATTCGATTTTCGTGGAGTTTTGATGAGATTTGGGTTTCGATTTTGGAGTTTTCAGCCATTAATGGCCGTGAGATTTATTCTAGGTGCTGCGGCTGGTTGTTCCATGTGAAGAGGAGGAGAGCCATCCAGGCTTCGCTGAAAGTTGAGGCAAGTGGTATTCCTGCCCTTGCCAAGTTTCTTTTGATTATTTTTGCTGAAATAGAAATCCTTGTTAGCCCAGGTTAGAGGCCTTATTGTTCTCATATTTATTGCTATCTATAGGAATTAGTTCTTCCTATAAACCCCCCCCCCCCTACTTGTGCTGACAACTTTGCCGGCGTAATGCCGTTTATCTTTGTTCAGATTTGCTCTGGTTTGGGTGTAGTCGAGAGGGAGTGTTAGGAGGGGAGGGGGTGTTTTTCCCAAATTTGTTAAGGGTATTACTCGAGTATGGGAGTATGTTACTCGTGAGGTAGAAGTGGATTACTCGGGTATTAGTTCTGGAGTACTCGAGTAGGTGGTAGATACTCGAGTAGTAGCCTTGAGCTACTCGAGTAGTGGTTTCGAGATACTCGAGTAGTAGCTTTGAGATACTCGAGTAGAAGGCATTAACTCGAGTATTTGCCTTAGAGTTACTCGAGTAGTAGGCAACTACTCGAGTAGGGGTTCTGGGTTACTCGAGTAGTAGGTAACTACTCGAGTAGTAGTTTTGAGTTACTCGAGTAGTAGGCATCTACTCGAGTGCAGGTTTGTAGATACTTGAGTAGCTGGTTGGAGTACTCGAGTAGCTGTTTGTAGATACTCGAGTAGCTGGTTGGAGTACTCGAGTAGCTGTTTGTAGATACTCGAGTAGCTGGTTGGAGTACTCGAGTAGCTGTTTGTAGATACTCGAGTAGCTGGTTGGAGTACTCGAGTAGTTGGTAACTACTCGAGTGCTGGTTATGTTCGTATACTCGAGTAGGTGCTTTGGATTACACGAGTAGTAGGTAACTACTCGAGTAGGGGGTTTGGTTTACTCGAGTAGTAGGTAACTACTCGAGTGCAGACACGCGAGTAGTGGCTTTAGCATACTCGAGTAGTAGGCAACTACTCGAGTAGAGGGTTGAGGTACTCGAGTAGTGGGCGACTACTCGAGTAGAGGGATGAGGTACACGAGTAGTTGGTAACTACTCGAGTACTGGAAGTTCCCTGCCTTCTTTTTGTCTTAGAATCGTCGAGCTCCGTGTTATCTTAGTGGGATTGAGGTTAGAGTTTGGTTTTGGCCTTAAGTGAGGCTAGCTCACTCAACGCCAAGGTTTAGGTAGGCACCGAGTGGGTCTCACTCAGCGCCTTGTCGTGTTAATTCTTTTCAACACTCTTCCTTTACCTTGTTTTCCGTTCCCGAGTGGTTTTCTTGTTATATTTCTGATATTTCCTTGTCGACCGTTTTCTTTACCTTCTTAAAGGCCGAATCGTGGGTCGTGGTTAGTAGTGGTGGTTTATAGCTCTTCAGGGGGGTGGAGTTGTGTGACATAGCCAAGGCCACTCTTATTTTCGTGCTCCAGGTACGGGCTGGGCATGTGTGGGTGGAAGGTCCCTTGTGCTTTCACGTATAGACCCTCGAGCTTGTTGACTTGGACATGGTGGATTGGGGGACTGCGTTTGCCGTCGATCGGGTCCCTCGTTGTTTGTTTTTGCTACTATCACTCTCCACAGTTTAGGGTGTTAGAAGTTTCTTCCTTGGTAGTTTGCAGCACTTTTGGCTCTTGGTAGCCTAGTAGGCCCGGCAGGATGTTGTTCCTGAGTGGGGTTGTTGTTGTTTCCTGTGCTCGTTGTGCTTTTCTGTTGTCCTGGTTTGGACAGTTGTGGCTCTTTCTACTGCATGTTTTTCAGTTACTTCTTCCTTTTGGTTGACTCTTGCATGCAGTTGTTTTTACCTTGTTGCTTGCTGAGGTATTCTGTTTTCTTTTGGAATGCCTCAGGTTCTGAGTTGTAGCCGGTCTGGTGGCTAGTTGAGGCAGTGGTGCTGCTGGTGGACTCCCGGACCTTGGAGTTCCGTTTACCTTGTTAGTGAGATAGTTTTTCTATACCTTCTTGCAGACTTACATATGTGCCAGTGGGTTCGTGTCAGGTTGTTGGCGCCCACTGGTAGTTTTCTTACCTTTGTACTGGATATATTTACTTATGCTGCTACCATTTTCTGGAGATAGTCTACTTGCTCTGAGAAGGTTTTATGCTAGGTTGCTAGTTACCTTTAAACTATAAATATTATTATAAATAGAGCTCATGATCGGCATGTTTTATGAGACTTAATCACTATTATTATAAATTTACGTATGAAAATCGTTTTCTTATATATTATATAAATTAAATGTAGTGTCTTGCATAGCATGAGTGGTTCTCTTGGGACCCTTATGCGCTCTTTAGGGTGTAAAACCTAATTAAAGTATTTTTCTTTCCGCAGCGTATAAATATAGTTTTTCTTTTGTGGACTAGGTGACCCACTGAGCCGAGGGATACGGTCTCTAAAATATAACTGATTTTCTATTCATAAAACACAGGATTTTTCTTGCATAAAGTTTGTAGTTGGTTTTGCCTGAGCGTCAGCGGTTATCCCCTGCTTGACGTGGCATCATGACGCGTGTTTTCTCATACTCTGATAATTCCTATAATTGGAGAAAATGCGGGTTGTGACACCCGCGCCCGCACTCCGCAGAAGGAATTGAATATCTGCTAGAGACCATGGGTGGAGTTTCTGTCTAACTATGAGTACACGATACACTATCACCCAGGGAAGGATATTGTGGTGGAGGACGCACTGAGCCGGAGGACTACCACTTCAGGAGCCGACCCCCAGTTGATGGCTATGGAACTGGTACGGATGATGGAGGATATGCATATTACTTTGGTGTCCTCGAACGACTCAGAGCTTTATGAGGAGTATCTGGCCGTGATGAGCACTACCAATGATATTCGAGATCGTATCAGGACTGAGCAAAGAATTGATGACAAGCTGGAGCTAGTATTCAGGACCTTGGAGGCGGGCATGGCCGGGGAGTATATAGAGAGGGATGGGTTATTATGCTTTAGAGTACGGGTGTACATACCAGTTGGGGGTAGGATTCGGGAGGACATTATGACTGAGGCTCACTACAGCAGGTACTCGGTGTACCCAGGCATGACCAAGATGACGGCCGACCTGAAGAGGACGATGTATTGGTAGGGCATTGAAGAGGGATATAACGTACTTCGTGGCCCATTGCGAGGCTTGTCCGTTAGTGAAGGAAGAGTGTAAGAGTCCGGCCGGGTTGTTGCAGCCACTTCCGGTGCCAGAGTGGAAGTTCGACGATATTGCCATGGATTTCATACATGGTCTTCCTCGGTCACATGCGGGGAACGACTCGATATGGGTGATCGTCAATCGATTGACGAAGGTGGACAAATTTCTACCGATCAGGAAGGACGCTTATTTGGGGACCTGATTGACATTTAGTATATCGCCTTCCAACCTCAGACGGATGGGTAGACAGGGCACACCAATCGGACATTGGAGGATTTGTTGCGCCTTTGCATACTAGACAGCGGGGATCCATGGGAGAGGCATCTACCATTGATCGAATTCTCGTACAACAACAACCACTAGTCCAGCATTAGCAGGATGCTTATGAGGCTTTATACGGGCGGAGATGCAGGACTCCTTTTTCTTGGATCCAGGATGAGGATCCAAAGGCCCTTGGCTCGGAGTTCATCGAGGATACGAATGCTCAGGTGTGGTTGATTAGAGATAGGATGTTGGAGGCCCGGAGTAGACAGGACAAGTATTACAATGCTCGGCATCATCAGGTATAGTTTTCAGTAGGAGACTGGGTGTTTCTAAATATATGACGATGCATGGATTCTCGTAGGTGCGTGGTCGGAATAAGCTCAGTCCGAGATACATGGGGCCTTACAGATCCTGGAGCGGATCAGTCCTTTGGCATACAGATTAGGGTTGCCGCCAAAGCTAGCGGGTTTGCACGACGTCTTCCATGTCTCCTCCCTTAGGAGAGCTCTACTTCGGTCGGAGTATCAGATTACGACTACATATAGGCCTATAGCTTATGATCAATCGGTGAGCCTGGAGCCGATCTGAATAGACGATACTGGGATGCAGGTCTTGTGGCTCAAGAAGGTCCCGCTGGTCAAAGTCTTATGGAGGAATCATGGACAAGAGGAGAACACATGGGAGTCACAGGACTTGATGTGGCAAAGGTACCCAGAACTTTTCATGTCAGGTATTTCCTTTAACCTCTCGGGATATTACATTTTACTTCTCAACTTGAAACCTCGTAGGCCTAACTTGAATTTCGAGAATGAAATTTTTATTTTTATGTATTGGGATTTGTAACATCCCTCATACTTTTAGACCCCTAGGATGGTTTTGTTATGACTAGGTCATGATAAAACCCTAGGAAATCCTAAAGGGTTTGGGTGAACATGGGAATTAGGGTGTGAACCATCTTGGTTTGCAAATAGTAGAATTCCAACTACAAGCTTAGGGATGACCATAGGGCTTCACCATGACTACATGACTCCACCACAACATCACTAACCTATTAGAGGGTCCATTAAAGCCATAGGGACCCAGTAGGGTCAGCCAAAAAGGTCAAGTTGACAAAAGTCAACCCAAACCCTAATTAGGTCAAACAAAGCTCACCCATGGCCAATTGACCTCCCCTTAGCCAAAGGAACACACCTAGATCTTCACAAGCTCTATGGGAGGCCAATGGGTCACCAAGGACCCATTGGGATCAACCAAAGAGGCTAGGTTGACACAAGTCAACCCTAGCCCTAAAAAGGTCAAAGTGCCCTAATTAAGGGTCAAGTGACCACCAAGGTGCCCAACCAACCCTACCCAAGTCTTCCTTGACCTTAGGGGAGGCCAATGCGTCACCAAGAACCCATTGGGGTCAACCCAAATGGTCAATTTTACAAAGGTGAACTCCACCCTAGTATTAAGTCAAACTAGCTCAAAAGGGGCTAACTCAAGCTCAAGCCCAATCCCCCTTAAGTTACCCTTATTTCCATGAATAATATGGGTTAGTGGGGTACCTATAGGCTGAGATAATCACCAATTTCGGCCATGGTGACTAGGAGGGATAACAGCTCCATTTTCTCTTTAATGGAGGAGAGAGAGAATGAGAGAGAAGGCTAATCATGGCTTGGAAGGCCAAGAGCCCTCTTTTCTTGCTGGAATCATTTCCCCTGTCAAGTTAGGAGAAGGCTTAGGGTTTTCTCGGCCATGGCAGTGACTAGGGGAGGATAATTTCCATGGTCGAAATAAGCTTTCAATTGCCATTAATGGCCATTGATGCCTTGGCCTTTCCCCTCCCCAACTGTGGCCTTAAACACCATCAGTGGACTATGAGGAATCTTTCCCACCACTTACCTGAAGAATTCAAGCCACTTGGTAGTACAGTTGCAGAGGAGCCAAATCCCCGTGGCCGGAAATGGTGAGGAGGCAAAGCACACACTTTCAAGTCGTAAACCAGGTCCTCTACTACTCCTCCTTCATGGGTTAGATCTTAGGAATCTTTAGAGATAAGAACGGGGCTCAATCGAGCATAATCCAGTGGAAATTTTTTACTGGTTTTCTGTGAAAACGAAGGTGTCGGGTTCTCCGGAATCCGCCGTCTCCGGGGGCCAAACCACCTCCGGCCGATAGACCTCACCTCAACGGAGGTGGTGGTGGCGGTGGTGGTGGTGGCGGTGGTTGGCCGGGGAGGTGGCCGGACGGCCAACAATTGGGCTTGGAGTTTGCTCCAAGTCTGGTAGATCTAAGTTGTTGGCTGGAGGAAGATGAAGTCCAGGTCCCGTCTGAAAGATTTGGTTTATAAAGACTAAACACCTAGAGGGGGGGTGAATAGGTTCAAATCCTTTTTAACTATTTAGGCAATTAAATATTTTAAGCACAGCACTACTTTCACAGCACAGAGAATAACAATCACAAAAAATTCACAGCACAGGACACAATGGTTTATAGTGGTTCCCCAATTTGTGGGTACGTCCACTCTCCCCCTTCACCTATCCAGTAGAGTACTGGATTCGGCCAAACTTCCTTCCACTATGTTAGATCCACAGATCTTACAACTCAGGACCCAACTGGTTCCTACAACTCAGATTCTTCCCAAGAATCCTACCTTAGGCAACAGCCCTACCTCAGTCTTTATCACCAGGCCTACCTGAGCCTTTATCACCAGGCCTACCTCAGCCTTTATCACCAGGCCTACAACTCAGATCACCAAGATCCTACCTCAGGCATCAGCCCTACCTCAGCCTTTTTAAATTTAGGCTTATAACTCAGATCTATAAAAGATCTTACAAGGAAATTAATTGTTTAAAACAATAAAATCTTCACCCAGATAGAAAGAGAATGGGGTGAAAGCTTCTTGATCAGTTCTTGATTGAACTGATTACTCAAGATCCAACCTGTCTTAGCTTCTTGAATCTGAACAAAGTAAGGTTGATCTTCTATTGGAGTTGGAGATGATCTTTAATCCAGCTTCCTACTTGAATTCAGAATCAGATCTGAATTCCTCTTGCAGACTGTTCAGGATCTGCCTTCTTCTGTGTTTGTCTCTTGTTCCCCCTCTCTTGTTGTTGTTCCGGCTTTGTGATAGCACAAGTATTTATATAGATCCAATCCAAGGTTACTGGTTTATCTGGTTCATAACAGCCTTCTGACAGCTCTGACAGATGTGACAGCTTTGTTACTTATGATAGCTGTCAGGTCATTAGTCTTGACACATATCATCTCCTTGAACTTTATCACAATAGAGAAAGCGTCGAGATAAAACTCCAAATGTGTCAACACAAATAGATCATGTGTTGGAACATGTCTTGATGATGTCGACATAGCTCCTAATATGTCAACACAGTCATTCTTTATCTTTTCGACACAGCTTCTATTGGATGTGTCGACACAACTTCTTCTAGTCTCGACATAGCTGGTGTTGACAGATTTCTTGAGTGTGTGTCGACACAAGTCCTGTGTGTCGACACAACTACTTCTGGTGTCGACATAGCTTGGTGTTGACAGATTTCTTGAGTGTGTGACGACACAAATCCTGTGTCGACACAACTACTTCTGGTGTCGACATAGCTGGTGTTGACAGATTTCTTGAGTGTGTGTCGACACAACTGCTTATGGTCTCAACTTAGTTGGTGTTGAGTATTTGTCGACACAAGTCCTGTGTGTCGACACAACTACTGCTGACAGAATTTCTGTGTGTCGACACAAGTCTTGTGTGTCGACACAATGTTGCTTCTGGTGTCGACATATTTCCCTCACAAGTGTCGACACTTGTACTTGGAAAATTTTCCTGCATTTCTTTAACCTACACATTGAAACTCAACATCCCATCAAATACACATTGATGTATATCATTAAGTTAAGTGAGACTTCTCAAAATCTAGTACACAGTTTCCAGTGTACCCAACAATCTCCCTCTATTTGGAGAAGTCATAACCCTTAGTCAATTATATACACCACTTATAATAAAATAAAGAACAAGATGTATATAATCATTTCACAACAGGGTAACTTATAAACACAAATAACATTTATTATCATCACAGAATATGATAACATTCATTAATCAGAAAATAGTTTTTGATTTACAAGATTTTTAGAACAGAAAATTACACAGTTATAAAACTAGCCTATCTATCCCTAAGATTGATCAGGCTCCTTGATAACTATTCCTTTGCCAGGTTGAATCTTAGCTTGTACTTTGGATTCTGTGTCATCAGCTAGCTTCTTTCCTTTCAGATCTTTCTTTTTGAGCTCTTCAGTCTTTATCTTCTGCCTTTCAAAGTAATGATAAGGCTTTGGGAAGTACTTGCTAGGCTCCACAGAGTTAGCAGGTAACTTCCCAGCTTTGATATCCCTTTTGAACTGATGTATGGCATCTTGCCTTCCCTGATACTTGCTCCATTCTTGTTCAGAGTACCATTTGCCTCTATCATGCATATTGTCTTTCACAGCTTTTCAGGCAGTAAGAATGATATTTCTGGAGGTTGGACTCCATTGTTCAAAATTAGGCTTTAATTCTGTCTGTTCTCTGAATCTTTTCTTAGAAAGTTGAGTCTCTTTCTAAGCATCCCTAGCTCTTTGTGCTTCTTGCTCTCTTTGTAAAGTAGCTTCAGCCATTTCAACCTTTTCAATAATAACATTATGTGCCTCCTGTGGAGGGCTATACATTTGATGTACTACCTGCTGTACTTCTTCAAAATCAGATGGAGGATGGATGACTTGGGCAACTTCCTGATGAACCCCTTTAATATATACATGTTGAATACCATATTCAACAGTATTATCCTCATAAAAAGGGGTGGATATCCAAGAGTAGCTCTGATGGTATTGGATACCCATTTAGCATGATCTGAGCTTGTTTTGACTAACACTCTCTCCCCCTTTATGACTTCTCTAGCCACATGTTCTCTTAGATCATCCTTCTGAAACCTTACCTAATTAGCCAGATAATCTATTCCCTCTTTGTAGTAGAGTCTGAACTTCTACAGTTGATCAGAAATAGCCTTTTGAGATGCCTGAATTGCTATTTGGACAACTGCTAGCTCTTTTTTGATCTAGTTAGATACTTCAGTTTTCACATCAGTGACAATACCTCCCAGTTTTGTGAAAATTTCATCATATGAGTCCTTGAGATTTTCATTCGTTCTGAATTGATTTTCTAGAATATATCCTTGCTTAACTACAATGTCCTCAACTTCAGTCGTTATCATCTATTGTTGCTTGGCCAAGTAGACTACAACATTACCTCCCTTATGGAAATAATCTGTCATCTCCTTTTTATTCTGATTGACTTCAAATATGATGGATTTGATATCCTTGGCTAGCTATAACTGTAATTCTTTATGTGACTCATCCACATATTTCTCCAGAGCCAGTCTTTGTTCATCCATTTTCACTTGCAGTTTCACCAAAAGTGAACTGAAGTCTATTCCTGGAGCAGATGTTTGAGGGACATTTTGTAAAGCTTTCTTATAGCCTGTGCTTCTCTTCCTGAGTGCCACTAGCTTCCTTTTCTTGGCCCTGGAAGCTTCTTCTTCATCAGAATGATTTGATGAACTTTCTATAGCCACAGTTTCCTTAGGACTAGAGGCATTTAGCGGCATCTCCCCCTCAGTCCTTCGCAGCTCCCCCTCAGTCCTTGCTTTTTGGAAGTCAGGAAACAATTCTTCCAGGGTTACCTCCTGCTGCAATTGAACAGAAGGTATAATGTTCTCTTTTTCAACAGATGGTTCTCCCTGAATATCAAGATCCCTTTCCAGGGTTTTCTCCAAACTGGAGGAGTGGAGTTGCTCAGCTTGATCTTGGTCTGACACATACACATCTTGTGTTACATTCTCAGTAATAACAGTTGCAGCATTGTTGATTTCTGATACTATTTCCATAATAGTATCAGTTGCATTCACACTCTCTAGTGTAATTTCTGTTTTACCTCCCCCTTGGGCAGGCAGTTGTGATTATTCAGGTTCTTGAACAATTATAATATCTGTGTTGTCTCCCCCTAGAGTGGAGACCATTTGGTTCTCCGGTAGTTTAATGCTCTCCCCTTGGGTTTGAGCTTCTTTATCTGGTTGTGGTGTAGGTGATTTTTTTGGTTGTTCTTCATCTGAGTTGAAGACAACCTGCTCTTCAGAATCACTGGAAGATTCTGCTTCCTGGGTGGTAGGTTTCTTTTTCTTATCCTTCTTCACATGTTTTTGTGGGATAAAAACATCTTTTGTCAAAACTCTATCCCATCTGGATAGTATTCTCAGATCCATTCTCCAAATGTGATTAATCTTGGTTCCTGGAATTTGATTCATCACTTCTGGGATGGTGGAAGCATGATACAAGCTCAATATCCTACCCAGATTTGGCTTCTTGGCACATTTTGTGATCTTGTCAAATATTATAGCTGACCAGTCTATTTTCACCTTGAATATAACTCTGGTCATGAGGTTGAACATGTATGCAGATATCCTATCATGTCCTCCTATTTTGCAGAGAATAACTTTGCCTATTATCTCGGATAGGAACTTACCCTGGGAATTCATCCCCTTCCTGGTCATTGAAGATCCAATCTTGATATTGGGATCCAGTCCACATCATTGGAGTGCATCCCTTATCATGAATGATGCAATATTATCATTTTCTTTAATCTTGGGAATTTGAAGTGACTTTCTTATAGTCTTCTGTGAGAGTTTCACTGTGGTAGCATTAACAGAGGACTTTATCTTCTTTCCTTGAGAATCCATTATTGCGGAAGAGTAAAATTCAAGAACTTCCTTCTTCTATATCCTTGATGGTTCGGAGACCAAGTATTCCAATCCACTTTCTGTGATTAGGGTAATCACACCCTTGATTTGGTGAGGCAGTCTCGAACGCCTTGTGTACCAGTTCATATCCCTCATTGATCTTATCTTCCTGTTGTGGCGCCATTGGTGAAAGAGAGAGAAGAGAGTCGATGGGAGATTTTCTTGTCGACACAAAGTCGAGAGTCGAGAGTTATGAAAGCACTATCGGCCAGATTTTGTCTTCTCCTATTTATAGTATACTTGTAAAAGGAAGGTCAAAAGACGCGCCTAACTAGGGATTTTACTTAGTCGACAAAATTTTACATATTCTACATAGACGACCTAGGTCTCGGCAGTACTTTGTAGGTGTCGACATGTTTATGCGTCAACATACTTTTGCCTGTGTCGACAAAGACTACTAGTTCAAGGTCTTGACATAAACTTTTCTTATCGACAAAGATTTTATTTATGTGTCGACGCCATTTGTTGATAGTGTCGACACAATTGGCTTGTGTCGACACAAACTTTCTGATAGTTTAACTTTCAAGGCAGCCTAAACACCTATAGGGGGGGTGAATAGGTTCTGCTTATTTATAAAAACTTCTAGGCAGAATTCAATTCAATGGCTAACACAATAAGCACAGCAATCACAGAAAATAAAACATCACAGATTGCACAATGTTTTATAGTGGTTCCCCAAGGTCTGGGTACGTCCACTTTCCCTCTTCACCTATCTAGCAGTATGCTAGATTCGGCCAAACTTCCACTAATCTCAGATCAACAGATCCTACAACTCAGAACCCAACTGGTTCCTACAACTCAGGCACAACTGCCCTACCTCAGCCTTGCCCCAAGGCCTACAACTCAGAGAAGATCCTTCTCCTACACTCAGGCAAACAGCCCTACCACTCAGAGTTCAACACTGCTACACTCAGCCTTTATAACACAGGCTTACAACTCAGATCTGTGTAAACAGATCCTACAGAAATATAGAAAAGGTTATTTAACTGTCTTGCCAAAATTGAGAGAGAAAAGGCCAAGACAATTCTTGATCAGCTGATGCAATCAACTGTATCTGAGCCTTCTTCAAAGCTTCTTGAATATGAACTTAGCTGAGTTGATTTCCAAACAGCTTCTTGAGAATCCACTGGTGGATTCTTTCTTCTTCTTCAAATTCTGGCTTGATCTCTCTCTATCCAGCACTTTAAATGATTCTTCTGAATTTTGATTAGAACTCTTCTTTGATCTATCCTTAGATAGTCTTCTTAGATCTCCCGTAGAAGATCTTCTTAAGTGCCTAGCACTTTCTTGAAATGAATTGGATTGTAATCCTTCTCCACTTTTTTGATTCAATGTTTTTTCAAAAGGTCTGTTGTTTTCTTCTGAATCTGTCTATTTATAGACTTTCTTCATGGTAACCGGCTGATCCGGTTTCTAACCGTTTTCTGACAAGTCTGACAGCTTCAGTTAACCGGTGGCAACCCACAGCTGTCAAGTCTCCAAACAAGTCCTGTGCCTTTGTCTTGAACCATAAGTTGTCGAGACAGTCTGTCAGAAAGTGTCGAGACCATCTGTCTATTTGTGTCGACACAATTGACTTTGGTGTCGACACAGTCTTCAGTGATGTCGACTAAGTTGCCTTTGAGTCGACACAGCTTCTTCTGAAAATAACTTGGTCTTGACTCTTCAGTGTGTCGACACAAGTCCTGTGTGTCGACACAGTTGTTGTAGAATCATAACTTAGTAAGTGTCGACTTAGCCTTCAGGTGTCGACACAGTCTTCTTTTAACTTTGCTATAATGTGTCGACTCAATCACAATGTGTCGACACATTCTGCTGGTGTCGACAAACTTGAGGTCGACTATATTCTTTTGTGTCGACACATCCAACTGGTGTCGACAATCTTGAGATCGACTTTACTCTTCTGTGTCGACACATTTTCCCAATGTTGAGGTCGACGCTTTTCTTCTGTGTCGACACAAATTCCCAGTGTTGTGTCGACTTACTTCTTCTGTGTCGACACTTTTTCCCAGTGTAGTTGTAGACTAACTGCTATGTGTCGACACTGCTTCCCAGTGTTGTGTCGACTATTTTCTTCTATGTGTCGACACTGCTTCCTCTGTGTCGACACTTGGACTTAGAATTTTTCTGCATACTTTATCAATTCTTCACCTGCACATGTCAACTTAAAACAACATCAAATACACCTTGATGTATATCATTGAGCTAGGTTGGGCTTCTTCAAATCAGGTACACATCTTCCAATGTACCCAACAATCTCCCCCTATTTGGAGAAGTCATAACCCTTATAGCCAATGATATACACCATTTATAAACAGTACTAAATGATGATATATGACATGACAGGAATACTTAATATAAACAAAACATAAAAACAATCCATCACAGAATGCACATTATAATATGCCAAACAACATTTTGTTTATAACTGGGTAATGTTTGATTACATTGTTTTACATTTAATGATTACATCACAACATTACAAAACACTATGAAGGAACTTAAAACATAATCAGGATTGATCAGGCTCTCTAATTATAATCCCTTTGCTAGATTGAATTGTAGCTGTCACAGGAGCTTCTGATTCTTCAGCTATCTTCTTTCCTTTTAGATCAGCTTTCTTCTGAGCTACTTCCTTGAGCCTTTGCCTTTCAAAATAGTGAAAAGGCTTTGGGAAGTACTTGCATGGCTCCACAGCATCAGATGGCAGCCTCCCCAGCTTAGCTTTCCTTCTGAATTGTACTATTGCTTCCTGTCTTGCCTCATACTTCTGCCATTCTATTTCATTGTACCACTTCCCTCTCTCATGAACTTTGTCTTGTACAGCTTTCCATGCAGTGAGTATTATGTTCCTTGAAGTAGGACTCCACTGTTCATAATCTGGCTTAAGTACAGCCTGCTCTCTGAATCTCTTCTT
The DNA here is from genome assembly GCA_039513925.1 of Platanthera zijinensis. Taxonomy (NCBI): domain Eukaryota; kingdom Viridiplantae; phylum Streptophyta; class Magnoliopsida; order Asparagales; family Orchidaceae; genus Platanthera; species Platanthera zijinensis. Next base: position 94,048,865 of record CM077081.1, read on the forward strand.
TGCTAATAGAGCTTCTTGCTGTTCTTTCAGAGTAGCCTCAGGCTTATCAACCTTCCCAATGACAATATTAGTAACCTCCTTTGGAGGACAATACATTCCTTGAACCTTCTGATCAATCATGTCAAAATCTGGAGGGGGGTAAATGACTTGGGCAACCTCAGGTTGATTGCCTTCAAGTAGATTTGATTGTATTCCTGACTCAGCCACCATAGCATCATCACACAATGGGGGATATCCCAAAGTGGCTCGAATACTATTGGTCACCCATTTGGTGTGCTCTGAGCCTGCATGAATTAGCATCCTCTCCCCCTTTATGGCTTCTCTAGAGACATGATCTCTTAGATCTTCCTTTTGAAATCTGATTTGGCCATCCAAATAATTCACACCCTCTTTAAAAAATGGTTTTAACTTTTGAAGCTTTTCAGATTTTTTTTTTGAGAGGTTGTGATGGCAGTCTTAACAGAAGCAATGGCAGCTTGAAAATTCTTATCAAATTCTTCCCTTTCTTTGGCTCTATCTGCAGGCAGACCTGGAACAATCTTCTTTACCTCCTCAATGATCTCATTATGAGATTCAGTTAAATTCTCATTCATTCTTATCTGGTTTTCCAAAACATAGCTTTGCTTCAAAGCAATGTCATCCACCTTTATAGTAATAGCCTCCTGTTGAGCTAGATAAACCACAGCATTGCCACCCTTGTGGAAGCAATCTGTCATTTCCTTTTTATGCATGTTGACTTGAAACTGGATGGACTTTATATCCTGAGCTAAGTCAAACTGAAGGGACTTGCTATTTTCATCAACATAATTTTCCAGAGCCATCCTTTGTTCATCCAATTTTACCTATAGATCGACCATAAACTTGTTATAATCAAAGGCTGGAGATACTTGTGGAGGTGTTGTTTGTAAAGCCTGCTTATAATTCTTGCTTCTTCTCTTAAATACAACAAGTTTTCTTTTCTTTGTCATCCTGGCTTCTTCAGTTTCAGTTTCAGATGAAGTATCTAAATGAATTCTTTCTTGAGGAGGATGAATTGTATCTGTCCCAGTGACCTGTTGCTCAGCTTCAACAGCCACTGGCTCCCCCTCAACTTGTGCCTCAACTTCAGCTTCCTGATCAATTTCCATACCTATTGACTTCTCAATTTCTTGTCCACCTCCTACTTTATCAGTAGTAGTATCATCATCAGGGAATAACTCCTCCAGAGTAAATTCTAGTTGAGCTGTAACTTCTGCAGCAGTTAAATCTTGAGATAAGTTTAACTGTGCTTCCTCTTGCACTTGTACGTCAGTATTTGTAGTATCTAGAGGAGGAGTGGACACTAGCTCCCCCTGAACCTGTGCAGTAATAAAAATATGAGCAATGTCTTTTATAGTAAAATACATTAGCTCCCCCTATACTTGTACCTGATCAGGAGTAGATACCTTTTGAGCAGGAGTGGAAACTGGCTCCCCCTGCATCTGTGCAGGTGTTGACACTTGCTGGACTATAGTTGAGTCAAGTTGTTCTTCAACCTGTGTCCTCAGTGGGTCTTCTTGTAGTTGTTCAGTTTCTTGATTTTGAGTAGGGGATTTCACAGGGGTGTCTGGCCTGCTCTCTTCAGGCACATCCTTGGACAGCACCCTATCCCACCTTGAGAACAGTCTCATATCCATTCTTCTCATATGATTAATCTTAGTCCCTTGCAGTTGCTGCATCACTTCAGGAATCACTCCAGTGAGGTATAAGCTCATGATCCTGGCCATGTTAGGCTTCTTGATTCCTTCTTTGATCTTGTCAAAGAGTACTCCTGACCAATCAGTAGGAATTATAAAAACAATCCTGGTCATAAGGCTGAACATATAGGCAGAAATCCTATCATGTCCACCTGTCTTACAGAGGATCACTTTCCCAACTATTGCAGACAAGAACTTCCCTTGCTGATTCATACCCTTCCTATTGAATGCAGCTCCAATCTTCAAGCCTGAGTCCAGTCCACACCATTGAAGGGCTTCCCTTGTCTTAGAACTAGGAACTTCCTCTTCATTCTCAACTACTTGCAATTGAAAGATCTTTCTTAAACTTCTTTGAGTAATCTTCACCTTAGTCCCTTGTACATTGGACTTAATCTTGAGGCCAGTCGAGTGGACTGATGCAGAGATAAAGAACTCGTGCACCTCCTTCTTCCAGATTTTAGTTGGTTTTGAGATTAAAAATTCTAACCCTGACTCAGAGAGGAGGGTGATAACCCCTTGAACATCTGGCGGCGCCTCTGCAAAGGCCTGGCGCACTAACTCATACCCTTCATTAATGTTGTCTTCAATCCTTGGCGCCATCGATTCGTCGAGAAAGCTTGAGAGAAGAGAGAAAGATAGACTGTCGACACAGGGTTTTAGTCTCGAAACCTTGGAAGTGTGTCGACAGAAAGAGTTTTTGACCTATTTATACCTTCTGTTGAAAGAAGTTCAAAAGGCGCCAAACACAGACTAAATGTGTCGACACAGACGGAATGTGTCGACACAAACTTCTATTATCTCGACATTACTTCAGCCTACTATGTGTCGACACCAATTTGTGGTTATGTCGACACCTTAGATAGACAGAAATTCTGTGTCGACTCTAAGGATAAGTGTCAACACATATTCTGTAAGTGTCGACACCATTTTCCTGGTTGAGTCGACATTACATTTCTGGTTAAGTCGACAATATAACTCTTAAGTGTCGACACATATTCTCTGTGTCGACACAATATTTCTGACTTGTCGACATAATTTCTCTGAGTCGACACATTATTACTGAATGTGTCGACACATTCTTACTTAGCCAATTTCTGTTGGTTCAACACCACTTGTAAGTGTTACTTCACTGTGTCCTTTCCCTTTTTTTAAACACTTAATTATGTTGTTATTACTTTAACTTACTTAAATACCACTTCAATTGCATTGTTAATGATTTTGTTAATACATTAATCAATGGTTAACATACCTAATTCAATTTTGAATTTATTGAATTTGGTTTCATCTAAAGGCTTAGTAAATATATCTGCTATTTGATAATCTGTTTTTACAAATTCCAATGAGATGTCTCCTTTTTCTACATGTTCTCTAAGAAAATGGTATTTGATTTCTATATGCTTAGTTCTACTATGAGAAACTGGATTATTAGCAATAGAAATAGCACTCTTAGAATCATATAAAAGGGGTGTTCTACTTACCTGAATACCATAATCCTTAAGCTGATGCTGCATCCACAATAGCTGTGCACAGCAGCTTCCAGCAGCAACATACTCTGACTCAGCTGTGGAAATTGCCACACTGGTCTGCTTCTTACTACTCCATGATATTAGTCTTCCTCCCAGGAATTGACAAGTACCTGTAGTACTCTTTCTATCCTCTCTACATCCTGCAAAATCTGCATCTGAATAGCCTGTTAGTTGAAAATCTCTATTCCTAGGGTACCAAAGACCTAGATTAGGTGTGCCCTTAAGATATCTCAGAATCCTTTTGACTGCAGTATAATGAGATTCTTTAGGACAGGCTTGGTACCTAGCACAGACACATGTTGCATACATAATGTCTGGTCTACTAGCAGTGAGATATAGTAGAGACCCAACTATTCCTCTATACACTGATTCATCAACAGGTTTACCTGCCTCATCTTTGCATATAGGCATACTTGTTCCCATAGGAGTTCTCATGGTGGAGGATGACTCCATACCATATTTCTTAATTAATTCTTTGGTGAACTTAGACTGGGATATGGATAATCCATCATCAGTCTGTCTTACTTGGAGTCCCAAGAAGAACTTAAGTTCTCCCATACTGCTCATCTCAAACTTCCCTTGCATAAGTTTGGCAAACTTTTTACAAAGGTTGTTTTCAGTAGATCCAAAGATTAGGTCATCAACATAGATCTGAACTAAGATGATCCTACCTCTGGATTCCCTAAGGAATAGAGTTTTGTCTATCTTTCCTCTTGAGAATTTATTCTCAATGAGGAAGGTAGATAGGGTTTCATACCAAGCCCTTGGAGCTTGTTTTAACCCATACAAAGCTTTCCTAAGCTTATACACAGAATCAGGTTTAAGAGGATCTACAAAACCTGATGGCTGCTCTATATATACTTCTTCTTTAAGATCACCATTCAGAAATGCTGACTTCACATCCATCTGGTATACTTTGAAGTCTTGGTAGGCTGCATAGGCAAGGAATATTCTGATAGCCTCCAGCCTTGCTACTGGAGCAAAGGTTTGATCAAAGTCAATCCCTTCTTCCTGTCTGTATCCTTTTGCAACCAATCTTGCTTTATTCTTCACTATTATCCCACTTTCATCTAGCTTGTTCCTATAGATCCACTTAGTGTCAATTATGTTGTGGCCTCTTGGTTTAGGAACAAGCTCCCAGACTTTGCACCTTCTGAATTGATTCAGCTCCTCTTGCATAGCATCAATCCAGTGCTGGTCTTGGATAGCTTCTTCAAACTTCTTAGGTTCGATCTGAGACAAGAAACTTGAATGCAAAACTGTGCTTTGATTTCTGCTTCTAGTTTGCACTCCTTGTCTTGGATCACATATTATCTGATCAGCAGGATGATCTCTTAGATATCTTATAGCTGGAGGAAGATTCCCTTCAGGTTGAGCATCTCCAGCTTCTTCATTCTGCTGATCCTCTTGGTTTTCATCAGCTTCCATTATCTCTTGTACTCCCCCTGGACAGCAGCCTTCATTTTCCAATGCTCCATCTTCCTTTGAAGCTTCAGCAATGGAGAGCTTGTCCATCCTCTTGCTTATACCTGTTGAGTCATTTGATCTACAAGACAACTCACAATTGATTAATCTTGTTTCATCAAATACAACATGCACAGATTCTTCAACAACTTGAGTAGTTAAGTTGAAGACTCTATAGGCCTTACTATTTGTGTTGTACCCAACAAATATCCCATCCTGGGATTTGGCAGCAAACTTAGTCAAATATGACTTGCCATTGTTAAGTATATAGCACTTGCAACCAAAGATCCTAAAATAGGATAGATTTGGTTTTCTGCCTTTCACAATCTCATAGGGAGTCTTTCTGTGGCTTTTGGTGATAGAAGCCCTATTGATGACATGACAAGCAGTGTTAACTGCCTCAGCCCAAAAATATTCTGGGAAAGAGGTGTCACTCAATAGAGTTCTACCAGCTTCAATTAATGTTCTATTCTTTCTTTCAGCAATTCCATTTTGCTGAGGTGTTCTTGGTGAGGAGAACTCTTGGAAAATCCCAAAGTCTTTACACAAGTTTGTTATGCTTTCAGATTGAAACTCAGTACCATGGTCACTTCTGATTTTGACCACTGTACTATTCAGTTCATTCTGAATTTGCTTTACAAAATTAAGTAATACACTTGGGGTTTCAGATTTTTGTCTCAGAAAGAACACCCATGTAAATCTAGAATAGTCATCTACAACCACAAAAGTGTAGACCTTCCTACCTAGACTATGAACTGGCATAGGACCAAAAAGATTCATATGCAAGAGGTATAAGCACCTCACAGAATCCTTGTTTTCAAGGCTTTGAAATGAGGATTTTGTCTGCTTGCCCTTTGGACAAGCTGAGCATACCCCTTCCTTTATACACTTAACTTGAGGCCCATTCCTCACTAGTTCTTTACTAATGAGTTGGCCAATTATCTTGTAGTTTAGATGAGCCAATCTCTTGTGCCACTTAACATAATGGGAAGCATTGTCATCAGCTACAAGACAAATGGGGGAAGCCTTATTTTCACATTCAAAGTTAAGGCAATATACATTTCTCTTCCTATACCCAGTCAAAATGATCTCTTGATCACTTGACCTTTTGATATGATATCCATCCTTACCAAATGAAATGTCATATCCTAGATCACTCAGCTGGCTTATGCTTATTAGATTATGTTTCAAACCTTTTACATAGGCCACTTGGGTGATAGTAATTAGGTTAGAAGAAATGTTACCAAACCCTTTGATGACTCCCTTCTCAGATCCACCAAAGATCACTTTAGGTCCATCTTTGACAGATGAATACTCCTTCAGCAGCCCCTTTGTTCCAGTCATGTGCCTGGAACAACCACTATCCAAGTACCATATAGGGGCATGGTTACTTGGATTCACCTGCAATACAGAATTACTTACCCTTAGAACCCAAGTAAGTCTTGGGTCCTTGGTTCAGGTTAGCATTAATAAAGTTATCATAACCTCTTCTAACAGGTAGACTCTTATTCTTTATAACACTTGTGTTATACCAGCAGTCTAATGCAAAATGGCCTCTCTTGCCACAGCACCAACATTCAAACTTATTGTATCTAGATCTAGATACATCCTTGTCAGAAGAATTTCTGTTCATTGCTGGTGCTATTGCAACTTCACCTACTGATTTCTTAAAACCATTGGGTTTATGACCATAGGTAGGCCTGCTTGCATTAACACCCTTGTTCTTCAGAACATTAGTCTTAATATGACCTTGAATGTCTTCATGATCATATATGTTAGAAGGCACTTTCACCTTACTAAACTTTATGGGGACTGAAAGGTTTAGTGGCTGAATAGGGGCTTTGCCTTTCCTCTTGAATCTGCCAGCCCTGGAGTTACCTTTAAATCCTAATCCAGCCTTACCCTTCTGAGTGACAAATTTATCTATCAAGGGTAAGACAGATTTTGGCTTAGAGTAACTAGCCATTAAATCCCTTTCAATTCTAAGTCTGGCCTCCAGACTCTTCACTTGATCATTAGTATAATTAATTGTGCCCATCTGAATAATAGTTATATTCTTCAGCTTGGCAATTTCATTTAATTTTTGATCAAGGACTTTTTCTAACTCAGTTGTTGCAACCCTTAGTTCAGCAATTTCCTGAGCCTGAGTTTTAACCAGGTTCTTGCTTTTCTTAAGGGCCTGCAACAAGTCCCCATACTTGTCTATCAATTGATAGACATCTCCTTCATATTCAGATGCATCTTCATCATTTGATGCAGATGTAGCTGATTCTTCACTTGTACTACAAACAGATGTACTGGAAGGACATTTTACCTCATTAGGACCAGACTGATTCTGGCATATGTCCTCTTCTGATCTTGTCATCAACCCCATGCATTGATGTTCATTGATGGAGTCTAGCAACTGCATAAACTCCTCTTCCTCAGATGCAGCATATAGTCCAATATATGCTTCAGCTTCAGATCCTGATTCTGAAGTTGACTGGTCTGACAGACTCTTATCTTTCTTTACTACAAAGGATTTCTCCTTCTTGCCTTTCTGATAAGTCTTCTTCTTTTCTGAAGATTCCTTTCTCTTGTCAGGACAATCAGCCACTACATGTCCAGGCCTATTGCAACAATAGCAGACAATCTTTGAAGTAGTGGCTTTGCTGGGTTTTGATCTATTCTTCTCTTTCCTTGATGACCTTTTCTTCTTATAATAGTCATCAACTTGCTGTGATGGGGAAGGCCTAGACTTCCACTGCTTCTTCTTCAAGAACCTCTAGAATTGTCTTGTGAATGCAGCAAAATCTGCATCTGAATCACAGCTTTCAGAACCCTTGTTTGAACTTTCAGAACTATCTTCTGTAACTTCCTTAGGAGGAGATGGTGATTTCCTCCTATTCTTTCTAGTGGCTTCTGCATTGAATGCCACAGTCTTTTCTCTATGCTCTCCTCTTGAGTTTCTTTCCTCCTTCCTCACCATAAGTTGCATTTCATAGGATAGCAACTTTCCAAACAGGGTTGGAGGAGATATCTCTGCCAATTTAGCCACCTCTCTTATGGCACAGATCTTTGTATCCCAATCCTTTGATAAGGATCTTAAGAATTTGTCATTCAGTTCATAGGTACTGAAGACTCTTCCATAGGATATTAGCTCATTCACAATTCTATAGAATTTCTTATAGCACTCAGTTATGCTATCAGATTTTCCTTATCTAAAGCTTTCATACTCCTGATTTAGCATAGACTTCCTGTCCAGCCTTACTTCTTCAGATCCCTCCATGTAGACAATCAATGTGTCCCACATTTCCTTGGAGGTCTTGCAGTGAATCAGATTCTGAAATGTTGAATCATCTATGGCACTCACAATAATGTTCTGAGCTCTTTTATCCATGGTTGCCAAGATGATTTCATCCTTGGTCATTTCTGAATAACTCTTTGGAGTTTGGATATTTGCATCAAGAACTGATACCTTCATTGGAATGAAGGGGCCTTCCTGTACTGTGATGTAAATTCTTGGGTCAGATGCTTCCATAAACAGTCTGACTCTTTCTTTCCAAATTCCAAAAATTTCTTTCTTGCATATGGGTAATTTCATAGACCCTAGCTCCTTATGATTCTCTCCAGAACCCATCTTCTTGAATCTTGAATCTGCCTTTCAGATCTACCTCAGACTGTTAAGTCCTTTTTGAGGAACCTTCCTCTGATACCACTTGATAGTTTAACTTTCAAGGCAGCCTAAACACCTAGAGGGGGGTGAATAGGTTCTGCTTATTTATAAAAACTTCTAGGCAGAATTCAATTCAATGGCTAACACAATAAGTACAGCAATCACAGAAAATAAAACATCACAGATTGCACAATGTTTTATAGTGGTTCCCCAAGGTCTGGGTACGTCCACTTTCCCCCTTCACCTATCTAGCAGTATGCTAGATTCGGCCAAACTTCCACTAATCTCAGATCAACAGATCCTATAACTCAGAACCCAACTGGTTCCTACAACTCAGGCACAACTGCCCTACCTCAGCCTTGCCCCAAGGCCTACAACTCAGAGAAGATCCTTCTCCTACACTCAGGCAAACAGCCCTACCACTCAGAGTTCAACACTCCTACACTCAGCCTTTATAACACAGGCTTACAACTCAGATCTGTGTAAACAGATCCTACAGAAATATAGAAAAGGTTATTTAACTGTCTTGCCAAAATTGAGAGAGAAAAGGCCAAGACAATTCTTGATCAGCTGATGCAATCAACTGTATCTGAGCCTTCTTCAAAGCTTCTTGAATATGAACTTAGCTGAGTTGATTTCCAAACAGCTTCTTGAGAATCCACTGGTGGATTCTTTCTTCTTCTTCAAATTCTGGCTTGATCTCTCTCTATCCAGCACTTTGAATGATTCTTCTGAATTCTGATTAGAACTCTTCTTTGATCTATCCTTAGATAGTCTTCTTAGATCTCCCGGAGAAGATCTTCTTAAGTGCCTAGCACTTTCTTGAAATGAATTGGATTGTAATCCTTCTCCACTTTTTTGATTCAATGTTTTTTCAAAAGGTCTGTTGTTTTCTTCTGAATCTGTCTATTTATAGACTTTCTTCATGGTAACCGGCTGATCCGGTTTCTAACCGTTTTCTGACAAGTCTGACAGCTTCAGTTAATCGGTGGCAACCCACAGCTGTCAAGTCTCCAAACAAGTCCTGTGCCATTGTCTTGAACCATAAGTTGTCGAGACAGTCTGTCAGAAAGTGTCGAGACCATCTGTCTATTTGTGTCGACACAATTGACTTTGGTGTCGACACAGTCTTCAGTGATGTCGACTAAGTTGCCTTTGAGTCGACACAGCTTCTTCTAAAAATAACTTGGTCTTGACTCTTCAGTGTGTCGACACAAGTCCTGTGTGTCGACACAGTTGTTGTAGAATCATAACTTAGTAAGTGTCGACTTAGCCTTCAGGTGTCGACACAGTCTTCTTTTATCTTTGCTATAATGTGTCGACTCAATCACAATGTGTCGACACATTCTGCTGGTGTCGACAAACTTGAGGTCGACTATATTCTTTTGTGTCGACACATCCAGCTGGTGTCGACAATCTTGAGATCGACTTTACTCTTCTGTGTCGACACATTTTCCCAATGTTGAGGTCGACGCTTTTCTTCTGTGTCGACACAAATTCCCAGTGTTGTGTCGACTTACTTCTTCTGTGTCGACACTTTTTCCCAGTGTAGTTGTAGACTAACTGCTATGTGTCGACACTGCTTCCCAGTGTTGTGTAGACTATTTTCTTCTATGTGTCGACACTGCTTCCTCTGTGTCGACACTTGGACTTAGAATTTTTCTGCATACTTTATCAATTCTTCACCTGCACATGTCAACTTAAAACAACATCAAATACACCTTGATGTATATCATTGAGCTAGGTTGGGCTTCTTCAAATCAGGTACACATCTTCCAATGTACCCAACACTTTCTAACTTAGCCAAATTTCTTGAGGAATTTTGTGCTGACCTAACATTTCATTCTAGGTTCAACATACCAAATTCAATTTTAAAATTATTGAATTTACTTTCATCCAGAGGTTTTGTAAATATATCAGCAATTTGATTGTTAGTGTTGACAAATTCTAGACTTATGTCTTCTTTTTCAACATGTTCTCTGATGAAGTGAAATTTGATTTCTATACACTTAGTTCTGCTATGTGAAATAAGATTTCTAGCAATAGATATAGCACTAGTAGAATCACAATATAATGAAATTCTACTTACCTTGTTGTCATAGTCTTCAAGTTGATGTTGTATCCACATCAACTAAGCACAGCAACTGCATGTAGCTACATACTCTGATTCAGCAGTGGAAATAGCTACACTTGTCTGCTTTTTGCTGCTCCATGACACCAACCTTCCACCTAGGAACTGACATGTGCAAGTGGTACTTTTCCTATCTTCTTTGTAGCCTGTAAAGTCTGCATCTGAAAAAACATGTTAGTAAGAAATCTCTATTCTTAGGGTACCAAAGACCTAGATTAGGTGTGCCCTTAAGATATCTCAAAATTCTCTTGACAGCTGAATAATGAGATTCCTTAGGACAAGCTTGGTACCTAGCACAGACACATGTGGCATACATGATGTCAGGTCTACTAGCAGTCAAGTAAAGTATGGAGCCAATTATCCCTCTATACAAAGACTCATCAACAGGTTTTCCTGCCTCATTTTTGTCTATAGGCATACTTGTCCCCATTGGAGTTTTCATGGTGGAGGCTGACTCCATGCCATATTTTTTAATTAACTCCTTGGTGAACTTAGACTGAGAAATGGACAATCCATCAATAATCTGTCTAACTTGGAGTCCCAAGAAGAATTTCAGCTTACCCATGCTGCTCATCTCAAACTTCCCTTGCATAGGTTTGGCAAACTTTCTACAAATGTTGTTTTCAGTTGATCCAAAGATAATGTCATCAACATATATCTTGACTAGGATGATCTTGCCTTTTGATTCCCTAAAGAATAGAGTCTTGTCAATTTTCCCTCTTGAGAATTTATTCTCAATAAGGAAGGCAGACAAAGTTTCATACCAAGCCCTAGGGGCTTGTTTCAATCCATATAGAGCTTTCTTAAGCCTATATACATAGTTAGGAATAAGAGGATCTACAAAACCTAAAGTTTGATCAACGTAAACTTCCTCTTTTAAGTCACCATTCAAAAATGTTGACTTTACATCCATTTGAAATACTTTTAACCCTTGATAAGCTGCATAAGCCAGGAATAGTCTTATTGCTTCCAACCTTGCCACTGGGGCAAATGTTTGGTCAAAGTCTATCCCTTATTCCTGTCTGTAGCCCTTTGCTACCAGTCTGGCTTTGTTCTTGATTATGGTGTCATTTTAATCTAACTTGTTTATATAGATCCACTTGGTTCCTATAACATTGTGATTCTTTGGTTTAGGAACCAACTCCCAGACTTTACATCTTCTTAACTGATTCAGTTCTTCCTGCATGGCATCAATCCAATTTGTGTCTTGTATAGCCTCCTCAAATTTCTTAGGTTCAATCTGGGACAGGAAGCTTGAACATAGAACTGTGTTCATGCTCTTGCTTCTGGTCAAAACTCCATGACTTGCATCACCAATGATTTGGTGTGCTGGATGATCCTTCAAATGTCTTCTTGCTATAGGAAATCTGTCCACCTCTTGGTCTTCTCCATTATTCTCACCTAGATGTACTTCATTGTCTTCATCTTCATCCAGTGAGACTTGTACTCCCCCTGGACAGCATCCATCATTTTCTTCATCCTGTCTTGCAGGTTGGTCTTCACTAATTGTAAGCTTGTCCATCTTTTCCTTCAAACCTGTAGGGCTAACAGAAGTGCTAGACAACTCACAGTTAATTAGCTTAGATTCATCAAAGACTACATGGATAGATTCTTCTACAACTTGTGTAATCAAGTTGTAGATTTTGTATGCCCTACTATTATTGTTATACGTAACAAATATCCCTTCTAGGGATTTGACAGCAAACTTAGTTAGATAGTACTTGTCATTATTTAGAACATAACCTTTGCTATCAAAGATTCTAAAATAGGATATGTTTGGTTTTTTGCCTTTCATAATCTCATAGGGTGTCTTCTAGTGTCTTTTGTTGATGGATGCTCTATTGAGAACATGACATGCAGTATTTACTGCCTCGGACCAAAAGTATTCAGGGAGAGAAGTGTCACTTAGTAGTGTTCTACTTGCCTCAATAAGAGTCTCATTCTTTCTTTTAGCAACACCATTTTGCTTGGGAGTTCTTGGTGAGGAAACCTCCTGATGAATACCAAGTTCTTTACAGAACTTTGACATACATTCAGATTGAAATTCAGTCCCATGGTCATTTCTGATTTTGGCCACTGAATTGTTGAGTTCATTCTGAATTTGCCTAAAAAAATTCTGGAAGACAGTAGGGGTTTCAGATTTCTGTCTCAAGAAGAAAACCTATGTAAATCTAGAATAGTCATCCACAATTACAAATGTGTAAGCTTTCATACCTAAACAATGAACTAGCATAGGACCAAATAGATCCATATGTAGGAGGTATAGACATCTTACAGAATCTTTGGCATTATGTCCATGAAAAGAGGTCCTGGTCTGTTTGCCCTTTTGTCAAGCTGAACATACACCCTCTTTAATGCACTTGACCTGAGGACCATTCCTCACAAACTCCATACTAAAGAGTTGGCCTACTGACTTATAGTTCAGGTGAGCCAGCCTTTTGTACCATTGGACACAATGAGATGCTTTCTCATCTGCAACTAGACAGATAGGTGAGTACTTATTCTCACAATCAAAGTTAAGGCAGTAGACATTTCTTTTCCTAGTGCCTGTCAAAATGATCTCTTAATCATTTGACCTTCTTATTTGGCACACACCCTTGTGGAAAGAAGTGTCATAACCAAGATCATTTAGTTGGCTTATGCTAATTAGGTTATGTTTTAGACCTTTCACATAAGCCACTTGGGTGATGGTAATAGAGTTATTGGAAATGTTACCAAACCCTTTGATGACTCCCTTTTAAGATCCACCAAAGATCACTTTGGGTCCATCTTCTATAGGGGATTAATCCTTCAGTATCCTTCTTGTTCCAGTCATGTGCCAGGAACATTCACTGTCCAAGTACCATATAGGGGTATGGCCACTTGGACTCACCTGCATCAAATAAAATTACCTATCCTTAGAACCCCAATTGTTATTGGGTCCTAGGTTTAGGTTAGCTTGATATTTGACATGCTTACCTACAACATTTCTGACAGGTAAGCTGGCCTTATTCTGAATACTAGCATTGTACCAACAATCAATGGCATAGTGACTCACTTTCCACAACACCAGCACTCATATCTGTTGTACCTTCTTTTAAGTACATTCTTAACAGTATTGTTGTTAGTAGTCCTCAAGACTGTAGGAACAGCTATCTTTTTAAGTGCTGGTGCTGGAGCATCAAATACAGATGACTCCTGAAGAATATGGTGTGTTTGCACATGGGCTACTCAATTACCATTTTCTCCCTTGCCATTCAGATTACCATACTTACAGTGACCATGAGTGGTGTCATTATCATACCTATTAGTAGGCTACATCACTTTCCTAAAAGAAATAGGGGGTTTGAAGGCTAGTGGCTGAACTGGGGATTTGCCTTTTCTTTTGGAATTAGCTGCCCTAGTTCTTTCCTTGAAGCCTAATCCTATCTTACCCTTTTGGGAGATAAAATTATCAATTAAGGGTAAGACTGACTTTGGATTTGAGAAAGTAGCCACAAGATCCTTTTCTTTCTAAAGTCTTACTTCCAGACTCTTGATGTGATCATTTTTGAAAGTGATTTTACCCATCTGAATAACAGTTATATTTTTTAGTTTGGCAACCTCTTTCAATTTCAAATCCAACATTTTTGTTGAATCTGATGCAGCCAGTTTGAGAGATTCAATTTCCTCAGCCTGCTTCTTGACAAGGAATCTGCTTCTCTTAAGAGCTTGCAACAGACCACCATATTCATCAATTAATTGATGAACATCCCCTTCAGATTCAGAACAATCCACATCTTTTGATGCAGATGCTTCTAATTCTGATCCAGTATAATAATCAGAAACTAAGGATGGATTGTATACCTTACTGGGACCAGGCTGATCCTAGCACTGATCTTCCTCAGATAGAGCCATCATCCCTCTACAATAATAATATTCACTTCCATTTATAGAATCCAGCATTTGTAAGAATTCAGTTTCTACAGAATCCTCTTCTGTAGTGAACAATTCAATATAGGCTTCTGCTTCATTCTCTTCTTTAGATTCTGATGATAAATAGTCAATCCAACTCTTCTGCTTCTGGGCAACAAGGGATCTCTCCTTCTTTCCCTTATTTTGATGTTTCTTCTTGTACTTAGATTCCTTTCTTTTATTAGGACAATCAGCTTAGACATGTCCTAGCCTATTATAACAATAGCAAACAATTTTAGAAGAAGTTTGTTTACTAGGATTAGAGCCATACCTGTCATCCTTAGATGTTTTCTTCTTCTTGTAATAGTAAACCTTGGAGAAAGATAAAGATGGCTTTGTTCTCCATTTCTTCTTCTTCATGAACCTCTGAAACTGCCTTGTAAAGGCAGCAAAGTTTTCATCAGAGTTGTGGCTGTCAGAAGTATTGTTGTCAGGATTTTCTGATTCAACCTCAGCAATTCTCCTTAGTGGAGAAGGAGACTTTCTCTTACCCTTTCTTGTGGCTTCAGCCTTAAAAGCTACTTACTTTTCTCTGTATTCAGACCTATTGCTTTTATCCTCCTCCTTTCTGGCAGTGAGTTGCATCTTATAAGATAATAGCTTTCCAAACATGGTTGGTGGAGGTGTATCAGCAAGCCTGACCACCTCTCTGATGGCACATATTTTTGTATCCCATCCCTTGGTTAGTGACTTGAGAAACTTGTCATTCAGTTCATATGTGCTAAACACTCTTCCATAGGTCATTAGCTCATTTACAATTCTAAAGAATTTCTTGTAACATTCAGCTATGTTGTCTGTCTTGGCTTGTCTAAAGCTCTCATATTCTTGATTTAGCATGGACTTTCTATCCTCTCTTACTTCTTCAGTTCCCTCCATGTAGACAATCAAAGTGTCCCACATCTCCTTGGAGGTTTTGCAATGTATAAGATTCTGGAACGTAGAATCATCTATGGCACTCACAATTATGTTTTGTGCTCTCTCTTCTAAGGTTGTTAGGATGATCTCTTCCTTAGTCATTTTAGAATAGCTCTTTGGAGTTTTGAGATTTGCATCAAGAACTGATATGTTCGTAGGAATGAAAGGACCTTCTAGAACTGTGATGTAAATTCTTGGATAAGATGCTTCCATGAACAATCTGACCCTTTCTTTCAATATTCCAAAGTTTTCTTTCCTGCAGATAGGAAGTTTCATGGATCCAAGTTCCTTCTGATTTTCACTTGAACCCATTTTAGCTAACAGTTAATTGCCTTGGAGATCTACTCATACTGTTAGGTCTATATTTGAGACAACCTCCCTCTGATACCACTTGAAAGATTTGGTTAATAGAGCCTAAACACCTAAAGGGGGGGTGAATAGCTTCAAATCCTTTTTAACTATTTAGGTAATTAAAGATTTTAAGCACAGCACTACTTTCACAGCATAGAGAATAACAATCACAGAAAATTCACAGCACAGGACAAAATTATTTATAGTGGTTCCCCAATTTGTGGGTATGTCCACTCTCCCCCTTCACCTATCCAGTAGAGTACTAGATTCGGCCAAACTTCCTTCCACTATCTCAGATCCACAGATCTTACAACTCAGAACCCAACTGGTTCCTACAACTCAGATTCTTCCCAAGAATCCTACCTTAGGCAACAACCCTACCTTAGCCTTTATCACCAGGCCTACCTCAGCCTTTATCACCAGGCCTACCTCAGCCTTTATCACCAGGACTACAACTCAGATCTCCAAGATCCTACCTCAGGCACTCAGCCCTACCTCAGCCTTTATAAATTTAGGCTTACAACTCAGATCTATAAAAGATCTTACAAGGAAATTAATTGTTTAAAATAATAAAATCTTCACCCAGATAGAAAGAGAATAGGGTGAAAGTTTCTTGATCAGTTCTTGATTGAACTGATTACTCAAGATCTAACCTGTCTTAGCTTCTTCAAATCTTCTTGAATCTGAACAAAGTAAGGTTGATCTTCTATTAGAGTTGTAGAGGATCTTTAATCCAGTTTCCTACTTGAATTCAAAATCAGATCTGAATTCCTCTTGCAGACTGTTCAGGATCTGCCTTCTTCTGTGGTTGTCTCTTGAGAGAACTAAGTTGTCAACCTAAATCACCTAGAGGGGGGTGAATATGTGAAATACGTGCCAAATGTGGAATAAAAAATTAACACAACACAGATAAGTAATCAAGCAATCACACAGACGACAAGAGATTTACAGTGGTTCCCCAATCTTGGGTACGTCCACTTTCCTCACCGATCTAGCAAATCACTAGACTCAGCTACTCCACTATCTCGGATTGCAAACCAATCCTACACCTCGGAACTACGTTCCTACAAAACTCGATCCCAAACGGATCTACACTCGAAAGATAAAACTTCCTACCACTCGGAGATAAATCTCCTACAATGAAATTGTTTGAAGAAAAATACAAACAAAATAATATAGATCTGGATCTTTGGATTTGTCTTCTTCGTTGAGAGCTTTCGGCTTGGACAGAAAAAAGGTTGAGGAAGACTTGACCGAAATCCGGAGATCTGAAATCTGGAATCACCACGATCGAATAGAAATATCAGAGATTGATGAAGCACGACGTGATCAGATGATTCTTCTTGAGTCTGGATCGCTAGAGAAACTGAGATCGATAGCAGCGGCGTGAGAACGATGATCCAGAGCTTCTTCCGAAAACAGTAATGGCGGCGGACAGAAAGTTTAGGGTTTTCGGGATTTTCTCTTTCTTAAAAAGTAATCTCTGTAAACGCGTGTATTTAGTCAAGTCTGAAAAGACCTATTTATAGGTGGTCTCCAACGGTCATAAACATAATTAAGGATGACACGTTGACCAATCAGAAAGGACTATTTGAAAATATACAAAGAAACTTGACTTAGAGAAATTTAGGAAATTCGAACAGACATACTCGAGAGACAGAGACATACTCGAGTAAGAGGTTACATACTCGAGTGGGTATGAGGGATATACTCGAGTATCAGGAAAGAAACTACTCGAGTGCTTCAGGGATCAATACTCGAGTGACTTAGAGAACCTACTCGAGTATGAGCAAATATACTCGAGTATAAGCACTTAGAAAAATTTCTCAGATAAGACTTGAAGAGCTACTCGAGTATAAGAGTTTGAGATACTCGAGTATGAAGAAGATAGACTACTCGAGTATCTAAGGAACACTACTCGAGTGACCACTAACCTACTCGAGTATGAAAAACAATCTACTCGAGTACAGAGTTACTTACTCGAGTATTTCAGAGAACTACTCGAGTATGAGGACTTAGAGACTTTCTAGGATAAGAAGTCCAGATCTACTCGAGTACAACCAGAACGCTTACTCGAGTAACTAACCATCTACTCGAGTATAAGGTATCACTTACTCGAGTGAAGGAAAATCTACTCGAGTATAAGCTTTCATACTTGAGTAAATAGAGAATCCACTCGAGTAAGTAGTACAACCTACTCGAGTACAGACTCACTTACTCGAGTATACTATAGAAGTACTCGAGTATGTGGACTTAGAAAATTCTTCTGAGATAGACTTCAAAACTCCATGGTCTAAGTGCATGTTGATGAAGTGTATCCCAAAAGAGAGGCTATACATGAGCCAACACCTTGGATCACACAATGAGGAATTACATTGTATGGTCCTGTGTTTGGTGACCCATTATAGACTGACATTGGTCTACACTTGGCAATAAGAACCTGCACACATACAACTCAAACACAATATCAAATACACCTTAATTCATCTTAGTTCAGGGTCTGACTTCCTACAAATCTGAGGTATTGTGGAGACAAATCCCAACATCTCTTGTTCCCCCTCTCTTGTTGTTGTTCCGGCTTTATGATAGCACAAGTCTTTATATAGATCCAATCCAAGGTTACCAGTTGATCCGGTTCATAACGGCCTTCTGACAGCTTTGTTACTTATGACAGCTGTCAGGTCTTTAGTCTTGACACCTGTCATCTCCTTGAACTTTATCATAGTAGAGAAAGCGTCGAGACAATACTCCAAATGTGTCAACACAAATAGATCATGTGTTGGCACAAGTCTTGATCATGTCGACACAACTCCTAATATATCGACACAGTCATTCTTTATCTTTTCGACACAGCTTCTGTTGGATGTGTTGACACAAGTCCTGTGTGTCGACACAACTGCTTCTAGTCTCGACATAGTTAGTGTTGACAGATTTCTTGAGTGTGTGTCGACACAAGTCATGTGTGTCGACATAACTGCTTCTGGTGTCGACATAGCTGGTGTTGGCAGATTTCGTGAGTGTGTGTCGACAAAAGTCCTGTGTGTCGACACAACTGCTTCTGGTGTCGACATAGCTGGTATTGACAGATTTCTTGAGTGTGTGTCGACACAAGTCCTGTGTGTCGACACAACTGCTTCTGGTCTCAACTTAGCTGGTGTTGAGTGTGTGTCGACACAAGTCCTATGTCTCGACACAACTGCTGCGATAGAATTTCTGTGTGTCGACTCAAGTCATGTGTGTCGACACAAGTCCTTTGTGTCAACACAATTTTGCTTCTGGTGTCGACACATTTCTCTCACAAGTGTCGACACTTGTACTTAGAAAATTTCCCTGCATTTCTTTAACCTGCACATTGAAACTCAACATCCCATCAAATACACATTGATGTATATCATTGAGTTAAGTGAGACTTCTCCAAATCTGGTACATAGTTTCCAGTGTACCCAACACTGTCTGATCGGCTTTAAGATCCGTACAAGATCTAATATATTAAATTTAAATTAAGTATATTTCTCTCACATAAATTCACCAGTTTTGGAATTTAAATTAAAAATACTTAGGGGCCTTTGTAGAAAAAGAGGTCAACATGAATCTTGTAGCCTTGTGGATCTAGTTTATTTTAAATTTAATTTGAATTTATTTGGAGTTCAAGTCAGACCACATCACTCATTTTGGTGAGGTCTATACTTAGGATTGATCAGAGACTGTTTAAGGTGCCCCCGTCAATCCTGACCTTTAATTGACTTGAAATTTGGAGAATGAGTCATTCATGTGTAGATTTATAACATATACAAAAATGGGAATTTTTAAAAAACCGATTTCCTAAGTTTTGGAAATCACTTCATTTTTCATATATGGTTTAATTAAAGGGTCTAATGTCTTCCAAATACTCCCAAATTTTGGTGAGTGTTCCTTAGGGTCAGTATAAAACTCTGTATAAAATTTCATTCTATTTGAAGATGATTTGGTTCGGAATTTGGTAAACCCTATCCTCGGCCAAAAAGGGTTAATTAGGTTAAAATGTCCCTTGAGGCATTGAGTGACCAAATCATCTCAACAGAGGTTAAAAATTGGGCCACTGATTTGTTATGATATTAAACACCCTCACATGGAGTTTGGGGTGAATTAGGGTCGATTTGCCCTAAGACCCTAGGTCAAACCCTAAGGTTGAACTTTGGGGGTTTATGAAGGACATGGGGTGATATGTTCTTGTATGGACTTGGTCTTTAGTCCATGTGATCTTAGGGTGTTTAAATACCCTAGGATGGAATTTGGTGGTATTTGGACACATGCACCCCACTTTAATCACTTGGAAATTTATTAGGTCTATACACCTTATGGAATAAATAAGGGGTCCTATGACTTTGGATTTTCATGAGATTTTGATAAGGGTAATTTTATAGTAAAATTAACCTCTGAAATTTATTATAGGATGTTAAGATAACAGTAGCTCAAACTGGTAGGTATAACTTTCACCTTGCCCTTTTAATGATATTGGGGTAATTGTGGTTTAATTGTCTTAGAATGATATGAAACTCTGGCAAAGTTAATCAAATACCATGTGTAGGAACTAGTAGATTATTTAAAATAATTGGGTATCTCCTCTTAGTACTTCATGTGTAAAGTGAACTAGTGCACCTTATTTTGATAAATAGATAATAAATACTAAATCTTGCTGTAAAATATTATTACTTGGCCAGAGAACTTCTTAGGGCATAATAAAGCCTAAAAATTTATTACATGTTATTCGGATGAGTTTATGAGAATGTTTCTTCACAAAGTGCATTTTAATGGACTTAATTGAAGTATTTTTTCTATATAGCTCACTGACCTTGGAACTGCATGAAACTAAGTCAAAAAAGTTTTATGATCATAATAAAGCTCTGGTAATTTTTATATAATTTTTGGATTATGAATTGTAGTACTCTCTTCATTACCTCTAATTATCTGAATTACATTGAATTAATTATTTAGAGGTTATTACATTTATGAAAGTTTGTGAAACTTCGTATTCTCTATTATTTTGGCATCATATAGTGATCATAATTTTTGGAAAGATCATAACTTAAGGAAATCTAGTACTTCATGTTCAAAACCATCCATGGCCTAATTTTGGGAAAACTTTAATAAATGCTAAAGTAATTAGGAAAATTACAAATTTCTGGACTTAGTCTACATATGTTATGATAGACCCCCAGTAATAATTCTAGGGTATTTGGAAGAATATTTGAAGGGGTCACCCCTCATGCTCATCATATAGCTTACATATAGTAAAACTGAAGAATCGTGATAACATGTGGGATGGTCAAAGGAAGTTGGGATTAATGGTAGGCTGATTTGGTAAGATGAAAATGTGAGCTTCATTAAGAGTCATGATGAGGAGAATGTTGGGTTGGCTGGTGGTGCTCGGGATCGACGAAAGATCGTTTTTCCTATGGAGAAAGAGAGAGTCAAAATGCACTAGGGGTAGATCTAGTATAATATTTAAAAGAGATCGGGAATTGGGTAATAACCAATAATAGTAAGTGCCTTGCGAAAGGGAACAATGAGCTTCAGTTACCATCATAGTTCCCAGTGCTCTGTGAGAGCCTTTCACCGAGAATACCTTGGGCGGTCCTAGGCTAACCTAAACCGTAAGAATAATTAATATTTAAGAGCAACTAGTATAACTAGTGATTCACTTTCACACACACCGGTAACTCGGGAGGGTAGTTTGTTGGGATTACCCGAGCGGTAGGCTCGGTGGTTGTGGATATGGGCAAGTTAGCCCGGCGAGCAGAGGGCTCGGAAGGTACTTGTGATGGATGGGATAGTCCGGGGAGCTTTGGCTCGATGGGAAAATATATTAATGTTGCATGTGCATTAGATATAGGTGGTGGGTCTTCGGTATTGAGGTTTGTCGCACCAACACCAATACGTTGACTCACAAGTGTGGTTTAGCACTTAGCCAAATAAAGTACGGTGCGCCAGCCAGCAAGAGTACGCAGGAGCTCCGCTTAGTGCACTAGCATTGAGGCGTACGATAGTTCTGACTGGTAGTGCTGATACCGGTTTAGAGGTGGGCGAGGCCCAATCCATCGCTTCCATTTGCCACTACGGAGGTATCCTGGGAGGTTCTCCAAAAAGGGAGAACTAAAGGTCTGTGTGCACAGAGTCGGGTGTGTAAGTTACACTTTTATGTTCATACCATAGCATGTTTGCATGACATAGCATAATCGTTACATATAACCTTCGACACCAATTGTATAAATTGGTATGGGACTCTTTATACAATAGGTCTTGCAAAACGACCCCTTGGTCTATAGGTTTGTATGGGCATTCCTATAGGTCATGGTTACTTACTTAGTTTACCTTCTTGTACTTTTACTTGCTCACCTTGATCATGTGTATTCTCTTATTGCTTACCTACTATTTGCTTACTTGTACTTGATGTTATTTTATGCTCATGATAGACTAGTTTTTTCGTCACCTGCTTACTTTTGTTACTCTCCACCCTAAATACCTTCCCTTTCCTTCTCCCCACTCAGTGCCTAGGAACCATGGTGTAGGGTGGGAGATGATAGGACTTAATATTTTAGACTAACGGTCATTGACCAAATTATTTTAGGAGATCGTGGAGCTGAACCATGAGATGCAGCCCCAGAGGTCGGTGTGCTTGGAGACGGGACAGTCTAGCACGAGAGTTCAGGCAGTAGGGACAATGAGTCCCGATCATTAGTAGTTATTATAGATTTGCTTCCGCGTTGAGTGACTTGTAGTGAGGATCATGATGTATCGGGAAGGAGCCCTCCTATTAGTACTTTTATTTATCATTGTTGTGGATTCTTCCTTCATGGAGATTTACTTTATATTCATGTGATTTTTGTGGACCAGTATTTGGGTTTTTACATTACTCTTATACTTGCTCTTCTCTTCTGAGATCGGTATGGCCGGCAGGATCGGCGTTTTGTAGTGACGACCTTCCCGGGTGTGTTGGTGTCACCGCAAAGCGGCAGTTCTGGGCATAAGACCCTGTTGGTTTAAAAGAAAAAAAGGGGTCTTACACCGTTGGGGTCGGGCCGCCATCATGCACGGGCGGGCCCCTTTTTGGTCCAGGGGCAGAATCTCCATTTTTCTAAAAGTGGCGATCCGTGTGCCCGAGACCGAGCATTCTCATTGGCCGGAACGGTAGTTATCAAGCGAAATTATCGGACCTTCCATGGCAAATCCTATAAATAGACCCCTTATATGCTTCATTTGGATCAGTTTCAAGTTGGCTAACTTCCGACCGTTTTCCTGCCTCTCTCTCTCTCTCTCTCTCTCTCTCTCTACTTTCTCTCTCTACAGGAAGATGATCTGCAGCCATTCCGGCCGGGTGCGCGTAAGCGAAGAAAACTTGTTCAAGACAAGACCAAGATCCGGCAAGCAAGAGAAGACTCCGTAAGGGATGGAGCCTGCGTCCGCGAGCAAGACTACAGTCGAGCGGGAACTCCCCGAGTGACAACGCCGCTCAGAAGGCTCAAAGGGAACGGAGGAAGTCTGGAAGCAGAGCAAGAGACCGTGACACCCCGATCCATCTCGAGTTCTCTCATCTACAAGTATGTAACGAGGAGCGGCATGTCGCCCTTGCCTTCACCAAAGTCTTTGTAATAAACTCTAAAATAGTAGAAGTTAGGTCGACAGCGATTTTTCACCTAGATTGCGGGTTTTTCACGTTATCAAGCCTACTTCTCACTCTTTTGTGAATCTGTAGTTGTTAGCACGCTCGGTCGCTAACTGGCTAAGACGGTCCAGAAAATCCCATCTACCAGGAACCCCGGATGAACCGCAACAAGTATGCTTATTTTGTTTATTTGTTTCGGCATTGCTTTCTAGTTTCTAAAAGAAAATAAGTTTTTGGGGCGTTAAAAATTTGTGGAGAAAGTTAGATTTGGAATTCAAAAAAGTAGGATAATTAATTGATTCATCTCTCTTCTACATATATGCAATTTCATAAAATTTTATGTACTTTTCATTTTTAAGTTCACATATAAATTTGGGATATAAATATAATTTTTTGACGTAGGCATATTATTTATGCGCATATAGCTAGAGGCAACATTGCTTTATAAAAAAATCAAACATACATTATTTAAGTTTGGTGTTTTTATGAGCAAATTAATTTCAGATAGATACAAATTAATTTTACGGACAAATCAAAAATTTATGTGCAAATCAAATTATTACGTAAAAATCAATACAAATTTTTATAAAAAAATTAGCATATTATGAAGAAATAATTTATCAATATTATTATAAAATTTAACGTATTACAAAAGTTTTAAATTTATCATAGAAATTTTCTTCCAATGATGAGTGCAAATTTTCGACGTTTTTTTTCGCTGGAGAAATATGAAATCAAATGATGAAAATGAGAAATATGAAAAAAAAAAGTTTAAATATACGGCTTGCTTCATATCAAAGAAGCTGAAGATAAGCGAGAATGTCCGACGCAAATAAATCTGGAGCTCCCACAGTGGTCAGAAGCGAGGATGTGCGATAGGTGTCATCGCGTATGGCTCGGTCGGCGTTGGTGGCGGTGTCGACGGCAGCGGCGGCGGCAACGTTGGTGGTGGCGAAGAGAGAGGCGTCGGCGATGATGGTGGTATCGTCGCGTATGGCTCGCTCCTGTCGACATGATGGAGAAATGATTTGTCATTATGAATTTTACCGTAACATTTAAAAAAATTATTTAAATATTTTTATTATAAAATTTTTTTTGTCTATATACAAAATAAGTTTCCTCATAATAATTAGCTTAATTTTTTCAGAGCATACTAAGAGCATCTCCAACGGGAGATCTTCATATTCTCCAAATATGGAGATTGCAGTGCTACTGTGTTCTCCAAATATGGAGAACATGGAGAACCAACTCCAACCATGTTCTCCATATTTGAAGAACATTGAATTTTTTAATATTATATGTAAAAATAAATATACATTTATTAATGCCAAAATATATTTATATAAATTACATATTTATATGTATAAATAAATATATATAATAATTAAAATAAAAAATAAAAAAAATTATATTTAAATAAAAACGTCGAGCTGAGCTCGACGTTTTTCCCGAGCTGAGCTCGACGTTTTTCCTGAGCTCGACGAACGTCGAGCTCAGCTCCACGTTTTTTCATATTTTTATTTATTATAATTAATAATTAATATAAATAATAATTTATATAAATAATAATAATTAGCTTGCCAAATTAAAATAAGCATTACATTATAAAAATAAAATAAGCATTACATATTTCAAAATTAAAATATTACATTTGAAATTTAAACTAAAAATCTGGGAGGTCATCACTGGGTTCGATACGATTTCCGCGCGCGCTATCCCCCTGTTGTTCTCCTCCATACCTTGGTATGTTGTAGTCGCTTCCTCCATACTGGCTTCCTCCCTGCTGGTCTCCTCCGAACTGATGTCCTTCAAATTGGCTTCCGTCGTACTGGTTTTCTCGGTATTGGCTTTCTCGGTACTGATTTCCTCCAAATTGAGGTCCTCCAAATTGAGGCCCTCCAAATGGAGGTCCTCCATGTCGGTCTCTTTCATACTGGCTTCCTCCGTACTGACTTCCTTCATGTTGACCTCCTCCAAATGGAGGTCCTCCAAATGGAGGTCCTCCAAATTGAGGCCCTCCATATCGAGGTCCTCCATGTCGATCTCCTCCATACTGGCTTCCTCCACACTGGCTTCCTCCAAGTTGACCTCCTACAAATTGAGGTGCTCCATATTGGCTTCCTCTATGTTGGCTTCCACCGTAACCACTACCTCTGTATACGCCACCTCCATATTCAGTTTCTTCGAGTGATGAAGATCCTCCAAATAATGGTTTTATAATATTTCTATTCATAATTTCTTGTTTTTTTTGTCGAAAATACTGTCGTTCTGGAGTTCCTTTGATGCTATCTAAATCTATCATCATGATATCGTGATCTTGTTTAGCGCTCTGTAGATCTAGTTTTCTTTTTTGATTTTCTGCTTTCATTCTCATGAGCTCTTGGATAGCAGACATATCGTTTGCTCGTTGTTCTTGCCCTCTCTTTAAAACCTCTAAGATTTCTTCGTTTTTTTTAGTATGAGTCTCAATATCATAACCCTTACCACTCAATTGTCTCCTCCTCTCCTTTTCTTGCTTTCTCCCAGTTGGTCGTTTATTGGAAGTTGAGATTGGAGATTCTTCATCCCCAGTACTACCAAGATTCATGTTATTGTTATCTGAATTTAAGTCTATTCCTCTCCCTTGACTGGGAGTGTTAGAACTTAATGTTTGTGACATGTTAATATTTGGAGAGTACTTATTTTTTGTAGACCCTGACATTTCCATCCACTTCTCTGTGTTTTTTAAGATATGCCAAACATGCTCAAATATGAAGCCTTTCTTCTCTTTTGAATCAGAGGCATATAACATTTTGGCTTTATTGAGCTACAAAAAAAATTACTTTAATCACACATTAATTAAGATATTTATGCATTTAAATTCTAAAAAATTCTTACAATATCAAGTTCGGAAGCACCGCTGGGGTTTCGTTGCTCTATCTGCCGAATACATCCTCGGAATTTGCTTGTTTTACTTGCCAAAAGGGACCAACGACAAGAAAGAGATTTTGGGATTCTCTGTCCTACGCAAGTTTGAGGTCTTGTATTGTGAAAGATGGTTGAAATTTTTTCCCACATTCTTTGTTCTTTCTGATTACTCCCCATAACGGGGTCTTCCGAAACCTCAAGCCAAGTATAACATAGTGCTTGATCTTCTTTTGGGGAGAATGCTTGGCCACGAATAGATGACATGATGACGAGGAAATAAATTAGAGAGTTCTTGGTTTTGGGGATAGAGTGATGTGAACTTGACTTCTGCAATGGGTACTTATAGAGAGTGCTAGAATGGGTACTTATGAAAAAGAGAGGCTTAAGTGGAGAAGGCATCCAATGCTTGGGAGAAGGCATCCAATGCTGGGAAAAAACAAGGCTCCGGATTATGAGATGATAGGATTGACAAAACAAGACAGAAGCTTGAGTGGAGAAGACATCCAATGCTTGGGAGAAGACATCCAATGCTGGGAAAAAACAAGGCTCCAGATTATGAGATGACAGGATTGACAAGACAAGACAGAGGCTTGAGTGGAGAAGGCATCCAATGCTTGGGAGAAAACGCCTTAAATAGGCTTCAGCATAACAGATCGTCGAGCTCGGCGAACGTCGAACGGCGGTCGACGATCGTCGAGCTCGGCCGAACGTCGAACGGCTGTCGACGATCATCGAGCTCGGCCGAACGTCGAGCTCGGCCGAACGTCGAACGACGGTCGACGATCGTCGAGCTCGGCCGAACGTCGAGCTGGGTTCGGCGCGTCGGACGTCGAGCTGGGTTCGACGTTCGACGTCGGGCTGGGTTCGACGATCGTCGAGCTGGGTTCGACGATCGTCGAACCCAGTTCGACGACTGGAGAAAACATCTCCCCAAAAAATTTGGTCCGGGGGCGTTACCCCCGAGCCCCCACCGGGGACGCTGTCCCCTGGACCCCTGCCCGCTGCCCGGTCAGCGGGACCTCCGCCGGGGGCTGCCGCCCCCGGACCCCCGCTGTCGTCGCTCCCGGAGATGTCGAAGGGGGATCACACTTTGATTATTCTAAGCTCACGTGGGCAAACCCGGTGTGAGAAACAAGAGGACCAGAAGTGTGCCACAAACCCCAATAAAGACAAGACAAAGACTTGAGTGGAGAAGGCATCCAATGCTTGGGAGAAGGCATCCAATGTTGGGAAAAAACAAGACTTCGGGTTACGAGATGACAGGATTGACAAGACAAGACAGAGGCTTGAGTGGAGAAGGCATCCAATGCATGGGAGAAGGCATCCAATGCTGGGAAAAAACAAGACTTCGGGTTACGAGATGACAGGATTGACAAGACAAGACAGAGGCTTGAGTGGAGAAGGCATCCAATGCTTGGGAGAAGGCATCCAATGCTTGGGAGAAGGCATCCAATGCTGGAGAGCTATATAAACGCCCTTTTAAGATAGTCAATGATACATTCAAAACATTCTTTTCTTCTAAGAAAAATGAACTATGGAGAAGGTTCATCCCATTTGCGATCTTCATCATCTTCAGATGATGATGACCAAATACTTCTTAAGTGGGAAGAAGAGCTTAAAAATTGGGAGAATGAAGATGAAGTTTTAGCTCGCATGCATGCCTCTAACAATGCCATAATCGCGGCTCAACTTCAAGAAGATGCACGTCCGCGACGCAGAGGTTCAATACCTGGCCACGTGGTAATCAATCGGGGCAGGATTGAAGGCAACACTAGACTTTGGAATGATTACTTCTCCGAACACCCCACATATGGGGAAACTTTTTTTCGACGAAGATTTCGAATGCGAAAAAATCTTTTCCTTCGCATTGTTACTGAAGTGCAGGAGCACGACAATTTTTTTGTTCAAAAGAAGGATGGTGTTGGTAAGCCTGTACTATCAACAATACAAAAAATTACAGCAGCATTTCATATGTTAGCATACGGAACATCAGCTGATAATTGCGATGAGTACATTCGAATTGGCGAGTCTACTGTGATTCAATGCTTGAAAAGATTCTGTAGGGCAATCGTACAACTATACAAAGATGAATATTTGAGATCTCCCAATGCAAATGATGTAACAAGATTACTACAGAAAGGTGAAGAACGAGGTTTTCCAGGGATGTTGGGAAGCCTAGATTGTATGCATTGGCAATGGAAGAATTGCCCAACGGCATGGGCAGGCCAATATTCAGGACTTCATGGTGGACCTACAATCATTCTCGAGGCAGTAGCATCATACGACCTGTGGATATGGCATGCATATTTTGGCTTACCTGGATCTAACAATGATATTAATGTCTTGCAGGCATCAAATTTATTTGCAAACTTAACTCAAGGTATAGCGCCTCCTACCAATTATACAATACTGGGTAAAAATTATGATGTTGGTTATTATTTAGCCGACGGTATCTATCCGAAATGGTCAACACTAGTTCAAACCATTTCTCATACACAAGATAAAAAAAAACAACACTTCGCAATGATGCAAGAGGCATGCCGAAAAGATGTAGAACGCGCATTTGGAGTTCTCCAATCACGCTTTGCAATTATTAAGGGGCCTTGCCGTTTTTGGGATAAAAATGTGTTGCATGATATCATGACTGCTTGCATTATAATGCACAATATGATTATTGAGGACGAGCGAGATGAAAATGAAGATATCGTTATTTCTCCACCGCCGCCAACTCAGAATGTTGAAGAGATGGACACAAGTGAAGTCGAAAGATTTCAGTAGTTCCTAAATCGGCATAAAAAAATCAGAGACAAGGCGGCACATTTCGCACTTCGAGATGCACTGATCGAACATCTGTGGACACGATATGGTAATGAAACAATGTAATTTGGAAAATTGTATGCATTTTAATTTGAATGTATTTCGGTGTATGTGCAATTTTATTTAGTAAATCGTGTTCTCTAGCTATTTGTATGATCAATAATATTTAGAAAGTATGCAATATTAGTCTCGTTTTGTAGGTCTCGAAAAAACAAATTTATTGGTATATTATATGTGAAGTTTGAAATAATATTTTAGCGGCTACGAACGTTATTGTGTAATATACGTTTTCCTTAAATATAATAAATATATAATTAAAATAAAAAAAAATAAAAAAAATATTAAAAAAGTGGAAATGGAGGGCCGACATTTCCTCTCCTCGTTCTCTAAATTTAGAGAAGGAGGAGGCGGAAATGCCGCCTCCTCCATAATTGCAGCCTCCAATGCCGATGCATTGGAGGGCAACCGGCCTGCATTTCTGAGAAATGCAGGCCGGTTGAAGATGCTCTAAGACTGACTGCTTGCAGAACGCCAACGGTATTCCAAGGCTGGAAGGATTGCAATTATTGATATATTTATTTTGACTTATTCGACAGGGCCTTGTCGGTTATATCTGATTTCTAAAGCAAATTTTCAAATTCCAAGCTATCCAGCTTCTTCTGTAGTCAACCCCACGTGTGAAGGCCGCAAGCCGACAATGGCTGGGAAGACAACTTTCGACAGGTCTCATTTGCCAAATAACTTCCCTTTACAAGATAAAAAAGTCAAATGTTTTTAACTTCTAAATACAAGAGCGCCAAGTAAATAGTGTTGTCATTTATAAAAATGAATTGATATTCATATCACCGTATTCATATTTTTGAGAATAATACTCCTATTTTTAACCCTAAAATCGGATATTTTTGCCCAACCCCTCAGTCGTTCGCTCACCCCCCCCCCCCCCCCCCCCCCCCCGATAAATTTTGCCCGAAGGTTTGCCCGCCGCCACCAAAGCTTCCCCAGAGCCTATTTCCGGCCGCCCAATCCTCCTTTTCAGGTGATTTTCACTTCGTTTACTCTCCTTTTGCCCTCCGATGAGTCCTTTTCTCATTTTCTCCCAAATATTTTCCACCATATAAATCTCTTTGAAAACATTTTTGTAGATTTCTAAATTGTTGCGGTCAAACTCGCCGCTCCGGTCGATCCGGACTAACTTGCACCGCCTTAGCTCGCGGAGCGGTCAAGCGCGCACACAGTCAATTGAAAAAAGGAAAATGTACACCATGAGTTTTAACGTGGAAAATCCTTCAACCGGGTGAAAAACCACGTGATCGGTTCTGTGACAGTCAAAATCCACTAAGCTGTTGGAGGTTACAAAATGTTAGGAGAATCAAGGGCGACAGGCCGCTCCTTGTTACAAAAGTGGAGGTAAGAGGGAGACTTGCTCTTCCCACGAGCAATAGGCTGCGTCGTAGAGAGGGCTTGAACGGTGGAATCCGCGTGAGTCTTCGGAGCTTGGAAGCTGGCGCGGCGCTCCACGCAAGGATGTCTTGCAAGCCTTCTTCTTCTTCAGGTTTGGGGACTTAGTCTTTTTCACCTCGGCGGAGCTTCGCGGTGGCTGGAGAATTCTCTATGGCAGGAAACGGGCAGAGCTCTGGCGCAAGGAAGAGGAGCTGCAGAGGAAAAAAGGTGAGAAATGAAGAGCCTTTGGGGTCCTTTTTTAGGCTCCAAGGGGAGATCATGGTAGGCCCCACCACTAACGTAGTGGGTTAGTGGGTGGTTTCCCCTTGTTCGGACGGCCGTGGTAGCGCACCATGATCGGATGGTGGAGGTTCGGGCGGCGAGCCACCGGCTGGCGGGGGTTAGCGGGAGCGGCCGGCCGGTGGCGGTCGTTCGGTGGAGGTGGCCGGCGATGGCCGGCGGTGACTGACCGGCGGCGGGAGGCCGGCGGCGGCAGCCGTCTGGCGGTGGCCGGCGTTGGCCGGCGACGAGCGGCGGCGGTCGGTGGCGATCGGCGGAGGTCGGTTGCGGCGGCGGTGTTCTCTCTCCCCTCTTTCCCCTTTTTGTGGATCTCATTTTTGGTGGGAG
This sequence comes from Platanthera zijinensis, assembly GCA_039513925.1. NCBI lineage: Eukaryota > Viridiplantae > Streptophyta > Magnoliopsida > Asparagales > Orchidaceae > Platanthera > Platanthera zijinensis. The sequence goes on from CM077081.1 coordinate 94,079,988, forward strand.
AGAAAGAGGGGGGAATTGGATGGAGGAGATAAAAGATGAGAGAAAGTGGGCCCTCCACTTCTCCCATCATGAAGGGAATCATGTGGTTGACTAGTCAACCCTATGATTTTATTTTGGGGATTGCTATGTGCACCCCTAAAGCTATAAAATGGAGCCAATCCCTATCAATTGCCCCCCCAAATCCTTTTGTTGCTGGTGAGCCGTGTGAGAGACAACTTAAAATTTTTAAACACCTTCTTCCCCGCTTCCATGTCTTCCTCCGGAGAGAAGGCCGAGAAGGCGAAGAATGGTGCCTCGAAGGTATGCTCGTACTTATACGATTAGCGATGGTGGCGCTTCATCAAATTGAAGGAGCGGCGACGGGGGCTTCGGGCACGGTGCCGGCGAATCCAATTGTGAGGGGGTTTGTGCGCTTGACGGTGCGAAGGCGCGCTTGCGCAACGGCGGGCGAGTGCAAAGGCGCACCCGGAATCACGCACGCGCGCGGGGGTGCGCTTGCGCAAACTCGACGTGCGGGTGCGCGCGTGCGACCTAGCGCGCGGGTGAGCGGGTGCGGGCGAACCTGCGCTCGAGTGCGCGCGGGGCGGGCGCGCGGGTGCGGGCGCAGCCCTGCGCGCGCGCGCGAGCCTGCGCGCGCGCGCGCGCGCGCGCGACCCTGCGCTCAGGCTCGTGCGCGCGCGCGCGACCCTGCGCGCAGGTGCGCGCGCGACCTCGCACGCGAGTGTGTGCGCGCGCGACCTCGCGCGACCGTGTGCGTGTTGTGCGTGCGGGCTCTTGCTTGCCTTGCGCTTCTAGAAGCGTCATTATGGGCCTTTTCGTACCTGCTTGTTTAACATGATGGTCGCGCTTAGGCCCTGACATTTTGTTTTTTTTTTGTTAATTGACCTTCCCCTTTTATTCTTTGGTTTTGCAAGCTTCAAAGCGTTCTTCTGGTTCGATGCGCTTGCGCTTCTCGTTGACTGAGGATGGCATTTATTTGTGGAGGAAGAAATACGGCCTGCCGGTGGACCTGGAAGTGAGGATTCCTCGTGCCGAAGAGCGAGTTCAAAATCCTCCTCGAGGTTGGCTGACGCTTTGCAAGATTTCTCTGCGATCTGGTTTTCATTTTCCGCCATGCGAGGAGGTGATCGAGATTCTTAGATTTTGTGCGGTTCCTATCTCACAGTTCACCCCTATTGGGGTTTCTCGACTCATGGGCTTGATTGTCTTCTTCCGCGATCATGGGGGAAGACTTACTTTGGATCTGTTCCGTGATTGGTGCGATGTGCGCACGGACGGCGGCGAATGGGTGGAGGTTCGTAGCAACAAGAGTTGGCTAGATTTTTAGGCTCGTGCCGACCGTCGTTATGGGAACACTTTATTTGGGTACATCAAGAATTCATGGGGCCTTCCTGAGGCTTGGGACACGTTGGCCGATCGCTGTCGCCGTGTGAAGGGGACGGAGCGGGAGTTTTCCCCTATTCTTGGGTTTTCGGACCCCCTCGAGCCAGCCAACCAGTTATATAACATCTTTGCTTTCATGGAGGAGAAACGTTTGCTGCGGTGCGGTCTTTCTTCAGGTGTGACCCGGCAGTGCGGTCTTTCTTCAGGCGCAACCCAGGCAGTTGATGCACCTCAGGGAGGGGGTCGAAAGAAAAAGGCTATCATGGCTCACTCTGGTGATCGTGACGTGACGGTGGCGGTGATTCCTTCTGACACTCATCCTGAGACTTCCTCTGAGGTACAGATACTCGCCTCTCCGATCGCGGAGGTGGTGGCTCCACGGATGTCTGCCTCTTTGCGGGCTATGATTGAGGCGGTAAGAACACTGATTGGTGAACCTTTTCCTTCTTCTGTATTATATTTTTTAATACTAACTTGGGGCTTTGCTTTGTGCAGATAGAGACTCAAGCCCAGATTGCGGTGACCTGGAATGACAATTATGTCAGCTTGAAAGATGCGTTCCTTGCTCTCCGGGAGAAGCAGGACCAGGATGTTGCTCGGTTCCGCCAGATGGGTTCGGCGAAGAGATCTAAATTGGAGTATACACGCGCGGCCTTGGAAGTAGAGAAGACCCTGGTGGAGAGGACTACTCAGATGTTGAAGCATGCCAGGGAGGAGACTTCAGGCTTGGAGGCACAGCTTCAGGCGACGCGGGAGGAGGTGACTGAACTCGGGACTCAGCTTCGGGCGGCGAAGGCCCAGGTGGAGATGCTGTCATCTGGTGATCATGTGTCAGAGATCAAGGTTGCAGGGCTTTCAGAGTACTTAGTGTCGGTGGACTACCGGTGGGATCGTAGCGCGATTGTCGAGGAGCTACGTGACGAGATTTGGTCTAAGGAGGTGGAGCCCCAGATGGATGATGTTCGAGAGCTGGCCCTGCGGCGGGGCGTCTCGAAGGCTTTTCGTCTTGTCGGTGCGAGCCTGGGGTGCGACACGTCCGGCCTTAGTTTTGCTGATGTCTCTGTCGCCCCTGGAACTCAGATTTGTTGTCTTTTACCTTCTTTATATGACAGTTTCATTTTCGTGCCATTGCCATATGTTTTTCCTAGATTTGTTTTGTCACAAGGTGACAACATAGGAGGGCGTTTGTAGCGTCCTCCCCGAATCTTCGGGAGCTTGTCCGTGCCGTCTTCGATTTTGCGGCCTAGCTGTAAAAATAGAGAGGGATTAGACCCTCGCGAGGGTGTACGAGTAAGGCTCGTGGCTTAATTGCATGAGGTGGGTCCACGACTTTGTGCGCGAGGCTGGCTCACGGCTTGATTGCATGGAATTAGTCCACGGCTTTGTGCGCAAGGCTGGCTCGCGGCTTGGTTGCGTGGAGCGGGTCCACGGCTTTGTGCGTGAGGCTGGCTCGCGACTTGGTTGAGTGGAGCTAGTTCACGGCTTTATGCGCGAGGCTGGCTCGCGGCTTGGTTACATGGAATTGGTCCACGGCTTTGTGCGCGAGGCTGGCTCGCGGCTTGGTTGCATGGAGCGCGTCCACGGCTTTGTGCGCGAGGCTTGCTCGCGGCTTGGATGCGTGGAGCTGGTCCACAGCTTTGTGCGCGTGGCTAGCTCGCGGCTTGGTTGTGTAGAGCTAGTCCACGGCTTTGTGCGCGAGGCTGGCTCACGGCTTGGTTGCGTGGAGCGGGTCAACGGCTTTGTGCGCGAGGCTGGCTCGCGGCTTGGTTGCGTGGAGCTGGTCCACGGCTTTGTGCGCGAGGCTGGCTCGCGTCTTGGTTGCGTGGAGTGGGTCCACGGCTTTGTGCGCGAGGCTGGCTCGCGGCTTGGTTGCGTGGAGCTGGTCTACGGCTTTGTGCGCGAGGCTGGCTCGCAGCTTGGTTGCGTGGAGTGGGTCCACGGCTTTGTGCGCGAGGATGGATTGCGGCTTGGTTACGTGGAGCTGGTCCACGGCTTTGTGCGCGAGGCTTGCTCGCGGCTTGGTTGTGTGGAGCTGGTCCAAGGCTTTGTGCGCGAGGCTTGCTCGCTGCTTGGTTGCGTGGAGTGGGTCCACGGCTTTGTGCGCGAGGATGGCTCGCGGCTTGGTTGCGTGGAGTTGGTCCACGGCTTTGTGCGCGAGGCTGGCTCGCGGCTTGGTTGCGTGGAGCGGGTCAACGTCTTTGTGCGCGAGGCTGGCTCGCGGCTTGGTTGCGTGGAGCTGGTCCACGGCTTTGTGCGCGAGGCTGGCTCGCGGCTTGGTTGCGTGGAGCGGGTCCACATCTTTGTGCGCGAGGCTGGCTCGCGGCTTTGTTGTGTGGAGCTGGTCCACGGCTTTGCTGGGAAAGGGGGTAGGCCCTTCCCAGATTGCGTAAGTTAGGGAAACCATAGATCCTGTTTGAATACACAATATTTATAGAAAGAAAAGTGCGATACTTTGAATAAATAATAGTTTGCACGAGATCAGGCTCGCGACTTATATGAATCACATAGTTTTGAATCAAAAAGTTACTGCATAAAGAAAATCAAAATGCATCACTGATAAAAGCGGCACAGGTTCTGCGCATTCCATGTACGGGGAAGAGTCTTTCCTTTGGCGTTCCGCAACTTGTACGTGCCTGGTTTTACCATAGTTGTGACAATGAACGGGCCTTCCCATGTTGGAGATAACTTGTCGTCTTGTGCTCCTTTTCCGACGGCTTCCAAGGTGTGAAGGACTAAGTCTCCCACGGTGATTGAGCGGGGCTTCATCCAGCAATTGTAGTAGCGGGCCGTGCGTTGTTGGTAGGCAGCGGCGCGGAGAGCAGCTTCTTCGCACACTTCGAAGACTAAGTCGAGGTTATTACGGAGCGCTTCGTCGTTTGCTTGGCGATCAAAGTTGGATACCCGAGAACTAGGGATGCCAATGTCGACCGGGATAATGTCTTCTGTTCCATAGCAGAGATTGTATGGCGTTTCTCCTGTAGGCGTCCTTTCTGTTGTACGATATGCCCATAGCACGTTGGGGAGAGCGTCGACCCATTGTCCCCCAGCTTCTTCTAGTCGTGTCTTACCCCCCTTCAGAATAGTACGGTTAGTCACTTCAATTTGTCAATTAGTTTGCGGGTGTGATACTGCTGTGTGCTGCAACTCTATCTTTAATTCTTTGCACAACTTGGTAAAAGACTTTCCGGTGAATTGGGTGTCGTTGTCAGTGATGATGATTGCCGGTATGCCGAAGCGGCACACGATGTTCTTCCAAACGAATTGTTTCGCATTTTCTTCGGCTATCTTGGCTAGTGGTTCTGCTTCAACCCACTTGGTGAAGTAATCAATTGCCATAATAATGAATTTCCTCTGACCAGAGGCTAGTGGCAGAGGCCAGAGGAGATCTATTCCCCATTGTGCAAATGTCCAAGCTCCTTGCAGCGACGTAAGGGCCACTGGAGGCTGTCGGGGAACGTTGGCGTGCACTTGACAAATTCTACATTTTTGGACGAACTCCGTTGCCTCCTTCTTCATAGTTGGTCAATAAAATCCTTGACGTAGGATTTTTCTGGCTAAGGCTTTCCCTCTAAGGTGCTCGCCGCATACCCCTCCGTGGACTTCGCGGAGCGCATATTCAGCGTCTTCTTCTGATAGTCACTTCAGGTAAGGTCCTGCGAAGGACCGCTTGTATAATTCTCCGTCCATCAAAGTGAAAGTGGCTGCTCTCATTCTTAGGCGGCGAGCTTCCTTGTGATCCTCGGGTAGCTGCTGTTTTTTCAAGTAGGCGATTAGCGGGGCGGTCCAGTACTTCTCTGCTTTATTGATTTCTGCCACTTCCCATGGGCCATGAATGGTAGGGAAGGCTATTTCTTCTATTTTGCGCCTTCTTGTCTGGTACTGCGTTGAAGATGTGGCTAACTTTGATAGGACATCTGCCTTGCTATTCTGTTCTCTGGGGATATGTAAAAATTGAATTTGCGGGATTTGGATCAGAAGGGACATGACAAGTTATCAGGTACTGGGCAAGCTGCTCGTTCTTCACTTCGAATTCTCCTTCTACCTGCGAGACGACAAGTTGTGAATCAGAGTAAACGGTTAGCCGCTTGACCTGACAGCTGATGGAGAGCTTGAGTTCTGCGATGAGGGCTTCGTATTCTGCAACATTGTTTGAAGCAGGGAACTTCAGCCGGAGTCCATATTCCAGGGTAACGAGCTCTGGAATAACAAGGAGCAGGCCTTCTCCAGCGCCTTCAACTCCCGAGGCCCCGTCCACATATAGTGTCCATGCTTGTCCGGCCTCCGCTGGTGCGGCCTCTGCTTCCGTTGGTCAAGAGTTTTCTACGATGAAGTCTGCCAAGACTTGAGACTTGATGACGGGGCACGGGAGGAAGTGGATGTCGAACTCGCCTAGCTCGACGACCCACTTGACCAGTCGGCCAGATGCTTCAGGTTTCTGGAGAATGGCTCGGAGTGGAAACTTGGTCAAGACTTTAATGGTGTGTGCTTGGAAGTAGGGGCAGAGTTTTCTGGTGGAGAAGACAACTGCTAAAGCCGTTTTGTCTACAGCCGGGTACCGGGTCTCTGTATCAGAAAGGATTTTACTGAGGTAGTAAATGGGGCACTGAACTCCTCCTTCATCTTTAACTAGGACAGAACTCAATGCGGCTGGCGTGATGGAGAGGTATAGAAAGAGAATCTCTCCGGGAGTTGGCTTGGATAGAAGCGGGGGGGGGGGGGGGGAGGCAAGATATTGCTTTAAGGATTTGAAGACCGACTGTCACTCGTCTGTCCATTGAAATCCTGTGTTTCGGGCTCCTCGGAGGATCTTGAAGAAGGGGAGGTACTTGTCTCCCGTCCTAGCTAGGAATCGGGATAGTGCTGTGATTTTTCCATTCAACCGTTGTACATCTTTGAGTGATCTGGGCGGGGACATTTCTTCGAGAGCCTTAATCTTCTATGGATTGGCCTATATTCCACGCTGGGTAACCATGAACCCTAGGAACTTCCCCGAAGTGACCCCGAAGGCGCACTTGCTAGGGTTAAGCCTCATTCCATACTGTCTAAGGATTCTGAAACATTTCTCCAAATCTTCCAAATGGTCTTCACGATGAATGCTCTTGACCAGCATATCATCTAAGTACACTTCCATGGATATGCCGATGAGCTCCTTAAAGACTTTGTTCATGAGCCGTTGATAAGTAGCTCCTGCGTTCTTAAGTCCGAATAGCATCACATTATAGCAATAGATCCCTTTGTCGGTTCGAAAAGTTATGTGTTCCTCGTCGGCTGGTTCCATCCGGATCTGATTATATCCTGAGTAGGCATCCATGAAGCTGAGAAGTTTATGTCTGGCAGTTGAATCAACTAGGTGGTATATCTTGGGAAGTGGAAAACTATCTTTAAGGCAGGCCTAGTTAAGGTTGGTGTAGTCCACACACATCCTCCATTTCCCAGAGGATTTCTTTACCAGGACAACGTTAGCCACCCACGTGGGGTAGCCAACCTCTCGAATGAAATGGGCACGGAGGAGCTTCTCAACTTCTTCTTCTATTGCTTGGTGTCTCTTGGGGGCGAAATTCCTCTTCTTTTGGATGACGGGCTTGCATGCGGGGTTAATGTTAAGGGAGTGATGGATGACCTGAGGGTCGATTCCAGGCATATCTTCTGGGGACCAGGCGAAGATATCCTTATTTTCCCGAAGATAGGCTGCTAATTCTTCCCTCTCTTGCTGGGGTAAGAGGGACCCGAGCTAAACGGTGCGATCTAGTTTTGTTGGAGAGAGGGGGACCTCAATCAGGCCTTCGATGGGTGCCCCCGCTGCAGAACTGCTTTATATCTGAGGTCGAAGTCATCGATATTCAGTGTGGTAGGCTTGGTGGGCTGTGCTTGTTTAGAATAGAAGTTCTTAGCGGCTTCCTGATTCCCGCACACTACTCCAATCCCTCCGGGAGTAGGGAACTTCATAGCTAGATGGGGAATGGATGGGATGGCTTTGAAGGTGGTCTGAACTGGTCTTCCAAAGATAGCATTGTATGCTGAGCTTGATTCTACTACCACGAACTGGACTTCATGCGTGATTTGTTTTGGAAATTCTCCTAACGTGACTGGTAGGGTGACTGTTCCGATGACTTGGACTGGATGGTTATCAAAACCATAAACTGGGCCAGCTGCTGGAGTCAGCTGCTTCCGGGACATGTTCATATTTTTGGATGGTGGTGGAGAAAAGAACGTCGACTGAACTACCATTATCGACAAGGATTCGTTTTACGTTGTAACAGGGGTCTCCGATGCCAGCACTGATTACTAGTGGATCTTGATGTGGCGTTCGGATGCCGATGAGATCTTCATCTCAAAATGCTATGGTGGTGTCTTGCTTGCTCCTCTTATCTTCATGGGTTTCCTTTCCCGTGTGCACTGATAGTATCTGTGTAGTCAGAACAGGTGATCCGGCAATGGTCTCGATGTTTCCTACCACTTGCCTTCCTCCTCCTCCTGCAGGTGGGGCATTCTGCTGGTCCCTAGGATTTCTAGGCGGATCCTGTTGTTCCTGCACCCTTCCCTGCAAAAATCTTCCGAGCAGTCCTAAACGAACTAGACGCTCGATCTCCTCTTTCAGGCGAGCACAATCTTCAGTGGTGTGCCCGGTCATCCGATGGTATTCGCAATACTTGGACTGATCGTTCTTAGGATTGTGAGGTGGTTGCCTTGGTCGTTGCAGCGCCGGATCATTCTGGATGGCATATAACACATTGGTGCGAGAAGTAATGAGAGGGGTGTAATTTCTAGGTGGATCTCTCTAGTGATCACGTCGGCGTTGTCCGTTCCGACGTTCTTCGGGGAATCTTCCTTCCTGGCCTTGAGGGGTCGGCTCTTTGTCCCTCTTTCTTTTCTATACTCCATCGAACTGTCGTTGATGAGCTTCAATGGCTTCGTCCGCGGCTATCTGTGCTTCGACTCTTTGTACAAGATCTGGATAGCTGGGGACGGTTTCTCTCAGAAGCGCCGAGTAGAAACTGCTAGGACGGAGACCTCCCAGGAACACTCCCTATAGGAGCTCGGGGTCGACTCCTGGGATCTGGCGGGCTTCTGCAGTAAATCATCGGAAGAATTCTTTGAGGGTCTTCCCTTCATTTTGGCGGATTCCAGAGAGATATGATGGATCGTGAATGATCCTTCGATTGGCGATGAGTTGGTCGAAGAACTGCCTGGTCAGTTTGGCGAAGCTGGTAACGGTGCCTGCTCTTAAAGAGTGAAACCACGTTCGAGCTTACCCTTTGAGGGTGGTTGGGAATACTTGACATAGCAGCGGATCAGAGGCGTTGAAAATCCTAATGATAGTGGTAAAATGATTTACATGTTCGACAGATCATCGGTTCCATCGAATGTTTCGATGCTTGGGAGTTTGAATCCTTGCGAGATCGGATGGTCGAGGATTTGTGGGGCCAAGGGGGAGCCTTGGCCAAGCGGCCGTTGAGGGTGAAAATCTCTCCTTGCGGCTTGGCGGTATTCTTCATCAATGACCTCCCTGATTTCTTCGCGAGTGAGGAGAGGGTGGATGCGAGCATCGTTAACTTGATTATGGTGGGGGTGATCCGCCCTTGCTCCCCTTGGAAGGGGATGAGTCGAACTGGTGGCATCAGAGTAGTCTTCAAGTTCTTCTTGCCCCGTAGGGGATAACTGGTTCCTTGCTAGATTAAGTGGTGGAAGATTGTTAGCTAGCGGAGGTGACCTTGGTGGAGCTGGAGGTGCTCCAAGGTTCCAAAGTAGTGCGAGCATCTCGGTCTGCTGCTCTTCCATTTGGCATATACGCCTTCCAAGGTGGTGACGATAGGAAAAAGCTGCTTCAGCGGTCAGTGGCACGTCTACCAGAGAGTGAGATTGTGTTGGTTCAGTGTGTCCGTGTTGGGTATTATATCCACAATTACCTGGATTTAAGGAAGCCTCCTATCAAAGCTAAGATGAATTCACTATGTATTTGATGAATTTCTTCTAGTTGTGCTTGCAGTTATTCCATGCTAAGTACACACCAATGTCAGGGTGCAGTGGGTCAATATACACGGGTCTGTGCAACGTAATCCCTCGTTGAGCAGATCAGTGTGTTGGCCTATGTGTACTCTCTCTATTGGGGTGTACTTAATTTCAAGTACAAGGCTATGATAAAGCAAGAGCAGACAAGGAGCAAGGATGGGCCAAAGACCATCTCACGGGTTGAAAGACGAGAATCGTCTAAGTGTAAATCGTCGAGAATCACTAAGTGATTCTCACCGATTCGTCGAGAATCACCAGTGATTCTCGACGAGTCGTCGAGAATCACTAGTTGATTCTTGCCGGGTTGGGCCGGCTGTCTCGACGCAGTCAGAAAAATCTTCTAAGGCAGAATCGTCGAGAATCACCAAGTGATTCTCGCCGATTCGTCGAGAATGACTTTGCATTCTCGACAAGTCGGCGAGAATCCAAGGTGATTCCCACCGATTCTCCCCGGCCTCTATAACCTGTGCAGCCAGAATTCTCTAAGTAGAATTCGGCGAGAATCGTAAGTGATTCTCGCCGACTCGTCGAGAATCACCCACGATTCTCGCCGAATCTGACTTGGGTATTTTTCCGACTCTATTTGGACCGGTCCACGTTATCTGCGGGATTTTGAACCGGACTTTGGTCTTACTGCTGGTGGGGCCCACAACGGTCATCTCTTGACTAAGTGTATAAATACTCTGTATTTGTGAACAGTAAAGACACGGATTACAGATCAAAGAAAAACAAGCCGCTGTCAAGCCCTAGATCGGAAGCGAGCTCGGCCGACCTTCTCCGCCTCTCGCTAGTTGGTCGCCACCGTTGATCAGGGTTTTCGTTACCTCTCCCGGCGACAGAAGCCTAGTCGGGCACAGCGTCTCACGCGTCTATCCAGAGATCTTTTGTCTCTTGATTTGTGATCGGGAAATCTTCCCCATCCGAATTGATCGAGACGATCGATCCTAGTGTGACCGTTGGAAGACCTTGCCGACTTTGCTAAGAAGATTGGATCTACATAGTATCACCGCCTCTCTTGTTGAAGCCGTCGATCTAGAGAAGATTCTCTCCAAGAAAGATCTAGGGTTGTGGACTTTTCGTTGCCTACAAGAACAAGTAGTCTAACAAAAAGGGACACCTGGATCTTCACGTTGTTTGTATTTCTTACAAGCTATTTTTATTTTCTCTTTCATTGTAAAGGACCGATTGGTCTCTAGTTGTAGGGTTGGGTGCAACCCGTGTTGTGGGAGTATTGACTCCTACGTGTGGAAGGGTTCCTTCCGTTAGTGCAAGGATTGGATTTCAATCCTGTTGTTGAAGTGACCGAGTCGTCCCTGGTTGGGAGATAGGTCGAAGGGGGAAAGTGGACATACCCAAATCGGGGAACCACTATAAATTTCTTGTGTACTTTTTGTGCTGTGTTGTTTTGTTTTCTTGTGCAGGTAAAACCTTAATTCCGTAAATACGCTGCAAAGACACCTATCCCCCCCATAGGTGTAAGTAGTTGACACTATGTGGACTTTCAAGTGGTATCAGAGGGAGGTTACTCATCAAAAAGGTTCACACCTTGAGTTGAATCCTTCCACCTGTGTCAACAAGAATGGAGCTGGAATATGATCTCTCTCTGCTTAGACTCCCTACGTGCACAAAGGAATATTACCCCATCTGGAAGATGAGGGTATCTTTTTACTTGGAGGCCATTGACCCGCGGACATCAATCATCCTGGAAGAGGGTCCATTCATTCCTATGAAGACCTCCTGCTCTGGAAAGGGTCTTCAAACACCTATGGATGTCTCTGAGATGTCAGAGCTTGAACTCTCCTTATTCAACTTGGATAAAGAGATCCGTAGAATCATCATGGAAGTCTGGTATGGACCTTTTCGATCATGACTGGAAAGGTGTAGGACAGCCCAGTCCCTATGACAGACAATATCAGACCTCATGAAGGGATCAGTATCTGCTGAAACAAGTTGCCAGCGAGAGGATGAGGCTTATGTGGGGGTCAGCATTTCAGAAGATGACAGTGATGACCAATCTCTCTATATCAGGGCTCCAGTTTCCTTATCAGAGACTGAGGAGGAAGTTGAGGAAGACTGCCCTGATGAAGATGACGCAGCTGTCCCTGTCAATCTGAACGTTACCTCAGAACAGCTAAGTCAGGAGCAGGTAACTCCTTCATCTTGCCCCTCTCCCTCTGAAACTCCTGAAGACAGGAATGGTTCAGAGGATAGCCCCTCCAGTGTTGCCCAGGATAAGGAATGCCCTACTCTATGGCTTGAAACACCTGACTCCCTTGAGTGTGCTCTTCAGAAAAGCAACCAACTTGTTGGGGAGCAAGCTCTGGAGATTGCTAAATTGAAGATCTTGATGGATCACCAATTGGAATCTCTCAAGATAAAGGACGCTCAAATCTCAGATCTAGAGAGTCGTCTAGAAAATGAGAAAAGGATAGTATAGAACTTCTCCAAGGTTGATGCTATCAAAAGAAAGGAAGAAAATGGGTGGATCTCCCGTATTATTAAGTCTTGGAGAAATGGGGAAACGGTATTCCGTCCCCCCATCTCAGGTAGGGAGAGTACTCATCATACCTTCAGGTATGACCACAGGAATAATCGTGGTCACTGCAAGGCTGATTTTCCCTCATGTGGAGGCACCCATAATGCAAGGGCTGTCATGGCCACCCAGAAGAGAATACCTCAGGATTCCACCAAGCCCTTTGTATTCTCGGCCACAGCCCCAACTAGTCATGAATCTGCCAGCATCAGCTCACAATGCGCCTCTCACCTCCCTAGGACTCAGGGAAGGGGGGTCAGAAATCATGTTGTTGGGACTCATGGGGTCCTTGGAAGGGGGCTGACTGAAAAGAAGGCACCACCTCCCAGGCCTCATGACGCCTGCCATATGCATTCTTTCCACCCTTCCAATAGTCACGGTGGAAGAGACAATCCTGTTAGCATATCCGGCTCTATCCCGTTTAGACCTAGAACTATGACTACCTCAGTCACCAGTTCAGGTCACAAACGGCGATACAACATTCATGAATGTTGGTGTTGTGGCAAAGTGGGTCATTTTGCCATAGATTGTTGGCACAACTCTTCTGTGTCAAAGGCAAGGGGACTTCCACATCCTCGAGGCAATGTTAGTCCTCCCTCCAGGATCCCTGAGGGGAGGCATCCCATTTATTATGCTGACAGGAACCTAGGACCCAATACTTATTGGGTTCCTAAGGCAAGATAACTCTTTCCTGCAGGATGGTCTAGGTTCCCACAATCTTGACGGGAACTGGACAGGAGATGCTCCAAGATTGACGTGGATAAAGTGTCGAGAATGGGAGCAGTGCCATCATTACATGCACATGCATACTGACCTCCTGATGTAACCTGTGCGAATGATTTGAATGTTACGTCTTGTTATCACAGGTAATTGCAATTAGCCCAAATGTTTGAGCCATATCGCATAAATAATTCCATATATGTATATATATGTATGTTGACATATCCACACTTAATAATGAATTCACCTCGTCTGAAATTAGATTGTCTTATAGAAAAAGTATTCGCGTATGCTCATTCACCTTGGGAAGGAGTATATGTGTGAGATAACCTTTACTTCTTCTAGTAGAGATTAGTTTGACATTTGTTTTTGGGGATAAGTCCGCCTCCAAAAATTGAAAAGATACGTCATGAAGAGTCACTGAACATGACCTCTGACATCAAGATTATTGCACTTATCCATCTAGAAATGACCGGTGAAATTGGCAAAGCCACTGTCATGATGTCAAGTAAATCCTAGTTGATGTGCCTCCTAAGCCATGTAGTTTGGCAATCCCTTTAGTGGATGTAGAAGCAAGTATGCCTCCTGAGCTCTTCCAACCCTTGACAAAAACGTTATGTTAGAATATAAGCGATACTCGTCATATCAAATCACATACTCACCAAATTACAAGTCTCGCCGAATTGTCAAATCTCGCTGAGATATTTAAACCGGGGGAGTCATTCGGCGGGAATAGGACAGTCGCCAAGTATTCGGATATTACTTAAACCCGGAATCATTTCAAACCGACTCTTCCCGACGATACCCTCCGACTCTTCGTCTTTCGCTTTTCGCCGTTCTGCCGAGACCCCGTCCAAGCATCGCTGGAATCCCCGTCTCTCTCACCTCCCGGCGACCTTCTCCTGCGTAACTCTGTGGTGCACTAACGACGTGACTCCGGCGGGTTTCTCCTGCGTAACTCCGTGGTGCACTAACGACGTGACTCCGGCGGGTTCCTCCTTCGTGACTTCGTGATGAACTAACGACCGACGCCTTCTGCCGCCCACTCTTGCCGCAGGTCTGCGTCTCAGGCGTCCTCGGGTGCTCCGTCGTGAAGAAACCGGAACTTTCACTGCCTCTCTCCACTAGGTAATCTCCATATTGTCCCTTTCTGTGACTTGAGCTTGGTTAGATTTTGCTCTCTCTCTCGTGGTATCGGAGATCCTATTGGTATTCTCCTTCTTCCTAGGTTTACTATGGCCCCACGGACTACTGCAGGCCTTGTCACTGGATGTGAGCTAGTGACAACCGGGTTCTCCCAGGCCTCAGATGAGTTCCGGAACATAATCATCATGCTTGAAGAAGCGGGACTGAAGTTCATGCTGGAGCACCCATGCAAGATCTTGGACAAGGAAGTATTGGAGTTCTTTGCAACTGCGAAGCTCCGTCATGAAGACACCTCCATCAAGAGCAAAGTGGTCGGGAAGAAAATCAAGTTATCCGCCAAGAAACTGACCCAATGCCTGCGGTTATCCAGTGTTGAAGAAGAAGAGTACCTGGAGGAAGAGGATAGAGCAAGGACCCTATCCTTCTGTGGATTGTCCAGGTGGACCAGGTCAATCAAAAGGAAGGATATGAACGAGGAAGGAAAGTTGCTGTCTGACATCGTTGGGAAGGCTCTAATCTGCAAACCTGGATCCCACGACCATATTTTTGGGGAAATGTTCAAGACTCTGGTGGCAATCGTATGCCGGAAGCGGTTCAACTGGGGAGCCATGCTTTTTGACAGGATTAAAGACACCCTCCAAACCCCCAGCTTTGGCAGAATCATTAGCCTATATCTGAATCAACTGGACGGAGACACATTTGATATGAGTAAGGGAGTGCCTCTGCACTACTTGAAAAGGATGGATGCTAGCATATTCGACCGGTGGGAACGTCGAATAGGGCAGGCTGCCAGGGAAATAGATCAAGAGGCAGCATCTCCAGCCGTGGACACCAGTGCTCCTGCTCATTCTATGGCAGCACCCAGTGAAGTTCCTGATGCCCTGATTACAGGAACTGAGGGGGAGCCTGTAACCGGTTCTGCAAACATCTTATCTGATATTTCTCTGATAGCTAAAGATGCTGTGGAGATGGTGGCAGATGAAGTAGCAGATGATGAGGAGGTTGAGAACGATGAGGCAGCTCTTATCGACGATGATCTAGGAGATGAGGTGGCTGATGAGGAGGAGGAGGAAGAAGTAGAAGAAGATGTGCACAACTCTGCCGATAAGCATGATCACTTGGAGACTGAGATAGAGGAAGAAGTACCAGAGAATGAGAAAGCAGCAGATTCTCAGGAGGATGTTGAGGTTCCATCTGAGGAACAAGCTCCTAAGCGGTCAGATACAAGGATGGAGGGGGAGCAATCCTTTGTTCCCTCTGTGGACTCCATACTACTATCCAGCTCTCCCAGTGCTTCTGCGGGGGAGCCTGACCAGGGTCTGCCTGCAGCTCCTCCACTTCAAGCAAACATAGCAAATCACACTGTCAATTTTGTCCAAGGTATGCTAGATGAGCTCAAGGATACGTTTGAGAAATCCCACAACAAAGTGCTAAAGAGACTGCGGGACTCTGAGGATCTCATGCTTAAGAATGTGGTTCAGATCAACCACAAACTAGATATGATGGAGAAGAAATTTGATGAAAAATATACAGAGGCAGGCACAGCCGTCTCTCTTCTTATGAAAGGACTGAAGAAGAATACTGACGACCTGACAGTAGTCAATAAAAATGTTCATGTTGTGGCACAGACCATACAAAAATTTGATGCCAACATGGTAACGCTGAACGCAAATCAGAAATCTATGCTGGACGAATTCAGTAAAACCGTGAAGTACATTGATGCATCTCTGCATTCCTATACAAACTCTATAGCCGCCGAAGCCAAAAAGGGGGAGGAAGCGTATAAAGCTAAGATGGCAGGGCTTCAAGAGTTAGTACTTCTAAACTTCGATCAGACCAATAGGTATGCCTTTCAAAACTACCACATCATAACTGCACCTTTAATCAACTTAATAAATAATAATTGACAAATACAAATTCGATAATTCGAATAGGTACATGTTTGAAACGGCCCACTGGCTGGTAACAGAAGCATCGGGAATACATGTCCCTGTTGCTCCACCTGAGGATGAGGGCCGTGCTGGTACTACTGAGGGTGATATAAGGACTGAAGAAGTACAACTGGGCGAAGTCGAGTTGAAGAAAGCTGCGGAGAGGGCTGAAAGAAGAAGCTGGTTTGACCAAGATGCCTTAGCAAAAGCCAAAGGCAAAAGGCAAATCAAAGAAGGAACTTCAAAGGAAACACCAGCTGAAAAGAAGATCAGATTGTCGGAGGAGGATGTGAGAAACGAAAAATGGAGTCCTGTATCAAAGAGTATCATCTTGGACACCTTTGCATTACTACAAGGAGGGCAAGTCAAAAGGAATGACGTATATAGCCAATACGAGTGGGAGCAGCACAAAATGTATGAAGCCAAAAGAAACTTGTTCTTCGGAAGCAACACTGTGGCAAACAAAGCTCCCCCTCCGAGATACTATCCTAAGCCCAAGGAGTATTTTGAGCGACAAAGCAAAAAATTTTTAGCTCAGCAACTCAAAGAAGACATAGCTAAGGACAAAGATCTGTAGGATGTTAGCTCTTATGGTTATCTCATTTAAACTTTTGATTAAGTAAACTGTGAACATTTATGTGTGGATATTCACATTTATATATTCATGTGTGTGGTTTATTAATTGACTCTCACATTGGTATGATTACGTTTGTTGTTCACTCTTCTGGTTTATGCATATTTTATCTGGAATGTTGAAATTCATCTTAGCTTAGTAGGATTTTGGCTTCGTCAAATAGGGGGAGATTGTTGGGTATTGTATCCACAATTACCTGGATTTGAGGAAGCCTCCTATCAAAGCTAAGATGAATTCACTATGTATTTGATGAATTTCTTCTAGTTGTGCTTGCAGTTATTCCATGCTAAGTACACACCAATGTCAGGGTGCAGTGGGTCAATATACACGGGTCTGTGCAACGTAATCCCTCGTTGAGCAGATCAGTGTGTTGGCCTACGTGTACTCTCTCTATTGGGGTGTACTTAATTTCAAGTACAGGGCTATGATAAAGCAAGAGCAGACAAGGAGCAAGGATGGGCCAAAGACCATCTCACGGGTTGAAAGACGAGAATCGTCTAAGTGTAAATCGTCGAGAATCACTAAGTGATTCTCACCGATTCGTCGAGAATCACCAGTGATTCTCGACGAGTCGTCGAGAATCACTAGTTGATTCTTGCTGGGTTGGGCCGGCTGTCTCGACGCAGTCAGAAAAATCTTCTAAGGCAGAATCGTCGAGAATGACTTTGCATTCTCGACGAGTCGGCGAGAATCCAAGGTGATTCCCACCGATTCTCCCCGGCCTCTATAACCTGTGCAGCCAGAATTCTCTAAGTAGAATTCGGCGAGAATCGTAAGTGATTCTCGCCGACTCGTCGAGAATCACCCACGATTCTCGCCGAATCTGACTTGGGTATTTTTCCGACTCTGTCTGGACAGGTCCACGTTATCTGCGGGATTTTGAACCGGACTTTGGTCTTACTGCTGGTGGGGCCCACAACGGTCATCTCTTGACTAAGTGTATAAATACTCTGTATTTGTGAACAGTAAAGACACGGATTACAGATCGAAGAAAAACAAGCCGCCGTCAAGCCCTAGATCGGAAGCGAGCTCGGTCGACCTTCTCCGCCTCTCGCTAGTTGCTCACCACCGTTGATCAGGGTTTTCGTTACCTCTCTCGGCGACAGAAGCCTAGTCGGGCACAACGTCTCACGCGTCTATCCAGAGATCTTTTGTCTCTTGATTTGTGATCGGGAAATCTTCCCCATCCGAATCGATCGAGACGATCGATCCTAGTGTGACCGTTGGAAGACCTTGCCGACTTTGCTAAGAAGATTGGATCTACATAGTATCACCGCCTCTCTTGTTGAAGCCGTCGATCTAGAGAAGATTCTCTCCAAGAAAGATCTAGGGTTGTGGACTTTTCGTTGCCTACAAGAACAAGTAGTCTAACGAAAAGGGACACCTAGATCTTCACGTTATTTGTATTTCTTACAAGCTATTTTCATTTTCTCTTTCATTGTAAAGGACCGATTGGTCTCTAGTTGTAGGGTTGGGTGCAACCCGTGTTGTGGGAGTGTTGACTCCTACGTGTGGAAGGGTTCCTTCCGTTAGTGCAAGGATTGGATTTCAATCCTGTTGGTGAAGTGACCGAGTCGTCCCTGGTTGGGAGATAGGTCGAAGGGGGAAAGTGGACGTACCCAAATCGGGGAACCACTATAAATTGCTTGTGTACTTTTTGTGCTGTGTTGTTTTGTTTTCTTGTGCAGGTAAAACCTTAATTCCGCAAATACGCTGCAAAGACACCTATCCCCCCAATAGGTATAAGTAGTTGACACTAGGTGGACTTTCAGTCCGCCAAGTGTGGATCCTTCGGCAGTGCGGGCACTTCTCTTTGCCATCGTGGTGGTAGGGATGATGAACTTGTTCTACAAAGGATGCTAGGAATGTTTCCCACAGACGACGTCAAACTATTGCGGCCAAACTCGGCGCTCCGGTCGATCCGGACTAACTTTGACCGCCTTAGCTTGCGGAGCGGTCGAGCGCGCACACAGTCAGTTGAAAAAAGGGAAATGTACACCAGGAGTTTTAACATAGAAAACCCTTCAACCGGGTGAAAAACCACGTGACCGGTTCTGTGCCAGTCAAAATCCACTAAGCTGTTGGAGGTTACAAAATATTAAGAGAATCAAGGGCGACAGACCGCTCCTTGTTACAAAAGTGGAGGTGAGAGGGAGACTTGCTCTTCCCATGGGCAACAGGCTGCGCCGTGGAGAGGTCTTGAATGGTGGAATTCGCGTGAGTCTTCGGAGATTGGAAACTGGCGCGGCGCTCCACGCAAGGATGTCTTGCAAGCCTTCTTCTTCTTCAGGTTTGGGGACTTAGTAGTTTTCACCTCGGCGGAGCTTCGCGGTGGATGGAGAATTCTCTATGGCAGGAAATGGGCAGATCTATAGCACAAGGAAGAGGAAGATGCAGAGGAAAAAAGGTGAGAAATGAAGAGCCATGGGGTCCCTTTATAGGCTCTAGGGGGAGATCATGGTAGGCCCCACCACTAATGTAGTGGGTTAGTGGGTGGTTTCCCCTTGATCGGACGGCCGTAGTAGCGCATCATGATCGGATGGTGGAGGTTCGGGAGGCGAGCCACCGACTGGCGGTGGTTAGCGGGAGCGGCCGGCCGGTGGTGGTCGTCAGGTGGAGGTGGTCGGCGATGGCCGGCGGTGGTCGGCGACGGCCGGCGGTGGTCGGCGGCGGCTGGGCGGCGGCGGCTGGGCGGCGGCGGGTGGTCGGCGGCAGCCGGGCGGCGGCGACGGCCGTCTGGCGGCAGCCGGCATTTGCCGGCGGCGGTCGGTTCTGGCGGCGGTGTTTTCTCTCCTCTCTTTCCCCCTTTTGTGGATCTCATTTTTAGTGGGAGAGAAAGAGGGGGAATTGGATGGAGGAGATAAAAGATGAGAGAAAGTGGGCCCTCCACTTCTCCCATCATGAAGGGAATCATGGGGTTGACTAGTCAACCCCATGATTTCATTTTGGGGATTGCTATGTGCACCCTAAAGCTATAAAATGGAGCTAATCCCTATCATAAATCATATTTGCGCTTCCTAATTTAAAGTTTTGATTTTTGAAGCTATTTTTTCTTTATTAATTTCAAATATTTTGTTTTTGTAAATTTTTTCCCCAAATTATGTCAAGTTATTGATGTATTTTTTTTAGGTTAAAAATGAATTCAGATAAAGTTAAATTGTTAACTGTTGGGTACATTGGAAAATGTGTACCTGATTTGGAGAAGCCTCACTTAGCTCAATGCTATACATCAAGGTATTTTTGATGTTATTTTGAGTTTATATGTGCAGATTAAGTATTGGCTAAAATGCAAAAAAAGTTTCTAAGTCCATGTGTCGACACTTAAGGAAGTCTGTGTCGACACTTGGAATAGCTGTGTCGACACCTGAAGCAACTGTGTCGACACACATAATTTTATAGTCGACATCAACTGTGTCGACACCGGGAGGCAGTGTCGACACACAGAAATAGTTAGTCGACATCAACTATGTCGACACCAGGAGGCAGTGTCGACACATAGAAGCAGAGTCGACATTAACTGTATCGACACCTGGAGGCAGTGTCGACACACAAATTATTAGACTAAATCAACTGTGTCGACACACAGGACTTGTGTCGACACTCAACAGAGGTTCAACATAAATGATTGTTGTGGAGTGGAGAAGTGATTGTGTCGACACAAATAATCAGTGTCGACACATTCTCAAGATGCAGTGTCAAGAAGCTGTGTCGACATCAAAGCAACTATGTCGACACCACCAAAGTATGTGTCGACACTTAAGTTACTTGTGTCGACACATATTGACAGACTGTCTCGACACTTTATGACAGTCAGTCTCGACGCTTTGCTGACAAAGACAAAGGCTCAAGAACAGTTTGAAGACTTAACAGCTGTGAGTTACAACAGGTTCACTGAAGCTGTCAGACTTGTCAGAAGTTTGTTAGAAACCGGATCAGCCGGTTACCATGGGTGAAGCCTATATATAGATGAACTGTGTCAAATCAGAGAATATACAACAAGTGACAATACATACAACTAACACAATTATTGTGAGATTAATCTCTGATCAAGAAAGTGCAAGTCACAGAAGAAGATCTTCGTGAGAAGATCTAAGAAGACATTCTGGAGTGATTATCCACTCAGATTTTGTCTAAGGGGAATTCATTCAGAATTCAGAAGTAACTTCAGAAGGTTTGGGGAGAGAGAGCTCCAACTGTTTTGAGGTCAAGAAGGAGACAATCACAAGTCTCTTAAGAAGTAGATCCTGAACTATTCTACAAAGAAGATCCAGATCCATATCTGGAATCCAAGAAGGAAGCTGTCAGTCAGTCAACTTCAAAGGAGATCAACCCTACTAAGTTCATATTCAAGGAGCTTTGAAGAAAGCTAAGAACAGGTTGATTTCAGTCATCAGATTCATCAAGAAGCTAATCAAGAATCTTCTTATCCTTTCTCTCTCAACAAGGGTAAGAGTCCATCAAATTACTTATCATATTCTGTAGGATCTTTTCAAAGATCTGAGTTGTAAGCCTATGTTATAAAGGCTTAGTGTAGGAGATTTTGTTCTCTGAGTGGTAAGGCTGATTGAGCCTGAGTGTAGGAGATTTAGATCTCTGAGTGGTAAGGCTGTTTGAGCCTGAGTGTAGGAGAATTTGTTCTCTGAGTTGTAGGCCTTGTGGCAAGGCTGAGGTAGGGCTGTTAGCCTGAGTTGTAGGAACCTTTCAGGGTTCTGAGCTATAAGATCTGTGGATCTGAGAAGAAGGATATAGTTAGGCCGAATCTAGCACATTGCTAGATAGGTAAAGGTGGAAAGTTGATGTACCCAGACCTTGGGGAACCACTATAAACCTGTGTGCAATCTGTGATGTGTGTATGTTTGTGATTTCTGTATTGTGATTGCTGTAGATTACTTTGACTCTTATTTAAGATCTGAAAAAATCCGCCTTAGTTTAAAATAAGGACAAGAACCTATTCACCCCCCCTCTAGGTGTTTAGGTTGTCTTGAAGTTAAAACTATCAAGTGGTATCAGAGGGAGGTTACTCAAAGTAGGACTTAACAGTCTGAGTTAGATCCCAAAGGCAGAATCAAGAATCAAGAAAATGGGTTCTAGAGAAAATCACAAGGAACTAGGTTCAATGAAATTACACATCTGCAGGAAGGAGATATTTGGAATATGGAAAGAAAGAGTCAGGTTGTTCATGGAGGCTTCTAACCCAAGGATCTATATTACAGTTAAAGAAGGTCCTTATATTCCAATGAATGTGTCTGTTCTAGATGCAAACCAGAGAACTCCCAAGGATTTTTTTGAGATGACTAAGGATGAAATCATCCTAGCTACTATGGATAAAAGAGCCCAGAATATCATTGTAAGTGTCATAGATGATTCAACCTTTCAGAATTTGATTCACTGCAAGACCTCCAAGGAAATATGGGACACTTTGATAGTCTACATGGAGGGTTCTGAAGAAGTTAGATAAGATAGAAAGTCTATGCTAAATCAGGAATATGATAGTTTCAGACAAGGGAAGTCAGACAGCATATCTGAGTGTTATAAGAAGTTTTACAGAATTATAAATGAGCTGATGTCTTATGGAAGGGTATTCAGTACATATGAACTGAATGATAAATTCCTAAGATCCTTGACAAAGGATTTGGATACCAAGATTTGTGCCATTAGGAAAGTGGCCAAACTTGTAGATATTTCTCCTCCAACTTTATTTGGAAAGTTGTTGTCTTATGAAATGCAACTAATGACTAGAAAAGAGGAAGAAAGAAATGCAAAAGGAGAGCATAGAGAAAAGTCTGTGGCCTTCAAGGTTGAAGCCACTAGAAAGAATAGGAGGATGTCTCCATCACCTCTTAGGGAAGTTGCTGAAATTGCTTCAGATAATTCAGACAATCAAAGTTCAGACAGCAGTGACTCAGATAAAGACTTTGCTACCTTCACAAGGCAGTTTCAGAGATTTCTGAAGAAGAAGCAGTGGAAGTCAAGGCCCTCCACATCACAGCTAGCTGATGACTATTATCAAAAGAGGAAGTCATCAAGGAAGGACAGGAGCAGGTCTAAGCCTAGCAAATCTACAACATCAAAGATTGTTTGCTACTGCTGTAATAAGCCTGGACATGTTGTGGCTGATTGTCCAGACAAAAGGAAGGAGTCTGCTGATAAAAGAAAGACTCATCAAAAGAGCAAGAAGGAGAAATCCTTTGTTGCTAAGAAGGAGAAAAGCTTGTCAGACCAATCAACTTCAGAGTCTGAATCTGAAGCTGAGGCATACATTGGTCTTTATGCAGCTGATGAAGAAGAAGAGTTTATGCAATTGCTGGACTCTATCTATGCACAGGAAGACCATCAGTACATGGGACTGATGGCTGTATCAGAAGAAGACAAATATCAGGATCAGCCTGGTCCTAGCAAGGTACAATGTTTGCATAGTAATTCAGTTTGTAGTACTGGCACAGAGTCAGATATATCTGCATTAAGTGATGTGGATGGATCTGAGTCTGAAGGTGATATTCATCAGCTGATAGATGAATATGAGGACTTATTGCAGGCTTTAAAGAAAAGCAAGAACCTGGCCAAAACTCAGGCTAAGGAAATTGCAGATCTTAAGATGGCTGCATCTGTTTTAGAGAAAGAATAGGATCAAAAAATGAATGAGGGTTCCAAGCTGAAAACTATTACTGTTATTTAGATGGGTACAATCACATATAAAAATGATCTAATCAGAAGTCTGGAAGTTAGACTTCAAAAGGAGAAAGATTTGGTGGCTAGTTACTCCAAGCAAAAATCAGTTTTACCCTTAATAGATGAGTTTGTGGCTCAAAAGGGTAAGGCTGGAATAGGCTTTAAAGGTAACACCAGGGCTGCCCATTTCAAGAGAAAGGGCAAAGCCTCAGTTCAGCCATTGAATTTTAAAGTCCCTGTAGTTTTCAGAAAGGTTCAAGTGCCTTCTAACAATATGATCTTGAGAATACTCTTTGTCATAATAAGACTGAAGTTCTGAATGATAATGGTGCTTATGTCAATAAGGCAGCCCATATTCATAAACCCCATGGTTATAAGAAACTAGTGGATGTAGCTGCAGCAGTACCAGCACAATACAAAAGATTTGTTGTCAACCAGACTGTCAAGAATGTATCTAAAAATAGATACAACAAGTATGAATGCTGGTGTTGTGGCAAGACAGGTCATTATGCCATAGATTGCTGGCACAACACTAGTGTCAGGAAGAACAACAGTCTACCTATTAGAAGAGCTGCAGGTAGATTTGTTAAGGATGAAGATAACTTGAACCAAGGACCCAAGACTTACTTGGGTTCTAAGGGAAAGTAATTCTTTATTGCAGGTGAGTCCAAGTCTCCATACCCCTATATGGTACTTAGATAGTGGATGTTCCAGGCACATGACTGGAACAAAGGGATTGTTGAAGGAGTATTTACCTATCTCAAATGGGCCTAAAGTAATCTTTGATGGCTCTGAAAGAGGAATCATCAAAGGATTTGGAAACATTTCTAGTAACCAGATTACTATCACTCAAGTGGCCTATGTGAAGGGTTTGAAACACAACCTTATAAGCATAAGCCAGCTGATTGATTTAGGATATGATATTCCATTTGTTAAGAATGGATGTCATATTAAAAGGTCAAGTGATCAAAAGATCATTTTGACAGGATATAGAAAGAGGAATGTGTACTGTCTCAATTTTGAGTATGAGAACAAAGGTTCTCCTATTTGTCTTGTAGCTGATGAGAAAGCCTCTCACTGTGTCAAATGGCACAAGAGGCTGGCCCATCTTAACTACAAAATAATTGGCCAACTCTTTATCAAAGAATTAGTGAGGAATGGTCCTCAAGTTAAGTGTATAAAGGAAGGGATATGTTCAGCTTGTCAAAAGGGAAAGCAGACAAAATCCTCCTTTCATAGCCTTGAAAACAAGGATTCAGTGAGGTGTCTATACCTCCTACATATGGATCTTTTTGGTCCTATGCCAGTTCATAGTCTAGGTAGGAAGGTCTACACTTTTGTGGTGGTAGATGACTATTCTAGATATTCCTGGGTATTCTTTCTGAGACAAAAAAAAGAAACCCCAAGTGTTTTACATAGTTTTGTCAAAAAAATTCAGAATGAACTGGATAGTACAGTGGTCAAAATCAGAAGTGACCATGGCACTGAATTTCAATCTGAAAGTATAACAAGATTGTGTGAAGAGTTTGGGATTTTTGAAGAATTCTCCTCACCTAGAACACCACAGCAAAATGGTATTGCTGAAAGGAAGAATAGAATATTGATTGAGGCTGGTAGAACTCTATTGAGTGACACTTCTCTCCCAGAATATTTTTGGGCTGAGGCAGTAAACACTGCATGTCATGTGCTTAAGAGGGCTTCTATCACCAAGTACCACAAAAAGACTCCCTATGAGATCATGAAAGGTAAAAAACCAAATCTATCCTATTTTAGGATCTTTGGTTGCAAGTGCTATATCCTTAACAATGACAAGTCATATCTAACTAAGTTTGCTGCCAAATCCCAAGATGGGATATTTGTTGGGTATAACAACAATAGTAAGGCTTATAGGGTCTACAACTTGATTACCCAGGTTGTAGAAGAATCTGTACATATTGTATTTGATGAAACTAGATTGATCAACAGTGAGTTGCCTTATAGTACATGTAGTCCAACAGGTATAAATGAGAGATTGGACAAGCTTTCCATTACAGAAGATTCAACTGCAGATCAAGATATGGAAAATGGTGGCAATTGTCCAGGGGGAGTACAAGACTCTCTAGAAGCTGAAGAAAATAAAGAGGTGCAACATATTGAAGAAACTGGAGGTGTTTAACTAGAAGATAATCTACCTCCAGCTGTTAGACACTTAAACAATCATCCAGTAAATCAGATAATTGGTGATCCAAGACAAGGAGTGCAAACCAGAAGCAGGAATTTGAACACAGTCCTGCACTCAAGCTTTCTATCTCAATTAGAGCCAAAGAAATTTAAAGAAGCTATCCTAGACCCACATTGGATTAATGCCATGCAAGAAGAGCTAAATCAGTTCAGAAGGTGCAAGGTCTGGGAGTTAGTTCCTAAACCAAAAGACCACAATATCATTGGAACAAAGTGGATCTTTAGGAACAAATTGGATGAGAGTGGAATTATTGTGAAGAACAAAGCAAGACTTGTTGCAAAAAGATACAGGCAGGAAGAGGGAATAGACTTTGATCAAAACTTTGCCCCAGTAGCAAGACTGGAGGCCATTAGAATATTCCTTGCCTATGCAGCATATCAAGGATTCAAAGTATTCCAAATGGATGTAAAATCAGCATTCCTGAATGGAAATCTAAAAGAAGAAGTCTATGTAGAGCAGCCTTCAGGTTTTGTATATTCTCTCAAACCTGATTATGTTTATAGACTTAGGAAAGCTTTGTATGGGTTAAAGCAAGCCCCAAGGGCTTGGTATGAAACCCTGTCTACTTTCCTTATTGAGAACAAATTCTCAAGAGGGAAAATAGACAAAACTCTATTCCTAAGGGAGTCCAAAGGAAAGATAATCTTAGTTCATATTTATGTAGATGACATAATTTTTGGATCTACTGAAAACAACCTTTGCAAGAAGTTTGCAAAACTTATGCAAGAGAAGTTTGAAATGAGCAGTATGGGGGAACTTAAGTTATTCTTGGGACTCCAAGTAAGACAGACTAATGATGGCTTGTCCATATCCCAGTCTAAGTTTACCAAGGAGTTAATTAAGAAGTATGGTATGGAATCATCCTCCACTATGAGAACTCCTATGGGAACAAGTATGCCTATATGCAAAGATTATGCAGGTAAACCTTTAGATGAGTCTTTGTATAGAGGAATAATTGGCTCTCTTCTTTATCTAACTGCTAGTAGACCAGACATTATGTATGCAATATGTGTCTGTGCTAGGTACCAATCATGCCCTAAAGAATCTCATTACACTGCAGTAAAGAGTATTTTTAGATATCTAAAGGGCACACCTAATCTAGGCCTTTGGTACCCTAGGAATGTAGATTTTCTACTAACAGGCTATTCAGATACAGACTTTGCAGGTTGTAAAGAAGATAGGAAAAGCACTACAGGTACATGTCAATTTCTGGGAGGAAGATTGATATCTTGGAGCAGTAAGAAACAGACTAGTGTGGTAATTTCCACAGCTGAGTCTGAATATATGGCAGCAGGAAGTTGTTGTTCACAGCTGTTATGGATTCAGCATCAGTTAGAAGACTATGGTATTAAGGTAAGTTGAACACCTTTGTTTTGTGATTCTACTAGTGCTATTTCTATTGCTAATAATCCTGTTTCACATAGTAGGACTAAGCATATAGAAATAAGGTACCATTTTCTTAGAGAACATGTAGAGAAAGAGGATATCTCACTAGAAATTGTTAAGACAGATTATCAAATTGCAGATGTATTACTAAGCCTCTTGATGAAACTAAATTCAATAGATTTAAAATTGAATTAGGAATGTTGACCATATGTTAGATTACTAGAATTGACTAAGTACAGTTGTGTCGACACATTCAGGGAAATTGTGTCGACATAGAGGATTTGTGTCGACAATTCAGGAAAATTGTGTCGACACAGAGTCGATTGTGTCGACACCTAAGGGACAAAGAGTCGACACATCCAGAAATGTAGTGTCGACACAACCAGAGTAATGGTGTCGACACTTATAGATTTTGTGTCGACACTTGTAATAAGAGTCGACACAGAATTTCTGATGAACTACTAAGTATCTCCAGTGTCGACATATCATCAATTGGTGTCGACACATAGTAGTCAGCGCCGTGGTCGAGACAATAGAAGTTTGTGTCGACACTTTTCAACAGTGTCGACACTTTTAGACAATTTTTGCCCGCCTTTTGACCTTCTATGTTTAAAAAGGTATAAATAGGTCCAGAACATATTCTGTCGACACGCTCACCAGGTTTTCGAGACTAAAACCATGTGTCGACAAACTCTCTTCTCTCCATTCAAGCTTTCTCATCGTTCCAATGACGCCAAAGGTTGAAGACAACATCAACGAAGGCTACGAGCTGGTGCGCAATGCTTTTGATGATGCGCCGATAGAGATTAAAGGGGTCCTTACCCTAGTTACTGACAATGGAATGGAGTTTCTTGTTTCTGAACCAACCAAGATCTGGAAGAAAGAAGTATTTGAGTTCTATGCCGCTGCAATAGTGGACTCCACTGGCCTGAAGATTAAATCGACAGTTCATGGTAATAAAGTCAAACTAACTCTGAAGAGTTTAAGAAAGATTCTTCACCTACCAAGAATCCAGGATGAAGAAGAGGTCCCAGCCTCAAAGACAAGGGAGGCTCTTCAGTGGTGTGGATTGGATCCAACCATGAAGATAGGAGCAGCAATCAACCGAAAAGGAATGAATCAACAAGGCAAATTTCTATCTAAAGTGGTAGGGAAAGTGATCTTGTGTAAACAAGGAGGTCATGATAGGATCTCTGTCTTTATGTTCATTCTAATGACAAGGATTATATATAAGATTAATACAGACTGGTCTACAGTTCTGTTTGAGAAAATAAAGGAAGGAATCAAGAAGCCCAATTTGGCTAGGTTGATGAGCTTATACCTGGCTGGAGCAATTCCAGAGGTAATGCATCAGCTTCTAGGAACTAAGATAAATCATATGAGAAGGATGGATATCAAGATAATATCCAGATGGGATAGGGTCCTCTCAAAGGACATACCTGATGTGGAGACTGTAGCAAAATCACCAGTCCCTGAGATTACTGATCATGATCATGTGCAGGAGGATACAGTGAATGCACAAGTGCAGGGGGAGCAAGTTAGGGAAAAGGTCCAGGACCTAACTAAAACTGCCCAAGTCCATGTAGAGACAGTTCCTGCACAGTTGTAGGGGGAGCCTCAGTTTGCACAGGTGCAGGAGGAAGAAAGGATCAACTTATCAGAAGAAATAGTTCTACAAACTGATCTTGATACTTCTTGAGTTGCTGATGATGCTGAGAAAGAACTATCACCAGTTCACAATCAACAAGAGTTTACTATGGAAGAGTTATTTCCATATAAAGAGGGAGCAGCAGTTGAGGGGGAGCAGGTAAATATTGAGGAAGTACAGCATGGGACTGAAAAGGAGCTGCCTCCTAGTCCAACAGAAAGAGTTGATATTGACAGTTCTTCTAATTCATAGGATGAGGAAATAACAAGTTTAAAGAAAAGACAACTGATGGTTTTCAAGAAGAGAAGCCAGAGCTATAAGCAGGCTTTACAAGCTACTACTTCCCAACCAGCTCCTGCAACTAATTACAACAAATTTTTGGTAGATTTACAAATAAAATTGGATGAGTAGAGAGTAGCTATGGAAAAATATGTGGATGAAAGTCATAAGGCTCTTCAATTTGATCTAGCCCAAGACATAAAGTCAATCAGATTTGAGGTCAATCAGAATAAGAAAGAGATGACAGATTGCTTCCACAAGGGGGGCAATGCTGTAGTATTTCTAGCAAAGCAACAAGCTGAACTAAAGAAACAGGTGGATGATATTGCTGTCAAACAAGGATATGTCCTTGAAAATCAAATAAGAATGAATGATAATCTGACTGAATCACATAATGTGATAGTCACTGAGTTCAAAAATACTATTGTTGCAATGACTGAGGCAAGAAATAAGGAGAAAGAAGAATTTGATAAGAAGCTATAGGAAACCTTGGATTCCTTTCAGACATCTATTACTAATTCATAGAAAACAATTTCTGATCAACTTCAAAAGTTAAAGTCATTCTTTAAAGATGGTATCAATTACCTGGATGGGCAAATCAGATTTCAAAAAGATGATTTGAGAGAACATATGGCCAGAGAATTCATAAAGGGGGAGAGGGTATTAGTATATGCAGGCTCTGATCATGCCAAATGGATAACCAATAGTATCAGAGCCACTCTGGGATATCCACCCTTGTATGATGATGATAATGTGGCTGAGTCAGGGGTGCAACCAACCCTACTTGAAGGTGATCAACCTGAGGTTGCCCAAGTCATTTACCCCCTGCAGATCTTGAGATGATACATCAACAAAGTTCAGTCTATGTACAACCCTCCACAACTAGTTACTAATGTTATTATTGAAAAAGTAGATATGTCAGAAGCTGCTCTGAAAGCTCAGTAAGATGCCCAATTTTCAAAGAAAAGATTCAGAGAGCAGGCAGAATTAAAACCAGATTTTGAGCAGTGGAGCCCCACTTCAAGAAATATCATATTAACTGCCTGGAAAGCTGTAAAAGACCAAGTTCATGAAAGAGGTAAATGGTATAATGAGCAGGAGTGGCAGAAGTATGAGGCTAGGCAAGAAGCCATACTTCAACACAGGAGAAAGGCTAAGAGTGGGAAGCTACCTCCTGATGCTCAGGAGCCTAGCAAGTATTTCCCTAAGTCTTTTCATTATTTTGAAAGGCAAAGGATCAAGGCTGAAGCCCAGAAGAAAGCTGATTTGAAAGGCAAGAAGCCCATTGAAGATACAGAACCTCCTGTGCAAGCTCAGATTAAATCTGGAAAAGGAATAGTCATCAAAGAGCCAATCCAGCCTTAGTTTAGTTTTACTAGTTTTGTTTTAAGAACTATGTAATTCTTAGTTTTCAAAGAAGTCTATGTAATCTGTATTAAGAAACTTTTTAATATAATAAACAAAATCATGTTACATGATCATTTAGTTTGCATCCTTATTCTGTGATATGATTTTATTATTTGTTTTGTTTATAATTTACCCTGCTAAATAATGCTTATACATCATCATGTTTATTTATCATAAGTGGTGTATATCATTGACAAAAGGGTTATGACTTCTCCAAATAGGGGGAGATTGTTGGGTACATTGGAAAATGTGTACCTGATTTGGAGAAACCTCACTTAGCTCAATGATATACATCAAGGTGTTTTTGATGTTATTTTGAGTTTATATGTGTAGGTTAAGTATTGGCTAAAATGCAGAAAAAGTTTCTAAGTCCATGTGTCGACACTTAAGGAAGTCTGTGTCGACACTTGGAATAGCTGTGTCGACACCTGAAGCAACTATGTCGACACACAGAATTTTGTAGTCGACATCAACTATGTCGACACCGGGAGGCAGTGTCGACACACAGAAATAGTTAGTCGACATCAATTGTGTTGGCACCGGGAGGCAGTGTCGACACACAGAAGCAGAGTCGACAGCAACTGTATCGACACCTGGAGGCAGTGTTGACACACAAATTCTGAGACTAAATCAACTGTGTCGACACACAGGACTTGTGTCGACACTCAGCTGAGGTTCAACATAAATGATTGTTATGGAGTGGAGAAGTGATTGTGTCGACACAAATAATCAGTGTCGACACATTCTCAAGATGCAGTGTCAAGAAGCAGTGTCGACATCAAAGAAGCTATGTCGACACCACCAAAGTCTGTGTCGACACTTAAGTCACTTGTGTCGACACATATTGATATACGGTCTCGACACTTTATGACAGTCATTCTCGATGCTTTGCTGACAAAGACAAAGGCTCAAGAACAGTTTGAAGACTTGACAGCTGTGAGTTACAACAGGTTCACTGAAGCTGTCAGACTTGTCAGAAGTTCGTTAGAAACCGGATCAGCCGGTTACCATGGGTGAAGCCTATATATAGACGAACTGTGTCAACTCAGAGAATATACAACAAGTGATAATACATACAACTAACACAATTATTGTGAGATTAATCTCTGATCAAGAAAGTGCAAGTCACAGAAGAAGATCTTCGTGAGAAGATCTAAGAAGACATTCTGGAGTGATTAACCACTCAGATTTTGTCTAAGGGGAATTCATTCAGAGTTCAGAAGTAACTTCAGAAGGTTTGGGGAGAGAGAGCTCCAGCTGTTTTGAGGTCAAGAAGGAGACAATCACAAGTCTCTTAAGAAGTAGATCCTAAACTATTCTACAAAGAAGATCCAGATCCATATCTGGAATCCAAGAAGGAAGCTGCCAGTCAGTCAACTTCAAAGGAGATCAACCCTACTAAGTTCAGATTCAAGAAGCTTTGAAGAAAGCTAAGAACAGGTTGATTTCAGTCATCAGATTCATCAAGAAGCTGATCAAGAATCTTCTTATCCTTTCTCTCTCAACAAGGGTAAGAGTCCATCAAATTACTTATCATATTCTGTAGGATCTTTTCAAAGATCTGAGTTGTAAGCCTATGATATAAAGGCTGAGTGTAGGAGATTTTGTTCTCTGAGTGGTAAGGCTGATTGAGCCTGAGTGTAGGAGATTTAGATCTCTGAGTGGTAAGGCTGTTTGAGCCTGAGTGTAGGAGAATTTGTTCTCTGAGTTGTACGCCTTGTGGCAAGGCTGAGGTAGGGCTGTTAGCCTGAGTTGTAGGAACCTTTCAGGGTTCTGAGCTGTAAGATCTGTTGATCTGAGAAGAAGGAAGAAGTTAGGCTGAATCTAGCACACTGCTAGATAGGTGAAGGGGGAAAGTGGATGTACCCAGACCTTGGGAAACTACTATAAACCTGTGTGCAATCTGTGATGTGTGTATGTTTGTGATTTCTGTGTTGTGATTGCTGTAGATTACTTTGACTCTTATTTAAGATCTGAAAAATTCTGCCTTAGTTTAAAATAAGGAAAAGAACCTATTCACCCCCCCTCTAGGTGTTTAGGTTATCTTGAAGTTAAAACTATCATTAACAAACGATGAATCTTCTCAAAAAAATTTGGTCTCTATTAATGATAAGGTATGAATATTTAATGAATTTTTTTTATTTAGTCTTCTTTTTTTAATCACGTGAAAACATAATTTTTTTGCTTTTATATTACATTTTTGAGATATTTTGAAGGTTTACAAGATTACTGATTTAAAAACTTTGAATATTTGGATGATTTTAATTATGAGGATGGGGGATGACATCCCTTTTAAAAAAGAGTTGGAGTGCACATAGTCACACCCCTCATGATCACCACCCAAAAGTAGTGGGATCATGAGTTTGACCGCGCGCGCGATCGCCGCGCCCGATCTCCCAGCGCACCGATCCCATCACGCGTCATCAACGAACCGTTGCGGACGCTCCCTCGCCGGCTTCGGGCGACGGGCCCCATCCCCGGACGACAACCCCCCCCCCCCTCGCTGCGACGGCCGCCCTGGCCGAGGGGGCAGCCCCGACAACCGCTCTCCCTCGGCCGTTGTACCCCGACCGCCCCTCCTCAGCCGAGGGTGCACGGTCGAGGGAGCGACCGAGCCGGTTGCCCCTCCTCGGTCGCTGTCAACGCCCCCGCCTCCCACCCCCCCTCACCGCCGAGATCGGCGGTTAGTTCGCCGGCCCCTGTGAAGGTCCGTCCCCGCCGTCCGATCGTTTGAGGTCATTTCCCTCCGTTCAATTCGCGTGTAACCACCACTAACCGTCTAACCGTCGGGTTAGTGGGAGAATTTTATTAATAATTTAATAATTTATTTATGGTGCAAATAGCCGGATTAATTATCATAAATGCGCACCTCTAAACTATAGAAGAAATATTAATTTCGGGTGATTAGAATGTGCGGATAGCCACATAACCACCATAACCCCCAATTGGAGGCTTTAAAAGGAGCCTCAGACCTCCTTATTTTCACCCTTTTTCTTCGAGTCTACTTCATCCTCAGGTCGAAGCTCTGCAAAATTCCTCCTACGAGCAGCACCCGAGCCGCACTCGAGCCGCACTCAATGTAACGACCCCATCCGTTAAATAACATATGATAGAAGGTCCGGCCGGGGCCCCACACCATATGTCACAAACAGGCGGCGAGGTCACAAGTTAATACCAAAACAGATACGCATCCTAACACAAAGCATACTAGCGGAAGCTTTTAATGTTAAAACTGAAATCAAATCATGAATGTCCGCTATATATAAATAACCACATTTATATATACTCACGAAGGAATGTACAACAAATACTCAAGAGTTTGGCTTTAAGGCCTTACAGTTACGCTTTACAAGTGTGGATTACAAACATCGACGTGCAGGCCGGCCACACATGAACATAACAAAAGTCTTTGCTCAGGCTTTGAGGGCCAGCAGCAGCAGTAGGGGCTTCCTCCCTCTATTTCCCGCTCGGCTCTCCAGCACCTGTACAGGGACAGCCCACCACAACGATGGCAAACAAGGCAACGGTCAGCATTCAGCTAACCAATTTATAATGACCCTACCCCTTACTCGGGGCAGTGGTACTCTTTCCCTTCATGCATAATATTTCACAAGCAGATATATCATGCATTGTGCCCTTACGAACAAGCAATACATCTCAAACGCTGGCCACGCGGCTCGACGCTCCGTGCACTCAGGGCATATTCTTGGTGTACTGGAATACCAAGGTCCCACCACCGTTCAAGGTCTGAAACCCAACGTCAAAGTTAAGCAAATTAGTGTTAATGGCGCGCAGTACAAAGACTCTCATTATGTCACTGACAAAAGCTCAATGCCTTGACGCTCTCTTATACAGTCGATATAAAATAGGTACAGATCAGCCACCCCCCATTGCTCAAGTCGCCATGCTATCGTCGAATACCGAAGTACTCATGGCCAATTTACAAGCGCGGGTCAGTTTAACCTTTCCTGTTCGGCACTAAGCCTTTTTAAGAGCACACAACTCACAATAGCCACACTGTCCTCCAAGGACTGGCTTCACAATCCAAAAAGGAGAGCTAATACCAGCGTTCCTCGCGGTCACTTGGCGGGTTCAGCAGAACTCTCTTTCTACACCAAAACTCAACCCAAACATAGCATACAACACAAGAATCACGAGGGTATTTTCCTGGAATTCCACTCTAGTACTTCCTGCTACTGTCCTTCACAGGCACAACCCATCGACTCCACAATATACACGTTTATACATCTTATCCGTTGCGCAAATGAAACATCACCAATCCAGACCAACCTGTTCAGATGGGCTTCACACAGCATGCCTATTCCATACTATACATTTCCGGATCTATATGAAAGGCTGGGGATTTCAAGAATCAACCCAAGAAAATCCCTCAAGAGCCACCCTTTGGTGGGGGAAATCCATGCACATGTCACAGAAGGACTTCATATGTCCAAGGCTTGACGATCTCTTTGGAGCCATGAAAATCTAGCCGGTTGGAAAGCACCGCAGCGTCCTTGCCTCCACAACACTTGCTTCGGATCTCGATTCGAAACTCTGAAGCTCCACCGGTGGCCGGATACTTTCTCCTCCTCCTTTCTCTCCCTTCTCTCTATCTCTTATAGAAAAAGAATAGCTAAGATGAATGAGAATTATCTTCTCAATCTTTGGTCTTAACTCAGCAGGGAGAATCTTGGATCATTGGATCCCAAATGAAGTAAATGAACTGCCACAAATTGCTCTGAAAGCTTTATTTTGGGGCTGACACGGCTTCTGACACGCCCGTATCACAGGCCGTATACCTTAAGAGGCACACAAACCAACTCAACCAGAATAGTACATGGCCATGTGACATGCCCATGTCACAGGCCGTGTGCCCTGACACGGCTTTGGACACGCCCGTATCCAGCCCATGTTCAATAGGCCTCACAATCCTGTCCAAAACCAGAGAAGGACACGGCCGTGTGATACGGCCGTGTGACACGCCCGTGTCATAGGCCGTGTGCCCAACTCGACTGCCTCTTGAGGAGCGTCGAGTGCATTTCATCGAGTTCATTTCGTCGCCCTCAGCAGGACACGACCTAGGACACGCCCGTGTCACAGGCCGTGTATCCTCTCGACAAACGTCGAGACCATTTCGTCGAGCACTCGAGACAACATAGAGTAGGACACGGCTTGGGACACACCCGTATCCCAGGCCGTGTTGCCCTCCCTGTCTCTATGCGCACCGACCTCTGGGGCTGCGTCTCCAGGTTCGATTCCACGATCCCCTAAAACGATTTGGTCAATGACCGTTAGTCTAAAGAGACTAAGTCCTATCATACCCTACCCTTCCCCCAATGACTCCTAGACACTGAGCGGGGAGGAAGAGAGGGAAGGTAATGAATGTGGAGAATAACAAAGTAAGTAGGTGACGACGGAACTAGTCTATCATGAATATATAATTAGAGCAAGTATAAGTAAGCAGTAGTAGGTAAGCAGTATAAAAATACACAAAAACAAGTGAGCAAGTATAGTATGAAAAGGTAAACTAAGTAAGTAATCATGACCTATAGGAATGCCCATACAAACCTATAGACCAAGGGGTCATTTTGCATGGCCTATTGTATAAAGCATCACATACCACTTTATACAATAGGTGTCAGGGGTTATATGCAATGATGATGTTATGACATGCAAGTATGACATGATGTGAATCATGCAAGTGCAACACACCCACTCGACTCTGTGGACACAGACCTTTAGTTCCCCCTTTCTGGAGCCTAACCTCCCAGGATAACTCCGTAGTGGCAAACAGAAGCGGTGGTTTGGGCCTCGCCCACCTCTAAATCGGTATCACACTACCAGGCAGACCTATCATACGCCTCAACGCTGGTGCACTAAGCGGATCTCCTGCGTACTCTTATCGGCTGTGCACCAGACTTTATTTGTCCAAGTGCAAAACCACACCTGCAAACACAACATATTGGTGTCGGTGTGACGACTCTCCAATACCGATGACCCACCACCTTATTTCGTATATACATGCAACATTGATGTATTTCCCACCGAGCTAAAGCTCCCCGGACTAACCCGTCCATCACAAAACCATCCAAGTCATCGGCTCGCCGAGCTAACCTGCCCATCACCAGAACCATTGAGCCAACCACTCGTGTTGCAAATCTAACTCCCACAACACCGGGGAGTGTGAGTGCATGTGTAATCCTAGTTATACTAGTTACTCTTAAACATTGATTATTCTTACGGTTTACGTTAACCTTGGACTGCCCAAGGCATTCCCCGTGAAGGGCTCTCGAGGGTACTAGGAACTACGATGGGCTGAAGCCCAAAGCTCCCTTTCGCAAGGCACTTACTGCCGATTCCCGATCCCTTTTAATATTACTCTGGATCTAACCCTAGTGTGTTTTGACTCTCTCTCTCTCTCTCTCCACAGGAAAGAAGATCTTTCATCAATCCCGAGCACCTCCAAACCCTAGTCAACCCAACACTTTCCTCATAATAATTCCTAAATATGAACCTATTTCCACTCACCAAAACCAGTAAACCATTAAACCCCAATCCCTAAGCTCATTTCACATTCTATCATAATTTCTGCAGTTTTACTATATGCAGACCAATCTAAGCTATATGATATATACGATAGGAGGTACTCCAAATTTTCATCCAAATGTCATAAGATATTTATTGTAGGTCTATCATGACACATTTAGCCCAAATCCAGAATTTATAATTTTCCTAATTAATTTGGCATTTATTTAATTTTCCCAAAAATATGGCCATGGGTGATTTGAACATGAAGTACTAAATTTACTTAAGATCTCTCCATACAAACTTTTGAACCTATAGGACTGCAAGATATCAGTGAATACCAAATTTCATAGATTTTCATAAAAGCATTATTCTCTAAATAATTAAGCCAAGGTAATTCAACTAATTAGGGGTAATGAAGGAAGTACCATAAATGATATTCCAAAAATTATACAAAAATTAGCAGAGCTTTATTATGATCATAAAACATTACTGACTAAGTTTTACTCAATTCCAAGGTCAGTAAACTATATAGAAAAATGCCTTAATAAAATCCATCATGGTGCACTTTGTGAAGAAACATCCTTGTAACCTCAACTAAACAACATGAAATAATTATCCAAGCTTCTATATTCCCTAAAAAGATTTCTGGCTAAGTAACACAATTTTCCAGCAAACTATAATATTTATCTTCTATTTATCAAAGTAAGGTGCACTAGTTTACTTTACACATGATGTACTAAGAAGAAATGTTCAACTATTCCAAATAATTTACTAGTGCACCAAAATGATATTTGATTAGCTTTTCCAGAGTTCCAAATCATTCTAAGACATTTAAACCATAGTTACATCAATATCATCAAAAAGAGCAAGATGAAGGTTATAGCTACAAGGATGAGCTACTGTTATCTAAACACCCTATCATAAATTAAAGAGGTTAATAACACTATAACATTACTGAAAGTGAGAACAAGATCTATCTCAACTCTAGAGGCGGGTGAATAGAGTTTATTTAAAGAAAATTCACAATTTTAAACTAGCAAAACTTTTAAGATTTAACTTATATATAGGTGTAAGGTGTCTGCTATAGAATTAACAAGACAGTAAAAAGAAGAGCACAACACACAGCAAAGAAAACACACAAGCAAACCAGAAAACACAAGGAGCTATAGTGGTTCCCCAAAAACCTGGGTACATCCACTCTTCTACCACCCTTGGTAGGAATCCACTACAGGAAGGGTTGATCAGGTGTCCTGGCACCAATGAGCTTTTGATAAGGTGCTCAAAAACCAAACTAGATTTTTTTGATAAGGTGTCTTGCCACCACTGAGTTTTGACAAGGCTCTCAGAACCAGATTCAAAACTTTTGAAGGGAGTTTTGAAAACCCTTTTACAGAGGGAAAGGGAAAAGAAAAAGAGTGAAGTTGTCTTCTCTGTCTCAATCAAAGAGAGAAGCACAAGTGGATTTGTGTTGTCAAAGCTCCCCCTGAGATGTTGACTAGTTCAGGAGTGGAAGCTTTGCTTCAGGGTGATAGGTCTTCAGAAGCTTCAGATCTCCAGCAGAAGATGGTTTCAGCAGATGCTGAAAGATGAGTTGTCTGGAGTCCTTGAGATGAAGCTAAGATCACTTTTTCAGTATGCCAAAATGTTCAACTGATTCTTTAGAATTGATCTCTCTATGTTGTGAATCTATACTACTAATTTCTTGTTGTTTTCTGGTTATGTATATCTATCAGACCAAAAAGAATCATTTATTCTCTGAAGATCCTTCATCCGAGATAGCCGTTTAGCAGACATTAAATGTCCTCCATAAAAGTCTTGTCTTCTAGAGGAAAGTCCAATAAACATTCTCAAAAAGAATTCCTTGAAACTTGCTCTAGAATAAAGGAAAACGGCTGGCAGATCTCTTGAAATAAATGCTGAAATAATTTGAAAAACATTCCAAAGTCTGACTGAATTTGAATCCTTAAAATTGTCGATCTCTCAGAAAAAACGTCGATCTGAGCTCTACGATCGTCGACCTGAGCTCAGAGATTGGAATGAAGATTAGACAGAAAACGTCGACCTGAGCTCGAAGATCGTCGACCGGAGCTCAACGACCTGAAGAAATAAGCTGAAGACAGATCGTCGATCTGAGCTAGAAGATCGTCGAACGGAGCTCGACGATTTAGCAAAGTTGAGCTCAGAGAGCGTCGAACGGAGTTCGACGTTTCGTCGACCTAAGCTCGACAATAATTGTCTTTGCCTCAGCTTTTTGTCTGATTCCTTGAATGGTCTTGGGGGCAGCTTCAAACCTAAATTCTAAGCCCTAGACTCATTCTAATGTTGACCTTTTTAACTATACATCTAGGTCAAACTGGATTCCTAAGACAAACATAGTGATCCTTACCCAAATTAGTAATAGGGTGTTCCAACAATCTCCCCCTATTTGGGTTAGGATTACTCTTTACAAATCTCAGAAATAAAAACTATAATCAACATATAGAAGAGCAACAAACTAAAACAAAATAGCAGAGCAAGCAATCATAGCAGTAATTAAAAGGAATTTCAGCAAATGTTCAGAGAGATTGTGCTGTTTGCTTACAGAAATTACTTCTTTTCACTTCCTTTCTTAAATATAATTTCTCTGTTAGGATTAAGGGCTTCCTTCTTTGACCTTCTATCATCATCTGCACCTAAGGAGGTTTGAGATCTAGCTCTGGGAACCACAGCCTCAGGATGCAACTTCATGTAGTCCATTGGGTCAAAGAATTTTCTTGAAGAATATCTTTCCAGTTCATCTTTTCTTTGATCTGATAGAGTAGTAATATTAGAGGTGTCTTTCCCTTGTTCTCTGGCTTTCTTCAACTGATCTAAGGCAGCCAGTTCTTTAATCCTTGTAGTCCATGACAATGGATTGTTCTCTGGATCTTCAAAAGGCACTGCAGGCTCATATCTATTGACAGTTTCTAAAGCAATAGAATTTCTAGTCTCAACTTTTTCTCTGAGTTTATAAGGGAAAGGACCTTGAGCAGAGTCCATGTGTCTTTATCCTTCCCTTGCATGAAATCTATGTTCTCTTTGACTTCCTCTATACTGTCCCCTTCTGGACTGATAACCCCTTTGGTACTGCCCCCTAGGATGGTATCTTTGAGAGGACTGGGAGGAACTTTGCTTAGAAGCTGGGGTTTGAGAAGTTGAGCCTCCACCTGACCCTGAATCTGGAGGAGGAGGAGGAGGAAACTGAGAATATCCCTTTTCATATTTATCCAACTTCCTTCTTTTCTTCATAGCTTTTAATTGATTTTTGGAATACTGCATCCAGGGCTCATAGATGGGACATTCATGCAGAATATAGTATGGAATGTCATTTGAATCTTTAGTTTGAGCAGGAGGAACCTTCATCATGGCCTTGCTTCTGGCCTTCCTTTTCTTGGCAATAGTATTAGAAGAGTCATCAGATTCAGTGTGAAACTGATCACTGTCTGAACTTTGAGGTCTATCATATAAGTCATCAATACTCTTTATATACTTTTCTTGTTGTTTTACTTGATCAGGGGTCAGAGCAGGAGTAGTAGTAGCAGCAGCAGGAATTGGAGAAGCAGTAGGGGCAGAAGTAATAGAGGCAGCAGGTTCAGATCCTTCCAGATATGTAGCAAGTTCTTTAGCAGCAGTATCCTCAACAACAGAAATCATGTCAATATCTTCTGATACAATTGTAGAAACAGCAGCAGCAGCAGAACTGAAAGCATCAACATCCACAGCCTTGAAAGAATTGACATATGAGGCAATTAGGCTGGGATCACATACAGAGATAGGCACAATGGCCTTAGTGAGGTCTTCAGCTTGATGCACTGGTAGTGAACTGAAATAAACAGAATCAAATATAGAAAGCAGACTCTGAAGTTCCACTGCAAAAACAGGAGCAGGACTTGAACCTTCAGCAGCCTCAGGCACATCCAATGCTTCATAAGGCATCTCCCCCTGCCTGGGTTTAGTGGAAACTGAATCAAGGCACCCAGATGAAGGGATTGCCTGGGAGGAGAGGAAGGAAGAAAACTTGGTAGACAGCTCCTAAACATGTTTCAGGAGTGGAGCCAAGGAGGTCTCCAGCAGTGAGGTTAGCCTGGGGGCTAGCAACACATAGAGCTTGTCTGCCAGGGCTGAAAGATCTACATGCTCAAGATTGGCTTGAGCAGAGGTAGGAGATGAAGAGACTGGAATGAGGGTGGTTGGAGCTGATGTAATGGAGAGTGTGGATATAGGAGGTGTAGGGATGGATGGATCTGAAGGAGGAATAGAGAAGATAGATGTTACTGAGGTGGAGATGGATGAGATGGAAGAGGTAAAGGATGGGGTGAAGGATGGTTGAGAAAGTATGTCTTGAAGAAGTTGTTGATAAGAGGATGTATAGGGAAGCTCATGAGGAGAGGGAGGAGAATCATCCATGAAGGAGTCATCTATAAGAGAAAATGAAGGATTGGAGAAAGATGGATAAGAGAACAAAGGGTGGAATTGTTCTGAGGTAGAGACTGGAGGAGATGAAAGTGGTGAAGAGATTGTAATGGGGGATGAGATGATAGAGGTTGAGATTTGTGAAGAAGTTGAGGTGGTGACTGGGATAGAAACAGCTGGAGGAGGAGAAGAAGAAACAGGCAATTCTTTTGCTGGGGCAGATACCTGAGGAGGAGTGACTGATATAGTCCTGGTGCCTGAAGCAAGTGGTGCTGCAGCAGCCCTGCTGGGGTTGATGATCTGCCTGTCCCATCTGCTGAAGAGGGCACAGGTAAGCCTCTTGGATGCATTAATGTACATCCCACTAGAGGTCAGCAGTTCAAGGCACCTGGAGTGCAGGTAAACCCCTAATATCCTCCCATAGCTTACACAGCTTTTGTTTAGCTTCTTCTTGATCAGATTGAAAAAGATGGATCCCCAATCTAAATGTTTCTTGTCAACCAATGCTCCCATTAAACAGAATTGGTATCTTGATATTGTATCATGGGTTGAGTGCTTTGCCAGAAGCACTTTTCCAACCACATCAGCCAGAAATTGGAATTCTATGGAAAGGTTCTTTTTCAGCAGTTTGTTAGGGTTCACAGCAGTGTGACCCATTCTATCCAGCATAGAATCATACTCTTCTCCAGACAAATCTATGGAGTCATCTCCAGTACTAAGGAGGAAAACCTCTGTTAGAAGGGCTGCGGACAACGGTACCCGAGTCCCTTTGATTGAGCCGATTACAGAATTCTCATTCTCATTCATGGCGGTAAAACACCATTCCTTTATCTCTTCTGCTGCAATCTTCATTCTGGTGGACATGATCTGAAACAGTTGCTGTTCTTGAAAAAGGTTTAGAATATCCTTGAATCTCTGATCACTTCCATCAAAAGAATTCATATCAATGTCGAAACCTGTATCAAATTTCATCTTTGAAATAACAACACTTGACACAGCCATCTGTACCTGCAAAGATGAAACAAACACGACCAAGTGTAGAAGGTTTGGAGGGAAAGAGTTGTAGAGAGTATGAAAGCGTAAATGACGAGCGGCGGCCGAAAAATGATTTTATATTAGGGTTCGACGCGAAAAAGGAAGGATCGTCGATCTCTGTTCGACGATCAGGACTCCTGATGGAAGCTGAAAGGGCTTCAATATCGTAGATCTCAGTTCGACGATCTAGGGAGGATGTCGAGCTCAGGTCGACAATCGAAGGCCTGAAAGAGATAGTGTACAACTATCTGACACGCTCTGAACTCAGGTCGACGTTTTTGGGAAAACGTCGATCTCCGTTCGATGCTTTCTGGGAAAACGTCGAGCTCCGTTCGACACTTTCTGGGTAAAACGTCGAGCATAGTTCAGAGTCAGAAAACTATCCTACAGACACAAAAAAGGAGTTTTTTGCCTAATCTTGGTCTGTTTTTAGCTTTTGAAAATCTTGTAACTTATTTTAGGCTTCCTCCATCTAACATGCCTAACTGATTGAGGAAGAAGTTATGCTTCTTTTCATCCAAAGGCTTGGTGAAAATATCTCCCCTTTGCAAATCAGTTGGGATGTATTCAAGTTCAATTTTGTTTTTCTCAACATTATCCCTTAGAAAATGATGCCTAATTTCTATGTGTTTTGTCCTACTATGGAGGACTGGATTTTGTGTAATGGAAATAGCACTGGTGTTATCACAAAATATTTTAGACTTCTCTAAGTTATAACCATAGTCTAGGAGTTGGTTTTGTATCCACAGTATTTGTAACAACAACTGCCTGCAGCCATATATTCAGCTTCAGCAGTTGAGGTTGACACATATGTTTGTTTCTTACAATACCATGAGACAAGTCTATCACCCAGAAACTGACAAGTTCCACTGGTGCTTTTCCTGTCTATTCTGCATCCAGCATAATCAGTATCTGAAAATCCAGTTAAGTCAAATGCTGAATCTTTTGGATACCAGAGTCCTAGATTTGGACAGCTTTTAACATACCTAAGAATCCTCTTTACTAAAGTTAAATGTGACTCTCTAGGGCTGACTTGGAATCTAGCACATATACATGTAGCAAACATTATGTCAGGCCTACTGGCTGTAAGGTATAATAGAGAGCCAATCATTGCTCTATATGTTGTCTGATCAACTGGTTTCCCATGTTCATCAGCATCCAATACAGCATTGGTAGGCATGGGTGTTTTCATACATGATGCATCAGACATCCCAAATTTCTTAACCAATTCTTTTGCATACTTGGTTTGAGAAATAAACATGCCTTCCGCATGTTGTTTGACTTGCAATCCCAAGAAGAAGGATAGCTCACCCATGCTACTCATTTCAAATTTAGAGTGCATAAGCTTGGAAAACTTTTTGCACAAATTTGAATCAGTAAACCCAAATATAATATCATCTACATAAATCTGTACTAGTAGGGTATGGGACTTATGGGTTCTAATAAAAAGAGTTTGGTCTACTCTCCCCCTAACAAAATCATTCTTCAGCAGAAAGCATGCTAGAGTCTCATACCATGCTCTAGGAGCTTGCTTGAGACCATATAATGCTTTGTGTAGTTTAAAAACAT
This sequence comes from Platanthera zijinensis, assembly GCA_039513925.1. Taxonomy (NCBI): domain Eukaryota; kingdom Viridiplantae; phylum Streptophyta; class Magnoliopsida; order Asparagales; family Orchidaceae; genus Platanthera; species Platanthera zijinensis. The sequence continues at coordinate 94,123,518 of CM077081.1, forward strand.
AATCTGGATGAGTTAGAGAGATAAAACCTGGAGGTTGTCTGACATAGACTTCTTCTTTGATCTCCCCATTGAGAAAAGCACTCTTCACATCCATTTGATAGACTTTGAATCCCTTGTGAGCAGCATAAGCCAGGAAGATTCTTATGGCCTCTAACCTTGCAATAGGTGCAAAGGTCTGGTCATAGTCTATCCCCTCTTCTTGAGAATATCCTTGAGCAACTAGCCTTGCCTTATTCCTTACAATAATTCCTTGATCATCCAGCTTATTTCTGAACACCCATTTTGTTCAAACAATTGAATGATCCTTTGGCTTAGGCACTAGTTCCCAAACTTTGTTTCTTTCAAATTGATGTAACTCCTCTTGCATTGCAATGATCCAGTGTGGATCTTGCTCTGCATCTTGAAAGGTTTGAGGTTCAATTTGAGAGAGAAAGCAGGTGTGCATCTGGTTTTGATTGACCTGATTTCTGGTTTGCACACCAGCTGAGATGTCTCCAATCACTTGGGAGATTGGATGATCTCTTGGTGTTACTAGATCAATAGGGGGTGTTGATTGTTCACCAACCTGTGTTGTTGTTTCCTCTTGTGGGACAACAACTAGCTCTTCAAGAAGATTTTCTTCCAGATGTGGAGTAGCTTCTTCATCTTCACTACTTTCATCCTTTTGAGTGACTTGTAATCTATCCAATTCTTCAGCTAGAGAATGCACCTGCAAATGTTCTATGGTAGAAGTATTCTTCTCCTTGAAAGACATATTAGTTTCATCAAAGGAAATGTGGACAGATTCTTCTGTTTTTAGAGTAGTTTTATTATAAACCCTATAAGCTTTACTGATCATGGAGTATCCCAGAAACACTCCTTCATCAGCTTTTTCTTGAAATTTTGCTAAATATTTCTTGTCATTATTATGAATGTAACAAGTGCAACATAAAACTTTAAAATAGTCTACTTTAGGTTTCTTCCCTTTGAGCAATTCATAGGGAGTCTTGCCCTTCAGTTTATGTATTAGACTTCTATTCAACACATAATTGGAGGTGTTCACTGCCTCAGCCCAAAAGGATAGAGGTAGGTGAGCATCTGTCAATAATGTAGTTGCAGATTCAATAAGGGTTCTATTTTTCCTTTCAGCTACCCCATTTTGTTGAGGAGTTCTAGGAGCTGAGAAAGTATGCCTGATCCCTTCACTTTGACAGAACTCTTGCATGAGAAGAGAATCAAAATCTGTCCCATGATCACTTCTGATCAGGGCAATATGAGTGTTGAACTCAATCTGAATGCATTTGAGAAACTTTGTCAAACACTTAAAGTTATCAGACTTCTTCCTCAAAAAGAATACCCATGTGAATCTTGAGAAGTCATCTACAATCACTAAAGTATAGGATTTCCCTCCTAAGCTTTGTACTATAATGGGTCCAAAGAGATCCATGTGTAACAGATACAAAATCTTAGGTGAATCACTCTTGTTAATTGACTTAAACCTATTTTTAGTTTGCTTGCCTAATTGACAAGCCTTGCAGAGTCCTTCCTTCTTGTAGGGGCCATAAGGCAATCCTCTGACAAGGTTGTCCTTGGATAGCCTAGCAATGGTTCTAAGGTTAACATGTCCTAGTCTCTTATGCCATAGAATATTAGGTCTAGATATGGAATTAAACAGGCAAATATCTACCTTAGATGAATGAAAGTCTACTAAGTAAATATTACCTTTCCTGTTACCTGTCAACACAGTTGTGTTGTCTTCTGACTTGATCTTGCATATTTCTTTGTTAAAAGTCACTTGATATCCTTCATCACACAGCTGACTAATGCTTATCAGGTTGTGCTTGAGTCCTTCAACATAGGCTACTTTCTTGAAGGTGACTGTCCTAATTTGGACTGCACCATATCCTTTTGTAGTTCCAAAGTTTGAATCACCAAAAATTACTTTGGGTCCAAGCTTGGCTTTAAAGGATATGAAGTTGTCCTTATTCCCTATCATGTGCTTTGAGCACCCACTATCCAGATACCATAGCTGGTTTGATGTTGGATAGGTCTTCACCTGCACATAAACAGCTTATATGTTTTTGACCCAGTTTACCTTGGGCCTAGGTTGATATCCCTTAAATTCAGAAATAAAAGATATCCCAGGTTGATTCTTATAACCTTCAGGATGGTATCTCCTAGGAGGTATTATCCATTCAGTATAAGGATTAAAGCATTGGGATGAAGCACTTTTAGGATTGAATTGAGATTTGCCTCTAAAAGAAGGTTCAAAGCTTTGAACTCCGTTCGACGATCTGGGTTCGACGATCTTGGGTAAAATCATCGAGCTCCGTTCGAAGATCGACTGTGAGGGAGTTCAGAGTTCAGGAATCATTGAGCTGAGTTCGACGTTTCAGCCTGAGATCGTCAATCTCTGTTCGACGATCGTCGACCTCTGCTCGACGTTTTCTGTTGAACTTTGCTTTTCTTAGGTAGATCTGAATTCATCCTAGCTACCTCTACAACACTCTTCCCTTTATCAGAAATAAATTTGATTGGGGTTGTTAATACTATGGGTTGGCAAGATGAAGCACCCAAGCCCAGTGTACTGTTTAATCTTGAGTTCACTGTGCTTGTGATGTCCATTAATTTGATACTTCTCCCATTGAGGGATTCTTCAAATTGCTTGGCCTTGGATAGTTCACTCTTCAGTGAAGCTATCTCCTCTCTATAGCATTCTAACTCTTCAGAGAGTTTGAGGTTCTCTAATTTTAAAGTGCTATACTCAGATAGTTGTTTTCTGAGGGAAGTGATTTCCTTCTCAGACTCCAACAGATCTAGGCATAGTACTTTAAACTCATGTTTAAAGTCCTCAGAACTAAAATCAAATGAATTGATTACCTGATCTTCTTCTAGTTGAGCTTCTGAATCTTATTCTGACTCTTCTGCTTCTGAATCTGTTTGAGAGGCATTGATAGCCATCATGCAAAATTCCTTTTCATCCGCATCATCCTCATCATCACTGGAGCTGGATGAGGCTTCAGAGTCCTCTTCAGTTTCACTCCATGTCTCAGCAAAAAATCCCTTCCTTATATGTTTGTTCTTGCTGGAGGAGGGTTTGTCTGAGCTGTTCTTTCTGAAGTCTTTCTCCTTTCTTCTTTCTCTTCTATCTTTCTTGTCCTTGTTCTTGTTTTCTGGACAGTCAGGCACAATATGGCCTGGTTTCCTGCAACCAAAACATATAATTTCTTTATTGTTATTTGATTTATCATACCTTGGCTTATCATGTCCCTTGTATGATCTTTTTCTGAAGTCTTTTCTGGCCATCTTGTTGAATCTTTTGGCCAGTAGACTTAGGAGCTCATCATTTCCTGTAGCTTTATCTTCATGCTCCTCTTCTGTAGCTTTGAAGGCTATGGTGTTCTCTTTCCTTGTGACTGGAGAAGTAGCCTTTTGTTCTTCTTCTCTATTTTTAATGAGCAGCTCATAAGATTTGAGCTTGCCCAGGAGAGCTTCAGTGGTAATCTCATTTAGACTTCTGGCATCTTTGATTGGCCAGATTCTTGAATCCCAAGTGCTGGGGAAGCACATTAGGATTTTATCATTCAGCTCAGTCAATGAGACTTCTTTATCCAGAATCTTTAACTCATTGACAATCAGACTTAGTCTATTGTACATGTCAGCCACTGATTCAGCTTCTCCCTTTTTGAAATTCTCATATTGGCTTATAAGATGGGATCTCCTGTCTTTCCTTTCATCAGCAGATCCTGAGACAATTTCAGAGAGCTTGTCCCAAATTCCTTTGGCTGAGTTGTATTCAGCTACCTTCTGAACTATCTCATCAGACATTGTCTGAGCTAAGATGTTCATGGCCTTGGTATCTGCAGTCTTCCACTTCTTTATTTCAGCATCTATTCCCGAAGGAGGTGGAACAACATTTGTACTTGAGCTTGCTGGTGGACTTGGGCACACTGTCAAAACAAAATTAAATATGTCTTCATTAATAGAGTTCATGTAAAGTCTAATCCTTGCTTTCCAAAGTGCAAACTTGGATAGATTACACACTGGATGCCTGGTGCTTGCATAATCTTTGTTCTGTGCCATGTCTTTATATAAAATTAAATATAATGAAAATAACCCTCTTAAAAGATTGATCTTATCAAGGATCTTTTGGTTCAGGTGTTAGCCTGTATGAACAACCAACCTCCCTCTGATACCAATTGAAAGTGAGAACAAGATCTATCTCAACTCTAGAGGGGGGGTGAATAGAGTTTATTTAAAGTAAATTCACAATTTTAAACTAGCAAAACTTTTAAGATTTAACTTATATATAGGTGTAAGGTGCCTGCTATAGAATTAACAAGACAGTAAAAAGAAGAGCACAACACACAGCAAAGAAAACACACAAGCAAACCAGAAAACGCAAGGAGCTATAGTGGTTCCCCAAAAACCTGGGTACATCCACTCTTCTACCACCCTTGGTAGGAATCCACTGCAGGAAGGGTTGATCTGGTGTCCTGGCACCAATGAGCTTTTTATAAGGTGCTCAAAAACCAAACTAGATTTTTTTGATAAGGTGTTTTGCCACCACTGAGTTTTGACAAGGCTCTCAGAACCAGATTCAAAACTTTTGAAGGGAGTTTTGAAAACCCTTTTACAGAGGGAAAGGGAAAAGAAAAAGAGTGAAGTTGTCTTCTCTGTCTCAATCAAAGAGAGAAGCACAAGTGGATTTATGTTGTCAAAGCTCCCCTTGAGATGTTGACTAGTTCAGGAGTGGAAGCTTTGCTTCAGGGTGATAGGTCTTCAGAAGCTTCAGATCTCTAGCAGAAGATGGTTTCAGCAGATGCTGAAAGATGAGTTGTCTGGAGTCCTTGAGATGAAGCTAAGATCACTTTTTCAGTATGCCAAAATGTTCAACTGATTCTTCAGAATTGATCTCTCTATGTCGTGAATCTGTACTACTAATTTCTTGTTGTTTTCTGGTTATGTATATCTATCAGACCAAAAAAAATCATTTATTCTCTGAAGATCCTTCATCCGAGATAGCCGTTTAGCAGACATTAAATGTCCTCCATAAAAGTCTTGTCTTCTAGAGGAAAGTCCAATAAACATTCTCAAAAAGAATTCCTTGAAACTTGCTCCAGAATAAAGGAAAATGGCTGGAAGATCTCTTGAAATAAATGCTGAAATAATTTGAAAAACATTCCAAAGTCTGACTGAATTTGAATCCTTAAAATCGTCGATCTCTCAGGAAAAACGTCGTTCTGAGCTCTACGATCGTCGACTTGAGCTCAGAGATTGGAATGAAGATTAGACAGAAAACGTCGACCTGAGCTCGAAGATCGTCGACCGGAGCTCAGCGACCTGAAGAAATAAGCTGAAGACAGATCGTCGATCTGAGCTAGAAGATCGTCGACCGGAGCTCGACGATTCAGCAATGTTGAGCTCAGAGAGCATCGAATGGAGTTCGACGTTTCGTCGACCTAAGCTCGGCGATAATTGTCTTTGCCTCAGCTTTAAGTCTGATTCCTTGAATGGTCTTGGGGGCAGCTTGAAACCTAAATTCTAAGCCCTAGACTCATCCTAATGTTGACCTTTTTAACTATACATCTAGGTCAAACTGGATTCCTAAGACAAACATAGTGATCCTTACCCAAATTAGTAATAGGGTGTTCTAACAATTACCTCTACCAAAATATAATAAAGATCCAAGATCATATGACCCATTAAATATTCCCTAAGGTGTATAAGCCTAAAAATTTACCAAGTGGTTTAAGTGGGGTGCAAGTGTACCGATACCACTAAATCCCTTCCTAGGGCATTTCACCACCCTATGATCACATAGACTACACACCAAGTCCATCCAAGGGCATATCACCCCATGCCCTTCACAAACCCCCAAAGTTCAACCCTAGGGTTTGAACTAGGGTCCTAGGGCAAATCCACCCTAATCCACCCCATAATCCATGGGAGGGTGTTTACTGATATAACACATTAAAGGATCAAGTATAACCTTGTTGAGGTGACTTGGCCCCTTAAACCCACAAGGGAACTTTGACCTAATTACCCCTTTTGGTCCAACATAGGATTTGCTTATTTCAAAACTAAATTATCTCCAAATGGGATGCAAATTTATACATAGCCTTATGATGACCCTAAGGACCACTCACCAAAATTTGGGAGGGTTTGGAGTTCATTAGAGTTTTCGAATAACTCATACATGGATTATTAAATTTCTACAAAACCTTTAGGAAAATGTTTTCCAAAAATTTCTTTTTTTTGATATGTTCTAGGTATAGTTAAGAGTGACTCCCATCCAAAATTTCAAGTCATTTGGATGGCTGGTTTGATGGGGGAACTCAAAATAGTCTCTGGTCTAGCCTAGGTATAGTCCTCACCAAAATGAGTGCTCTGGTAAAACCACTTATCCAAATTGGTTGGAACTAATTTTAAATTAAAGTAGACCCATAGAGTTACAATTATCATCTTGACCATTTTCTCTGATTAAGCCTCTAAGTATTTTTAAATTAATTCCTAAAATGACTAATTTTTAAGGGTGGAAAATACATTAAATATAATATATATATCTTGATCTTGCACAGATCTTGATGCAAATCCGACGATTGCTGGTTATCTTCTTCCTCCAGCCGACGGGTGAGATTTAATCGACCTTGAGCATCTTCCAACTCTATTTCTCAGCCACCCGGCCACCTCCTTGGTCGGCCACCACTGCCACCTCCTTGGTCGGCCACCACTGCCACCACCATCGTTGAGGTGGGGCTATCACCGGGCGGCGGCACAACCACCAGAGGGGCCGTTTCCGATGAACCCCACCATGAATTTTTTCCCGGAAAACCAGGAAAATGGAAGCTTTGATCGGGCTCAATTGAGCCCGATTCTTATTATAAAAGAATCCTAGGATCTACCAATGGAAGGAGAGGAGGAGGACCTTCTTGGAGGGCTGGAGGCGTGTCGATCTTCGAGTTGCCATGGCCGATGGTGGCGCTGATGACTAGTCTTAGTCATCCTTTTTTGGGGTAATTTAGTAGCTTATTTCCTAAATATCATTTTAATTTTATGCTTTTGTAGGCTTGGTTGTTGTTATTTTATGTTATGTTTTTATTATTATAAACTTATGCTTTATTTTGTGTTATGTTCATATTATGTTTGACAAAATTACAAACTTATGTTATATGTCATGTTTTGTTTTATTTTATTTATGTTTGGTTATTTTTATTATCTATGTGTTGTTATTATAACTAATGATTTAGTTATGTATTGTGTTTTAACTTGATGACTAGTAGTATTATTATTATTATAACTAATGTTATGTTTTATTTTGTTTTGTAGGTGTAGCCCGAGCCCACCTTTGGTGCAGCCCTCTCCAACTTGGTGCAACTAGCCCACTTCCAAGAATCCATGCCGAGCCTCTCCTTCAAGTGCAGCTCAAGCCCAAGTTCAACTAGCATGTGGCCGGCCACCTTTTGGAGCAGCTATTGAAGCAACCCGAGCCCATGATGGAGTAGCCAACACAAGCAAACCGAGCCCATTGAAGCCCAACAAAGCCTCCTCCATGTGGCCGGCCACCTTATTTCCTTGCCACCTCATTTTCTCTCTCTCTCATCATCATTGCATGCATGCATTATTCTCCCCCTTTGGCCGGCCACCCCACTCTCTTTTCCTTTTTTTTATTTCTTTATTCCACATTCATTCCCCCTCCCCATTTTATATTTTCCATGTCATCCCCATAAATTAAATACAATGCATGTAGCCTTCTCTCTCCCCTTCATTAAATATCATGCATGAACTTTTCCCCCTCCTATGGCCGGCCACCCCTTGGTCTCCCCCTATTCTAGATGCTTCCCTCCTCTCCTATAAAAGGAACCCAAGTCTAAAGCTTAAGAGGTTGGATTGAGAGTGGGCTTTTGGAGATAGTTTTGGAGAGTTTCAATTCAAGAGAGTTTATTGTAATTTTCTAGTTTGTTTTATTTCTTGTAATCTCATTTTTGTTAGTAATATAGTCTTGCTCTTTTTATTATCGTGTACTCCTTTTCCTTTTATTATAAGTAATATGAAGTCTTCTCCTTCTCTTATTATCGTTTTCTTTTCCGTCATGCGTAGCTAATTTTCTCTTAGCATTTGATCATGAGGATCCATGATTTGAAATGAGAATTATTTTTATTCCATAGTTTTACTTTTGCCAAATTCTACTCGGTCCTTCTTTGAATATTATTTCGTCGACTCCGTATTTCCGGTATACGGTAGTAGGCTTATGATCTCATATTCGAGTAGCCGAGAGGCTCGTGAATGTGAAAGATCACTCAAAGAAGGAAGGAGTTGAACGCAACCCTAGAGATAGGGCGACGTAAATCTTCCGGATTGGAGTCAAATCCAATAGTGCGGATCACTTCGATAATGCAACTTTAGGCTTCTTTGGTTTGTAAAGAGATTTCGATCAAAGAGTCTATAAGTTAGGAGGCCTAATGCTCTAGCGAGATTTTGTCTCATTTTCGGATCCGTCACGGCCGAGTTGGATTTGCAAATTTAAAACTATGCCCTTTTATTTTCTCATTTCATTTCATGGTGAATCAATGATCAAATGCTAGCCTTTTTTATATAAGTTTTCGTCTCGCAATTTATCGTTCATTTTACTTAAAAAATTCTCAAAATCCAACTATTTTCCGGTAGGATAATATTTCAAGCGTGAGTAGCAGTAATTGACAACCCCGTGTTTAAATACGACCTTGGTACTACAATTCGACAGGTACGCTTGCCTGTTCGGGTTTAGCCCATCAATTTTTTGGCGCCGTTGTCGGGGAGTTTTCTCGTCAATATTTTGAAAACGCTTGCGCTATTACTTCTACAAAAAAATCATATATTTAAATATTTATAATCAACCCACTTCACTTTATTTCTACCCCACCTAAATTCTCTCGAAAAGGGTAAGGAGCTTTAAGCGCCACCATTTTACCTAGTACCGGGCGAACCCTTCACCGGGTAGTCCTCGGGAAGTTCGAGAGCTAAGCCGTAAAAAAAATCTATTCAAAAAAAAAAATCCTTTCTTCTCTTTTTCTTTCTTTTTCAAGTTTTCTTTTTCATTCTCCTTCGTCTTCTTTGCTAGTGCATGACCCGAGCGAATCCGTCGCTACTTGTTGATTTGGACCCGAAAATCGAACGCTCCTTTCGGAGACAACTACGATTCAGGGCTTCCACTTCTCAAATAGCGGTTGAGGATTCCTACGAGGATTGTAATTTTAATTCTGAGATGGGAGACCCTAACCCTGGAATGGCTCAGCAAAGGACTATGTCCGATTATGCTCGACCCAACATGGAAGGGACAGAGACAAGTATTGTTCAACCTGCGATTGCGAACAATAACTTCGAGCTTAAGCCTAGCATCATACAAATGGTGCAGCAATATGTACAGTTCGACGGATTACAAGATGAAGATCCGAACTTGCATATTGCTAATTTTCTTGAAATCTGTGACACCTTTAAAATCAATGGTGTCTCAGACGATGCTATAAGGCTAAGACTTTTCCCCTTCTCCCTAAGAACCAAAGCCAAATAGTGGTTGAGTTCTCTTCCAAGAGGATCAATCACTACTTGGAACATTTTAACTGAAAAATTTCTTTCTCGTTATTTCCCCCCCGCTAAAACTGCTAAGCTGCGAAATGATATAACTTCATACTCTCAAATTGATTCTGAGACCCTCTATGACACTTGGGAGAGGTTCAAAGAGCTTTTGAGAAGATGCCCACATCATGCTCTGCCTGTATGGTTACAGGTTCAGACATTTTATAATGGGCTAAATCAAGAAACTAAGCAGATGATAGATGCCGCTTCCGCTGGTTCTTTAGACCGCAAAACTCTGGAAGACGCTCTTGAGCTTATCGATGACATGGCGATGAACACTTATCAGTGGAATTCGTCTAAGTCTCGCCCATCTAAACCTGCAAAAATTTTTGAAGTGGATTCGGTGACCCAACTGGCGATGCAAGTGGAAATGCTAAACAAGAAGATCTCGGAGATGACTGCTCCCTCCGCCGCTAAGGTATTTGAAAATGCTACTGCCGCCGAGCAGGTGGATTATCTGGGGAACATACCCAGGCCTGCTCAAAATAATTCTGCAAACAATTTTTCTGCTTTTTTGAACTTTTCTTCTCCTCCTGGTTTTAATGCTGCTACGAATTCATATCATCCTGGATGGCGTAACCATCCTAATTTCTCATGGAGTAATAACGCTAACGCCATACGCCCACCGCACGATTTTACACCACCACCACCGCAACAAAATTTTCAAAAACCTTCCTCTTTGGAAGAGATCCTCGCTAAATATATAAGCTCGAACGATGCCACTATTAGAAATTTAACAGGATCAATGAAAAACTTAGAAAATCAGGTCGGCCAACTCGCCAAGGCTTTTTATGAGAGACCACCTGGAACTCTTCCCTCGAACACTGAGCCTAACCCAAGGGAACACGCAAATGCGATTTCCCTTCGGAGCGGTAAGGTTGTTAACGAGCCCACCACAAGGGAAGAGCCAAGGGTGATTGTCCCTCCTATTTTTACCCCCACGGAAAGTGATAACTTAAATCTTGAGAATGAAAAATCTATTTTTGAAAAAGAAAAAAAATATGACTGTTTTTACTGATTCTGAAAAAGAAAAAAATAATTTTCAAAGTGATGCTCCTGTTATTATAAAGGAATTTCCGCCACCTCCTTATCCGGCTAGACTTAGGAAAGAAAAACTAGACGATCAGTTTCAACGCTTTCTTGAAATATTTAAACAAATCCACATTAATTTGCCATTTCATGAAGCGCTTAGGCTCTGTTTGGCGGAGCGTTAGAAGGGCAGTCCACCGCATATTTGCAATAAGCTCCGCCAAACAACGAAATATAGGACCTACTGCTGCCGACGCCCCCGCTGTCCTGGCGTGATTAATTAGCGATCCGGAGTCGTGAAAAATAATCACGACTCCGGAATCGCGCTGATCCTCCACAACCTACCGCGATTCCCTTTCCCCTCGACTCCACGCGATTCTCTTCGACCGACGACGCCCCGCCGCCGCCTCGCAGATCTTCCCCCCTCCGCAGACGATTCGCCCCGGCAACTTCTTCCTGCACCTTCTTCCTCGAGCCGGCGTAGTTCTTCCCCCCTCCGCAGACAAATCGACCCGGCAACTTCTTCCTGCACCTTCTTCCTCGATTCGTCGCCGCCTCGCAGATCTTCCCCCCTCCGCAGACGATTCGTTCACGTTTGCTGACGAATCGAGCCGGCGTAGTTCTTCCTCGCAGATCTTCCCCCCTCCACCGACGAATCGACCCGGCGCCCTCTTCCTGCACCTTCTTCCTGCACTTTCGAGGTCGGCCCTTCTTCCAGCACCTTCTTGGCTTCTTCTCCACCGCAGGTTTTCTTCCCCTCAATTTCTTGGTTATTTTGCATTTTAGGGTTTCTAGATTTGCGATTTGAGATCTATGGAACCCTTCCCTCTTCTCCACAGGCAGTAGCATTGTCAAGAAGACACATTTGGGTTTCAGATCTGATCTATCCTGAAATCTATCCTGAAATCTGCCCTAGATTTCTCTTGCCTAGCATTGTCAAAAAAGGTATAAAGTGTTTCAGATCTTCAATTTTTTCAGATATGTGTTTGTAAATTACTGTGTGTTTGTAAATTACTGTGTGTTTGTACATTATTGTGAACGCTAGCTTGTGTATTGTAGCATTTGCGCTTATTTAATTTTTTAACGTAGATGGGCAAATCAAAAGATGGTGGGATTTGTGCAAATTGGGAGCACAACATGTTATGTTATTTTGTGATCTTTGTATCCGGGAGATCGATTTAGGAAATAGACCTACTACTCATTTCAATAAGGAAGGGTGGGGCAATCTAATGAAAAACTTCAAGGAGCGCACGTGTTTTGACTATAGTCGTGCACAAATGAAAAACAAGTGGGATCAATTAAAACGTGATTGGAAACTATGGCGCGAACTCAAAAGAGGTGAGACGGGCCTTGGTTGGAACCCTATAAAACGCACTATAGACGCTTCTGATGATTGGTGGAAAGAAAGAATTGAGGTTAGCTAATATTATTTTGTTTTTCTTCAAACATATGGACAATTTGTTAGATGTTATAGTTATTTTTATTTTGCTTTCAAATTATAGATGATCCCAAATGCCAAGAAATTTCATTTTGGTGGAATACCTCCAGAGCTTGAAGAAAAATTAGAGAAAATGTTCAGTTTAGTTGTTGCTACCGGAGAAAACGTTTGGATGCCATCTTCTGGAGAGCTGCCCTCTATTTTCTCACAACCTGACAATATGTTTGAAGAGGTTGAGGAAATCAACGAAAGCAATAACACGCAGTCAAATCCAGGTGAAGATATTAATTCAGCTCCACCTGGCCAAAGCTCACAAAGTGGAGTAGCACAAAATAGAAAAAGAAAGGGGAAGAGGCAGGAGACAGGAACCAAACACATCATGTTAGCTCATGTTGATAAATTGTTTTCATCTTCAGAAAGTATAATGCAGCGGGTTACGACACCAATTGTTCCGCCAAGTATTTATCTGCTGCGAGAGGCAATTCAAGAACTTGAGAAATATCCTGAAATCTTCGAGGACCGCCTGCTATACCATTTTGCTACTGTTCACTTTCAAACTCCAGTTAATCGGGTGACCTTTCTAAGTATCCCAGAGGATAGAAGGGTGGAATGGCTGAAGACGCACTACATGAATTCAAATATTTGATATTTACTTTTCTGTTTAGGAATAGTTGCTTGTTTTTGTCACCTTATATGCTTTTGATGACATTCTCGTACTACGGCAAACATGTTTCAGCTTTGATGATCATCTTTGATGTTACTTTTGGTGTTTTGGACATTTTATTAGATCTTATTTATATATTGCATCGCCGTAATTGTTGTTATTTCATATTTTTAGGCCAGTAGAATGTCTGCTGTGAATGTTGATGATGATGTTTCTATTGATGATGATGATGATTTGGTGATACAACATTGTGCTACCCATCAGCATGATTGTGCTCAATTTGTTACACTATTAAGATCGAGCGTATGTGTCATCAACGACTACCTATCGTTGTTTTGTGATAAGACGCCTTGCATGACATCATCACAAACCGGTCATAGATGGCTTCGTGAATTGTTTGGGGGACATCCACGAAGGTTTCACAATATGTTTCGAATGACCAAAGTAATCTTCTTTGATTTGTTAGCATTGCTGGAACAAGAGCATGGTTTAAAAGGAACACAAAGGACACTGGCTAGCGAGGTGTTGGCAATAACAATTTACATTTTGGGTCACAACGAAACTTTCAGAAAATCAGGTGAACGATTCCAGCATTCCACTGAAACCTTAAGTCGGTTGTTTATGATCGGTCTACAGGCCCTGACTAATTTATCCATGCATAACATTGCTCCCACCGACCGACATTTTCGTTCAATTCCTGGGCACATCCAAAATGATGAACGATATATGCCATTTTTTAAAGATTGCATTGGAGCAATCGATGGTACACATGTTGATGCTCGTATAGCCGTTGAAAATCAAGTGCCTTATATTGGTCGTCATGGCAGCACGACTCAAAATGTAATGGCGGTTTGCGATTTCAATATGTGCTTTACATATGTTGTTCCTGGTTGGGAAGGCTCTGCACATGACACACGCATATATCATCGTACTGTAAGGGACCCACAAAGTAAATTTCCATTTCCCCCGGAAGGTGCGTACCAACATTTATTTATTTATTTTGTTTAATTTAAAGAATATAAATTTTTCAATTGTTTAAATTTTTTAATAACTTATTGAAGGTAAATATTATCTTGTCGATGCTGGTTATCCTATGGAAAAAGGGCTATTGAAACCTTACCCGGAAACAAGATATCATTTACCGGACTTTGCTCGAGGAAATCGTCCAATTGAAGGTCGACGTGAAATATTTAATAAAGCACACTCTTCTCTACGCAGCGTGATCGAACGAAGTTTTGGTGTGTGGAAGAAAAAATGGGCCATACTAAGCAAAATGCCTCAGTTTGAATTCCCAAAACAGTGTGTCATTGTGGTGGTTACGATGTCACTTCATAACTTTATCAGAAGACATCCATCCCGATCAGACCCAGAGTTTGATGTATGCGACGAAAACGAAAGTTTCATTCATCCAGAGGCATATGAGTTGCGACCAAACAATCGTCCAAGAACTATGGATCCAAATCCTAACAGTGCACCATCTTCATTTGAAGGGACAGGAGCTACTCAAATGACCAATATCAGGGAATACATTACAGATCAACTCACGCAATATCACAGGTAAACTACATGATTATGTTTATAATTGTAAAGCCCGCTACAAAATTCCTGATATTGGTATTTATTCTTGATGTGCAGTTAACGAGCGATGATTGAGGGACAAGTTTCATCAGCATGACGGTCCACGATTATGCTTTTTAACAATGAAAAACTCTTTTGAGAACTATCTCTTACTCTGTAGTATTGTTATTGGACACTTAAAATGAATTAAGTTTTAATATGTTCGTTTTGTACCAATTGTTGCTTGTGTTTAAAATTTGAAAAATAAATTGTGTACCGCACAGTTGTTTTACCAAACAGCTCCGCCAAACAGAGCCTTAAACAGCTTCTCCGTTTGAAACAGTTCTGCAAAAGCTGTGCATCCAAACAGTTTCACAGATTCTGCCACCACTCTGCTGAACAGCTGATTATTCCACCACTGCTTCCCACCACTGCTTCTGCAGTCGCTGCAGCTGAGCCAAACAGAGCCTTAGTCAAATGCCAAAGTACGCAAAATATCTGAAAGATTTATTAACAAACAAGACGAAATTGGAAAATTTATCGCATGTAACGTTAAATGAAGAATGCTCGGCGGTCGTTAAAAACTATACTCTTCCTAAAAAGATAAACGATCCGGGTAGTTTTTCCATTCCTTGCGTCTTTGGTGATCTTTTTGTTAAACACGCGTTAGCGGATCTAGGAGCGAGCATCAATTTGATTCCTTTTTCTTTATTCAAAAAGCTAGGTTTGGGCACTCTCAGCCCTACACGCATGAGTATACAGTTAGCCGATCGTTCGATTAAGTATCCGTTAGGTGTTGTTGAGCATGTGCTAGTGAAGGTCGACAAATTCATCTTCCCGATGGATTTTGTCATTCTCAATATTGAAGAGGACATCGAGGTCCCTCTTATCCTTGGTCGTCCCTTCCTAGCCACCGCTCGCGCAATCATAAATGTGAGTGACGGAAAACTTTTTCTGCATGTAGGAGATGAGGAAGTCGCATTTGATATTAACAAATCTATGAAAAACTCTTTACAAAATGATGATTCTTGCTTTTTCATTGATGACTTAAAAGAAGACTCCTATATTTCTCCACATGATTTTCCTTCTTCTTTTTCTGAAATTTCTTCAAATGATTTCGAAGGCACGGTTATGTCCGTACAAACTATTTTTGAAAATGAAACTGATTTTAAACAAAAGAATCTTGAAAATTTTACTTTTGAAAAAGACGAAAATTTGAACAACTATTTTGATAAACCACCCGATCTTGAAACAAACATATATCACGATAAGAACTATCGCCACCATAAAATTTTTAAACCAGGCGATCAAGTTCTTCTTTTAAATTCACGTTTACGTATTTTCTTTGGAAAATCTAAATCTCGTTGGTCTGGACCGTTTACGGTCAAGGATGTTTTTTCTGATGGAACTGTGTTACTTTCGCACCCCGATAAGGGGGATTTTAAAGTGAATGACCATAGACTCAAGCTCTATTTTTCTAATGATTCTGTGACTCCTGCAAAGGAGACTCTTCTTTTGGACTCTTAGCTTATTATTTTTTTATGGACATTTTTATTTCTGGACATTTTTATTATTATGAAACTCTTTTATTCGGACTTTGAACTGTTGTAATAAAAAAACATTATCGGGCATCTGCCCATGGACTCTTTTTTTTCTTTTATTTTGCTCTTTCTACCGGAGGCCAATCAAGTCCATGATCGTGGTCGCCGCTCCGCCACTGCTAATATCAAATGGATCAAGTCATACCTGCTGACGATCAAGTACTCTACAAAGCAAGCATGGGGGAGCGACATCCGCCTTCGTCTTACGAACCCGGGGAAGTCCTGTTCTTTTTATTTACTTATTTTCCTGCATTTTTTTCTTTTTCTCTTCTTCTTAGTCCCCTTCTCTTTTTCTTTATGTTTTCTTCATTGAGGGCAATGAAGAATTTAAGCATGGGGGGGGGTCTAGTTTCTTTTGGTCTTTTCTTTCTGTTTTTCTTCTTTCAAAAGAAAAAAATATTATGTTTTAAATTAGTATAGTATTTTATGTCATCAAAATCCAAAATCCAAAAAAATTATAAAATATAAAACCCAAAATAATTAGAAAAAAAAAAGAAAACTAAAAAAAAGTGTGCTAAAATCGATTTGAAAAACAAAATCTAAAATTATTTCTATCTTCATTTTTATGTTGCTTCTAGTGATGTGTAGGCCCATGCGGTTTTTATAGTTCTATATAGATTACTTTGAAAATATTTTCTAAACTTATCATTTTAGCATAGTTTAGTTCTACTTTTTCTTTTTCTTAAATATAGGCATCCGTTTTTTACGATATAAGTTAGCAATTTGTAGTTACGTCTCTTTATTCGGTTAATTGCTTATGAATGGTTGCTAGGTATCATTTGCTCTTTTTCATTTGCGGGGTAGTCTTTCTTGGTGTCTAGAACTTGTACCAAGCTACTCTCGAAGCATTTGCGCCGTTTTTACGTTCTTTAGAAATGATTTAGGCCACCATTTGAATAGTTTGAGCTTTTCATGCCCACCAAAAACAAAACCCTTGCAGAACAATTTTGGGTCTTTTTTTTTTTTTTTGGTTTTAGCTCCACCTTTCATTTCATGATGTTCACCAAAGCCAAATACCTTTCCTATTTTTGCACTATAAATTTGAGCTTAAAAATTATTTTTGTGGGAAGGGTATTATTTTTTAAATGAATAGGAAATTCTCAAGCTTATTTTTGGGAGCTTTCTTATCAAATGTTATTCAAAAAGAAAAAAAAAATTTGAGAAAGAAAAATGAAAAAATCTCAAGCTTATTCTCAAGCTTAGTTTTGTAGTTTCATATTGGAGAAATGACATACTTGTTATTTCTCATTTTTACTATGCTTTATTTATTTTTGAGCTCACCTTGGTTTAGTGCCTAAAACCTTCATGTTTATCTTTGATTCCACTTCCTAATCATTTACCTAAGCCAAGTTTTAATGCCTAGTCGAAGTCCTAATGATCTTAGAACTTAAATTCGCGTAGTGGAGAAAGTGTGAACGTACAAGCCTGTGGCCACCATCATTGATGGATTTCTTTGGAGGTTATCTTGGAGTGTTTTAGGGTTAATGTTTATCTAGCAACCTAGTATTTTGTTAATGCGCCGTTTATTTAGAACCTCTACTTTTGTTTTCCTTATTTTCATTTATTTTGGATGCCTTGTTTTTAAGATTTAGAAATTAGTAGACTTTTCTTATATTTTAATGAGATTTTTAGGTTTCAATTTTCAAATTTTCTATTGTGCACTTCTCACCCCACTAGTTGATAATATGAATATTAGGATAGTTTAATTTTTCATGTTTTGTTTTTCTTAACTTTGGAACTTAAAAAATATATATCTTTTGCTTTCTTTTTGCTTCTCCCTAGTTTTTATTTCTATTTGCTTGAGGGCAAGCAAATGTCTAAGCATGGGGGAGTTTGATGATTAGTCTTAGTCATCCTTTTTTGGGGTAATTTAGTAGCTTATTTCCTAAATATCATTTTAATTTTATGCTTTTGTAGGCTTGGTTGTTGTTATTTTATGATATGTTTTTATTATTATAAACTTATGTTTTATTTTGTGTTATGTTCATATTATGTTTGACAAAATTACAAACTTATGTTATATGTCAGGTTTTGTTTTATTTTATTTATGTTTGGTTATTTTTATTATCTATGTGTTGTTATTATAACTAATGATTTAGTTATGTATTGTGTTTTAACTTGATGACTAGTAGTATTATTATTATTATAACTAATGTTATGTTTTATTTTGTTTTGTAGGTGCAGCCCGAGCCCACCTTTGGTGCAGCCCTCTCCAACTTGGTGCAACCAGCCCACTTCCAAGAATGCATGCCGAGCCCCTCCTTCAAGTGCAGCTCAAGCCCAAGTTCAACTAGCATGTGGTCGGCCACCTTTTGGAGCAGCTATTGAAGCAACCCGAGCCCATGATGGAGCAGCCAACACAAGCAAACCGAGCCCATTGAAGCCCAACAAAGCCTCCCCCATGTGGCCGGCCACCTTATTTCCTTGCCACCTCATTTTCTCTCTCTCTCATCATCATTGCATGCATGCATTATTCTCCCCCTTTGGCCGGCCACCCCACTCTCTTTTCCTTTTTTTTATTTCTTTATTCCACATTCATTCCCCCTCCCCATTTTATATTTTCCATGTCATCCCCATAAATTAAATACAATGCATGTAGCCTTCTCTCTCCCCTTCATTAAATATCATGCATGAACTTTTCCCCCTCCTATGGCCAGCCACCCCTTGGTCTCCCCCTATTCTAGATGCTTCCCTCCTCTCCTATAAAAGGAACCCAAGTCTAAAGCTTAAGAGGTTGGAT
The DNA here is from genome assembly GCA_039513925.1 of Platanthera zijinensis. Classification (NCBI taxonomy): domain Eukaryota; kingdom Viridiplantae; phylum Streptophyta; class Magnoliopsida; order Asparagales; family Orchidaceae; genus Platanthera; species Platanthera zijinensis. The sequence goes on from CM077081.1 coordinate 94,142,141, forward strand.
TGAGAGTGGGCTTTTGGAGATAGTTTTGGAGAGTTTCAATTCAAGAGAGTTTATTGTAATTTTCTAGTTTGTTTTATTTCTTGTAATCTCATTTTTGTTAGTAATATAGTCTTGCTCTTTTTATTATCGTGTACTCCTTTTCCTTTTATTATAAGTAATATGAAGTCTTCTCCTTCTCTTATTGTCATTTTCTTTTTCGTCATGTGTAGCTAATTTTCTCTTAGCATTTGATCATGAGGATCCATGATTTGAAATGAGAATTATTTTTATTCCATAGTTTTATTTTTGCCAAATTCTACTCGGTCCTTCTTTGAATATTATTTCGTCGACTCCGTATTTCCGGTATACGGTAGTAGGCTTATGATCTCATATTCGAGTAGCCGAGAGGCTCGTGAATGTGAAAGATCACTCAAAGAAGGAAGGAGTTGAACGTAACCCTAGAGATAGGGCGACGTAAATCTTCCGGATTCGAGTCAAATCCAATAGTGCAGATCACTTCGATAATGCAACTTTAGGCTTCTTTGGTTTGTAAAGAGATTTCGATCAAAGATTCTATAAGTTAGGAGGCCTAATGCTCTAGCGAGATTTTATCTCATTTTCGGATCCGTCACGGCCGAGTTGGATTTGCAAATTTAAAACTATGCCCTTTTATTTTCTCGTTTCATTTCATGGTAAATCAATGATCAAATGCTAGCCTTTTTATATAAGTTTTCGTCTCGCAATTTATCGTTCATTTTACTTAAAAAATTCTCAAAATCCAACTATTTTCCGGTAGGATAATATTTCAAGCGTGCGTAGCAGTAATTGACAACCCCGTGTTTAAATACGACCTTGGTACTACAATTTGACAGGTACGCTTGCCTGTTCGGGTTTAGCCCATCAGGCGCCGATCGGATTTCTGCAATAGCACAGTCAACTGGCTCGCTTCCTTCAAGTGAGATGTGGAAACTGTTCCCCTCTGTATGGTGAGGCTTTTAGAAGCATCAGTTGGGGAAGGAGAAGGGCCTAACACTAATGGCCATCAATGGCCATTAAAGGAGATTTTTGGCCATGGCATGGGGGGTGAACCTGGCTCAATTTGGCCGAAAAACAACTAGAAACTCCTCCTCTTCCCCAGAGGAGTTGAATCCAGCAATAAAGTGTGGCCCTTGGCTTCCCTATTTCATGGATGGCCTTCTCCCTCACTTTCTCTCTCCTCCATTAAAGGGGCAAAATGGATTTTTCTCTCTCCTTGTCATCAAGGCTGATTTTGATCTCTCCTCCAACCTATTGGCACCCCACTAACTCATATTAATAATAAAAATGAGGTTAGCCCAAGTGGGGGAAATGGGTTTGAGCTTGGGTTAGCCCATTTGGGCTAATTTGACCTAACACTAGAGTAGAGTTGACCTTGGTCAACATGACCATTTGGGTTGACTCAAATGGGTCCTTGGTGACCCATTGGTCTCCCCTAAGGTCAAAGAAGACTTGGGTAGGGTTGGTTGGGCAACTTGAGGGTCAATTGACCCTTAGTTAGGGCATTTTGACCTTTTTGGGGCTAGGGTTTACTTGGGTAAACTTAGCCTCTTTGGTTGACCCCCAATGGGTCCATGGAAACCCGTTGGCCTCCCTTAGGGCTTGGGAAGGTTTAGGTGGGTCCCTTTGGCCAAGGGGAGGTCAGTTGATCTTATATGAGCTTAGTTTGACCTGATTAGGGTTTGGGTTGACTTTCGTCAACTTGACCATTTTAGTTGACCCTAATGGGTCCCTATAGCTCTAATGGACCCTCTAACAGGTTAGTGATGTTGTGGTGAGGTCATGGTGTCATGGTGAAGCCCTATGGTCATCCCTAAGCTAGTAATTGGAATTCTACTATTTGCAGACCAGGGTGGTTCACATACTAACTCCCTAGTTCACCCCATCCTTTTGACACTTCTTAGGGTTTTTTCATGACCCAGTTATGAAAAAACCATCCTAGGGGCCTAGAAGTCTAAGGGATGCTAAGAATCCCAATACATAAAAATAAAAATTTCGTACTCGAAATTCAAGTTAAGCCTACGGGGTTTAAAGTATGAGAAGTAAAATCTAACATCTCGAGAGGTTTATAGGGAATACCTGATGTGAAAAGCTCTGGGTATCTTTGCTGCATCAAGTCCTGTGGCTCCCACAGGTGCTCCTCTTGTCCATGATTCCTCCATAAGACCTTGACCAGCGGAACCTTCTTGCGTCGCAAGACCCGCATCCCAGTATCGTCTATCTTGATCGGCTCTAGGTGCACCGATCGTTCAGAAGCTATAGGCCCATCTATCATCGTAATCTGTTGCTTCGGCCGAAGTATAGATCTCCTGAGGGAGGAGACGTGGAAGACATCATGCAAACCCGCTAGCTCTGGCGGCAGCTCCAGTCTGTACACCAAGGGACTGATCCACTCCAGGATCCTTTAAGGCCCCATGTATCTCGGACTGAGCTTCTCCCGACCACGCACCCACGAGACTCCATGCATCGTTCGTATCTTTAGAAACACTCAGTATCCTATCTTGAACTCTACCTGACAGTGCCGAGCATCGTAATACTTAGTCTGCCTGCTCTAGGCCTCCAACATCCTGTATCGAATCAACCGCACCTGAGCATCTGTATCCTCGACAAACTCTGAGCCAAGTGCCTTCGGATCCTCATCCTGGATCCAAGACAAAGGATTCCTGCATCTCCGCCCGTATAAAGCCTCATAAGGGGCCATGTCGATGCTGGACTGGTGGATGTTATTGTACGAGAACTCGATCAATGGTAGCTGCCTCTCCCATGGCTCCCCGCGGTCCAGTATGCAAAGACGTAACAAATCCTCCAGTGTCTGATTGGTGCGCTCTGTCTGTCCAACTGTCTAAGGGTGGAATGCGGTACTGAATGTCAACCAGGTCCCAAAATAGGCCTGGACCGACCTCCACTCCTTAGACGTAAATCATCCATCACGATCGGACACTATCATCCTCGACACTCCATGGTATCGGACGAAATGCTCTACAAACCTCTGCACCAATTCACCCACTGAAGCGTCCTTCCTGATCAGTAGAAATCTAGCCACCTTCGTTAGTCAGTCGACGATCACCCATATTGAGTCATTCCCCGCATGTGACCGAGGAAGACCATGTATGAAATCCATGGCGATATCGTCAAACTTCTACTTCGACACCGGAAGTGGCTGCAACAACCCGGTCGGACACTTACACTCGGCCTTTACTAACTGACAGGCCTCACAATGGCTCACACAGTACGTGATGTCCCTCTTCATGCCCGGCCAGTACATCGTCCTCTTCAGGTCGGCCGTCATCTTGGTGATGCCCGGGTGCATTGAGTACCTACTACAGTGAGCCTCGGTCATAATGTCCTCCCGAATCTTGCCCCCAACTAGTATGTACACCCGTCCTCTAAAGCATATCAACACATCTCTCTCTGTATACTCCCCGGTCTTGCCTGCCGCCAAGGCCCTGAATACTGGATCCAACTTGTCATCCCTTCTCTACTCAGCCCTGATGCGATCTCGAATGTTATCAGTAGTGCTCATTGCGGACAGATACTCCTCATAAAGACACCAAGGTAATCTGTATATCCTCCATCATCAGTACTAGCTCCATGACCATCAATTGGGACTCTGATCCTGAAGTGGTATCCCTCCGGCTCAGTGCGTCCGCCACCACATTCGTCGGGGAATTCCACCCATCGCCTCTGGTGGACATTCAACTCCTTCTGTGTATCCATATATTTCAAGTTCTTGTGATCCGAAAATATGTCGCAGTGCACCCCATAGAGGTAATGCTGCCAAATCTTCAGAGAGAACACCACTGCCCCCATCTCCAAGTCATGGACAGGGTAGTTCTACTCGTTCTTATTCAGCTGACGGGAGGAGTATGTTATCACATGTCCATGCTGCATCAGTACAACACCCATCCCCTGAAATGACGCATCAGTATACACCTGGAAGCCTTCCTTGCCAGGCAGAAGAGCGAGGATAGGGGCCGACGTAAGCTGACCTTTCAACTCCTGGAAGGCCATCTCACACTACGGCGTCCAAATGAACGGAGTGTCCTTCGTAAAGGAAATCAGTGGAAGGGCTATCTGAGAGAATCCCTGTACAAACTTCCGGTAATACCCGGCCAATCCCAGAAAACTTCGGACATCCGTGGTCGTCTTCAACTACGGCCAGTCTCGCACTTCCTGAATCTTCGCGGGATCTACTATCAATCCTGCCCCCTGATGATGTGTCCTAAAAAGGCAACCTCCGTTAGCTAAAATTGGCACTTGCTGAACTTGGCATATATGTAACAACCCGACCCGTTAAATAACATATAATAGAAGGTTCAGCCGGGACCCCACACTATATGCCACAAACAGACGGTGAGGTCACAGGTTAATACCAAAATACCATCGCACCCTAACACAGAGCATTCTAGCGGAAGATTATAAGTTGCACGAACTCAAACCATGAATGTCCACTACTATATAAATACCACATTTATATAAACACCAGGAATGTATACAACTCAAACGCTCATGGCCTTAAGGCCTTACAAGTTTCTCTTTATAAAATATGATTTCATACATCGGCACGCAGGCCAGCCACACATGAAATCCAATACTTCGCACGACCTTCAATGGCCTACCAGAAGCAGCAACAAGGGCTTCAGCCCGTTCAATCCAAGTCAGCCCGCAACACCTATATATGGACGTCCATCCCATGGGTAAAAAACAAAGCAACGGTCAGCATTCAGCTGACCAATTATAACGACCCTACCCCTTACCAGGGGCAGTTATTTCTTCCCTTCATGCACAATATATATTTAAATCACACACAACATCACAAATGCCGGCCTCTGTGCCAGGCGCTCCGTGCACTCAGGGCACGATTATGGTGTACCGAACTCCTCAAGGTTCCACCATCGATTCGAAGTGTTTAGCTTGTTGGCCGGGTATAAGCCTCCAAACACACGTCGGTGACCTCACGTACCCGACTAACGCAGAGGCAATCACCTCATGGCAACTGTAAGCACTATCAGTCGCCCTACCCAAGTAGTGTAACAAGCCTAGGGAAATCGCCCTGCTGCATTGCCACCAATCGACCGCTCACCTGATCCTACCACTGAACTTGTTGGACATGGGCATCAGCCTCCAAACACACGTCGGAGACCTCTCGCGCCCACCCACTCAGAGGTGTCAGCAATCCATCTCATAGCACCGGCACACAGTGCCGCTTTCCAATCCATCAACCAGCTCGTGTTGAGCATCCAACCAAAGGAGCTACGTAAAGCATCCTTCTCACAATTCAAAAGCGTCCTCACCTTCTCCGCAGGTTAACCGATTTATACATGGATTCTTCTCCGGTTCGCAGCATCACCAATCCAGACTACCAGTCTAGATGGGCTTCACACAGCATGCATATTCCGTACTACACCATTCTGGATCTAGATGCAGACTCAACTGTTGGAATCGCTTACGCTTTCCACCTCTTGGTGGAGGATCCCATGCACATGCATAAAGTAGGACTTCACTTGTCCAAGAAGGAGATCGTTACCCTTGACGATCGCTTCAGAGCCATGGAGAAACTAGCCGGATGGAAATCACCACGACGGCCTTGCCTCCACAACGCTAGCTTCGGATCTCGAGTCGCACTGCTGAAGCTCCACCGATGGCTGGAAAGCTTCTTCTTATCTTCCTCCAAGCTCTCCCTTCTCTTTAGCTTAGAAAGAGAGTGATCCTTAGTATACTGAGAACTTCATCTCAGTCCACGGCCTTATCCCTGCAGGAATAGGCTTGGACCACAGGATCTAAGTAAAAGGAATTGAACGACCTTGATCTCCCCCCAATAACTATTTTTGGGCTGACACGGCCTATGAAACGTTCGTTTCATAGGCCGTGTTCCCTAAGCGGCTAGGGAACCGACTCAATCTTGACCAGAACACGGGTTCAAACACGCCCGTGTCAAGCCCTAACACGCCCGTGTTAGTTGGTACACGCTCGTGTTGAGGGGCGTGTTCCCCTATCGATACAGAACCAACTCCTTGAGAAGGACACGGCTAAAGCACACGCCCGTGTCCTTAGTCGTGTGCCAAACATGCCCCTATGACATGCCCATGTCATAGGCCGTGTTCTTCACTCAACGCCACTCAACGCCACCCAGTTTCCAACCCGAGCAGGACACGCCCTAGGACACGCTCGTGTCCCAGGCAGTGTTGCCTCTCAACGTCTGTGGACTTCAATTTTTTCAGGCTCTAACGACACAGCCGAGTACCCAGAGCTGGACACGCCCTGGGACACGCCCTGAGACATCCCTGTGTCCTAGGCCGTGTCACCCAGCCTGAACTCCATATTGAAATTTGGGGTGTTACAATCCTCCCCTCCTTACAGAAATTTCGTCCCGAAATTTAGCATAATGTAGAGACCAACATAACCACTCCGTTGCAATAAAATAAAGACGATCCGGGTTACGAGCTTAGAGGGTTCAGCCTGTCTCGCCCCACGGCATCGCACCAATACAAGTGTTTTCACAAACACATAAACATACCATATGCACAAAGTACAACACAAAAGCAATAAAGTGCACACCACCTTATTTCCGCCCATCCGCGTCTCTTAGCAGCTTCTTGACAGCCTCTTGCAACTCCAGGTTAAACACTCGAGGCTGTTGAACTTCATGATATGAGCTTTGCGGCTCCTGCACTTCGAGATTGTACACTCGCGGTTGCGCCCGGGATGCAGATGCTTCTGCCACTGCCTTACCCTTTTCCTCATAGGACGCGCCTGTATTTTGCTCACTCTTTGATGGGCCTTTCCAACAGTAACGGGCTACATGCCCCTACTTTCCACAAGTGAAACAGGTGCGCGACTCAATACATCATTGACCAAACGTCGCGCCCGAAGCAACATCCGAAGACGTTTGTTCAGCGGGCCTGAACCTCTTCTTATCCTGTTTCCTAAACTCCGATTGTTCGGACTGCAGAACTTTGAACTCCGAATTTTACACTGCTAAGTTCTTCTTGTCCCGCACCCGTTTCAAGTCCTTCTCCAGTGCACAGGCTGTATCGACTAAGGCTTGGAAGCCTTGGTTCACTGAACTCGGAAGCGCCAACCTCAATTCATCTCAGAGTCCCTCATAGAATCTATTCATCCTCCGCGCTTCCTCCGCAAAAGTCGACCCCGCATAATGCCCCAGCCTAGTAAAATCATACAGGTAATCATCCACAACCTTCTCACCCTACACCAGACATTAAAATTCATTCTCCATTGCAATTTTCCGCGACACTGGCAAATACTTTGCCCAAAACAATCTGGAGAATTCCTCCATCGAAATCTCTCCCAGACCTCTGCCTACCAGCTGGTGCAGCTCGAATTCATCCCACCAAAGTCTCGCCTCTCCTTCTAGTAGGAAAGTGGCTAACGTAACTCTCTGCCCCTCATCAATCCTGAGCGTTGTCAGGATCCTCTTCACTCTTGAAAGCAAATCTTCCGCCTGCGTTGGGGAATTCGCCCCGATAAACGTAGGTGGATGAAAATCAATAAACTGCTTCAGTTGCTCGTTAGTCGCTTGCTCGTCCACCTGAGCTTCAACACGCTCTTGCCTCGCACCAACCCGAACTGGCTCAACAACAGGCCTTGCCTGCCCAATAGGTTGTGCTTGAAACATGGCAAATATCGCCTCCGCAACTAAGAGTACGGTTTCCACAGAAGGAGCAGGTGTGGGCACCTCAGCTGGTGCAGCACTCTCATCCGAACACTGGGGCTCAGACTGCCCAGCTCCACTCCTTGTCACCTATATGTGAACAAGATATCAATAATAAACCTCCAATCCAAAACGGCAAACATACCGAATACACACATGCACATTCCTAGTGGACATTCTTGAGTCGCTCTGATACCAAAATGTAACAACCCGACCCGTTAAATAACATATAATAGAAGGTCCGGCCGGGGCCCCATACTATATGCCACAAACAAACGATGAGGTCACAAGTTAATACCAAAATACCATCACACCCTAACACAGAGCATTCTAGCGGAAGATTATAAGTTGCACAAACTCAAACCATGAATGTCCACTACTATATAAATACCACATTTATATAAACACCAGGAATGTATACAACTCAAACTCTCACGGCCTTAAGGCCTTACAAGTTTCTCTTTACAAAATATGATTTCATACATCGGCACGCAGGTCGGCCACACATGAAATCCAATACTTCTGTAGGAACCTTAGTTTTGATTTGGTTCAGGATCACTATTAGGAATATTAGATTGACCCAAAATGTATAGTCATGGATCATAAGATTATTTTCAGGCCTACTCATTCAGAAAAATTCCAGAGAAGTTCATATTTGAAGTTCAGAAAATTGCTGGAAGAAAATCTCTAAACTCAGTTCAAAGATCTCTGAGCGAAGATCAACGATCTCTGAGCTCAGCTCAAAGAAAACTGTAAAACTTAGATGTAGTTCAAAATCTCTGAACTCAGCTCAACGATCTCCGAGCTGAGTTCAACGATCTCCGAACCCAGTTTGAAGAAGCTTTAAAATTCAGTTTGGCGATTTCCTGTGTCATTTTTCAGACAGATATATTTACAACTGGCAGATTTAATTAAGGCTTAACTGCAGGAATTTATAGTCTCAGATTTAATGCTATATATTCTTATTAAATATATCTGTTTGAATGACAGTATTAAATATGGCTTATTACAGAGATTAAATGCCAATTGATTTCTCAAGGCAGATTCCATTCTTGGGAATTGATTCAGCCATTCCAATATAGAAAGAATTCAACTTATTTGAATTCTTCAGGCATTAAATATACAGATATTATATCTTATAGAGAACAAGAAGAGTAATACAGCACTCGACAGAAAAGAAGAGATAGAGAGAGAAAATTCAAGAAGGCTTTTTCTCTCACAAAAGAAGAACTCAGCTACAAGTTTTCTTACAGCAAATCAACTTCATCTTCTTCATCTGCTCCAGGCTTTCAAGAGACAATCAATCAATATCAGTCTAAAAGCTTTTTGAAGGCCTACACCCTGAAGCAAAAATTCTACTCCTGAACTATTCTACATCTCAGGGGGAGCTTTGACATCATCAACAATCCACTAGTCTTCTCTCAGATAATTGACAAAGAAGACAACATCATTTCTTTTCTGTTTCCTGTGTTCAGGGTTTTTACTCCCTTCAAAAGTGAACTCTTGGTGATAGGGCACCTGATCAAAAGCCTATTGGTTTTTAGGCACCTGATCAAAACCCTAAAGGGTTTTTAGATCTACCTGAAAGAATCTTGTGGTGGCAGGGTACCTGATCAAAAACCTGTAGTGGATTCCTACCAGTGTGGTAGAAGAGTGGATGTACCCAGTTTTGGGGAACCACTATAATCCTTGTGTCATCTGGATTGCTTGCTTTCTTTCTTTATTTGTGTGCTGTGTTTGCTCTTTTATATAATTTATATATTTAACTAGAGTAAGTAAGATCTATCTCTTCTCTTTCAATTGGTATCAGAGGGTGAGTTTTCTCTTGGTTGTACAGACTAATACCTGAACCAAAATGATCTGATAGATCTTTTTTTTCTTAAGAGTCTATCATGGCACAAAATGAAGAGTTTTCAAGCACCAGACCTCCTAAGTGCAATCTGGATTATCTAGCACTATGGAAGGCAAGGATTAGGCTTCTTATGAACTCTATTGATGAAGAAATTTTCAATTCTATCTTGACAGGTCCTTATCAACCATTGGAAACAACAAGAATGAATGTTGTTCCATCATCTCAATGGATAGAAGCCCAGAAAAGGCTAAAGATTGCTGATGCAAGAGCAATGAACATTCTTGCTCAATCAATGTCTGATGAAATTTTTAAGGAAATTGCTGAATGCACCTCAGCAAAGGACATCTGGGACTCCCTCATAACAATGGATGTTGGATCAACAAATGAAAGAACATGTAAAGCTGAATCTTGGAGTGACTCTGAAGCTTTATCCTGTACAACTGAGGATGAAGAAGAGACAAGAGCAAGAGAATTCTTCCTGATGGCAATCAATGCATCTTGCAGCAGCCATGATGAAGAATTTGAATCTGATGAAAAATCAGTAGCAGAATTAGAAGAGGATCAGGTTATTTCTTCCTTTGATTTCTCTTCAGAACATTTTAAAGAAGATTTTAAAATTTTATGCAATGATATTATTCTATCTGAGAAGGAAATAAAACTTCTCAGAGAAAAAGTAATTAATTTATCTTCTGAAAATATTCAACTCAAAGAAGAATTAACAATTACTTCAAAAAAATTAGTTTCATTAGAATCAGTTAAAGACAAAGAAAAAATAATAGATTTAGACAAAATAACTAAATTTTTACCAAAACAAACTAAAAATATTCAGAAATTTTTTGTTCAAAATAAGTCGTCGAACCAAGATCGATGATCTCAGTATTACTCGTCGAATGGCGATCGATGATCTCTGAACCCAGAGGTTGGGTTTAACTACTCAGCAAAAGGGGATCGACGATATCATCACTTTTTGTCGAGCAGAGATCGACGATCGTGGAACACAGATAGTAGTCATTATTACTCTGTGAACCGAGATCGACGAGATAAATACTGGCCATCGAACGCAGATCGATGATCTCAACATAAATCATCGAACTCAGAATTTCAAAATAGAGATTTTTATCCTCTTGAAAATTATAATCAAACTCAAAATTTTGTCAATCCTTTTACCCAATGGTTCATCTCTCCTAGGAAATTTCATTTATTAGGTTATTAAGATCAACCTGAATATTCTTTTATTTCTGATTATTATGAAAAAGAATCAGGACCCAAGGTAATTTGGGTCCAGAACTTCTAACCTCTTATTTCAGGAAAAGACCCTTAAGAGCAGGGGTAGTTGTATAAGGGGAGACTATTTTAGAGGTTACAGTAGCAGTAGTTTCAATTATTTAGAAATCTTGGTGATGATATCAAGGAGTTTGTTGGAACCACGTTTCAGATATGCTAAAATGAACTCAGTTAAAGACAAGCAACAGAACAGCTGCATAGCCCTTTAGAATTAAGTTTTTGTTCTCATTTTTTTATTTCGAACCATTGTTGCTCTTATTTTAAGAACTCATTTTAAACTTGCTTTATATTTTTATGTGAATAGTGTCCTCACCCAAATATGGGGAGATTGTTGGAACCTTAGTTCTTATTTGGGTCAGGATCACTATTAGGAATATTAGATTGACCCAAAATGTATAGTCATGGGTCATAGGATTATTTTCAGGCCTACTCATTCAGAAAAATTCCAGAGAAGTTCATATTTGAAGTTCAGAAAATTATTGGAAGAAAATCTCTGAACTCAGTTCAAAGATCTTTGAGCGGAGATCAACGATCTCTGAGCTCAGCTCAAAGAAAATTGTAAAACTTAGATGCAATTCAAAATCTCTGAACTCAGCTCAACGATCTCCGAGTGTTGGAACCAGCAAAGCCGATTCCACCTAAAGCTCGGAACTACTAAGGCAGCTCGTGCTTACTCCCTTGGGATCACTCTCCAGGCGAAGAACTAGACCGGAGGCTTCAGTGAGGAGGTCCCACCTCTAACCCGGAAGAGACTAGAACTAGAGCTCTTCCCCTCCCTAGCCAATACTGAACTAGGTTCCTTAGAAAAGATAAGAGGAGTCAAGAATGCTTCTTTCTCTAAGGCACCTTACCGGTCTATTTATAGGCCTCTGAACTGGGACTGCTAATAACCAAACTATGCTGCTGTGAAAATACCAGAAGACCCTTGGCTGGGTATGCCAACAGCTAAACTCCGCTGTCTTAAAAGACTAAATGTAGCCCACGCAGGGTAAAAGAGTAAAAACACCTCCGGGGCCCAGAAGGTGGGCCCGACCTTACCTGAACCGGCCCTGAAACCAAGACGACCCTTCTCTCGAGGCACCTCTCACTAGGGTCCTCTCGCCAGGCCGAACCCTCTCGACTCGCCTGGGCCCTCTCGCCACGGAGCTTCTCTTCTGAGTCCTCTCGACTCGCCTAGGCCCTCTCTACTCGGAGCTTCTCTTCTGAGTCCTCTCGACTCGCCTGGGCCCTCTCGCCACGGAGCTTCTCTTCTGAGTCCTCTCGACTCGCTTAGGCCCTCTCTACTCAGAGCTTCTCTTCTGAGTCCTCTCGACTCGCCTAGGCCCTCTCTACTCGCCGGGCTGAACCCTCTCTCCTCTCTCCTGGGCCCCTCTCGCCGAGCTGCGAGCCCGAGGTTGTACACCGAGCTGAGTTCAACGATCTCCGAACCCAGTTTGAAGAAGCTTTAAAATTCAGTTTGGCGATTTCCTATGCCATTTTTCGGACAGATTTATTTACAGCTGGCAGATTTAATTAAGGCTTAACAACAGGCATTTATAGCTCTCAGATTTAATGCTATATATTCTTATCAAATATAGTCGTTTGAATGACAATATTAAATATGGCTTATTATAGAGATTAAATGCCAATTGATTTCTCAAGGCAGATTCCATTCTTGGGAATTGATTCAGCCATTCCAAGATAGAAAGAATTCAAATGTTTTGAATTCTTCAGGCATTAAATATACAGATATTATATCTTATAGAGAACAAGAAGAGTAATACAGCACTCGACAGAAAATAAGAGATAGAGAGAAAAATTCAAGAAGGCTATTTCTCTCACAAAAGAAGAACTCAGCTACAAGTTTTATTACAACAAATCAACTTCATCCTCTTCATCTGCTCCAGGATTTCAAGAGACAATCAATCAATATCAGTCTAAAAGCTTGTTGAAGGCCTACACCCTGAAGCAAACTTCCACTCCTGAACTATTCTACATCTCAGGGGGAGCTTTGACATCATCAACAATCCACTAGTCTTCTCTCAGATCATTGACAAATAAGACAACATCATTTCTTTTCCATTTCCTGTGTTCAGGGTTATTACTCCCTTCAAAAATGAACTCTTGGTGATAGGGCATCTGATAAAAAACCTATTGGTCTTTAGGCACCTGATCAAAAGCCTAAAGGGTTTCTAGATGTACCTAAAAGATATCTTGTGGTGGCAGGGTACGTGATCAAAAACCTGTAGTGGATTCCTATTAGGGTGGTAGAAAAGTGGATGTAGCCAGTTTTGGGGAACCACTATAATCCTTATGTCATCCGGATTGCTTGCTTTCTTTCTTTATTTGTGTGTTGTACTTGTTCTTTTATATAACATATATATTTAACTAAAGTAAGTAAGATCTATCTCTTATCTTTCAACTTCGCACGGCCTTCAAGGGCCTACCAGCAGTAGCAGCAAGGGATTCAGCCCGTTCAATCCAGGACAGCCCGCAACACCTGCATATGGACGTCCACCCCATGGGTGATAAATAAAGAAACGGTCAGCATTCAGCTGACAAATTATAATGACCCTACCCCTTACCCAGGGCAGTGGTTTATTCGCTGCATGCACAATATATATATATATATATCACACACAACATCACAAACTCCGGCCTCAGTGCCAGGCGCTCCATGCACTCAGGGCACGATTATGGTGTACCGAACTCCTCAAGGTTCCACCACCGATTCGAGGTGTTTAGCTTGTTGGTCGGGCATATGCCTCCAAAGACACGTCAGAGACCTCACGCACCCGGCTCACGCAGAGGAAATCACCTCACGATAACTGTGAGCACTATAAGTCGAACTACCCAAGTAGTGTAACAAGCCTAGGGAAATCGCCTTGCTGCATTGCCACCAATCGACCGCTCACCCGATCCTACCACTGAACTTGTTGGACATGGGCATTAGCCTCAAAACACACGTCGGAGACCTATCGAGCCCACCCACTCAGAGGTGTCCGCAATCCATCTAATAACACCGGCACATAGTGCCGCTTTCCAATCCATCAACAAGCTCGTGCCGAGCATCCAACCAAAGGAGCTACGCAAAACATCCTTCTCATAATTCACAAGCATCCTCACCTTCTCCGCAGGTTAACCGATTTATACACTGAGTCTTCTCCGGTTCGCAGCATCACCAATCCAGACTACCAGTCCAAATGGGCTTCATGCAGCATGCCTATTCCATACTACACCGTTCCAGATCTAGAAACAGACTCAACCGCTGGAATCGCTTATGCTTTCCACCTCTTAGTGGAGTATCCCATGCACATGCATAAAGTAGGACTTGACTTGTCTAATAAGGAGATCGTTACCCTTGACGATTACTTCGGATCCATGGAGAAACTAGCCAGATGGAAATCACCGCGATGGCCTTGCCTCCACAACGCTGGCTTCGGATCTCGAGTCGCACCGCTGAAGCTCCACCAGTGGCCAGAAAGCTTCTCCTTCTCTTCCTCCAAGCTCTCCCTTATCTCTAGCTTAGAAAGAGAGTGATCCTTAGTATACTGAGAACTTCATCTCATTCCGCAGCCTTATCCCTGCAGAAATAGGCTTGGACCACAGGATCTAAGTAGAAGGAATTGAACGACCTTGATCTGCCCCCAATAATAATTTTTGGGCTGACACGGCCTGTGACGCGCCCGTGTCACAGGCCGTATTCCCTAAACGGCTAGGGAACCGACTCAATCTTGACCAGAACATAGGTTCAGACACACCCATGTCAAGCCCTAACACGCCCGTGTCAGTTGGTACACGCCCGTGTTGAGGGGCGTGTTCCCCTATCGATACAGAACCAACTCCCCGAGAAGGACACGGCTAAGGAACACGCCCGTGTCCTTAGCCGTGTGCCAAACACTCTCCTATGACACGCCTGTGTTACAGGCCGTGTTCTTCACTCAAAGCCACTCAATGCCACCCGGTTTCTAACCTGAGCAGGACACGCCCTGGGACACGCCCATGTCCCAGGCCATGTCACCTCTCAATGCCTGTGGACTTCATTTTTTTCAGGCTCTCACGACACAGCTGAGTAACCAGAGCTGGACACGCCTGTGTCCCAGGCCGTGTGACCCAGCCTGAACTCCAAATTGAAATTTAGGGTGTTACAATATAACTGGTGCTCCCTGAGCTTCTCCAAAGTCAAGGCCAGATGTTGTGCATGCTCCTCCTTTGTCCTCGAATAAATAAGGATGTCATCTATGAATACAATGATAAACCTGTCGAGGTATGGCTCGAACACTCGGTTCATCAAGCTCATGAAAGCTGATGGCGCGGTCGTGAGCCCAAAGGGCATCACGATAAACTCGTGTAGGCCATATCTGCTGCTAAACGTGGTCTTCAGGATGTCTTCTTCCTAGATCCATAACAGATAGTAACCCGACCTCAAATCTAGCTTCGAGAACCAATGTGCTCCCACTAGCTGATCAAATAATTCGTCGATCCTTGGCAGTAGATGGGTGTTCCGGACTGTCAATCGGTTTAGTGTACGATAGTCGATGCACAACCTGAGGGTCCCATCCTTCTTCTTCACAAACAAGACCGGAGCTCCCCAAGGCGAGGAAATCGGCCTAACGAATCTAGCCTCCACCATCTCCTTCAACTGACTCTTGAACTCCTCCAGCTACTTTGGAGCCATCCGTTAGGGAGCCCTAGACACCGTCTTAGCTCCAGGCACCAAATGAATCCGAAAGTCCTTTTCCCGATGCTGAGGAAATCCTGGTAGCTTCTCTGGAAACACATCTGCAAAGTCCCGCACCACTGATATATCAACAACCATCGTCTTAGCCTTGGCCATCTCGAAGAACACCCGGTATACCTCATCTCCCTGTCTGTGGGACTTGATGGCCTGAATAGAAGATAACATCCTACGAGAGACGGGAGTAATACCTTCGAAGGTCGTGAAGGTTCCATCATAACTCAGTACAACCTTCTTTGCTGGGCAATCTATCTGGGCATGGTTCCAAGTAAGCCATGTCATGCCCAGAACCAGGTCAAAGTCCAGCATCCTCAAGACCGTAGCTGGGGCCTCGAGTGTCAGTCCATCAATAATCACCTTCAGGAGGCACTTAGCAGTAGCTAAGACCTCCATCCCGTTGGGGAGACGCACCCTCCTGGCGACTCCTGAATAATGTCTGACTCCCTCCAGTTCCTTTACAAACTCCTCAGAGATGAAATTGTGTGACGCCCCTGTATCCACCAAGGTGTGGACAGGTTTGCCGCACACCATAACTATTCCTGTTTATTTAGATAAGGTTAGGAAACTGAACCTATGGTTTTCTTTCCTAGTATACTACTGTTGTTTGTTATTTCAAAAGTTCCAATAGTAAATAACAACATAAAATTACTAGCATACCTGCAATAACCTTGCCCAGGTCCCGAGGTGGAGCCAAGTCCAGAGCATACACCTGCTCTCTCTCCTACCTCCGATCTCTGCCCTGGAAACCACGTCCTCTTCCACGGCCTCGGCCTTCAAACTACTAAGCGGGCGGGACAGCTTGTGGTACCGGTAAAGGTGCTCCTCTCATAGGACAGTTCTTCTGAATGTGCCTTACCTGACGACAGTTGTAGCACCCGGACGAGGGAAGTGCCACACCCCCAGTACTCTGTATCTCCCGCATCTAAAGAGGTTGAGGGTCCAATACCACCGGCTCCCTCGGCTCCTATCTCACCTCTTGGCGGGGTTAGTCTTCTGCCCTTCTCTCCTCAGTAAAGCGGCCCCTCTACTGATCATTCCTGCCTCCCCAACCCTGATCCTCAATTAGACTCTTCCGGCCTCGAGTTGTGTGCCAATCTGCCTCCATCCTCTTTGCCATCTTTAAAATCCGAGGTATAGGCCCGATGGATACAAACTGAAGAGCCTGTCTCATATCCTCTCGAAGGACCTTATAAAACCTCTTGATATACCCCGCTTCATCCAGTTGAAAGGAGTCCACAAATCGTGCTAAGTGATTGAACTCTCGGTGGTACTCCACCACAATCATGTTGCCCTGCCTCATCTACAGGAACCTGTCTTCCAGTTCATCTCTTGACGATTGTGGGATAAAGTGCTCCAACAGTGCGGCCCTGAACTCCTCCAAAGTGATTTCAGCAACCTCCCAATATGCAAATGTCGTATCCAGAAGGATCTTCCACCACCTCTTGTCATGAGACTCCAAGAAGGAGACCACCAGAGGTACCCTCTCCTCCCACGGGAACCGTATCCCTGTCAGCATCTCGAACATGATATCGAGCCATTCTTCTGTCCGTACTGCCGACTCCGTCCCCACGTAAGATGGCGTACAAAGGATGAGCTCAAATCCAGATCCCTAGTGTGTTTTGGTTGTCTCTCTCTCCACAGGAAAGACGATCTTTCGTCGATCCCGAGCACCACCTAACCCTTGTCAACCTAGCACTTTTCTCATCATGATTCCTAAAGATGAACCTATTTCCACTCATGAAAACTAGTAAATCGTTAAACCCCAACTCCGTAAGCTCATTTCACATTCTATCACAATTTCTGCAGTTTTATTATATGCAGACCAATCTAAGCTATATGATGTATACGATAGGAGGTACTCCAAATTTTCATCCAAATGCCAGAAGATATTTATTATAGATCTATAAAAACATATTTAGCCCAAATTCAGAAACTTATAACTTTCTCAATTAATTTGGCTTTTATTTAATTTTCCCAAAAATATGGTCATGGGTGATTTAAACATGAAGTACTACATTACTTAAGATATGTCCATACAAAAATTTTGAACACTATAGGGCTGCAAGATACCAGTTAATGCCAAATTTCATAGATTTTTATCTTGGAATTATTCTCCAAATAATTAAGCCAAGGTAATTCAACTAATTAGGAGTAATGAAGAAAGTACCATAAATGATAGTCCAAAAAATATACAAAAAATAACAGAGCTTTATTGTAATCATAAAACCTTACTGACTAAGTTTCATACAATTCCAAGGTCAGTAAAATATATAGAAAAATGCCTCAATAAAATCCATCATGGTGCACTTTGTGAAGAAACATCCTTGTAACCTCAACTAAACAACATGAAATAATTTTTCAAGCTTCTGTATGCCCTAAAAAGATTTCTGGCTAAGTAACATAATTTTCCAGCAAGCTATAGTATTTATCTTCTATTTATCAAAGTAAGATGCACTAGTTTACTTTACACATGATGTACTAAGAAGAAATGTTCAACTATTCCAAATAATTTACTAGTGCACCTAAATGACATTTGATTAGCTTTTCTAGAGTTCCAAATCATTCTAAGACATTTAAACCATAGTTACATCAATATCATTAAAAAGGGCAAGATGAAGGTTATAGCTACAAGGATGAGCTACTGTTATCTAAACACCCAATCATAAACTACAGAGGTTAATAGCACTATAACATTACCCCTACCAAAATATCATAAAGATCCAAGATCATATGACCAATTAAATATCCCCTAAGGTGTATAGCCCTAAAAACGTACTAAGTGGTTTAAGTGGGGTGCAAGTGTACCAATACCACCAAATCCCTTACTAGGGCATTTCACCGCCCTATGATCACATGGACTACACACCAAGTCCATCCAAGGGCATATCACCCCATACCCTTCACAAAAACCCAATGTTCAACCCTAGGGTTTGAACTAGGGTCCTAGGGCAAATCCACCCTAATCCACCCCATAATCCATGGGAGGGTGTTTACTGACATAACACATCAGGGGAGCAAGTATCAACCTCTGTTGAGGTGACTTGGCCCTTAAACCCACAAGGGACACTTTGACCTAATTACCCCTTTTCGGTGCAACTTAGGGTTTGCTTATTTCCAAACAAAATCATATTCAAATGGGATTAAAATTTATGCAAAGCCTTATGATTACCCCAAGGACCACTCACCAAAATTTGGGAGGATTTGAAGGTCATTAAACCTTTCAAACAATTCATACATGAATTATTAAATTTCTACAAAAACTTTAGGAAAATGTTTTCCAAAAATTCCTTTTTTTGGCTATGTTCTAGGTATAGGTAAGAGTGACTCCCATACAAAATTTCAAGTCATTTGGATGGCTTGATTGATAGGGGAATTCAAAATAGTCTCTAGTCTAGCCTAGCTATAGTCCTCATCAAAATGGGTTCTCTGGTCAAACCATTTACCCAAATTGGTTGAAACCACTTTTAAATTCAAGTAGACCCATAAGGCTACAATTGTCATGTTAACCATTTTCTCTGATTAAGCCTCTAAGTATTTTTAAATTAATTCCTAAAATGACTGATTTTTAAGGGCAGAAAATACATTAAATATAATATATATATCTTGATCTTGCAGGATCTTGACGCAAATCCGATGATTGCTTGTTATCTTCTTCCTCCAGCCGACAGGTGAGATTTACCCGACCTGGAGCATCTTCCAATCCTATTTCCCGGCCACCCGACCACCTCCCTGGTCGGCCACAGCTGCCACCACCTTCATTGAGGTGGGGCTATCACCGGGCGGCGGCACGACCGCCGGAGGGGCCGTTTCCGACGAACCCGACCATGAATTTTTTCCTGAAAAACCAGGAAAACGGAAGCTTTGATCGGGATCAATTGAGCCTGATTCTTATTCTAAAAGAATCCTAGGATCTATCCACGGAAGAAGGAGAGGAGGAGGACCTTCTTAGAGGGCTGGAGGCGGGTCGATCTTCGAGTTACCATGGCCATTGGTGGCGCCGATCGGATTTCTGCAACAACACAGTCAACTGGCTCACTTCCTTCAGGTGAGATGTGGAATTTACTCCCCTTTAAATGGTGAGACTTTTAGAAGCATCAGTTGGGAAGGGGAAGGGCCTAACACTAATGGCCATCAATGGCCATTAAAGGAGATTTTCGTCCATGACATGGGGCGGGGGTGAACCTGGCTCAATTTGGCTGGAAAATGGCTGGATACTCCTCCTCTTCCCAAGAGGAGTTGAATCCAGCAATAAAGGGTGGCCCTTGGCTTCCCTATGCCATGGATGGCATTCTCCCTCACTTTCTCTCTCCTCCATTAAAGGGGCAAAATGATTTTTCTCTCTCCTAGTCATCAAGGACGATTTTGATCTCTCCTCCAACCTATTGGCACCCCACTAACTCATATTAATAATAAAAATGAGGTTAGCCCAAGTGGGGGAAATGGGTTTGAGCTTGGGTTAGCCCATTTGGGCTAATTTGACCTAACACTAGAGTAGAGTTGACCTTGGTCAACATGACCATTTGGGTTGACCCCAATGGGTCCTTGGTGACCCATTGGCCTCCCTTAAGGTCTAGGAAGATTTGAGTGGGGTTGGTTAGGCATCTTGGGGGTCAATTGACTCTTAGTTTGGGCACTTTGACCTTTTTGGGGCTAGCGTTGACTTGAGTCAACTTAGCCTCTTTGGTCGACCCCAATGGGTCCCTGGTGACCCATTGGCTTCCCTTAGGGCTTAGGATGATCTAGGTGGGTCCCTTTGGCTAAGGGGAGGTCAGCTGACCCTGCATGAGCTTAGTTTGACCTGATTAGGGTTTGTGTTGACTTTGGTCAACTTGACCATTTTAGTTGACCCTAGTGGGTCCCTATAGCTCTAATCAAAAATCTAATAGGTTAGTGATGTTGTGGTGGGATCATGATGTCATGGTGAATCCCTATGTTCATCCCTAAGCTGAGAATTGGAATTCTACTATTTACAGACCAAGATGGTTCACACACTAACTCCCCAAATCACCCCATCCTTTTGACACTTCTCAGGGTTTTGTCATGAAACCCAGTCATGACAAAACCATCTTAGGGGCCTAGAAGTCTGAGGGATGTTACAAGCCGCACCCGAGCCACGCACGAGCCACGCTCGAGCCACCTGACAAAGCCCAATCTCCCAGTTTCCAAGTGACCTCCGCAACCGCAAGTTCAAGTGCTCCGCTCTCATATTTAGTGTCAGCAGAACCCCCAGTGAAGCCCACCGTCACAAAGTGTAATTTGTAACAAACTCCAAGCACGACGGCATGTCGCTCGCCATGTGCTAAGTGTTCTCTCACCCCAAAATTATAATGAGATGCGGCATGTCGCCCTCGATTTGACGAACAAGTTGTAACAATAAAGAAATAGTGGACTTTGACCGGCAAAGATCCGATCACGTGGTTTTTTACCCGATTGAGAGGTTTTCCAAGTTAAAATGGTGTGTGTACGATCGATCTACTTCATTGACTGTGTGAGCGCTCGACCATTCTGAGAGCTAAGACGGTCCAGGTTATTCAGGCCCGGCCGTAACGTCGAGTTAGATCGCAACCGTTTGGCGTTGTCTGTGGGAAGCAAGTTTACAGTATCCTTAGAAGACAGTACCCTCAACATAGTGGTACTCTTGACTAGAGACAATGGAAGGAGAAGCTTCCCGCACTACAGAGTGAAAAAATGAGAAGAAATGCGAACAAGAGGTAAATAATCGCAAATTTTATTGCTCCAAAAAAGTAAGTAATACATAGGTGTGCCCCCTTATTTATAGAAAACGAGGAAGATGAGAGAATATAACACACGATGTGGGACTAAATACAAGCAAAGCGGACTGAGCGGTTTGACATACACAAACCGCTCAGTATACAAGCCATAACATTACAACCTCCAGACACAAGAGAAAGGCTGCCAGACAAGCTGCTAAGCCGCCCCTGCGGATAGCCAACAATCGGCAGTGCGGCTAACCATTATGCTGAAGTTACGGTAGGACATCTGACTGCCTACCGCGGGTTGCCACCAGACCGCTGAGAGGATAGACTTGGACCAGAGCTTCACGACCTCACAAGATCATTGCGGCTTGTTACCTAACCGCTGAGACGCACACTGGACAGAACACTGCGGCTTCTACTAAAAACATCAACCAAACAGTCCGCTGAGGACATCCACTAGAATACCAGCAGGACAGGCCTCTACGGCTACTTCAGCTAACCGCCCGAACTGATTTCCAACATACTGAATCATCCCAGCAGCCGGCTATGGCTACTCGCTAGAAGGCTGGCTGGACAGACCGTGGCGGCTAGTTCAGCTAATCGCCCGAACCGAGTTCCAACACTCCCCATAAAGCTGGAGCTTATATATCAATCATTCCCAACTTGCCACAAACCTCTGTGAACGAAGTAACCGATTTTGTGAAGTAATCAACCAACTCTTTATCAGAAGTAACGAAAGGAGTGTATATCTGATTCTTCAGAATCTCTTCTCTAATAAAGTGGCAATCAACCTCGATATGCTTCGTTCTCTCATGAAAGACCAGTTTCTTCGAAATGTATATAGATGCTTTATTATCAAAGAAAATTGGTAGGGAGTTATCATAAAACTCTCCCAGATCCAATAAGAGAGTTTGAAGCCACTTCAGTTTAGAAGCAGTCAAAGCCATGCTTTTATACTCGGCTTCTGCACTCGATCTGGCAACCACAACCTGCTTCCTTTTCTTCCAACTGAGTAGATTACCTCCAACAAAAGTGCAGAAACCTGATGTTGACTTCCTGTCGCCCTTATCATCTGCGTAGCTCGTGTCAAAATAAGCCTCTACATTTAAATGTCCCCTTTTCAGGAACAAGTGCCCTTTACCTGGTGCACCTTTCACGTATTCAAGAATTTTCAGAGCTGACTGCATATGACACTCCCTAGGGGCTTGCATAAACTGACTTACTTTGCTAACTGCATAGCAGATGTCTTGTGTAGTAATTGTCAGATAGATGAGTTTACCAACAAGACGTCTGTACCTCGTGACATCTTCAAGAAGAGGAGAAGACTCACTCCAACTTTTGTCATCTCCAACAGCCATAGGAGACCGGGCAGGTTTAGTTCCAAGAAGACCTGTCTCTTGTAAAAGATCCAGAGCATACTTCCTCTGTGAAAGAACGATAGAACCAGGTTTCTGAGATATTTCAATCCCTAGAAAATACTTAGGAGACCTCATATCCTTCGTAACAAAATGCCGGAGCAGATGCTTCTTTGTCATATCAACACCTTTCCTATCATCCTAGTAAGAAGTATATCATCCACATACACGGCAAGAATAACCAGCCCAGACGAGGTTTTCCAAATAAACAAGGAGTAATCTACAGTGCTCCGAACAAATCCAACAACAGAAATAACCTCATTAAACTTTTCAAACCAGGCTCTCAGACTCTATTTAAGAACATTGGTGGCTTTCTTCAACTTACACACCTGAGACTCCCCCTGAGCAACATACCCAGGAGGTTGCTCCATATAAACTGTCTCGTTCAAATCTCCATAAAGAAAGTCATTCTAGACATCTAACTGAGACATTTCTCAATCTCCGTTCACAATAACTGAAAAGAGAACACAGATCGTAGTAATCCGGGCAACAGGAGAGAACGTATCAAAGAAATCCACACCATAAGTCTGCGTAAATCCTTTAGCTACTAGACGTGCTTTGTAATGATCAATGATACCATCAGGAAGGTACTTGATTACAAAGACCCCACGATAGCCAACCATATCAGCATCAGGAGTAGGCACAAGATACCAAGTACCGCGTTCGATCAGAGTTTTCATCTCCTCATCCATAGCAGCTTTCCAATGTGGAATAATCAGAGCCTCATGATAAGATGCTGGAAGAACATTGACCGAGAGGGCAAAAGCAAAACTCTGCGCCCGAGGAGACAAGCTAGTGTAAGACACCACACCAACAAGAGAATGCTAAGTGCATGATTGAACACCTTTCCTTAAAGCAATAGGAAGATCAAAGTCAGCCCTGTCTACTTGCGTAGATCCATCCGAAGGTGAGGCGGGCAAACTAGGAACCATGGGCAGCGGCTCAACAACAGAAGCAGGAAGAGCAGGAGAGTCATAAGAAGAAGAAGGAAAAATAGCAGGTTCAGGACAATGTGCAAAAATAAGAGGAGAATGAACTGAAACATCAAAAAAAGGAAGAACGGATGAGGACAGAGAAAAGAATGGAACAGTCTCAAAGAAAGTGACATCGGCAGACACATACTGCCAGCGGAGAATAGGATCATAACACCTATATCCTTTCTGAGTCGGACAATAACCCAAAAAGATACATTTAATCGAGCGAGGTGACAATTTGTCACTAGTAGAAGAAGGAGAATGAACCAAGGCAGTGCACCCAAAGACACGAGGAGGCAAAGGAAAAGAGTTCGCATTAGGATGCAGGATTGAAAAAGGAGTCTTCCCACCGACAACAGAGGAGGGAACACGATTAATAATAAAGCAAGAGAGAAGAACCGCATGCCCCCAATAAGACTTGGGAACATGCATCTGAGTAAGAAGGCTCCGAGCCACATCAAGCAGATGATGATTTTTTCATTCAGCAACACCATTTTGTTGCGGCGTATAATGGCAAGTGGTTTGATGAACAATACCATGATCAGTACAAAATGACGTAAACTGATGACTAAGGTACTCCTTAGCATTATCAGACCAAAGGATTTTAATAGAAGTAGCAAACTGTGTATGAATCTCATTATAAAAAGTAGTGAAAACAAAATAAAGTTCAGAATGTTCACGCAGCAAATATAACCATGTACAACGAGAAAAATCATCAATAAATGTCATAAAATATAAGCTACCCCTACCAACAGTTTGAGTAGGAGCAGGACCCCATATATCAGAATGTACAATATCAAACAGACGTGAAGAACTGTGTCCTTGGCGAGCAGGAAAAGTAGAATGATGATGTTTCCCAAACTGACAAGCTTCACAATGAAGAGAAGAATCGCCCCGTGGTAAATCAGGCAGTAGCTGATAGAGGATCTGAGGTGGAGGATGTCCAAGTCGAAGATGCCACTGAAGGAGAGAAGAGGAGGCAGAGAAAGCAGAAGAGTATCAAGATAGAACAAGCCGCCGCTCTGAGTCCCAGTAGCTATCATCTCCTTGGACTGAGGAACCTGAAAGGCACAAGTAGAAGCAGTAAAAATCGCTTCATATCCGAACTGCTTACAAAGAGCAGTAATAGAAAGAAGATTGCAGGGAACGTTGGGAACATAGAGAGTGTCCCGAAGCTGAAGATAAGAAGTAACATTCATAGTGCCAGACCCGTGAACCGGGAACCATCAGCAATAAGAACATGACGTAAGTGGTTACTTGTTGTAAGAGAAGAAAAAAGCTGAGAATTCCCGGTCATATGAGTGGTAGCACCAGAGTCAATAAGCCACCTACAGGTTGTAGCTAACTGAGCAACACCCAAAGTGGCAAGAGATGTAGTAGACTTCTTGGCAGAATCAGTAGAAGCAGGACGAAGATGAGGGTGTTTGACCCAATAACGATCAATAGGGTGGCCAGTCTTGCCACAATGAGAACAGTGATATTTTGAATAACCACAACCACTAGAGCAGCCACCTCGACCACCAGAATGATCATGATGGGCAGAATAAGCAACAAGATCAGGAGAGGGAGAAGGGAGCAAAGGACGCTGAAGAAGAGTAGTAACAGCAGAAATCCGAGCAGAAGTAGCATCAAGAGTCGGAGTGTCCGCTTCTCCGAGAATCTGTTGCCGAATCAGGTCATATGAGTCAGGAAGATGATGTAAGTAGCAAACCACCAAGAGCTCCTGAAAATGTTTTTGTTGCTCAGCAAGATCAGCAAAAAAGGGACGATGTTGAAGAAGTTCAGCCCCAAGACTCTGCACCTCTTGATAAGCTGCAGCATGGGTCATAACAGGATGAGCAAAGAGGTCAGCATACAGAGTGTAGAAACGCGAAGTCTGAGCCCCTTTAGAATATAAAGTAGCTAGATGAGTCCACGCGGATTTGACCGTTTGATCATGTCGAATGACAGGAAGAAACTCATCAGACAAACTGTTGGCCAACTAAGTACGGACCAAGGCATCAGAAGCATCCCAATCATCATAAGCAGCAGAGCCAACATGAGGAGGCTCATCAGTCAAGTGAGAGCGCTTACGTTTAGAATGTAAAAGGAAGACAAAAGATCCACTCTAGTCAGGATAATTTGATCCCATAAGCTTGGACAAAGTACCCAAATTACCCGAAGAAGAAACAAAGGGGGAAGAATGAGAGAGAGGAGCAGGGAAAGTCGCAGAAGATGACGGAGTATCCATGAAGAAAGCATGCAAGCCGCGCGGACAAGGCAGAAACCATACGGTCAGGCAACCAGAGAAGAACCCGCGCGAACAGAAAGAATAAGCCGCCCGGTCTCGGTGTCCATACACTAGCAGCAGGGGAAATGCTGTGAACTAAGGGCAGAGAATCCGCACAAAAGGAAGAAGAGCACGAGACCACACAAAAAAGGGGAAACCGTGCGACCAGAAAGCAAGAACAGGAAGGAAGAAGCCGGACAAAACCGGAAGAAGGGAGGGACAGAAAAAGGACAACCCGCGCGGTTTCAAAAAACAAACCGCAACAAGCGCGTAACAATTTTGGAGAAAAAGGACCAGTTTCCCTCTGATACCAAGTGAAAAAATGAGAAGAGTTGCAAACAAGAGGTAAATAACTGCAAATTTTATTGCTCCAAAAAAGTAAGTAATACATTGGTGTGCCCCTTTATTTATAGAAAATAGGGGAGATGAGAGAATACAATACACGATGTGGGACTAAATAGAAGCCGAGCGGACTGAGCGGTTTGACATACACAAACCGCTCACTATACAAGCCATAACATTATAACCTCCAGACACAAGAGAAAGGCCGCCAGACAAGACGCTAAGCCGCACCTACAGATAGTCAACAATTCGCAGTGCGGCAAGCCATTACGCTGAAGCTGAGGCAAGACATCTGACTGCCTACCGCGGGTTGCCACCAAACCGCTGAGAGGATAGCCTTGGACCAGAGCTTCACGACTTCACAAGACCGTTGCGGCTTGTTACCTAACTGCTGAGGCGCACACTGGACAGAACATTGTGGCTTCTACTAAAGACATCAACCAAACAGTCCGCTGAGGACATCCACTAGAAGACCGGCAGGACAGGCCGCTGCGGCTACTTCGGCTAACCGCCCGAACTGATTTCCAACATACTGAATCATCCCAGCAGCCCGCTAAGGCTACCCGCTAGAAGGCTGGCTGGACAGACCGCGGCGGCTAGTTTGGCTAACCGCCCAAACTGAGTTCCAACATACAGGAAGGACAACACCCGGGGTGCAAGTTGGTCCAATTTCCCCTCACTTATCTAATAACATACTAGAAGGAGAACTCTCCAATGTGGATGTCCACGGCCGCAGAGTCCGTTTAGACAAAAGATTTGAAGTTCAGAATCACTGCAATCACCCAGAAGCAGAAGACATCAGACTAGAAGAAGATGAAAGTCGCACACGCGAAGAAGGTCTCAACTTAATCATAGAAGAGCGCGAGCGAGCCAAGCAATGTGCCGCTCCCGCCAGCCCCCCTCTCCATCATGACTCGCCATTTGCACCCGAGATTATGATGCATCCAATTCCCCACGGCTTCAAGCTCCCAAATATTGAGACATACGACGGGATGGGCAACCAGACAGAGCATGTCAGACACTTCACAATCATGATGCAACTTTGCAATGCCCCAGATCAACTGTTATGTCAAGCTTTCCAAGCGACCCTCAAAGGGCAAGCTCACATCTGGTTCATTTCCATGAAGAAAGGAGAAATCAAAGATTTCGCAGAACTAACACAATAATTCACAGATCAGTTCATCGCCAGCCGTCAGATATTCAATGATCCTTTCCACCTGTCTGGTATCCGTCAAGGTGAGGGAGAAACCCTTAGGGTCCGTTCGTTTGCACGGAATTGAGCTCCTAGAATTGAAATTAATAATCTAATTCTAATTCCTTCGTTCGTTTGCTCGCTTGACGTTGAGATTTAAATTTTAATGAATTCCGTAAAATTCATTTGGAACTAAACAAAATTCTTTCCAATCTATATAAGAATTGGACAATTCCGGCCGTGACACATTTTTAAGCTAAGCGCGCGTTTTTCGCCCGGGAGCGCATGTTGTCGCACGAGCGTGCGCTTTTCGCCAGTGAGCACGTTTTTCGCGGAGGCACGAATTTTTCGTCAGGGCGGCGTATTTCGCCAAGGCAGGCGTTTTTTTCACTCAGGCGTGATTTTTTCGCCCGTGCAATTTTCGCCCGGGTGCGAATTTTTCGCCCAAGCGTGATTTTTTCGCTCGGGCGCAATTTTTCGCCAGGGCTCGAATTTTCGGTCGGGTGTGATTTTTTTCGCCCGGGCATGATTTTTACGCGGGAGTGATTTTTTTGCCTGACCGCACTATTTTCGCCCGACCGCGCTATTTTCACCCGACCGCGAATTTTTTGCCTGAGCGCGAATTTTCGCCGTTGAGCGCATTTTTCATCGGGATAGCGTATTTCGTATTGGCGCGCATTTTTTTCGCCCGTGCGCGAATTTTTTTGCCCGGGTGCAAATTTTTTCACCCGACCGCGCAATTTTCGCCTGGGAATGATTTTTCGCCCGGGTGCAGTTTTTTCGCCCGAACGCGATTTTTTCGCCCGGGCACGATTTTTTCGCCCTGGCGCGATTTTTTCGCGCTGGCGCAATTTTTTCGCACGGGCGCGGGTTTTTCGCCCGGTCGCACTTTTTTCGCCCGAGCACTATATTTTCTCCCGGACGGAAATTTTTCCCCGATCGCATTTTTTTCATCCGGGCGCGATTTTTCGCACAAGTGCGAATTTTTCACCCGGCCACCCTATTTCGCCCGGGTGTGATTTTTTTGCCCGGGCGCGATTTTTTCGACCAGTCGCAATTTTTTGCACGGGCGCGAATTTTTTCACTCAAGCGCAATATTTTCGCTCGAGCGTGATTTTTCTCCAGGGAACGATTTTTTCGTCCAGGCGCAATTTTTTTGCCGGACCGCGAATTTTTTTACCCGACCTCATTTTTTTCCCTAGCGCGATTTTTCCTCCCGCGCATGATTTTTCGCTCGTGCACGTTCTTTTTTCCCACATGAAATTTTTTTCACCCTTCGCCCGGGCTCGATTTTTTCCCCGTCTGCGTTTTTTTCCCCGGGCGAAGCAATCACGCTTGGGCGACAAAAACTGGCCCGGGCGACAAAATCGCGCTCATGCAAAAAAATGCAACAGGGCAAAAATTGCGGCCATGTGAAAAAATTGTGCTAGAGAGAAAAATTCGCGCTCGTGAGAAAAAATCACAGCCAGGCGAAAAAAATTCACGCCCGGGAAAAAAACTCGCGCTCGGGCAAAAAAGTCGCCCCCGTGCAGAAAAGTCGCTGCTATAACGCACATTTGTTTATAGTAATTTCTTCATAATATTTTTCAATTCTTATATTGAATTTTTTTTAACAAACGAACAAAATAATTGACTAATTATACAATATTCAACAATATTCTTTATTAAGCGAACATTGGAATTGAAATTAGTCACTAATATTTAATTCCACAATATTCACCAATATTCAATTCCAATATCGAATTCCAATTCCGTGCAAACGAACAGACCCTTAAAGATTTCTTCTGTCCTTTCACCACTGAGGCACGACGAATCCCTAGGATAAAATTAGCGCTCCTATGCGGATTTCTTCTTGGAGGGCTCCGCCCTAGTGGCTTCCACTTCGGACTAGTACGAGAGACTATACCTTGCTATTTTGATCTTGTTCAACGGATCGATGCCCAGATTGTCGTTGATGATGTAATTGGAGCACACCGCCAACAATTCAAAAGTAACTCAAAGAGACAACGAGAGCAGGAATTGACACCACTGCCGGTTCCTAAAAAGAGATACTCATGTCGTGCCAACTCTGGGAGGGCTGGGGAGCATCATCAACATCAAGCCTTCACTCCCCTCAACACTTCACGTACAGAAGTGTTGCTCACCATGCGCAACCATCCGTCTCTCCAAAGTCCAAGGTCTCTCACTCTAAATTCAGGGGATCAATCTAAATATTGCGACTTCTATCAAGGTCACAGACATAAGACAGAAGATTGTTCGCAACTGAAGACAAAAATCGAACGATTCGTTTGCCTTGGGTACCTTGAGAGTTCTCTCCAAAATAAAGGCTCTGAATCAACTTGTAATGAATGATCATGCATGAGGATGATCCCTAGGATGAACATCCCCAAAGAAGAGTTTTATTTTAGCTAAAGGGCATCCAGAACTCCACCACTGCAAGGGATTCCGGCCTCTCCCCTTACAGAGTGTTCGGTGCTCCCAAAAAGGGACTCCGGCCGCTCCCCTTACAAAGTGTTCGGTGCTCCCAACAAGGGACTCCGGTCGCTCCCCTTACAAAGTGTTCGGTGCTCCCAACAAGGGATTCTGACCTCCCCCCTTATAGAGTGTTCGGTGTTCTCAACAAGGGACTCCGACCTCTTCTCTTACAAAGTGTTCAGTGCTCCCAACAAGGGACTTCGGTCTCTCCCCTTACAGAGTGTTTGGTGCTCCAAACAAGGTATTCCGGCCTCTCCTCTTACAGAGTGTTTGGTGCTCCCAACAAGGGACTTCAGATTCTCCCCTTACAAAGTGTTTTGTGCTCCCAACAAGGGCCTCTAGCTTCTCCCCTTACAGAGTGTTTGGTGATCCTAACAAGGGACTCTTGCCTCTCCCCTTACAGAGTGTTTGGTGTTCCTAACAAGAGACTCCGACCTTTCCCCTTATAGAGTGTTCAGATCTCCACAAATAAGATTATGGCCTCTTTAGCTTATAGCCCGGCTAGGTCATGCAAACTAAGCCACAAACCAGCCACAAAACAACTAAGCCATAATTACAGCCCGCACAAAGCAACACCATGAGTCAAACAACATTCAGGAAAAAAAAGAAGAAAGAGAACGTTATCATCACAGTAACATACAAGTACACGCGCAAACGCGCTAATCAGAACCGTCAAGCAATAAAGGCAATGCACAAGACATCGGACTAAAAAAAGAAAAAAAATGCAAACACACTAATACAGGAAGATAACACCGCTACATATCAGCCGCGTCAACAATAGAACCCTCATCGCTTGAGATATCATCAAAAGTAAAGTGGGATATGTAGCATTCGAAGCTCCTGCCAACAAGACCAAAAGCCTTCAAAAATCCACGCCTAAACGCCAGTTCCCAAACATCCTCCATCTGAGGCTCCACCTCCTTGCACCAGATCTCATCATGAACCTCCTCGCTAATCAAACAACGATCCCGCATATAATATAAAGACTCCATGTACTCAAAAAGTCTGGCAGCCTTCAACTCTGATACACAGCTATCATAAGATAACATCTCCACTTGGGTCTTCGCCGCATGGAGCTCTGTCTCTAAATAGGAAGTCTCCTCTTGGGCATGCTTCAACATTTGTGTAGTTTATTCCACCAGAGATTTCTCCACCTCCAAAAACATTCGAGTCTCTTCCAATTCCGCCTTCAACTCCGATCCAATCCGCCGAAATCGGGAAATGTCCTGATCATGATCATCTCTCAGAGTAGCAAGCGAGCCCACCGCCGCCCAAACTTCTCCTGAAGAGCTAGATACCCATCCTTCAAGCTCACATAATGATCATTCCAAGTAACAACAATTTGAGTCTGGGTCTCGATCTACAAGAAAAAAGACAAAGAAAAATTAGTACAACGCAACAACCAAGAAGAGACAAAAATAATCAAGCTTGCTTATCACTTCATTCACCGCCTTCAAAAAAGAAGAAAACCTCGAAGCAGCTGCCTCCACAAATAAAGCCTGGGGAGCAGAACATCCGAGCACATGTACCACGGGAGTAGGCCTCCAACCCCGAGAAACCGAACAAGGCACCTTACCATCGTCACTACGAGGAACTACAATGGCCTTCCTCTTCCGACCACAATCCGAAGATATCTCAGTAATCCGCCCGGAGTCTAAGAAATATCGCACCGCAGCAAGCATTTCACTTCCACAAACGAGGAAATGCTGAACAGCCAGATCACCAACTCACGAGGCTCTGAAAATCCTAACACTGAGGAAAACTCCCGCTCCTTCCCCTTTTAGCGGCGGCAACGATCAAGTAATGCATTCCACAACTCTGGTAATCCCTAAGAGTTCTTGACATACCCAAATAAAGTATTTCAATGACGGCGGTCCGTCCGAGTCTTAAAATCAAGCCAACTCTTGTTGCTATGAATTTCCATACGCTCACTACCGTCAGAGCGAATGTTGCACCAATCTCGGAAGCAGCTCAAGAGAGTTTCCCGCCATGTTCACGAAAGATGACAACCAATCCCATGAGATACACTACCCCCAGGGGAGTAAATTGGGAAATCGGCATGCCGCAAAATTTCAGAATCTCGATCACTTCTTCGCATGGGGGGAATCGGAAAGCCGATCTCAAAGTAGTCTCGCAGATCGTCAACCAACCGCGTGGAGGATTTTGAACCCTCTCTTCGACACGCGGTATCTTCACTTCAAGGTCGGCAGGTAGATCAAAACTTCCTCTCCAAATCGCAACTTGATCATCGGTAAGGGAGGAACACAGATGCATCGATCTCATAACGCGCTTCGAACCCTGACATAAAAAAGTAAGATTGGTATTAGATAAAAAAAATCCGCAAATCAAAAATTTTTCGCCTCGTCGTGCGCAAAAGGCACGTCGCACAGTAAAACCAAAACCATACGACATGCCCAAGTACGCACGCACAAGCAATTCTATGCTCCTGCACGCCCAAGTACGCACGCACAAGCAATTCTATGCTCCTGCACGCTCAAGACGGCTTGCGCGCAACCTGGAGCGCGCGCGTGCAACATCAAGCACACACACGCGTGTCCTAACACGCACACGCAAGGGCACGCAATCACGCAAGCACCCGATCAGGAGAGCACGAGCCCACACTCGGTTAGGCGCGCGGCCAGGCACGCGCGCTCCCGGAGCCCGACCAGGCGCGCACAAGCCTGTGCCTGCCCGCATGCAAACAGACGCGCATGCCTGCGCGCACCCATGCTCGATCAGGCATGCGCACCCGCACGCACGGTCTGGGGCGCACGCACACACCCGCGCGCGCGCGCGCAGCTGCGCCAGCTGCCTTCTTCAGACACATTTTCCGCCTCTCCTCCTCCATAGCATATTCTAACATTTTACTTGAGTTTGCAGGGCACCACCATCCACCGTCGCCGGCCTTTCACCGTTCGTCATGATCGCCACCATGAAGAAGAGAGAGATCCCTGCTCTTCGCTCGTACCAATCTTTAGTAGCATAGAATCTCGGGGGGGGGGGGGGGGGGCAAATGATGAGGATGAGATCCCTTTTAAAAAAGAGTTGGAGTGCACATAGCCATACCCCCCATGATCTCCACCAAAAAGAAGTGAGATCATGGGTTTGACTGCACGCGCGATCGCCGCGCCCGATCTCTCGCGCACCGATCCCACCATGCGTCATGAACAAACTGCCGCGGACGTCACCTTGCCGGCGTCGGGAGGCCGACCCTATCCCCGAAAGTCGGTCGGCCCCTCCTCACGCCGCGCCGGCCGCTCCCCCTTGGCCGCTGGCACGCGGCCAGGGGAGCGGCCGTGGGGGCGGCCCCGGAAGCCACTCCTCCTCGGCCATCGCCGCGGCCGAGCGAGCGGCCGCGCGGGCCGCTCCCCGTCGGCCGCCGGGCGCGACCGAGTTAGCTATCGCGCGGACCGCTCTAACTCTGTCGCTGGTGCGCGGCTGAGGGAGCGTCTGCGCCGATCGCTCCTTCTTGGCCGACGGCGCGCGGCCGAGGGAGCGGCCGAGCCAGCCGCCGCTGACGCCCCCCCTCTCTCGCAGGCGAGATCGACGGCGAGTTCGCCGGCTACCCGTGAAGGTCCGTCCCCGCCGTCCGATCGTTTGGGGTCATTTTCCGCTGTCCAATTCGCGTGTAACCACCCACTAACCGCCGGGTTAGTGGGAGAATTTTATTAATAATTTAATAATTTATTTAGAATACAAATAGCAGGATTGATTATCATAAATGCACACCCCTAAACTATAGAAGAAATATTAATTTCGGGTGGTTTTGGTGTGCGGATAGCCGCACAACCACCATAACCATCCCGTGGAGACTATAAAAGGAGCCCCAGGTCTCCTCATTTCTTATCCTTTTTCTCTGAGTCTTCTTCTTCCTCAAGTCGAAGCTCTGCCAAATTCCTCCTACGAGCAACACCCGAGCTGCACTCGAGCCACACCCGAGCCGCGTACGAGCCACGTTCGAGCCACCTGACAAAGCCCAATCTCTCAGTTTCCAAGTGACTTCCGCAACCGCAAGTTCAAGTGCTCCGCTCCCACGTTCAGTGCCAGCAGAACGCCCAGTGAAGCCCACAGTCGCAAAGTGCAATTTGTAACAAACTCCAGGCCTGACGTCCTGACGTCCGCCGCGTGCTAAGTGTTCTCTCACCCCCAAAGTTGTAACGAGAGGCGGCCTGTCGCCCTCGATTCGACGAACAAGTTGTAACAATAAGGAAATAGTGGACATTGACCAACACATATCTGGTCACGTGGTTTTTTACCCGGTTGAGGGGTTTTTCCACGTTAAAACTTCGTGTGTACGATCGATCTACTTCATTGAATGTGTACGCACTCGACCGTTCCGAGAGCTAAGACGGTCCAGGTTATTCCGGCCCAACCGGAACGGCGAGTAAGACCGCAACACCTCTAAATAAGAATGTTTACTGGTATTATTATCTTATTTTTGCTAATTGTTGTTTTTTTAGGTTTTTTGTGAGACGGTTACATCAAACGATTACTAAATATTGTAAATCAGGATTATGTTAGGTCAAAAATATGTATTTTGAAATTTTTTTAAAACAACTGTATTTTTTGGAAAAGATCTGTCAAATTAGCTCATAAACTATTCTATATTAAAGTGTTGGACACTTAATATATATGCTTAATTTTATTTATAAAATCAATTTATAAATTTTTTTTTGATACAAATAACGTCGTTGGGTACAAATATAATTTTGTGGGCTATGATAAAAAATAGGTAAGAATAACCAATTTTGATGTAGAAATATCAATTCCCCTATAACAACAATCTCAATCTTCCAAGCACAAACGAAATATTTTTTTTAAAAAAATACTAAATTATATAATATTTCTAATAATTAAATATACATCAAGTTTTTTGGGGGCAATTCTCTAGGTTTCGTTGGTTTAGATGGAATTAATGGAAAAAATTGGAACTGTTATCAATCCATTCCGGATGTCTTCACAAAATAATCGAAATAAATCGTCTTAAAATGAACTCAAGGATATTCGGTGTGATTTATATTTCCTTCATTTATTTTGTCTTTCAACAATTTAATTGGAATTGATCCATTCAATACTAATTTCTTGGCTTAATTATGACTGACGAACAGAGCAATAGTTGCTACCAGTACAACATCAGCCCTACAGAATAAACACACAGGAATGTCATAAAAATGTCTCTTCACCTTTAATATACTATAGACTAACAGAACGAGCATATATAGCTCTGAAAGGTTTCCCGATCAACGGTAGCATTACTTCAATTTACGTAGATGCTTAATATGTCTAACCTGCAATTAGTAGAGCGTTTAGAAATATCTCAATAAGGGGGTCAGAGAAATATCGTCTTCCTCTCACTTATTTTTTGTAAACAGTTTCATATTATGAGAGAAATTTTTCCCTCATCTAACTACCGTTTTTGACATATAAGTAGTCAACATTCATTGACTTGACGAGCAGAATTTAAATTCACTAACATTTTGCATAATTCTTCGTGGGGGAGAGGGGTGCGGGCCTCTGCCCCCTAGATCCGCCCCTGCATGCAATGAAAAGAACATGTATAACTTCCACTTTGTTTTTCCCTATGAGTTCTTTCCTTTTTTATACATATGTTTTGCTCTCATATTTATAATTTAAATTATATTTTGTCTATATCTATGTTGCAGTTCGCTCAAGGCTCCAGTAGACCGGATTAAATTGAACCGTCTTAGCCCGAGTGAGGTCGAGCGTGCAAAATGTTGATTTTTTGGATTGAAAGTGGTGGTCTGACCGGGCAGACTGTTGATTTTTTTGGAGTGAAAGTGGTGGTCTAGCCGGGCAGACCACGCGACTGGTGGTGGCGGTCTGATTCTCAGACCGCGCGGTTTGAAGTGGCGATTAGCCAGTTCGGCTAGTGTTTCTGCAGTCAACTTGTTCCCAAGTTGTAACCGGGCAGATAGGTTTGTTATCCGCGGGGCGTTACAGACTCATTTGGAGTTTGCCGAGTCCGGCTTGTTGCAGACTGTTCTGGAGCTCGCGAGTTCGTCATGGTTTGTGTCTTGGTCTTGCTCTGGTGGAGCAGTTTGGTGGTGACCGCAGAGTTTGCCGGTTAGTGTGGATTAGTGTTTGAGTCCGCCTGATTGTGCGGACTAGTTCTAGAGTCCGGCAAATTGAGTTTGTTTCAGGGACTCTTGATTGTTTGGACTTGGTCTCGGTTTTGAGCCAAGTCCAGTTGCTCCTTTCTCGCGCTGTCTATTTGCTGTCCAGCTGTCCAGCTGTCCGCATGATTGATGCGAACTGGCTGTCAATCCGGCAGCTCGACTAAGCGGTATTGTGCCTTAGTCGCGGACTATGGATGTGTGGACTGGTGCTATATCCGCATTGTTCACAAGTGTAGCAGACAGGTGCTTGTTTGGCTTATTCGGCCTTGTCATGGTGTGATCTTGGCGGACTGCCTTTGTGTCCGCACTATGCAGATAGGTCTTGTGCTAGCTGTGAGAAGAGTGGTGATCCTATCGATTTTGGCGGTGACCATAATTTTCTCCGTGCCTATAAATAGGACCCCCTGTCACATCATAACAACCAACGAATGAACTGTAAGTGAGCTCGGGTTATTGTTACAGACAAGTTTTTGTATCCACGTGGTTTGAGAATTTAACCGGTTTTGTTGTTGCAGATTGTGCGACTAGCACTGAGAAGCCAGAGACTTGGTTCTGACTTGCCTCAGGGATCAGTGCGGGTTTGCGGATACAATCGACAATTAGTAGCTGGTCGCGGCTTGCAACCAGGAGGTCTTCTCTTTGGAAATCATTCCCAGTTCAACAAGGTTGTCTGCTTCTGGCAGTCTGTCTGTTCAGTTCGGCAGCAGCTGTTCGCAGTTATTTGGAGGCTAGGCGAGCTCGCGGTTAGGCAGCTTGTAGATTGCAGACAGAGTTCTTCAGCTTGGAATAACGGGGTGTCCGCACGGTTAGGTTGCGGTATGGCGACTGATGGCTTCAACGGACTCCTTAGTTTAGTTCGGTAGAGTTTTCAGTTACTGTTTCTATCCTCCTGGATAGTTTTTGCCTTGTATGTTTTTTGCTTCCATCGAGTACATTGTTAAATCATGTCTCGTCATGTATGTCCCGCATTATAAATAAGTTTGATAGTACAAAATTTGCGTGCTCTTCTATTTGCATCTAATTTATTTGACTTGGTTAGGTTGAGTGTTCCTACGACCTGGTTCCCGTTTTTCACTATTCAAAATTTTTTACATAAACAGTCACAAAAAGTAGAAAGCTGGAAACAAAATTTTTTTATCGTGGAAAACCGTTCAACTTGTTGAAAAACCACGTGACCGGATCTGTGTCAGCCAAACCTCTACTACTTTTTGGTTGTTGTACGGGGCTTTGTTGAAGAACTCGAGTGCGACAGGCCGCCTCTTGTTATAATTTGAGAGAGGGAGAGAGCTGCTCGGGGGTGACAAGCCACCATTCACAGAGCTTCGTATTTAACTTGTTGCTGATGGGAGCTTCACGCACTGAATGCTTTGGAGTCTTTGACTATTGCTTGGAGGTAGGCACTGCTTACTTTGTTTGTCTTGGATCCGACAGCTTGGAATTTTGAGCCATTCGTTATGCGTGTCTTGTCCTTTGCGGCTTTTCTCTGATTGTATTTTGGAGGACTCTGGTGTTGTTGTCCTGTCGGTGATTGGAGTGCTTGTTCTTGAGCACATGAGGTGCTTGCTGCTGGAGATCGCGTAGAGCGCTTACTGACGGAGAGTGAGCAGTGCGCTTGGTGGAGGAGAGCGTATGGGGCGCTTGTTGGAGGAGTGCGCACAGAGAGCTTGCTGGAGGAGAGTGTACTCAGCGGTTGTTGGAGGAGAGCGCACAGAGCGGTTGTTGGAGAAGATCGTACTGAGCAGTTGCTGGAGGAGAGCGCACAGAACACTTGCTGGAGGAGAGTGCGTGGAGCGCTAGTTGTAGGAGAGCGCACAAAGCACTTGTTGACGGACAGCGTGCGAGCGCATGCTCAAGGAGAGCGCGCAGAGTACTTGCTAGAGGAGAGTGCGTGGGGCACTTGCTATCGGAGTGCATGCGGGAAGCTTGCTGGAGGAGAGCACGCAGGCCGCTTGCTGGAGGAGAGCGCGCAGGGCACTTGCTGGAGGAGAGCATGCAGAGAGCTTGCTTGAGGAGAGGACGCGTAGTGCTACTGGCGCGCGCACGTGGAGCACATGGAAGTTGGGCGCGAGAAGGAGTGTAAGTACGCAGCGTGCATGGGAGCGCGTGAGGAGGCACAAAGAAGATGCGCGCGTAAAAGTGCGCAAGGAAGAGACGCGTACGAGAGAGCACAAGGAAGAGGCACACACAAGAGTGCGCAAGAAAGAGAGGCGCATGAGAGTGCGCACGAAAGAGGCGCACACAAGAGTGCGCAAAGAAGAGATGCGTGCGGGGGCACACAAGGAAGAGACGTGCGTGGGAGCATGCAAAGAGGTAGAGCACGCGAGGGCGTGCACGGAAGAGGTATGCGCATGAGCGCGCAAGGAAGAAGTGTGCGCATGAGCCCGCAAGGAAGAGGCGCATACAAGACTGCACTAGGAAGAGGCCCGTGAGAGCGCACACGGAAGATATGCGCACGGGAGCGCGCAAGGAGGCGGAGCATGCGATGACGCACAAGGAAGAGGGCACATAATTTGTTCTGTTAGAACCAACTCCAATCCTGGAGGATGAAGTGTTAGAACTCTTTTCCGGCCATGTCAAAGTATCTTCATCCAAAAAGCCAATTATGTGTAAGATAGGGGATGTAAAAAATCAATATTACACCCAATAGGATTTCCTAAGCCCTACACCTTCCTTCTACTTATATAGAACAGTACCAGGATAATTTGCCACAAGAAATAGTATATGTGTTGGACTAGTGTGAGTTTAGTGGTGAGAGATATGGATCTCTGAAAAGAAAGTTCTTCAACCAGAGAGGCAAGCTACTTGTAGATATCATTAGGAAAGCAAACCTAGGAAAGACAGGTTCCCATGATAGTATTTCTAAGTCTATGTTTGAGTTGATCATAAGAGTTATACTTAAGAAAAGGACAAATTGGGCTCTTGTAATATTCCAGAAGCTGATTGGTTGCCTTCAAGTTGTAACGACCCCATCCGTTACATGACGTATAGTAGAAGGTCCGGCCGGGGCCCCACACTATATGCCATAAACAGACGGTGAGGTCACAGGATAATACCAAACCATACACGAATCCTAACTCAGAGCATTCTAGCGGAAGCTTTAAGGTGTAAATTTGAACTCTAACCAGGAATGTCCAATATATATAAACCACAGTTATATATACAACCACGGAATGTACAACAAAGGTTTGGCCTTAAGGCCTTACAGTTCCTCTTTCCATCAACATGGATTACAAACCTCGGCGCGCAGGCCGGCCATACATGAGGAAAGAAAAACAAACAAAACCATTCGCTTAGCCTTCAAGGGCCAGCCGCAGCAGCAGCAGCAACAGTAGCGAGGGCTTCAGCCCTTCATTTACCACTTGGCTCTCCAGCACCTGCATAGGGACAATCCACCCAAACGGTGGCAAACAAGGCAACGATCAGCATTCAGCTGACCCAATTATACCAATCCTACCCCTTTCTCGGGGTAGTCGCATTCTTTCCCTGCACAGCATGATATCATCATATAGCAACTATGTGCGCGCAGGCACATTCAAGCCATCACAACCATCGGCCACACGGCCCGACAGTCCGTGCACTCAGGGCACATTCTTGGTGTACCGGAATACCAGGGTCAACACCACCGTCTACACGGTATTTGAGCATTCTAGTCTTTTCGGCGCGCGGGCCTAAGACTCTCATTAGGCGCTCCAACAAAACCCATAACCAGGCTTCCAAGTCGGACGGACCTAACGCAGGTACGGATCAGCCACCCCACGTTGCTCAAGTCGCCGTGCCACCTCGAATACGGAAGTATCCATGGCAATTTATAGGCGCGAGTCGGTTTCACCTTTCCTGTTTGGCAATCTGCCTTTCATCGAGTTGCAGCCCAACGGCTCAACCGCACATAAAGTGGCAACGCACGGCCACAAGAGTTGCATCCAACCCTCTTCATTTCCTGGACTTCATCCAGTACTTCCTGTTGCACCAAGCAACAGGTAGGCACAAGGCAACACAAGCTATAATCACGGAGCCTTCTCCGATATGCAAACAAGCATCACCAATCCAGACCATGTCCAGATGGGCTTCACACGCATGCCTAGATCCGTACTCCAATTCCAGACTCTAACAAGGGGGACTTCACATATCTACCCCAAGGGACACCACAACCCACCGCACACTCGCGGGGAAGGGTTTCCCTATGCAATGCAGAAAAGAAGGACTTCACATGTCCAAGAAGGGAGATCGTTACCCTTGTCGATCTCTTGGGAGCCATCGAAAACTAGCCGGTGAGAAAGAACCGCATCAGCTTTGCCTTCACAACGCTGGCCTCGGATCACGAATCGGACCACGGGAGCTTTGCCGGTGGCTTGATCTCCTCCTCCTCCTTCTTCCTCCTCTCTCTTTCTCTCTTCCTTAACCAAATGAAGAATGAATTCTTCATCAAGACTCTGCTGATTTAATCCAGCCAGGAATCACCTGAGCCCTTGGATCCAAAGAGAGAAAATAAACGGCCACGATTTTCCCAAAATCACACTTTTTTGGCTGACACGGCCTGTGACACGCTCGTGTCACAGGCCGTGTACCCTTAAGCGGCACACGTGGTATTCGTACCGACTGAACTTTACCAGAACACGGACATCGACACGCCCGTGTCGAACCTGACACGCCCGTGTCGAACCTGACACGCCCGTGTCAGTCATGAGACACGCCCGTGTCATCCTTGCCTCATCGAGCTACAAGCAGTACACGGGTAGGCACACGACATCGGACACGCCCGTGTCAAATCTGACACGGCCGTGTTCAAGGCTTGGTTCCAGGCCGTGTAATCTTCTGACTCAAAACGCCTTTTATTTGCGTGACACGCCCTGGGACACGCCCGTGTCCCAGGCCGTGTACCCCTTACACGCCCTGGGACACGCCCGTGTCCCAGGCCGTGTAAACCAACCTGCACCTCAAATCCATTTTTGAGACTTTTTGGGGTGTTACAATCCTCCCCCCTTAACAAAATTTCGTCCCGAAATTTGCACGGTAAGGAAACAAGAACCAATAATGCTATAACTTGATAACTCTGTTATAACAAAAGGTACACGGTCTACAGCTTATACAAACAACTCGGGAAATTCAGCTCGCTTGGTCTGCTCTCGCTCCCATGTTAGCTCTTCACGGCCACAATTGTCCCATCGGACCTTGACCATCCCGATCACTTTGTTCCGCAACTGTTTCTCGGCTCGATCCTCGATCCGAATGGGTCGAACCCTCGTCGTTAGCCCATACTCGACCGGTACCCGATCATTCTCCACTACTTGAGCTGGATCCTTGACAGCCTTACGAA
This sequence comes from Platanthera zijinensis, assembly GCA_039513925.1. NCBI lineage: Eukaryota > Viridiplantae > Streptophyta > Magnoliopsida > Asparagales > Orchidaceae > Platanthera > Platanthera zijinensis. The sequence goes on from CM077081.1 coordinate 94,183,516, forward strand.
GTACTGAGATGTGAAATACATCATGTAATCCACCCAAGTCTGCTGAAAGAGCTAGTCGATAAGCAGCTTCCCCAACTCGCTCCACCACCTCAAATGGACCAAGATATCTCGGACTTAGCTTTTTCAAACGCTGAATCCTGGACACGCCTTTGAAGGGTTTGATCTTCAAATATACCCAATCACCCACCGCGAACTCCACGTTCCGATGTTTGGCATTGTAGTACTTTGCTTGACGATCTTGGGCTATCAATAGCCTCTCCCGAATAGAGCGTATGAGCGAGGTAGCTTCTTCGACTTCCTTTTTCCCACTCAGCTTAGATTCGCCTGCTTCTGCCCAAGCTAACGGTGTACGGCATTTACGACCATATAAAGCCTCAAATGGTGCCATACCGATGCTCGCTTGGTAGCTATTATTATAGGCAAATTCGACAAGAAATATATAATCTTCCCATCTCTTACCAAAGTCTAGGGCGCACATGCGGAGCATGTCCTCCATCGTCCTGTTGGTTCGTTCAGTCTGGCCATCCGTTTGGGGATGAAAGGCCGTACTAAACGCTAACTTTATACCCAACATTTGATGAACTAGCCGCCAATCATTCGATGTGAACCGCCCATCACGGTCACTGACGATGCTCCGAGGAACACCGTGCAGTCGAACAATCTGCTCCACATAAAGCTTGGCCAAGGTTTCCACTGAATCGTCTCTTCTGTTTGGAAGGAAGTGCGCCACTTTTGTCAACCGGTCCACAATCACCCAGATTGAATCATGACCGCGTTGAGATCTCGGCAACCCGTGCACAAAACCCATCGAAATGTCATCGAACTTCCACTCCGGAATGGGTAACGACTTCAGGAAACCGCCAGGCTTCTGGCATTCTGCTTTCACCAATGCACAAGTATGGCATTCCGCCACATAACGTGCTACATCTTTCTTTAGTCCGGGCCACCAGAACAGCTTTTTCAGATCTCTGTACATCTTTGTGCTCCCTGGGTGAACTGAGTACGTTGCAAAGTGAGCTTCGTACATCAACTCTTCCCTCACTTTACCCACACTCGGGACGCACACTCGACCATTTCTTCGTAACAAACCATTATCCCAAGAGAATTGGTCATCCGGCCCATCTTTAGCATAGTGTTGGAGACTTTCATCAAGCTCCGTTGCTCGCCGAACTCTGTCTGTAAGGTCATATTGCACCTCCATCCAGTTCAAGCATGCATCGGTCGACTAACCCTTGTCAACACAAGATATCTCCAATGCTTCCAATTCCTGGATTAAACACTGATCATGCCTCTGCAACCAGCTTGCCCGTACCGGAGTCTTCCGACTCAAAGCATCAACGACCACATTTCCCTTCCCGGGAGTATAGTGAATCTCGAAGGTGTAGTCCCCAAGGAACTCCATCCATCTTCGTTGTCGCATATTCAGATCTTTCTGATCCAACAAGTACTTTAGGCTTTTGTGATCTGTATAGATGTCCACTTTAATGCCATAAAGATAGTGCCGCCACAACTTGAGTGCAAAGATTACCGCCGCCAACTCCAAATCATGGACGGGGTAATTCCGCTCATGCACTTTCAACTGGCGTGAGCCATAAGCAATCACTTTACCAAACTGCAGAAGGACGCAGCCTAAGCCGCTCCCGGAAGCATCACTATAGATCTCATACCCATCTGTACCACATGGCGATGTCAACACAGGCACCGTGGTCAAACGACTCTTCCAGTCTTCAAAAGCTCGCGCGCACTCTGGCGTCCAAATGAACTTTTGATCTTTTCTCGTCAGCGTGGTCAGAGGTAAAGCAATCCGTGAGAAGTTTTCCACAAACCGTCTATAGTAGCCCGCAAGTCCAAGGAAGCTCCTGACCTCGGCCACTGAAGACATCACTGGCCAATCTCGAATGGCACTTATCTTCAACGGATCCACCGCGATACCTTCTCCACTTACCACATGGCCTAAAAAGGCTACTGAAGAGAGCCAGAACTCACACTTTGAGAACTTGGCATAAAGCTTATTCCTCCGCAGGGTATGCAAGACCAACCGCAAATGGTTTGCATGATCCTCTTCCGACTGAGAGTATACTAAGATGTCATCGATAAACACAATCACGAACAAATCCAAGTACTCTCGGAACGTTCGATGCATTAGGTCCATAAATACCGAAGGCGCATTACATAGGCCAAACGACATTACCGTGAACTCATAATGACCGTAGCGTGTTCCAAACGCCGTCTTGGGAATGTCACCTTCCCGAATCCTCAGCTGATAATATCCCGATTTCAAATCCAACTTGGAATAGACCGTTGATCCTGCCAGCTGATCAAATAGGTCATCAATCCGTGGAATAGGATATTTGTTTTTCTCCGTCAGCTTATTCAATTCGCGGTAGTCAATACATAACCGTAAACTACCGTCTTTCTTTTTCACAAATAGAACAGGCGCGCTCCAAGGTGACATACTTGGGCATATGTATCCCTGCTCTAACAACTCTTGCAATTGGACTTTCAACTCAGCCATCTCTTTTGGCGCGATGCAATATGGTGAGCGGGCCACAGGTTTCTCACCTGGCACCAACTCAATAGAGAAGTCAATCTCCCGCTGGGGTGGTAACCCCGGAAGATCTTTAGGAAACACATCGGTAAACTCTGACACAACCAGAACGTCACCGACACTGGCCTTTGGCTCAACAACCTGAATTAGCGTGAAGAATAACTCCGCGCCCTTCCGAACAGCATTGACGACTTGGAGCGCAGACCACAACGTCCCGCCAACTCCTCGCATACCAGCAAACTTCGTCACAAGTCCGGTATTCTGGCCCAGTGTAATCTCCTTGGAGTTGCAATCAATAAAGGCACGCTGCTCCGAGAGCCAGTCCATGCCAAAGATCACATCAAACTCCGATAACGGTAGCACAGCTACACTCAAACCGAAATCCCGACTTCCTATTTGAACATCCACATCGCAAGCCCTATCCGCAAGCATCACACAGCCATTCGGCAATAGCACCCTTGTACTATCAACCGTCACATGACTCGGCACCCCAATTCGAGATACAAAATCCTCAGACAGAAAAGAATGCGAAGCACCCGTATCAAACAGGGCTCTCGCCAGATTATTCCGAATCAGGACAAAGCCTGCAGCATACACATCATGCACAAGCTATACATAACCACAAACAATGCACAGCGGAAGCGTGGTGGGCCCATAACCCACAGGTCGGAGGATCGGAACCTCCCTCTGATAAGTCTTCTTTTCCCCTTTGGGCTGAACAACCCAACAGTCACGGGCTATATGCCCCACCCGGCCACAGTTATAGCATGTACGAGAATCCAGCCTTGATGTCGCCCCCCGACACAACAGTCGTAGTCACTTGCCCAGACAGCTTGGACCTCTTGCCCCCTTTCTTCTGGTAGAACGATTTGCTCGGGCGAGGTGCTGGAACCTCTGGCTTTGACACAACCAAGCCCTTGTTCCCTTGCACCCGCCGCATGTCCTTCTCCAACGCACATACAGTATCAACCAATGCTTGAAACCCTTGGTTCACTGAACTCGAAAGCAGGAATCTCAACTCATCCCGCAATCCTTCATAGAACCGATTCGTTTTCCTTTAGTCATCCGCGAAGATTGTTCCCGCATACCGTCCCAACCTGGTAAACTCATGCAAGTAGCTATCCACGTTATCTTCTCCTTGCTTTAACCGTTGGAACTCATTTTCCATAGCAATGCGTTGCGCCGCTGGGACATGCTTCGCCAGAAATATTCGAGAGAACTCCTCAATCGATACTTGCGTTAATTGCCTGCCCGCCAAATGGTGTACCTCATCCTCGTCCCACCACAACCGCGCCTCTCCTTCAAGCATGACGGTGGCCAAGGTGACCTTTAGAGTTTCCTCCGCCCTGATCGCTGTCATTATCCGCTTGACATGCGATAACCAATCCTCTGCCTGCGTTGGGGATCCCATTCCCGTAAACGTAGGCAGACTGAAGCTCATTAATTGCTTCAACTGTTGGTCAGCTGCTCGGGGATCTACAACCTCAACCGGCTCGGGTCGTACAACAACACGAACTGATTCTACTGCCGGCTGCGCTTGCCCTGTCGGCTGAATCATGGCAAATAGAGCCTCACCAACTAAGCGAACAGTTTCCGCAGATGGAGGAGGTGTTGGCACCTCAACTGGTGCCACACTTTCATCAGAGCGCTGGGGCTCAGACTGCCCAGCACCACTACGCGTCACCTATAGGTGGACAAGACACACATTAGCGAACGTATGCAAGCAAAACAACACAAAAAGGAACGCGCAGATTCCTCAAACAAGATTTTGTACATTCCTTAGTGGACATTCCAGAGTTCATTAGCGTTACAGTAGGGCGCATAAACACGCGCTCGCCACCCCATAAAAGAATTCGACCACAAATTCGATAGAGGAAGACCGAACGAAGCTGATACCAAAATGTAACGACCCCATCTGTTACATGACGTATAGTAGAAGGTCCGGCCGGGGCCCACACTATATGCCACAAACAGACGGTGAGGTCACAGGATAATACCAAACCATACACGAATCCTAACTCAGAGCATTCTAGCGGAAGCTTTAAGGTGTAAATTTGAACTCTAACCAGGAATGTCCAATATATATAAACCACAGTTATATATACAACCACGGAATGTACAACAAAGGTTTGGCCTTAAGGCCTTACAGTTCCTCTTTCCATCAACATGGATTACAAACCTCGGCGCGCAGGCCGGCCATACATGAGGAAAGAAAAACAAACAAAACCATTCGCTTAGCCTTCAAGGGCCAGCCGCAGCAGCAGCAGCAACAACAGCGAGGGCTTCAGCCCTTCATTTACCACTTGGCTCTCCAGCTCCTGCATAGGGACAATCCACCCAAACGGTGGCAAACAAGGCAACGGTCAGCATTCAGCTGACCCAATTATAACAATCCTACCCCTTTCTCGGGGCAGTCGCATTCTTTCCCTGCACATCATGATATCATCATATAGCAACTATGTGCGCGCAGGCACATTCAAGCCATCACAACCATTGGCCACACGGCCCGACAGTCCGTGCACTCAGGGCACATTCTTGGTGTACCAGAATACCAGGGTCAACACCACTGTCTACACGGTATTTGAGCATTCTAGTCTTTGCGGCACGCGGGCCTAAGACTCTCATTAGGCGCTCCAACAAAACCCATAACCAGGCTTCCAAGTCGGACGGACCTAACGCAGGTACGGATCAGCCACCCCCCGTTGCTCAAGTCGCCGTGCCACCTCGAATACGGAAGTATCCATGGCAATTTATAGGCGCAGGTCGGTTTCACCTTTCCTATTCGGCAATCTGCCTTTCATCGAGTTGCAGCCCAACGGCTCAACCGCACATAAAGTGGCAACGCACGGCCACAAGAGTTGCATCCAACCCTCTTCATTTCCTGGACTTCATCCAGTACTTCCTGCTGCACCAAGCAACAGGTAGGCACAAGGCAACACAAGCCATAATCACGGAGCCTTCTCCGATATACAAACAAGCATCACCAATCCAGACCATGTCCAGATAGGCTTCACACAGCATGCCTAGATCCGTACTCCAATTCCGGACTCTAACAAGGAAGACTTCATATATCTACCCCAAGGGATACCACAACCCACCGCACACTCGTGGGGAAGGGTTTTCCCTATGCAATGCAGAAAAGAAGGACTTCACATGTCCAAGAAGGGAGATCGTTACCCTTGTCGATCTCTTGGGAGCCATCGAAAACTAGCCGGTGAGAAAGAACCGCAGCAGCTTTGCCTTCACAACGCTGGCCTCGGATCACGAATCGGACCACGGGAGCTCTGCTGGTGGCTTGATCTCCTCCTCCTCCTTCTTCCTCCTCTCTCTTTCTCTCTTCCTTAACCAAATGAAGAATGAATTCTTCATCAAGACTCTGCTGATTTAATCCAGCCAGGAATCACCTGAGCCTTTGGATCCAAAGAGAGAAAATAAACGGCCACGATTTTCCCAAAAGCACACTTTTTTTGGCTGACACGGCCTGTGACACGCCCGTGTCACAGGCCATGTACCCTTAAGCGGCACACGCGGTATTCGTACCGACTGAACTTTACCAGAACACGGGCATCGACACGCCCATGTCGAACCTGACACGCCCGTGTCAGTCATGAGACACGCCCGTGTCACCCTTTCCTCATCGAGCTACAAGCAGTACACGGGTAGGCACACGGCATCGGACACGCCCGTGTCAAATCTGACACGGCCGTGTTCACGGCTTGGTTCCAGGCCGTGTAATCTTCTGACTCAAAATGCCTTTTATTTGCGTGACACGCCCTGGGACACGCCCGTGTCCCAGGCCGTATACCCCCGACACGCCCTGGGACACGCCCGTGTCCCAGGCCGTGTAAACCAACCTGCACCTCAAATCCATTTTTGAGACTTTTTGGGGTGTTACACAAGTTCCAAAGTTAGGCAGAATTCTTTCACATTATCTGATAAATGCTTACCCTGAGTATTATAACAAGAAGCTAGTGTAAAGATTTACTACATGAAGAAAATGGATATTAAAACTCTTGAGTGGTTCACTAGAGATTTGCCTAAGAGTCGAGCTATCAAATAGAAGAAGGATAAAAGCAGAGTAAAGGCAAAGAAAGTTATTTTGAAAGACTCTAATTTTGAATTTGAGCTAGGCGGCAAAGATGCTTGTGATCAAGAGGAGAATGAAGACATTCATGAACCTTATCTATTACAATCAAACCAAGATGCTTGTGATCAAGAGTATTCAAGAGAATAGGATGAACATCTTTAAGACTTCAACACATAAGTGGATCTTGACTTAGATGTTGCAAGTGCTCATCAAATCATGGATGTAGCTGCTCAAGGAGAGTCAGTGGGTCAAGAGCCAAGTTATGCACACTCTCAGAGGGAGAAAGAAGTGCATATGGATGAGGACATAGAGAACAATGCTTTAACTAAGGGATAGCAAGATGTTCAAGAGAAGTATGTTGCCCCAATTGAGGGGGATGTTGGGTCCATTGAGCACAATGTCCTAGATTTGAAGAAGGGTCACAAATCAATGGTATACATATGAATCTATTTGATGCATACCCTAAGTTCAATGTATGCAGGTTATTCTCTGTTGAACTGATTTGATAGGTAATCAGAGTCTCAAAGACAGATGGACTCATGACAGAATGCTGGTAAAGCAGAAATCTAGTTAAGTCCAGAAGCGTTGAGTGAAGGCAGTTCACTCAATGGCAAGAGGCTAAAAGCATCGACTAACACTAAGTCAGTCAAAGCCTCAGTATTGCCAAAGTAGAAATCTGGTTAAGTCCAGAGTGAAGACAGTTTACTAAACTCCTGCTCAACAGACAATTAAACTAAGTAAATAAGCATTGAGTGAAGACAGGCCACTCAACGCCTCATCAAGAAGCCAGACAATGGCAGAAATCATTGAGTGAAGAAGATGCACTCAACTCCTTTATTCAGAGAAATCTAACTAAGTCCAGAAGCGTCGAGTGATGAAGGCTCACTCGACGCCTAAGCTGTTAGACTATAAAAGTCTATATGCGTTGAGTGAGGATGGCTCACTCAATGCACTCAATGCCTCAAGTCACTGCATTCTACTAAGTACTTTTGCGTTGAGTGACAAGGCTTCACTCAACGCTTGAGAAGTTTGTCTAGATTTTTCTAAGTCCAAAAGATTTTAGTCATGCTGACGTCAGCAGAAATTCAAAATAATGGAATCTACTTGCTAGAAGACAAAAGTCATCGTTTGCCTTTAGTATATCTGTTATGCAAAAAGAAAGTGTGGCAGTTACCAAAACTAGTGGTCTATACTGTACAGAGAGCCGTTGGATGGCGGAATATAAAAGCATAGTACCGAGGAAAAAGAAATTCACTTTTTGGAAGCAAGAACTTCATCTTTTTCCTCTTGACTAAGTTGTAGAGCTTGAAGAAAATATACTTACTGTTGGTCTGAGAAGTTCAGATAGTTAGTTGTTGAGAGTCACATCTTCAATAGCAAGTTCAAAAGTTCACTCTCTCAGATAGAAGGAGAAGCAGAGTAATTCTAAGTTGTTATTCATCTTCAAGCCCACTACATTAGACTCTTCTACTCACCAGTCTTGAAGAAACAGTGCTCTGTAAGTTACTTCTCAGCATAGGCAGAACCAAGCTTGAAGATCTTTTCTTTGTGCTGTGAAGAAGATAGGAGTGAGTCTTCTCAGTCCAGGAAGAGTAAGACACAGAGATAACTTCTCTGGAGTCATTCATTACCAGCAAACTTATTCTCTTTATAAGATCATTCCTGATCTGAGTTGTAAGCCTAAACTATAAAGGCTGAGTGTAGGATCCTTTTGTGGATCTGAGTGTAGGATCCTTCTGTGGATCTAAGGTATGGCATGTGTTCCTGTACTGTAGGAGAGTTATTCTCTGAGTGTAGAATCCTGTAGTGGATCTGAGTGTAGGACTGTCCTCCTAGCCTGAGTGTAGGACTTTAGATAAAATCTGAGGTAGGTGATCTGTGGATCACTTAGTTATAGGAGCATCATTTGCTCTAAGTGGTAGGGACTTGAGCCTGATGTAAGACTTGGAGATGTCAGATAGATCCTGAGGTATATGTGTTGTAAGCTCTTAGGGTTGAGTTTGGAGGAGTTGGCCTTGTCTAACACTCTGTTAGAAAGGTGGGAGGGACAATGGATGTACCCAAACCTTGGGGAATCACTATAAACACTTGTGTGTTGTTGTGTATTCTTGAAAGCTAACTTAAAACTAAGTCACAACACACCTAAGCAAAAAAGATTGTCATAAAAGACATAAAAACCTATTCACCACTCTAGGTGTTTAACCACTCTTAAAAACAAAGACTTTCAAGTGATATCAGAGAGAGGTTGTCTGAACAGATGTCCTTTCCGTAGATTGGAAGCTTCTGACCCTAGGATCTTCATTATAATTTAGGAAGGACCTTTCATCCCCATGAAGATTTCTATCCTAGATGCCAATGTCCAAACCCCAAAGAAATACACTGAGATGACTAAAGATGAGGTCATCTTGGCAACTATGGACAAGAGGGCACATAATATCATTATAAGTGCCATTGATGACTCCACATTCCATAATCTTGTCCATTGCAGGACATCCAAGGAAATATGGGACACCCTGATTGTCTACATGGAGGGAACTGAAGAAGTTAGCGATGATAGAAAATCCCTACTCAATCAGGAATACAAAGCTTTCAAGCAAAGTAGCAAAGACAACATAGCTGATTGTTATGAAAAATTTTTCAGAGTGGTCAATGAGCTGAGGACCTATGGGAGGGTGGGGTCTTCAACAATTATGAGCTGAATGATAAGATTCTAAGATCTCTAACCAGAGACTGGGATACAAAGATCTGTGCAATTAGAGAAGTGGCCAAGCTTGCTGAAACTCCTCCTTACACTTTATTTAGAAAGTTGCTTTCATACGAAATACAACTTCCTGTCCGGAAGGAGGAGGAGATCACCAATAAGACCCATAATAAGGAGAGGACATTGGTCTTTAAGGCTGAGAGCTCTAAGAAGATCAAGGAGAGGATTGTCTCACCCCCAAGGAGGCTAGCTGATTTAGAAAGCTCTGAGTCCAACTCATCTAACAGTAACATGTTAGATGGAGAGTTTTCTGACTTATCAAGGCAATTCCAGAAGATGATGAAGAAGAGGCAGTGGAAGAACAATCCTTTCTCCTCCTTACATTACAAGAAGGATCACAACAAATCTGGGAAGAAGTTCTCTAAAGGAGACAGGTATGATTCTAAACCCAGTAAACAAATTTCTTCTAAAATGGTTTGTTATTGTTGTAGCAAGTCTAGGCATGTCATTGTTGATTGCCCAGTAAAGAGAAAAGAGACAAATGAGAAGAAGCATCACCACCATAAGGGCAAGAAGGAAAATACATTCATTGCCAAGAATGAGAATAGCTAGAGTCAAACTGACTCAACATCTTCTGACTCTGAAGAAGAAGATGAAGCCTATATAGGGTTGTTTGCTGCTGCTTCTGAATAAGATGAGGACTAACTAGTTATAAGGATAAGAATCAGGGCCCCTCTATCACACTCAAATAGTGACAATGAGGTAGATGAAGATGATAGTTACTATTATGGTCTTATGACCATGAAAGATGGTGAATCTAGCCAGGATCAGACTGATCAACACGAGGTACAAATTCATTCTCTCTCTCCTCCTTTGAATCTGATTATAAAACAAGTCCCAATTATAATGCACCTTCATCCTATGATGAAGATGGCTCAGAATCTGAGGAAGATGTCAATCAATTGATTGACAAGTATGGGTTAATCTTGGAAGATCTGAAGAAGAGCAAGTTCCTTGTCAAAATATAAGCTTAGGATATTATCGCTTTAAGAAAAGATATCTCTCTACACACTGATTCAGCCTCACAGCTGAGTTAGATGAGCAAAGAGATATCCCAACTTAAAATAATCACCATTATCCAAGGATCAACCATAAATAGTAAGAACTCTTTAATTAAATAGTTGGAAGATAAGTTCCTCAAAGAGAGGATGCTGGTGGCTCAATACTCCAAACATAAATCTATATTGTCACTCATTGATACTTCACCTCCCAAACTGATAAGAAGGTGCTAGGGTACATTGAGAGGAATACTAGAAGAAGGAATAAGATTAAGGGCAAGACTCCAATTCAACCTGAAATATCTTTTGAGAAAGTTCTGTTGTCATCCAACAAGTATGACCAAAAGAGTATATATGGTCATTGGTTGAATGAAAGATCCTGTAGTTTGAACAAAAATGCTCACAGTTATAGTGGAAGGAAGGGAAGGGGCTTGAGTACCTTTAAGGCTCCCTATGAGGAAATCCAGATGGCCCATCATGGACCATTTGTGTTTGGTGCTCCATACCCCTCGCTCAAGGAGAAGGTAGTGGCTTATTCTTAGGCTCCTCCAGCAACAGCTCAGACCAAAGGTAAGTTAGTAAGTAAGCCTGACTTGGCCATCTCTAAAGCCATCAATAGCTTATCCAATGCAAAGAAGACTGTTGTTGGAGGTACTCAGAGTGAGTTAAGTACATATACTGGAAGACTCACTTTCAGTCAGATTATTGCTGATAGGAACAAGAAAAAGGTTGTATCTCTCCCTTCTGAGTAGTCAGTTGTTGACATCTTGCAATGTATAAGGGATGTTCAAAAGAGGATATACAACATCCATGAATGTTGGTGCTGTGGTAAAGTGGGTCACTTTGCCATACATTGTTGGCACAACTCTAGTGTGTCAAGGGCAAGGGCAAGTCTTCCTATCAGAAGTATTATAGTTAGACAATGCAAGTTCATTTTCAGACTATTAAGAATCAATGACCCGAACTCTTTTGGGGTCCTAAGGTAAACTAAATTGTGGTTGCAGGTTAGTCCAAGTACCCTGCACCAATATGGTACTTGGACAGTGGATGATCCAGGCATAATACTGAATAAGGTGTCATCTACAAGAATATAGTCCAGTAAAGAATGGGCCTAAGGTGATCTTTGGAGGCTCAAAAAAAGGAGTCACCAAGGGCAATGGTATGATTACCAATAACATAGTCTCAATCAAAAAAGTGGCTTATGTGGAAGGTTGCAACACAACCTGATAAGAATAAGTCAATTGTTTGATCTTGGCTATATCATTGTCTTCCACAAGGATGAATGTCTGATCAAAATGTCAAGTGACCAAGAGGTCATTTTGACAGGCACTAGGAATGGAAATATTTACTGTTTAAACTTTTTTAAGTTTAAGTTCTGACACTCCGGTGTGTCTAGTTGCTAATGAGAAAGTCTCCTACTATGTGCAATGATACAAAAGGCTTGCCCACTTAAACTACAAGACCATTAGCAAGCTCCTCAGTGAAGTGTTGGTCAAAAATGGACCCAATATAAAATGCACCAAGGAGGGCATTTGCTCTGCATGTCAAAAAGGAAAGCAGACTAAAGCATCTTTTAAGAGCATTGGGGCAAAGGATTCTATGAGGTTTCTGTACCTCCTACATATGAACTTGTTTGATCCTATGTTAGTTCATGGTCTAAGTAGGAAAGTTTATACACTTGTGATAGTTGATGACTATTCCAGATATGCTTGGGTTTTCTTTCTAAAGAAAAAGTCTGAAACCCTAAAATCTTTATGACCTTTGTTAGGCAAGTTCAGAACGAAAAAGATAGTTCTGTGGTCAAAATCAGAAGTGACCATGATACTAAATTTAGGTCTGAAGGCATTACAAAGTTCTTTGAAGAACTAGGGATTTGTAAAGAGTTTTCTTCTCCAAGAACACCCCTGCAAAATGGGATAGCAGAGAGGAAAAATAGGTCTCTCATAGAGGCTAGCAGGATACTACTTAGTGACACTTCTCTCCAAGAATACTTCTAGGCTGAGGCAGTGAACACTCTTGTCATGTCTTGAATAGAGCCTATATCAACAAATACCATAAGAAGACTCCCTATGAGATTATGAAATGCAGAAAACAAAATCTAGCCTATCTAAGGATCTTTGGTAGTAAATGATTTGTGCTTAATAATGGGAAGTCCTACTTGACTTAGTTTGCTGTCAAATCCTATGAAGGGATATTTGCTGGGTACACCAATCTTGGCAAAGCATATAGGTTTATAACTTGAAAAATCAAGTTATAGAAGATTCTGTTAATATAGTTGTTGAGAATATTGCCCTCAATGTTCCCTAGGTTTGATTTGAAGAGGAACCATCAACACTAAGAGCATAGTTATATTTGATGTTGTTCAATCTATCTCCCCCTATTTGAAGAAGTCAAAACCTAAGAAAATAATATACACCCACACACATATGCAGCATAAGTATAATGTAAACAACATGCATAACACAGAAATAATGAAAACCCAATTAATTAAAAAGATATTCATTAACTAGAAGGAATAATTGTTTTTGTGTTGTGCATAAAACAAAACTACACATCCTTCAGCCCTAAAGATGAATAAGAAACACTTTTATGTTTCAGGTTCCCTTATAACTATTTCACTACTCCTGGGCTTCTTTGCAGCACAGTCATCTTTAGCTTCTTTCTTCTTTTCGTTCTATCTCAAGAAGTAGTTGAAGGGATTTGGAATGTACTTTATAGGTTCCACAACATCACGTGGCAATATTCCTGCCTTTAAGTCTCTCCTGAATCGCCTTCTGTTGGCTTCAATCTTTTCCATCTTGTCCCACTCTTGGGAACTGTAAAGTTTTCCCCTTTTAGTCTTATTGGACTTGATCTGATCCCAGGATGGCAAAATGATAGTCCTGGACTTAGGGCTCCATTGTTCAAAGTCAGGCCTGGCTTCCATCTACTCTCTATGCCTTTTCTTACTTAATCTGACAGTTTCTTCCTCTTCAACAATAGATTTTCCTTTTGATTTTTGAACTTGGTCAGCAGTAGGGCTGAATGTAGGAAAGTCAGCAGCTATAGATTGTTTACCCCAACTGTGCACCAAATTCAATATACTGAGCATTGGTCTGTTCTCCACCTTGATCATCTTGGTAATGGCTACCATACTGAAATTGATCATCTTGCAGGGTCATCTGTCCGTGATGTAGTGCCTCTTGAACTTGAATGGGGAACATGGGAATGTTATCATAAGAGACTGGATCTATACCAAATGATCCCCTTATAATATTTGTTGCCCAGACAGCATTTTCTGTGTTTATTCTTATTGTCTCCTTCTCCCCCCTTTTGACTTCTGCACAAATTGTCTCAGTGTGGGAGATGCTGGCTTTGTTTCTTTCAGATTCCAAATAGTTTCTCCGGCAGTAACCTGGTTCTTCACCTCTAGCATGTGATCATCCAAGAGCTTTGTACAAGCATCCATCTTGGTAAAAATAGCAGTCTTTTGCATTTCCAGCAATACCTTGTTTGCATTATGAACAACAATCATGTTGCCAGCATTAATGTTTTGATTTTCTATTACTATATTCACAATGTTGCGTAACTCATCCAGTTTGTTTAGAGTATAGTCAACAACAGGTGCTGCTCTTGTGAAAAACTTGACTATCTTAGCTTTCAGTATATTCACTTCAAATCTGATAGATTTGATCTCAGTTGACAGCTCATTTCTGAGGTTCTTGCTAGAATCATCAACAAAGTTTTCCAGAGATCTCCTTTAATCATCTAGCAACCCTTTTAGCTGGGATATAAACACTCCTATCATCATATTAGCTGGAGTGGATGTGTCTTCATCAGCAACTTGTTGTAGAACTGGCCTCACCTCTTCTCTTTCCCTGAATCAGCCATTATGAAATCTGATGTAGGCTACTATGTGGTCACGATAGATTCTATGGTTTAAGCACAAATGCCTCTCTAATCGCACTACTACACTCGCACAAAATGTAAACACAGCACACTTGTTGAACAACTTTATCAAACTAATGCTAACGTACGGTAGCCATGCTGTTTTAAGATCAAACAATAGGCTATAGGCCGATGTTCTCTCAAGCTAAAAGGACCCACCCGGTCCGAACAAACGGTGGTTGTACCAAAAGAGATCTACCGAAAAGTTCGGCTCGGAAATGGTAGATATCCCCCAACAAAACGAAAGCAAGGCTCGCCAAAACCTCTTGGAAAATTAAACAACTAGAGAAAATAACAAATGCAGTCAGAGAGAAAAACCACGAACAAGAAAATGATTCCAAGATAACACAATAACAATCCACCAAATGAAAATCTAGAATAAGAATCACACAAATGATAGAAGATCTCGTTACCAAACCAAAATAGATGATTCCGGTTCACTTTCAAGGATCGTTCTACCACGGCTCTGCCAGAGTTTCGCCGAATGGAGAGAAACTTGTTCGCTTTCTTCGCTTCACGTCGGAGTGGAAATCCCATAAGGAGGAGACCTTGCACCTTGGTCGAAATCTTTCTAGAAAAGGGGGTGGTCTATTTTGTGGAGGAAAGGGGAGGCTCGGGTTAGGAGATGAGGAGGGGGTCAGGTTTGTTGGTGTTGATGGGTGGCGGCTAGGGTTTTGTGGAAGAGGGAGGGGCTCAGGTTGTGATGAAGAGGTGGTGGTCGGGTTAGTGAGGGGAGGAGAAGGCCGATGGCTTGGGTGGTTGTAAGTGGTCGGTTTTCTTTGTAGAGGAAGAGGAGGGCTCGGGTAGCAAAGGGAGAAAAGGAAGAGAGGGGAGGAGGAGGTTTGCCGGCGGCCAAGGCAAGGAGAGGAGGGGGCGACCAAAGAGAGGGAGGAGGTCTAGGGCCGAAATCTAGAGGAGGAGGAAGAGGGAAATCTCAAGATACGATTAGGGTTTAATTTTCTCATTCATTCTCCACTTAAAAAATGAAACAAGGTTATCCTTATATAGGCTTTACATCATGCATTGGCTATTTGCAGCCCACCTAAATAAAAATAAAATAATACTCAAATGTTTAAACATTACATGATAAAAAAGAAAATGCAAATAGAAATAACTAAATATTTTTTTGTAGTCTTCATCTTCATCATGTAGCTCCACATCATATAGCTCCACAAGGTCACCATCTCCATCATGTTGGGGTCGCCGTCGTCATCTTCAATAAGTAGGAAATCACCATCTTCAACTTTAACACGTTAGGGGTTGCCTCCATCAATCCTCCCCCGCTCAAAAGAACTCATCACGGATGAGTTGGCATGGAGGTACTGGCGCTGAAGAACATCATCCAAAGGACCACCGCCGAGTCCGGAATCTAAGAGTCAACGGAGACTGGACGATCACACCATCGTATCACGTAACGCTGGATACCACCGCTTGGAGAGGAGAGCAAAACACCAAATATGAACCTGTCTGGCCAAAAGTTTGTCCTGGGAAACCTGGGAAAAGCATTAGGCAAATAAAGAGGAAAAATTTCTTCATCAACAGTCGACGTACCTCCATTGGAGACTGATGGAGTGAACGATCTAGGATCAAGCTCACCCCCAACTCAATAGAAAATATAGTGGCACCAAACATACAGTTAGATATTTCAAATGGTGGAAAAACACATTGCGTGAAATCAGAAACGTTTAAACTAGGGGAAATACCCCATTCAGTGGTTAACTTCGACAGATATGTGGCTTCTCCTAATTGATTAAAAATCCGAAAAATTTCAACTCGCCGAATCGCCAACTTTTTTATAGTGCCTGAAGGCATCCGTACAGGGGCGAGACGCACCAAGACTAAACCGTAAACCTCATAGGGAGACACTCTCTTATGTAAGTTTGCGATACATTGATAAGAAGAAATTTGTGTGACTAACGCTTCCTGAATGTGTTTATATAAATTAATAACAAGAGAGGCAAATACTAGTTCATGTTGACTTGACATAGAAAATGGCAATAACGAAACTACATAAGGTGGCACAAACAGAAATAAATAGGGTAGCACTAGCGGAACTACATCAGGTAGCACCAATATAATGAGATCAGGTGGAACTAACGGGACTACATATGGTGGTACTAGCAGAATTAAATCAGGTGGCACAATAAACGGCTTCGTCATAACATATAATTTGATATCTGATTATTTTTAGAAATTCGGGAGAGTAAAAGTAAGAGAAAAGGCACCGTTGCCACAGAAGCAAAATCGAAAGCAGTCGAGGATATGACCAATGATGGACACGCAGAATAAAGGCCCGTCAAAGGTGACATGTCCATAGGAGGGGCCCGAGAGGTTGGCCAAATAAAATGTCTCAGATCAGGAATACAAAACGTGTGTCCAAAAGTGCCCACTAGACGAGTCAACAGAACAGGAGGGAGACTCCGTAAATCTAGATCCGGGAGAGAGTTGAGAACAAATTTAATTTCACACGACGGAGATAGCATCAGGGTCCGCTCATCCGAGTCTACTCTAATAACGTCATCCAAAAAAACAACTCTCTTACTAGGACTTTCTTCTAGCACACTCGACAAGTCATCCAATTCAGAATCAGTAATGGTCGCAGACTTGGGCTGAATTGAACCCGACAAAATTTATAATCCATATTGTACGACAGGTAAAGGAGTTAACATCAAAGACATGTCCGCTGGGTCCTTAGTGCTACTGTCATCCAAAATTAACTCTCTCACACAGGGTAAATCTTCCAAAACGTCACATTCTTCGCTAACCAAATCTTCCCATGAAGTGGGTACATCGTCTAAATCAGGATAGAGGGATGGGCAAATCAAATCCCGGGGAGAATCTAAATTAGCTTGAACCTCTAGCAACGTTGATAACTTCAAAGAACTAACTCCCAGATGTGCTTCACTAAGATCATCCCAAGCTAAACACCCATCCCAAGGTGACTCTTCCAACACCGTCAAAACATCTACCAATACTGGGTCAATCATAATAATATTGTGATCCTCACTCGCACTTATCCGATTGGATGTCTCTAACGGGGAAGCTAAATAAATGGGCACCTCAATATGTTCCGGGCTAGAAGGAAATAGCTCGTATTCTAGCAGGTCATCACCTAAATCAGTAATAGGTAAGCTCTCAATATAGGGTGACTCTACCGACTCAGCCGGAATGTCTTCTGACTCAAGGTCATCAGAAGACTCCATAACTATCAAGGGAGACACCTTAAAACTAGTGTCGAAAGGAAGAGGAGACGATTCCTCGGAGGAGAAATCCTCATTCAGGTCACTAGGGTAACTAATCTCCTCATCGTCACTCAAATCGTCAGCGTAATCAGCCTCGTCCTTAGTGACAGGCACAGTCCTAGACACAGCCTCAGACTCAACAAGAGAGTCAACGATTAGATCTGATAACTTAGGGGGCGACTTTAAAGAGACTATAGGCATAGTTAGAATAGGAAAAACGATAGTGCCAACGCCAGATATATCACTATCCTCACGTGTCATCATCGCCTGACTTACTATACTGATAGGAACACTCTCACCCCGCGGGCTCATGGCATTCCTGACAATCACATCAATCGAACTAGGGACAGGGTTCCTAAGATTCCCCTTTCCTCCATCAGTAGGTGCAGATATACTACGGGTAGCCCTACCATCCTTGGAGGAAGGTCTAACTCGAGGGGGTAAGTCACTCCTGTGATCAGAAATGGGTCTAGTGCCCTGGAGGGGAGAAATAAGATCATGAGACGTCCGAGTATGGGAGTATGAGGGTACATACTGATTCAATGTAGGCGAAGTCTTAGGCGGCAAATCACTCAGATAATCAGAAATATGGGAACGAAAATAGGGAGGGTAATACTCATCCGTTAATAGATTCTTCATAATCTGCCACCCTACAAGTGAGTCGTTGAGTGACATCCCTAAGCGTCTCTCCTTATTGAGCCAGAAGTTCTGGGCATGACCAAATAATTGGAGTCTCGCAATGGGAATCCTGTGGGGGTCCACAATATGATATCGCTCAAAATAACGTTCCATATCCTTCACTTAACATAAAAACATTCGTGGTCCACCTATCCCATCATAAGTTGGAGAAGGAACTCTAAGTTGCGCTATTGAATCCTTAATCTCATCACATTGGCTCTTCGTCTCCTTGCGAAACGCATTAAACGAGGCAAGTGAGGAAGGGGACTAACGTCGAATGCCATTTATGTGAGAAACGGAGAGAAAACTCGACCCGGATTGTGTGCACATGCAAAGAAAAGGGTACCTAAACCACTAACTCTAGGAAAGATGGAATTGTTCCCGCCTAATAGCTAGCGTAAAAATATATATTTTTTGGTTTGCTAGCAGGAAATATCAAGGCGGTTATTAAATTTTTTTTTGTTGAAAAATAAGAAATTTAGTCCGCTATTGACAGACCAAAATTTTGTTGTTGTTTATTTTCG
Organism: Platanthera zijinensis; assembly: GCA_039513925.1. Classification (NCBI taxonomy): domain Eukaryota; kingdom Viridiplantae; phylum Streptophyta; class Magnoliopsida; order Asparagales; family Orchidaceae; genus Platanthera; species Platanthera zijinensis. The sequence continues at coordinate 94,202,281 of CM077081.1, forward strand.
CAAAACTAAGTGCATACAAAGTGCGTGTTAACGTGCTAAATAAGACGGGGAGGATGCCAATTATGAAATTGACGTAAACCTCCCTCTGATACCAAATTGATGTAGGCTACTATGTGGTCACGATAGATTCTACGGTTTAAGCACAAATGCCTCTCTAATCCCACTACTACACTCACACAAAATGTAAATGAAGCACACTTGTCGAACAACTTTATCAAACTAATGCTAACTTACGGTAGACATGCCGTTTTAAGATCAAACAATAGGCTATAGGCCGATGGTCTCTCAAGCTAAAAGGACCCACCTGGTCCGAATGAGCGGTGGTTGTACCAAAAGAGATCTACCAAAAAGTTCGGCTCGGAAATGGTAGATCTCCTCCAACAAAACAAAAGCAAGGCTCGCCAAAACCTCTTGAAAATTAAACAACTAGAGAAAACAACAAATGCAGCCGGAGGGAAAAACCACGAACAAGAAAACGATTCTAAGATAACACAATAGAAAACCACCAAATGAAAGTCTAGAATAAGAATCACACAAATGGTAGAAGATCTTGTTACCCAACCAGAATAGATGATTCTGGTTCACTTTCAAGGATCGTTTTTCCACGGCTCTGCCGGAGTTTCTCTGGATGGGGAGAAACTTGTCTGCTTCCTTCGCTTCACGCTGGAGTGGAAATCTCACAGGGAGGAGACCTTGCACCTTGGTCAAAATATTTCTAGAAAAGGGGGTGGTCTGTTTTGTGGAGGAAAGGGGAGGCTCAGGTTAGGAGATAAGGAGGGGGTCAGGTTTGTTGGTGTTGATGGGTGGCGGCTAGGGTTTTGTGGAAGAGGGAGGGGCTCGGGTTGTGATAAAGAGGTGGTGCTCGGGTTAGTGAGGGAAGGAGGAGGCCGGTGGCTTGGGTGGTTGTAAGTGGTCAGTTTTCTTTGTAGAGGAAGAGGAGGGCTCGGGTAGCAAAGGGAGACAAGGAAGAGAAGGGAGGAGGAGGTTGGTTGGTGGCCAAGGCAAGGAGAGGAAGAAGAGGAGGGGGAGACCAAAGAGAGGGAGGAGGGCTAGGGCCGAAATCTAGAGGAGGAGGAAGAGGAAAATCTCAAGATACAATTAGGGTTTAATTTTCTCATTCATTCTCTACTTAAAAAGTGAAACAAGGTTAGCCTTATATAGGCTTTACATCATGCATTGGCTATTTACAGCCCACCTAAATAAAAATAAAACAATACTCAAATGTTTAAACTTTACATGATAAAAAATAAAATGCAAATAGAAATAACTAAATATTATTTGGTAGTCTTCATCTTCATCATGTATCTCCACATCATGTAGCTCCACAAGGTCACCATGTACATCATGTTGGGGTCGTCGTCGTCATCTTCAATATGTAGGAAATCGCCATCTTCAACTTTAACACGTTGGGGGTTGCTGCCATCAAAATATGAAGAATGTGTATTCTCATATACCTCAGCAGTAGTGTTGACCTTCTCAGATTCAGAGTATCTATGGTGTACACAGTCTCTTGAGCTGGGAGTTCAGGATGAATCTCCCCCTCAACTTTTTTCATGTTCACAGTGACATACAGATTAGTACCAACAGCTCTATCCACATCATCAATAGGTTGATGTTCTTCTAGGGGAAGTTGGAATTGCTCTTCCATAACCTGTAGATTCTCCCCCTCAGCAAATGTATCTTGCATAACTTGTTATTGGAGTTGCTCCCCCTCACTCTGAGGGATATATCCAACTTGATGATCTGGGACTAGAGCAGGTTCATCCTCAGCAAGAGCTAGAAACTTGGAGGCCTCTCCCTCCATCACAGCAGATATCCTGATTACTATATCCTCAGCAACTTGTTCAGCTATCTCAGCTGAAGGCATCTCATCAGCATCTTCTGGAGTTTCTTCTGACTGATTCCTACTAACCTAAGTCTTTACTGCAGGATCAGAGGAGATGGAAACTTGGGCACACATGTCCCTTCTGGTTTCATCTAAATATTCAGTCAAATTGGGATCATCGGGCTCTTCCTCTGGTTGTTCAGATGAACTGATATCAGTACTTTTCTCTAGTACTGAAAACTGGTCCTTCTTCTTATTCGTGGAGGTTGTCTCACCATGGGGATGAAGGACTCTATCCCATCTGTCCAACATCTTCACATCCATCCTCCTCATATGATGGATTTTGGTTCCTAACCTTGTGTTCAGGATCCCTGGAACACTTTTAAGCAGAAATAGAGATAGTATTATGCCCAGGTTGGGTTCAGCAATACACTCCACTATCCTGTCAAATAGGACCCTCCCCCAATCTGTCCTTTTTGGAGAGGATTACTCTGCCCATTATCTCAAACATCGGTATAGAAATCATATCATGGGAGCCTATTTTGCACAGCAGGACCTTCCTAACAACATCAGCGAGAAACTTACCTTTCAGATTAAATTCCTTCCTTAGAATTGATCCAGTGGCATGTTTAGATAATCCACACAACTTTAGTGCTATTCTGACATCATACAGATCCATGTCCTCTTGCTCATTCGATTCTGTGAACTTGGGCAACTGCAGCGCCTTGCTTAGTCTCCTTGGAGTTATCTTTATCTTATTGAAACTGACAATAAAATTTATCTTGCTGGTAGAAGTGTCAACCTTGGGACTAGAGAATAACTCTAGAACTTCTATATTTTAGAGCAGGCAGGGTTCCGACAGAACAAAATCTAGGTCTGAGACCTGGAGCAAATATAAATCAAGTTGCACTTCTTCTGGAGAACCTTTGAAGCCATTACGAACTAGTTTGCAGCCTTAGAACAAGAAATCTTGACCTTTTGGAGCATTTCTCTCGAAAATTCCTGAAGTTTCGCGAAGTAGTTCCGTTGATTCGGCAGAATCGGGCAGTGAGGGGCAAGGAATAGTGTATTTTGTCTTATGCACCTATCCTTCTATTTATAGTGATTTTACTTTTAGAAGGTGGAGAGTCACGTACCTTTTTGAGATTAAGACTTTGATCAATGGCTGGGATTAAATTCTGACACTTAGCCGCAGATAGACAATCTTTTATACTTAGTCTAATTTGATTATAATGCCATGAAGGGATTAGATTAACCTACAATAAAATGAACAAAATATAGTTAGAGAGCTACTGAAGCTGGAACAAATTCAACATTCCCAATTCAAATTTGAAGGTGTTGAATTTAGCTTCATCTAGTGGCTTAGAAAAGATGTGAGTCACTTGTTTGTCTGTTCAGACAAATTTAAGACTAATGCCTTCCTTTTCCACCCGCTCTCTAATAAAATGATACCATATCTCAATATGCTTAGTCTTGATGTAAGAGATAGGATTCCTAGCAATGGAGATTACACTAGTTTACTCACAATACAAAGAGATATTACTTATCTTTATATTGTAGACCTAAAGCTGATGTTGTATCCACAACAACTGTGCACAATAACTTCCTGGCATCCTGCAAAGTCTCTTCTTATTGATCTAGATCTTTTCCTCTTCTTTAGCAATAGATTTTCATCTGGATCTAGCAATCTAATCAGCAGTAGTATTCTTCTCATCTATTTGGTGCTGGAGATTTCCTGACACCAATTCTCTCGGTAAGACTCAAGATTGTCCAACATACCAGATTGTACTAGCTCCCCCTCAACAGGAGCATCTAGATTGTCAGTCTCCCCCTCAGTATTTGCACAATCTTGGAAATTCTTTGCATTTGAGAGACTCATCATCTGAGGATCATATGCCTCTTCCTTATCACTCTTAGAAGAGATGCATCTTGTGCTTTACTCAGTGATGGGTAAAGCTTGCTTGTTCTTCTCCTCACAATTCTGCTGAGGTGGCAACATCACTATATCCCACCAATCAGACATCTTAGAGCTTCAATGGCTAGATTTTGCTGGTTTGATTACACTTGAAGGTCTTTACCAAGGACTTGTGTGATGTATCCTTCTTTAGGAATATCTACAACTTCACAACTGTAGATCTTAGGTCCATTCCTCACTGGAGTATGACTCTTAAGATAACACCTTATTCCAGTCTTATGCTTGGAACAACATCTGTCCAAGTACCACATGGGGATATTGGCACTTGGAGTATCCTGTAAAACAGATTAGTATACCTTAGGACCCCAATTTTTATTGGGTCTTAGGTTCTTATTAGCATAAAAATGTACATGTCTACCTACAACAGTCCTATAAGGAAGATTCACCCTTGCCCTTGGCACACTAGGGTTGTGCCAACAATCTATGGCAAAGTGGCCCACTTTACCACAACACCAATATTCATGGATGTTATATCTCCTCTTTTGAATAGTCTTTGAAGAGTACAAGCCATCATTAACTACCTATTCTGAGGAGAGTGTTATAGCCTTCTTCTTATTTCTCTCAGTAAGAATCTGACTAAAGGTGAGTCTGCCAGTAGAAGTACTTGGCTTACTCTTAGTTTCATCAACAGTAGTCTTCATTGTAGTTGACATGCTATTAATGGCCTTAGAACAAGCCAAGTCAGCCTTACTGTCTGACTTGCCCTTGGTCTGGGTTTTTGCTAGAAGAGTCTAAGAATAGGCCACTGCCTTCTCCTTGAGTGTAGGGGCTAGAGCACCAAATACACATGGTACAAGATGGGTCATTTGAACTTCTTCATGGAGAGCCTTCATTGCATTCAAACCCATACCCTTCCTTATTTCATTGTAAGATACACTTGTACTCTTACAAGGAGAATTCCCATTCTTTTAGTGACCATACATGTAGTCTTGGTCATACCTGTTGGAAGGGAGGATTACCTTATGAAAGATGGCCTGAGGCACTATAGGAGCTTTGCCTTTCCCTTTGGAATGGGCAACTCTAGTGTTGGAACCCTATTACTGATTTGGGCTAAGATTACTATTAGGATGTTTAGATTGACCCATTTTGTATAGTCTAGGGTCATAGGTTATTTCTATGATTATTGCCTTAGAATAATTACAGTAGAAATATAGTTAGTCGAATGCAGAATTTAGGTCGAAGAAAGCTGAGCGCAGTTCGACGATCGTCGAACTCAGCTCGACGAACACAGAGTTTTAACTCTGAGTTTAGCTCGACGAACATTGAGCTTCAGTCGACGAACTCCAATCTCTACTCAGAAACTCAGCTCGATGAAAGTCAAGCTCAGCTCCATAAACTCTGATCTCAGGTCAACGAATAAGAAGACTCAGTTCGGTGAGCTCCAGGCTCAAGTCGACGAAATGCTTACTGAGTTCGACTAATTCTCTGCAGTGTTTTAGGCAGTTTTGTTTACAGAAGACAGAGCAAGTTTCATGGTTAATTCAGGCTGATTATATTCTGAAGGCAGAATGATTTAAATGCTTAATTATAGACAGCTATGACTATTATATTTAATGCCAAATATTCTAACGAATATATCCATTTAGAGGCAGCATTAAATATGGATTTATCACAGAGTTTAAGGCTGATCTATTTTCAAGGCATTAACCATTCTCGGGAAATCTCTCAGACGTTTCAGAATTAACTAATTCAAATGTTTGAATTCTTCTCTACATTCTCTATATGTATGTACAAAAGATTGCTGCCACAAGATTACAGACCAAGGTTACTCACTCAGATATACAGACTTAGAGTTACTGACTTAGAGACTTTGAGATCAACTCACACTCTTACAGAATTAGATCTTCAATCTCTGCTTGTGCAAAGTCTTCAATTTCTGAGATACAAGAAGGCCTACACCCTTAAGAAAGGACTCCCTGTCCTGATCATAAACTCTACTCAAATCAGTGGGAGCTTTTTGCTTCAACATCCACTAGTCTTCTCAGAGATTCTTGATAGAGAAGGCACCATCAATCTTTTTTTTTTCATAAACTATGTACAAGGTTCATAACTCCCTTCAAAAGTTACCCTTTTTGTTTCTAAGTCTCCTAATCAAAAGACTTAAGTTGGTTTTTGGGCACCTGATCAAAAGCTTAAAGGGTTGTTAGATCTCCCTTAAAAAATAGATCTTATGGTGACAAGACACCTGAGCAAAAACCTATAGTGGCAGGGCACCTGATCAAAATCCTGTAATGGATTCCTACCAGTGTGGTAGAAGAGTGGATGTACCCAGGTATATTGGGTAACCACTATAAATTTCCTTATGTTGTCTGTGATTGTTATTCTTTTGATTTGTATGATGTGATTGCTTCTTTATATATATATATCACTAGTTTTTAAATCTGCTATAAAACTAAATTAAAGTTTTTAATATACACTATCCACCCCCCTCTAGTGTAAAGTAGATCTATCCCTCACTTTCAATTGGTATCAGAGGGTAGGTTCTTTGGTTTTACAGGCTAACACTTGAACCATAAGATCTGATAGATTTTACTTTTGCCTAGAAATCTATCATGGCACAGAATAAGGAACATTCAAGCACTAGACCTCCTGTATGCAACCTAAGTAAGTTTGTACTATGGAAGACAAGGATTAGGTTGTATATGAACTATATTGATGAAGATATCTATAACTCTATCTTGACAGGTCCACCTCTACCAGTGGCAACAACAAGTACAAGTGTTGACCTCCTCCAGAATGGACAGAAGCACAGAAGAAAGCAAAGATTGCTGATGCCAAAGCTATGAACATCTTAGCTCAAACAATGTCTGATGACATTTTCCAAAAGGTTGTTGAAACTCCCTCAACACATTGGTTGCTAGATCTGCTGATAAGAGAAAGGACAGAAGATCCCACTTGATCTCTCAATATGAGAATTTCAAGAAGGGTGAATCTGAATCAGTTGCTGAGATATACATAAGACTCATTTTCATTATCAATGAGCTAAAAACCTTAGAGAAGCACATCACAGTGACAGAAGTCAATGATAAGATCCTCATGTGTTTCCCTAGCACATGGAATTCAAGGATCTGTCCAATCAAAGAATCCAGAAGCTTAAATGAGATTACCACAGAGACCCTGTTGAGCAAGCTCAAGTCTTATGAGCAGCTCATCAGAACAAGAGAAGCTGAACAGAAGTCTTCACCCCCAGTTAGGAAAGAGAAAAGTATAGCTTTCCAAGCTACTGATGAAAAAAAAAAATCTTCAGGAAATGAAGATCTTATAGGTCTCTTGGCTAAGAGATTCTATAAAATGGCAAGGAAAGAATTCAGGAGATGATCTTACAGAAATGAAGACAAACTAAGGTATGATAGGACATAAACTAAATAAATTGTGTGTTATGGTTGCAGGAAGCCAGTACACATTCTTCTAGAGTGTCCTGATAATCAAAAGAAGGACAAGAAGAAAGAAAATGACTCTAAGAAGCACTTTAACAAACCTTCTTCCAGCAAACAAAAGAAGAAGGAGAGAGGATTTGTTGTTGAAACTTGGAGTGATACAGAATCAGAATCTTCATCTAGCTCAAGTGAAGATGAAGAAGAAGCAAAGGCTAAAAAAATTTGTTTGATGGAAATCACTGCATCATTCAGCAATCCTGAGTCTGAATTAGAATCAGAATCTGAAGAAGATCAGGTAATATCCTCTTTTGATTTTACTTCATATCAATTTAAAATAGATTTCAAATTATTATGCAAAGATTTAATAAAATCTGAGAAGGAAATAAAACTTCATAGAGAAAAACTAACTGAATTTGACAATATTTCCTCAGAAAACTTTGAACTTAAGGAAAATTTTAAAATTTCCAAGGAACAAATAGTTTTATTAGAAAATAAATTATATGAGGCTAAAATGTTTGAAGAATCCCTTAATGGGAGAAGCATCAAACTGATGAACATCAAAAGCACAATCAATGCCAGACTGAATGACAAACTAGGCTTGGGGGCTTCATCTAGTCAGCCTCATCTTGTGTAGAAAAATATTTTAACCGCACATATTAAATTTATTTCTAGAAATGGAAAAGAGAAATTAGAAGATTTAGAAAAATCTACTGAGGTTTCACAAAAGAACAAGCCTAAACAAAAAAAATTTCATAAAAATTATGTTCAACAAAATTCATCGAACCAAGATCGACGAAATAAGTATTATTCGTCGAACGGCGATCGACAAACTCTGAATCAAGAATTTGGGTATAACTACTCAACAGCTGGTGCTCTATGAAATCAATATGATTCGTTGACCAGAGATCGACGAACATGGAATGAAGAGAATGAATACTATCATTATATGAACCTAACTCGACGAAATCAATACTATTTGTCAAACAAAGCTCGACAAAATAACTATAATTATTCGAACCCAGTTTTCCAAAACAGAAATTTTAATTACTTTCAAAATAATAATCAAAAACAAAATTAAAAAACCCCTTTACTCAGTGGATCATCTGATGGAGCCGACTTCCCACGACATGTGGCCAAGGAGCGTCCTCTCTCTGACGATGATGGAGACCCGGTAGATTTGAATGGAGATATCGGCCCGCAACACTTTGATGACGGAGACAGCATGCTTACGGACGACCCTTTGAAGCTTCGTCACAATAGCCGTCCGGAGCGCAAGCCCAATTATTATTTAATAATAATATATATTAATAAATAATAATTGAGTAATAATATATTTTATTAGTTGTTTTATTTCGAAATTATCATTTTTATTTCATGTTTAATTTCATGTATTATTTGTAACATGGTTATGTTATAAAACCATGGTGTATGTGTTGTGTTTTATTTCATTTTCATGTTGGGCTGCATGTAGCCCTTTTTCCTTGATTGTAAAGCCTATATAAAGGCATGTACTCATTTGTTTTTCTGAAGTTAATGAATGAAAAGAAATCCTAATTTCAAGATTGAAATCCACCTCCTTCTCCAAGGCAAATTTCGGCCCCCTCTATTCCTCTTCTTCTTTGGCCGCCGGCCACCCTCCCCCTCCCCTCTCTCTCGGCCTCCCTTCTCCTCCCCTTCTCCCTTCAACTCTTCTTTACATCCTTGCTACCTAAACCATACCATCCTCTTCATCCTCCACACAACCAGCCACCCCTCTCCCCCCAACCAACCCGAGCCACCCCTCTCCCCCCAACCAACCCGAGCCACCTCTTAGCAACCCTAGCCGAGCCACCTCCATCACCAACCTCCAACGCTACCACCTACTCCTCTCTCACAAGACCCGACCACCACCCAAAACTCCCTCACCCGAGTAGCCCTCATCCTCTTCAAACCCGAGCCTCCTCCACCACTAAAACCGAGCCCCACCTTCTCCTCTTTCCCTCCACTCCAAATCTCTTTCCTAATCCAATGTATTCTCTACAATATTCCCCCTTATTTACCATATTAAAAATATATCCCCGTCCATAAATTCTCTACCTACTATATTTGAAATTATATCATTCCTCAATTACTTCCGATATCCTGCCACTTTTTCTCTCTCTAGCTTTATTGGGAAATATTATTTCCATATTCAGAAAATTTCGCCGGGACTTTCCAAATATAGCGTGATATGAAGAAGACGACGATTTTCTCTCCCTCTGGCGCATCTCTGGCGGAGTCGTTGAAGAACGAATCTATTAGAGTGAACCGGATTCACCAAATCCGGTTGGGTAACGAACATTTCCACCTTTATGTGTTTCTCTTCTTTAGATAGATCTTATGGCATTGGCAAATTGCGTGGCTTCTGCAACGCTTGAATTTTCGTGGCTAATTTCTTTTAGTTATTGTTGTGTTTATTTCTTTCATTTAATTTCGTGAGGTGTGGCGACCCTCGTTGTGTTTTGTTGGGAGAGAACCACCCTTGTTCGAATCTTTTGCTTTTTGTGGATTCTCTTTTGATACAACAACGCTCGACTGAACTGTGTGGATTCTTTTCGCCTTAGAGGACCTTGGCCTATCACCTTGGTATTATCTTAAGGGGCCTTGCGAACCCCCCCTGTAATCTTTAATTAGTAACAATATTAATTGAGTCATTGCTGCGTTAGATGCTTGAGCGTGACATGCGAGATATTGGAGAGCGTCGTGTTAGTTACGTCGGCCACCCAAACGCTCGAAAGAGTGGGCCTACATCAATTTGGTATCAGAGGGAGGTTTACGTCAATTTCTTAATTGGCAGCCCCCCTCTTATTTGACATGTTAACACGCACTCACTCATTGCATGAGATTTCATAAAAAAAATCAATTTTTAAATTTTTGGTCTACAAATAGCAACCTAAACTTTTTAATTTTTCTCAAAATAATAAAAAAAATCTGGAAATTCTCTATCTTATTTTTAATAAGAAATCCAAAAAAAACTATTTTTCATTAAGTAATTATATTTATTAAGTTATTTTAAAATTTAATAGTTGGTCTGCAAATAACGTCCTATCTTTTATTTTTTCAGCAAAATTCAAAATTTTTTTGTAATAATCCTCATATTTTTTCCATCAAGAAAATCTATTTTATATAATTATAACCTTAGTGGCTAAGCGGGAACAATTCCATCTTTCCTGGAATTAGTTGTTCAGGTACCGTTTTCTTTGCATTCACACAAAATCCGGATCGAGTGTCCTCTCCGGTTCACACTGAAATGGCTTTCGACGTTAACACTTCCAATCATCCCCTGACTTTTCTACACACTAATATTTTTACCTATGATGGTTATGGGGATCCCAAGTATTTTAGATACTGGCTTGAGGGGGTAGAAATCTATTTCAAATATAACCAATTGGGCGAATACCTAAAGGTTAGTGTAATCCGAGAGCAGTTAAGAGGTCGAGCCCACGAGTTTTGGCTGAACGAAGAGAATGAGTGTGGTGCTGGTAGCTATCCTTATGCTTGGCCGCACATGCGAAGAATTCTCTCAGCAAAATTTGATTCCCCCTACCGCCTTAGTACTAGCCCGACATCTGATAGCCAGTATTGTTATGGCACTAGAACCAAGCCGGATCATAGGAGTGACACATTATCACCAGATAGGTCCTTTCCCCATGTTGGTAGAGCTACCCCTAACGTACCTGCACCCATCTATAGAGGAAGGGAAACAGTGAGGTCCCCTATCCCGAGTTCCGTACATGTGTCTGCTAGGACTGTCATAAGCCCGCGGGGTGAGAGTAATCCTACCCGTAAGGGTAGGCAAACGATTACGACATATGTCTCAAGGTTCATACCTAATCTTGGCTCTAGTGAGCAACCTACCCCGATTACGCCCTTAGCCCTATTAAGTCTCTCCCTGAGTTGCCTGAATTAGTCATTGACTCTCTTATTGAGTCTGAGGCTATGTCTAGGACTGTGGCCATCACTGAGGACGAGGATAAAAACACGGGCGATCTGAGTGATGATGAGGAGATTGGTTACCCTTGTGACCTGGACGAGGATTTCTCCCCTGAGGAATCATATCCACCCCCCTTCGATGATATTTTAGTCATGGAGTCGTCTGATGACCCTGAGTCAGAAGACGTTCCGACTGAGTCGGTAGAGTCATCCAATGTTGAGAGCTTACCTATTATTAAATTAGGTGATGACCTGCTAGGACCCGGTATTATTATGGTTGACCCAGAATTAATAGATTTTTTAATGGTATTGGAAGAGTCACCTTGGGATGGTTGTTCAATTTGGGATAATCTTAGTGTGATACATCCGGGAGTTAGTTCGTTTACCTTATCAACGCCGATTAAAAGTCAAGTTAATTTTGATACTCCCCGGGATTCGATTTGCCCATCCCTCTATTCTTCCTTAGGCAATGTACCCACCTCATGGGAAGAGCTGTTCAACGAAGGTTGTGAAGCTTTGGAAGATTTACCCTGTGCGGAAGACTTATCTTCGGAGGACGGTTGCACTGAGGGTCCGAAGACATTTCATTGATAGCTCCTTCGCTTGGGGCCCATGTTAGTTTAGAAGTTTTGTCAGGTACGATTTTGCCAACCTATGATATGACCACTGATTCTGAGTTAAATGATATATCTAATGAATTGGAAGACATGTCGGCTGGATTTTCAGTGAGGACGAATCCACTGTTTAATTTTTCCTATGATTTTAATGGCCTGCAACCGGAGGCTTGTTCTTGGACGAGTAATCTGTGTTTTGACATTGAGTGTGACTTAACATCCCCTACGGAATCACCCATGTTGACTCTCCCTCTGGTACATTTAAATCGAGTAGATGATTTGTTAGGACACGAGCCAGTCATTTCTAGCCCTTTATATTTGGAGAAGTTTATTATTACAGCCTCTCCATTAGTAGGGCTGAGCATATTATTCGAAACTCGAAAATCGCTCGAAAATCGTTCGGAAAATGAGTCGAATCGGAATCGGTTAAAATTGATTCGACTCAATTTGAGTCGATTCAATTTGACTCGAATCTGATTTCGAGTCGATTTCGAGCCAGCCCTGAATCGCTCGAAATATGATTCGAATCAACTCGAATTAATTTAAAAAATTATGTATTTACTAATATATTTTTATTTTAAGATTAAAAATAACAAAATTTAAACTTAAATAAAAAGAATGAAAGCTTTTAGTGTTTCATTTCCTAAATTTATAGGTTGCCCAATTTTATTTTGATCAAACTAGGAATAAAGCGAAAAGTTGTTAAATTTCGAGCCGACTTGATTCGATTTTGAGCCAACTCAATTTGATTTTGAGTCGACTCGATTCGATTTCGAGTCGACTCGATTCGATTTCGAGCCGACTCAGAATCGAGCCATTTCGAGTCGAGCCGACTCGACTCAAAATCAATTTCGATTTCGAGTCGATTTCGAGCCGAGTTCGAGTCGAAAATTTCGATTTCGAGTCGAGCCAAAATCGCTCGAACTCGACTCGATATCAGCCCTACCCATTAGGCTTACTTCGATGGATGTGGGTAAACGTAGTTGGTGACGAGCGTTTTCTGTTGGCTATTCATTATGACATTTTTAAATCAAAATTTAATTCCAAGTTTAAAACGAAAACGTTAGGCTCCACCAAAATAATTTTTGAATTTAAAGCACTCGTGCCGCCTGACATAGTTCCGTTATTTTCTACTATTAATTCTAGTCATGTTGCACATGGGTTCACCCCACATGGTTTTAAGTTAATTAGGCGCATTCTTATCCTTTTAATCCATCAAAATGCGTCCTTTAATTTACTTGCGAGTTTGTGTCAGAAAGTCTCCCACCGTTATGTGATTGACTTGGTTTTGGCTTGTCTCACACCTGAACAGATGCTCCCGGGCACCTTAGAAATAATAACGAACCGGCTAGTTTATTCTTTATGAATTTTACGGAAGTTTGGTGACATGACATTTCTTTTAAAAGTTTCCACTGATTGGGGCATAGCTCCTATTTTCATCGTTACATACTTTACGCTTTATGCTTTTATACCACTTTAAATGTCTATCTCTTCGTATATATTTTCCACTATGCTTTCTATTGGGTTGGGTGGTGACAGTTTCCTAGGATCGTTCTCCTTCTCAGTCTCCATCAGAGATATGTTGGTGGATGCTGTTGAAATTCTTTTTCCTTCTTTGGCTAATGCGTATTTGAGGTCCCTCCAAGACCACCTTTTGCCATGCAGGTTCTTCTTCCCCGCCGATGACCTTCCAGGCGAGTACACACAGGTATACTCATCAGTGATGAGTATTTTTAAGAGGGGGAGGATTGATGAAGCCGACTTCCCACGACATGTGGCTAAGGAGCGTCCTCCCTCTGACGATGATGGTGACCCGATAGATTTGAATGGAGACGTTGGCCCGCAACACTTTGATGACGGCGACAGCATGCTTACGGACGACCCTTGTAAGCTTCGCCACAATAGCCGTCCGGAGTGCAAGCCCAATTATTATTTATTAATAATATATATTAATAAATAATAATTGAGTAATAATATATTTTATTAGTTGTGTTATTTCGAAATTGTCATTTTATTTCAAGTTTAATTTCATGTATTATTTGTAACATGGTTATGCAATAAAACCATGGTGTATGTGTTGTGTTTTATTTCATTTTCATGTTGGGTTGCATGTAGCCATTTTCCCTTGATTGTAAAGCCTATATAAAGGCATGTACTCCTTTGCTTTTCTGAAGTTAATGAATGAAAAGAAAGCCTAATTTCAAGATTGAAATCCTCCTCCTTCTCTAAGGCAAATTTCGGCCCCCTCTATTCCTCTTCTTCTTTGGCCACCGGCCACCCTCCCCCTCCCCTCTCTCTCGGCCTCCCTTCTCCTCCCCTTCTCCCTTCAACTCTTCTTTACATCCTTGCTACCCGAACCATACCATCCTCTTCATCCTCCACACAACCGGCCACCCCACTCCCCCCAACCAACCCGAGCCACCTCCTAGCAACCCTAGCTGAGCCACCTCCATCACCAACCTCCAACGCTGCCACCTACTCCTCTCTCACAAGACCCGGCCACCACCCAAAACTCCCTCACCCGAGTAGCCCTCATCCTCTTCAAACCCGATCCCCCTCCACCACTACCAAAACCGAGCCCCACCTTCTCCTCTTTCCCTCCACTCCAAATCTCTTTCCTAATCCAAAGTATTCTCTATAATATCCCCCCTTATTTACCATATTCAAAATATATCCCCGTCCATAAATTCTCTACCTACCATATTTGAAATTATATCATTCCTTTATTACTTCCGATATCCTGCCACGTTTTCTCTCTCGAGCCTTTTTGGGAAATATTATTTCCATATTCAGAAGATTTTGCCGGGACTTTCCAAATATAGCGTGATACGAAGAAGGTGACGAATTTCTCTCCCTCCGACGTATCTCTGGCGGAGCCGTTGAAGAACGATTCTATTAGAGTGAACCGGATTCATCAAATCTTGTTGGGTAATGAACATTTCCACCTTTATGTGTTTCTCTTCTTTAGATAGATCTTGTGGCATTGGCAAATTGCGTGGCTTGTGTAACACTTGAATTTTCGTGGCTAATTTCTTTCAGTTATTGTCGTGTTTATTTCTTTCGTTTAAGTTCGTGAGGTTTGGCGGCCCTCGTTGTATTTTGTTGGGAGAGAACCACCCTTGTTCGAATCTTTTGCTTTCGATGGGTTCTCTTTTGATACAACAACGCTCGACCGAACCGTGTGGATTCTTTTCGCTTGAGAGGACCTTGGTCTATCGCCTTAGTATTATCTTAAGGGGCCTTGCGAACCCCCCTGTAATCTTTAATTAGTAACAATATTAATTGAGTCGTTGCTGCATTAGATTCTTGAGCGTGACGTGCAAGATATTGGATATCGTTGTGTAAGTTACGAAGGCCACCCAAATGCTCGAAAGAGTGGACCTACATCATCATCCCTCCTAGGAGATATCATCCACTTGGTTATAAAGATCAACCAGAGTGTTCTTATTTTTCTAATTAACATTATGAAAGAATATTAGAACCCAAGATAACCTGGGTCAAGAACATCTAATCTATTTTTATGCAGGTAAAGAACAATCCTACGACAAAGGAACAGTGGTATCTGGATAGTGGATGTTCAAAATACATGACAGGAAGCAAGGCAAGCCTGATGGACTTTGAATCAAAGCTTGGACCAAAAGTCATCTTTGGAGACTCCAACTATGGACGGATAGAAGGCTATGGAAATGTCAAGGTTGGAGCAGTTACTTTCAAGAAAGTAGCCTATGTGAATGGTCTCAAGCATAACCTCATCTCCATAAGTCAGTTATGTGATGAAGGTTATCAGGTAACTTTTAATAAGTCTTTATGTTCAATTACTTCTAGTTTAAATAAAATAGTTTTAACTGGAATTAGACAAGGCAATATTTACTTAGTTAATTTTAATTCTGCTAATTAAAAAATTTGTTTGTTCAATCAAATTTATAAAACAAATGATTTATGGCATAAAAATTAGGACATGTAAACCTTAGGACTATTGCTAAAATTTCTAAGGACAACCTTTTTAGAGGACTACCTTCTGGTTCTTACAAGAATGAAGGACTCTGCACGACTTGTCAATTTTGCAAACAAACTAAAAATAGTTTTAAATCCATTTCTAAAAGTGATTTTGTATTTGCTATATATGGACCTTTTTTTGACCTATTGTTGTTCAAAGTTTGGGAGGAAAGTCATACACCTTAGTTATTATAGATGATTTCTCTAGATTCACTTGTGTATTTTTTATTAGAAATAAGTCAGATAACTTTAAAGTTCTTACAGATTTTCTTAAGAGCATCAAGATTGAGTACTCTACTCAGATTATATTGATCAAAAGTGATCATGACACTGAGTTTGAATCTCTTCTAATGCAAGAATTCTATGATAAGGAAGGTATCAGACATTTTTTTTCTGCTCCTAGAACTCCTCAATAAAATGGGGTAGCTGAAAGGAAAAAAAGAACCCTAATTGAATCTGCTGGTACATTACTTGCAGATGCTCACTTGCCCCTATCCTTTTGGGCAGAGTTAGTAAGCACAACAAACTATGTCCTTAATAGAAGTCTAATACATAAACTTAAGGGTAAGACTCCCTATGAATTACTTAAATCTAAGAAACTTAAAGTTTATTATTTTAAATTTTTTGGTTGCAAGTGTTACATTCACAACAGTAATAAAAAACATCTAAGAAAATTTGAAGCCAAAGCTGCAGAGGGAATTTTCCTTTGATATTCTCATGTTAGCAAGGCTTATAGGGTTTATAACAAATTTACTCTTAAAATAGAAGAATCTATACATGTAACCTTTGATGAAACTAATATGTTTTACAAGGAGAGAAATGTCTCTACCATAGAATCTTTTCAGGTACCAAATCTGTGTGAGAAAATGGATGAATTAATCCTATCACAAGAGGATTCAGTATATCCTTCTCAACAGATTGCTGATGAAGATAGTGATGAAGAAAATCATGAAATTCATGCTGAACATATTGTGGTAAATGAAATTCCAAAAGAGAAATTAGCACCATAAGCAGTGGAACGACCAAGTCTACCTGTTGATCTTGTCACACTTAGGGATCACCCTAGATCTCAAGTAATTAGAGACATATCAACTGGTGTTCAAACAAGGCATCAATTGAATCAAGATCAGATGCATGCTTGTTTTATTTCTCAGATTGAACCTCAATCCATCAAAGCTGCAGAACAAGATCCCCACTGGATCATTGCAATGCAAGAGGAACTCAATTAATTTGAGAGATGTAGAGTTTGGGACTTAGTTCCTAAACCCAAAGACTATCCAGTCATGGGAACCAAGTGAGTCTTTAGGAATAATATAGATGCTCAAGGTATTATTGTAAGGAATAAAACAAGACTGGTAGCTCAAGGATATTCACAGGAGGAAGTCATAGACTATGACCAGACATTTTCTCCTATTGCAAGATTGGAGGCTATCAAGATATTTCTTACATATGCAGCATTCAAGAAATTCACAGTATATCAGATGGATGTGGAGAGTGCCTTTCTAAATGAAGAGTCAAGGAAGAATTTTATGTTGAACAACCACCAGGTTTTATCTCTCCAACTCACTCTTCTTATGTTTTTAGACTTAACAAAGATCTTTATGGTCTTAAACAAACCCCAAGAGCTTGGTATGAGACTCTTGCTAGTTTTTTTAGAAAATAAATTTAGTAGGGGCATTGTAGATAGAACATTATTTGTTAGACATCAAAAAAATAAAATTTTGCTAGTTCAAATATATGTAGATGATATAATATTTGGCTCTATTGATTCCAAACTATGCAACAGGTTTTCTAACCTAATGTATTCGAAGTTTGAAATGAGGAGCATGTGTGAACTATCCTACTTCCTTGGTTTACAAGTGAAGCAAACTCCTGATAGTATTTTTATATCTCAATCTAAATATACTAAAGAGATAATTAAAAGATTTGGGATGTCAGATGCCTCAGCTATGAAAACACCCATGCCCTCCAATGCAATTGTTGATAATAATGAATAGGGCAATTCTGTTGATCAGAAATTATATAGGACCATCATTGGGTCTCTATTATACCTAACAACAAGTAGATTAGACATAATGTTTGTTACATATATTTGTGCTAGGTTTTAAGTAATTCCCAAAGAATCTCCTCTAATTTTAGCTAAAAGGATTTTGAGATATATAAAGGGTTGCCCTAATCTAGGACTTTAGTATCCAATAGAGTCAGAATTTGAATTAACTGGATTCTCAGATGCTGACTATGCTGGATGTAGAGTTGACAGGAAAAGCACATCAAGAACTTGACAGTTTCTTGTTAATAGGCCTGTGTCATGGTTTTGCAAGAAGCAAATCTCTTTGTCTACCTCAAATGTTGAAGCAGAATACATGGCAGCTGGTAGGTATTGTTCACAGATCTTATGGATTCAAAATAAATTACTAGATTATGGATAAACCTTAAAAAATTCAACTATATTTTGTGATAATACCAGTGCAATTCCTATTGCACAAAATCTAGTTCTGCATAGTAAAACTAGAATATAGAAATAATACATCACTTTCTCAGAGATAATGTAGATAAAAATAAAATTAATCTTGTCTTCATTTCTACTGACTTACAAAGGACAGATATTTTCACTAAACCGTTAGATGAAAAGAAACATCTGTTCTTCCTAAATCAGCTAGACATGATAAATGGAGAAACATTAATTTGATTTTTGTTTCTGAGATCGACGAATTGCACACCTTTCGTCGAATGGAGCTCGACGAACTATGTTCTTTTCGTGAATCGTTCGACGAATGGAGATCGACGAACCTTCCTTTAGAAACTTTCGTCGAACGGAGATCGATGATTAGTTTCAAGTATTTTTCATCGAACAAAGCTCGACGAATATATTTCTTTCGCAAAACTTTCGTCGACTGGAGATATAACACCCCAAAAATCCCAAATCCCAAGTTTGGAGTTCAGGCTGGACAATAAGGCATGGGACACGGGCGTGTCCCAGGGCGTGTCCTGCTCAGGTTTCTCAAGTGTGGTTTTGGTCTCGAGAAAGAGTTGAGTGAGGTACACGGCCTGGGATACGAGCGTATCCCAAGCCATGTCCTTCTCTATGTGCTGTCTCGAGCACTCAACACCATGCTTGTTGAGAGGGCATTGAGTGAGGCACACGGCCTGGGACACGAGCATGTCCCAAGCCGTATCCCTCTATGTATCGTCTCGAGCACTCAATGCCATGAACTCAATGATCGTTGAGTGGGTACACGCCCAGCGACACGGGCGTGTCAGCAGGCGTGTCCCCCTTGGGTTTTGGCCAGAGCTGTGTGGCCTGGTGAACACGGGCTAGACATGGGCATGTCTGAAGCCGTGTCAGGACACATGTCCTATGACACGGGCGTGTCACATGATGTGTTCCTCTCTGGGTAAGTCAGTTCGTGTACCGCTTGTAGTACACGCCCTGTGATATGGGCATGTCACAGGCCGTGTCAACCCAAATATTGGACTTTGAGACCGATTTGTAGCCATTCGTTTTCTTCATCCTGGATCCATGGGCTCAGATGATTTCCTGCTTGGTTAAAGTAATAGATTGGGATGAAGAGGCCATTATTAATTCTGCCATTCTCTTTCTAAAAGAGAAGAGAGAAGGGAGAGGATGAAGAAGAAGGAGGGGAAGATCAAGCCACCAGTGGAGCTCCCGAGTTCCGACTCGAGATCCGAGGCCAGTTCTATGGAGGCAAAGCTGCTATGGTGCTTTCCAACCGGCTAGAACTTCGATGGCTCCCAAGAGATTGTCAAGGGTAATGATCTTCCTTCTTGGACATGTGAAGTCCTCCTTTATGCATGAGCATGGAATCCTCTCCACCAAAAGGTGGAAAGAGTGAGTGATTCCAGTGGGTTTATAGTTGCTATCCCCAGGTTGAGTCTGCATCTAGACCCGAAAATGTGTAGTACGGGATAGGCATGCTGTGTGAAGCCCATATGGACAGGTTGGTCTGGATTGGTGATGTTTCATCTTGCACACCGGAGAAGACTCCACGTTCAAATGTGTGGTTTTTGGAGTCGAAGGGTTGTGCTTGTGAAGGGGAGTAGCAGGAAGTAATGGACTGAGAAGTTCAAGGAAATACCCTTGTATTGCTTGTGTTGTGGCCAGTCCTTTATGGATAGTGAGGCCAGTCTTTGGTGGACAATACGGCCAGTCCTTTGTGGACAGTGTGGCCATTATGAGGCCAGTCCTTGGTTGACAGCGTGTCCATTATGAAGCCAGTCCTTGGTGGACATTATGGCGATTGTGAGCTGAATGCTCTTAAAAAAGGCTTCGTGCAGAACAGGAAAGGTGAAACCTTACCCGCGCCTTCTGATATAGCCACGAGTACGCCATACTCGGTGATGGCAAGGCGACTTAAGCAACGGGGGGGGGGGGGGGTGGCTGATCCGTACCTGTGTTATGTCGACTGTACAAGAGAGCGTCAAGGCATTGAGATTTCATCAGTGGCATAATGAGAGTCTTAGGCATGCACGCCATTAAGACTAATGCTCAATACCGTGTAAACGGTGGTGTTGACCCTGGTTCGCCGGTGCACCAAAAATGTGCCCTGAGTGCACGAATCGTTGGGCCGTATGGCTGACGGTTGTGATAGATTGATTGTGCGTGAGAGCACAATATATGTGATATTTGTCTATGCATTGCTATGCCTATAGGGAAGGAATGCCACTGCCCCGGGAAAGGGGTAGGATTGTTATAAATTGGTCAGCTGAATGCTGACCGTTGCCTTGTTTGCCACCTTCTGGGTGGATTGTCCCTATGCAGGTGCTGGAGAGCCGAGCGGAAAATGAAGGACTCAAGTCCCTGCTGATGTTGCCGCCGCTGCTGCTGCTAGCCCTTGAAGGCTAAGCTAAATGTTGTATTTACTATACACTCTTTTGTGGGTTGATATATAAATGTGGTTTATATATATAGTGGACATTCCTGGTATGAGTTCATCTTTACTATTAAAATCTTCCGCTAGCATGCTCTGAGTTAGGATGCGATGGTGTTTTGGCATTAACCTGTGACCTCGCAATCTGTTTGTGGCATATAGTGTGGGGCCCCGACCGGACCTTCTATTATATGTTATTTAACGGGTGGAGTCGTTACATTTTGCTATTAGCTTGTCTCGGTCTTCCTCTTTCGAATTCGTGGTCGAATTCTTTTGTAGGGGGGCGAGCACGTGTCTGTGCGAACTGCTTTAACACTACTAAACTCTTGAATGTCTACTAAGGAATGTAAATACACTGGTTTGAGGAACCTGCGCATTCTTATATTATTGTTATTGCTTGCGTAAGGTCTCTAATGTGTGTCTTGTCCACCTATAAGTGACTCGTAGTGGTGCTGGGCAGTCTGAGCCCCAACGTTCTAATGAGAGTACGACACCAACTGAGGTGCCTACACCTCCCCCTTATACGGAAACTGTCCGCTTAGTTGCTGAGGCCCTCTTTGCAATGTTTCAAGCTTAGCCTGTTGGGCAAGCACAGCTGGCAGTGGTGCTAGAATGGGTTGCTATACGGCCAGAACCTGTTGCGGCTGTTGACCCTCGAGCAGCTCAACAACCGTTAAAGCAGTTTATGAGTTTCAATCTACCTACGTTCACGGGCATGGGATCCCCAACACAGGCTAAGGATTGGTTATCGTGCATTAAGTGTATATTGACGGCAATTAGGATGGAGGAAGATCAGAAGGTCACTTTGGCCACCTTCTTGTTGGAAGGAGAGGCTCGACTATGGTGGGATGTGGTTGAGTTACACCATTTAGCGGGCAGGCAATTGACTCAAGTTTCAATGGAGGAGTTTTCTAAAAGGTTCTTGGCAAAGCACTTGCTAGCAGCACAATCATTGCTATGGAGAACGAGTTCTAACGGTTAACGCAAGGAGAGAATAGCATGGATTCCTACTGTTGGATGCCTAGTTGGATTTGGGCTAGGTTCACTAAGTTAGGATATGAACTAACATGTATATCCAGGGTCATGGTTGTGTCCTAAAGTATAGGTCTAGTCCTTTGAGTCAACAATGCAAGGGACCAGCCTCCAACACTGCCAGAGACTTAGAGAAAATTCAAGACTTAGAAAAAGAGCTCTATGTTCGTCGATCTCAGGTCGACAAAAGTCATGCTCAGCTCGATGAACTCAGAGACAATTCTCTGAGCTGAGCTCGATGAACTTGGTTCTCAGTTCGACGAACTCTGAACAAAGTGACAATACTTCTAAGTAAAACTTCAGTCGACAAACTGAGAACATCAGCTAGACGAACTCGGTCCTCTTGTCCCAGATCGACTAATTCTGGATCAGATGTTTCAACACTCAATGCCAGAGGACATCACACTCAATGCCAGAATAATGATTCAACACTCAACGACAGAGAACATCACACTCAACGCCAGAGGACATCACACTAAATGCCAGAATGATGATTCAACACTCAACGATAGAGAAGATCACACTCAATGCAAAAATGATGTCTCGACACTCAGCACTAGAAAATAGTCTAAGTCCAGAATCAAAACTCAGGTCGACGATCTTGGACCTCAGCTAGACGAACTCAGTTCTTAGGGATTTGGGCAAGGATCACTAAGTTATTAGGAAAATTGTTTGACCTAGTTGTATAGTTGAAAAGGTCAAATTAGAATGAGTCTAGGGCTTAGAAATTAGGTTTGGAGCTACCCCCAGGACCATTCAGAGATCAGGACTAAGTACTGAGACAAGACAATTTTCGTCGAGCTCAGGTCGACGAAATGTCGAACTCAGTTCGACGTTCTCTGAGCTCAAGTCTGCAAATCGTCGAACTCCGGTTGACAATCTTCGAGCTCAGATCGACGTTTTGTCTTCAGCTATTTTCCAAGTCGCTGAGCTCAGGTCGACGATCGTAGAGCTCAGGTCGGCATTTTCTGTCTGCTGTGAAAATCCAATCTCTGAGCTCAGCTCAACGATCGTAGAGCTCAGATCGACGATTTCTGTGAGAGATCGACGCTTTCAGAATTCAAACTCAAAGACAGTTATGGTATTAATTCAAATTCCTTCAGAGTTATTTTCTGCATTTATTACAAAGGATTTTCTAGCCGTTTCAAGCAATCTAATGCATGTTTCAAGGAAGGACAAAATGAAATGTTGCTTAGGACTTTCCCCAGAGACAGTTGTCATTTATGGAAGTCATTTATGACTGAATAACGGCCATCTAAATCAGATTTTTGATATACTCCTGCAGAAGAGAATAGAGATAACAACAACAATAACAACAATATACAGAGAATACAAAGAGACAACAAAGAATTAGATTACAACACAGAAGATTGAACAATATAACTTCTCTGATCAACAGTTCATCTTTTGTGATTTTCAAATCTACTGAATCTTCAAGAACACAAGAAAATTCTGCTATTGAAGAGATCTTCTGCTACTCAACTCCTCTAAATCTTCAAGTGTTCAAAAGCTTCAACATAAAGGACTCTAGACACCAAACATTTTAGCATCTGCTGGAATCATCTTCTGTTGGAGATCTGAAGCATCTGAAGACCTATCACCCTAGCAAAGCTTTCACTCCTGAACTATTCTACATCTCAGGGGGAGCTTTGACAACATCAACAATCCACTAGTCTTCTCTCAGTGATTTGAGACAGAGAAGACATCATCATCTTTTTATTTTACCACCATCTATACAGAGTTATCTCTCCCTTCAAAAGTGAACTCTTGGTTTCTTGAGACCTGATCAAAACTCAGTGGTGGCAAGACACCTGATCAAAAAATCTGGTTTGGTTTTTGAGCACCTTGTCAAAAACTCATTGGTTCCCAGGACACCTGATCAACCCTTCCTGTAGTGGATTCCTACCAAGGGTGGTAGAAGAGTGGATGTACCCAGGTTGTTGGGGAACCACTATAGATCCTTGTGTCTTCTGGTTGCTATGTGTTTGTCTTTGCTGTGTGTTGTGTGATTCTTTATTTCTTGCTTTAGTTTTGACTTCACTACAAGCACCTTACACATATACATAAATTTAAGTCTTCCACTGCTATACTATTTTAATTGTGAATTATTTCAAAATACTATATTCACCCCCCTCTAGAGTTAAGGTAGATCTTTTCCTCACTTTCAATTGGTATCAGAGCGAGGTTAGTTATTCAACATCTAAATCTTCAATAGATTGATTGAATAGGAAAACACCTGAACCAAAAGATCCTTGATAAGATAAACCTTCTATATAGGATATTTATTACTTTTTATATTATATTTATTTTCATACAAAACCATGGCACAGAACAAAGATTATGCTAGCACCAGACCTCTAGTGTGCAACCTCTCTAAGTTTGCACTTTGGAAGGCAAGGTGTTGGTACCCAAGTTTGATTTGAGTTTAGTCTTCTCCTTTTGTCCCTTGACCCAAGAAATATCTATGGTCAATGGTTAGTGGTCTAGCTATAGAGTCCTCGCTTTTCCAGATGAAGAATTTGGTTAAGTAGTTTTTCGTTCGACTATAGTCGAACGCCGCTCGACTATCATCGACTAACTGTTCGACGATCGTCTATCAGTTGTTCGACTCAGTCTGTGAGGATAGTTCGACTATCTGTTGATAGTTCGACCATCTGTGTGCTGTGATAGTTCGACTATCTGTTGATAGTTCAACTATCTGTTTGTTTGATAGTTCGACTATCTGCTTGGATAGTTCAACTATCTGATAGCTCGACTATTTGTTTGATAGGTCGACTATCTGCGTTGTTTGATAGCTCGACTATCTGTTGATAGATCGACTATCTGCTTTCTTCTGATAGTTCGACTATCTGCTGATAGGTCGACTATCTGTTCTGCGTTGATAGTTCGACTATCTGTTGATAGGTCGACTATCTGTTCTGCGTTGATAGTTCGACTATCTATTGATAGGTCGACTATCTGTTCTGCGTTGATAGTTCGACTATCTGTTGATAGGTCGACTATCTGTTCTGCGTTGATAGTTCGACTATCTGTTGATAGGTCGACTATCGGTTTCGTTTTGATAGTTCGACTATCTGTTGGTAGGTCGACTATCTGATAGCTCAACTATCTTCTGATAGTTCGACTATCTGTTGTGATAGTTCGACTATCTCCTTTGATAGCTCGACTATCTGGATCGTTCGACTATCTGCCCGATAGGTCGACGATCTCCGTGCGTCGGTCGACGATCTCCGAGGGTCGTTCGACGTTTTCTGTCTGCCTTTTTATTTTGTATTTATTTATTATATTTAATTAATTAATACATTATCTGAC
The DNA here is from genome assembly GCA_039513925.1 of Platanthera zijinensis. Classification (NCBI taxonomy): domain Eukaryota; kingdom Viridiplantae; phylum Streptophyta; class Magnoliopsida; order Asparagales; family Orchidaceae; genus Platanthera; species Platanthera zijinensis. The sequence continues at coordinate 94,227,252 of CM077081.1, forward strand.
ATGTTTTATTTCAGTTGTTTTGTGATAATATTTCCTGGCAATATCTGCTCCATCCCTTCTGCCTGAGTAAAATCTTTTCAGATAAAGTTGTTTGTCTTATTAGCTGACATTGTATTTTACTTTATCTGCTGTCAGTCCTTTATAGCCGTTAGACTGAAAAATCTTTCTTCTGCTATAAAGAGTTTGTTTCTGATGTGACTTTATTTAGTACTTTATTATCAGATTGCTTCCTGCAGCTTCTTCGAAAGAGGTTTATTCCTTTTATAGAATGTTTTTGCTGCAGAGATTGTTTGCTTTTTTTGATATTTACAGCCCAGGTCTCAAGTTTCAGAAGAAGACAAACAATTCAAATTGAAGAGAGCCGTTGCTTGTTGCTGCTATAAAAGCAATCCTTTGGAGAAGGATTTGAGCTAGCTACCCAGTTATTCATTTAAGCATTCAAGCCTTCATCAAGAAAAAGTTTTCTGCTCTCAGCAATACTCATCCAACTGAGAAGTGTTAAGCTCTCCTGCTCTTCTTCAACCTGAGTTCTCCTGCTTTCAAGAAGTTCAAACTCAGAGTTCTTTTGAAGAAGAAGAAGAAGAAGACAGCTGCTTGAAGATTTCTAATTTATTATTTATTATCTTCTTGTAGTTTTTCCTTCAGATCTTTCTGAAGAGTTTTCTGCACTGAAGCAAGACTTCACCTGGACATCTTTGAGCCAGGGGGAGCCTTGATTCTTTAGAGCTTTCTAGCTCAGTGCAAGTCTTTGTGCTTCTCTAATCTTTTGTAAAATAGAGAAGACATCTTAACTTTCTTTCCCCCTCCTGTACAGGGTTATTACTCCCTTCAAAAGTATCCCTTGGTGGCAGGGCACCTGATCAAAAACCTGTGTTCGGTTTTTAGACACCTGATCAAAAGTCTAAAGGGTTTCTGGATCTACCTGAAGCAGATCCTGTTGGTGGTAGGGCACCTGATCAAAAACCTGAGTGGATTCCTACCTTGTTGGTAGAAGAGTGGACGTACCCAAGTTGTTTGGGGAACCACTATAAATTCCTTGTGTCGTCTGGTTTGCCTTGTTTAATTCCTGCATTGTGGCTGTGAATAAATATAACTAGGTTTGCTAGTTGTTGATTAGGTTTACCAAGCCTTAACTGTAATTACAGTTAGCTTGAGTTTGTGCACAACACTTGTGTTAGGCTATAGGGTTAATTTTATATCTATAATCTTTTCATTCCGCATTTCACTCCAAGTGAGTTGGGTAGACCATTAAGTTTTGTCTAGTGCAAAATTTGATAACTCTATTCATCCCCCCTCTAGAGTAGTATCTATCCCTTCACTTTCAATTGGTATCAGAGGGAGGTTGACTGACTGAATAGGCTAACACCTAAGTCACAAGATCCTGATAGATACCAAAGCTTATAGATATTCACTATCACTATCATGGCCCAGTCCAAGGATTATTCTAGCACCAGACCTCTGTTGGTACCCTAGTTTTTGATTTGAGTTTAGTCCTCTCCTTTGTGCCCCTTGACCCAAGAAATATCTATGGTCAATGGTTAGGAGTCTAGCTGTAGAGTCCTCGCTTTTCCAGATTGAGAATTTGGTTAAGTAGTTTTTCGTTCGACTATAGTCGAACGCCGCTTGACTATCGTCTATCGGCTGATCGACGATCGTCTATCAGTTGGTCGACGCTCTGTCTGCGTTGATAGTTCGACTATCTGTTGATAGGTCGACTATCTGTTCTGCGCTGGTAGTTCGACTATCTGTTGATAGGTCGACTATCTGTTCTGCGTTGATAGTTTGACTATCTGTTGATAGGTCGACTATCTGTTCCGCCTTGATAGTTCGACTATCTGTCCTGATAGTTCAACTATCTGATAGTTCGACTATCTGTTGATAGATCGACTATCTGGTTTGTTTTGATAGTTCGACTATCTGTTTTCTGAGGTAGGTCGACTATCTGCTTGATAGGTCGACTATCTCTGTGCGCTTGATAGTTCGACTATCTATCCTAGATAGATCGACTATCTGATAGTTCGACTATCTGCTCTGATAGTTCGACTATCTGCCGGGGTAGTTCGACTATCTTCTTCGATAGGTCGACTATCTGGATCGTTCGACTATCTTCCCGATAGCTCGACGATCTCCGTGCGTCGTTCGACGATCTTCGAGGGTCGTTCGACGCTTTCTGTCTGCCTTTGTATTTTGTATTTATTTATTATATTTAATTAATTAATACATTTTCTGGCACATTGTTTTAAGCTGTATGATAATATTTCCAGGCATTATTTGCTCTATTCTTTTTGCCTGAGTTAAAATCTTTTTAGATAAAGTTGTTTGTCTTATTAGCTGTCCTTATAAACTACTTTATCTATTGTCAGCCCTTTATAGCCGTTAGACTGAAAAGTCTTCTTTTTGCTATAAAGAGATTATTTCTGATGTGACTTTATTTAGTCCTTCTGTTATTTGATTTAAGCCTGCAGCTTCTTAGAAAGAGGTTTATTCCTTTTATAGAATGTTTTGCTACAGAGATGTTTCTGTCTTCTTGATATTTACAGCCCAGGTCTCAAGGCTCAGAAGAAGACAAATAATTCAAATGGAAGAGAGCCGTTGCTTGCTGATGACTATATAAAGGACCCTTTGAAGAAGGATTCAAGCTAGTGTTACACATATTCTCAAGCACTCAAGCCTTCATCAAGTTCAAGTTTTCTGCTCTCAGCAATTTCCATCTAACTGAGAAGTGTTAAGATCTTCATCTCTTCTTCACCTGAGTTCTCCTGCTTTCAGGAAGTTCAAACTCAGAGTTCCTTTGAAGAAGAAGAAGAAGATAGCTGCTTGAAGATCTTTGTTTTTATTATTTACTTTCTTCCTGTAGCTTTTCCTTCAGAACTTTCTGAAGAGTCTTTCTGCACTGAAGCAAGACTTCACCTGGACATCTTTGAGCCAGGGGGAGCCTTGATTCTTTAGAGCATTCTAGCTCAGTGCAAGCTTTTGTGCTTCTCTAATCTATTGTAAAATAGAGAAGACATCTTAACCTTCTTCCCCCTCCTGTACAGGGTTATTACTCCCTTCAAAAGTATCCCTTGGTGGCAGGGCACCTGATCAAAAACCTGTGCTTGGTTTTTAGACACCTGATCAAAAGTCTAAAGGGTTTCTGGATCTACCTGAAGCAGATCCTGTTGGTGGCAGGGCACCTGATCAAAAACCTGAGTGGATTCCTACCATGTGGGTAGAAGAGTGGACGTACCCAAGTTGTTTGGGGAACCACTATAAATTTCCTTGTGTCGTCTGGATTCCATTGTTTAATTCCTGCATTGTGGCTGTGATTAGATATAACTAGGCTGCTAGTTGCTGATTAGGTTTTTCCAAGCTTAACTGTAATTACAGTTAGCTTGTGTTTGTACACATCACTTGTGTTAGGCTTTAAGGTTAAATAAATATCTATAATCTTTTCATTCCGCACTTCACTCCAAGGGAGTTGGGTAGACTATTAAGTTTTGTCTGTGCAAAATTTGATAACTCTATTCACCCCCCCTCTAGAGTAGTATCTATCCCTTCACTTTCAATTGGTATCAGAGGGAGGTTGACTGACTGTATAGGCTAACACCTAAGTCACAAGATCCTGATAGATACCAAGAGCTTTTAGATATTCACTATCATGGCCCAGTCCAAGGATTATTCTAGTACCAGACCTCCAGCATGCAACTTAGCTAAGTTTGGCATCTGGAAGGCAAGGATTAAATTATATATGAACTCTATTGATGAAAGCATCTTTGCTTCTATTTTGTCAGGTCCCCCAAGAGCACCTGCTGCTGCTGCTGCTGCCTCATCATCTGATATGAGTGCAGTGCCTCCTCCAGATTACAATGATGAATACAAGAAGGCCAAAATTGCAGATGCCAAGGCAATGAACATACTGGCTCAGACAATGTCTGATGAGGTGTTCCAGAAGGTTGCTGACTGCTCCTCAGCAAAGGCCATGTGGGACACACTGAACCAGATTGTAGCTGGTTCAGCTGATGAAAGGAAGGACAGAAGGTCCAACCTGATCTCACAGTATGAGAACTTCAAGAAAACTGATGCTGAATCAGTTGAAGCTATGTACACCAGGCTCAGCTCAATCATCAATGAGCTGAGGACCCTAGACAAGGACATATCATTGACAGAGGTCAATGATAAGATTCTTATGTGCTTCCCTAGCACATGGGATCTAAGAATCTGGCCCATCAAGGAAGCCAGAAGTACTAATGAGATCTCAACTGAAGCTCTCCTCGGCAAGCTCAAGTCTTTTGAGCAAGTGCTGAAGACCAGAGAAGCAGAAGCTGAAGCCAAGACCCCCACTCCAACAAGAAAAGAGCAATCTCTAGCTCTTAAGGCTGCAGATGTTTCTGAAGGCAGCCAATCTAATGAGGAACTTATGGCATTGTTTGCCAAAAGGTTTCTCAAGATGGGAAGAAAGGAGTTCAGAAAGAAGTCTTCACGCTATGAAGACAAACCAAGGTATGATCGCTCTCCTGCTAAAGAAGTTATTCGTTATGGTTGCAGGAAGCCTGGACACATCTTGCCAGAGTGTCCAGAGGAGAAGAACAAAGAAAAGAGAAAAGAAAAAGAACAACACAGGAAGCACTCCAAGCCATCCTCCTACAAAAACAAGAAGAAGGAGAGAGGTTTCATTGCTGAAACCTGGAGTGATTCTGATGAAGAATCCTCCTCATCAAGCTCCAGTGAAGATGAGGAAGAGAAGAAGGCAAAAGAAGTTTGCCTGATGGCAATAGATGCCTGCAGCAATCACTCTGCTGCAGAGAGTTCTGATTCTGATGAAGAGATGCCTACAGAAGATGAGGTACTTTCTTCTTATGATTTTACTTCAGAAGAATTTAAGTTAGAATTTAAATCTTTATGTTTAGATTTAATTAGCTCAGAAAAGGAAATAAAAGAACTTAGAAATAGGTTAGCTGACTCAGAATCAATAGCCTCTGAAAACATTAGGTTAAAGGAAGATCTCACTACTTGTAGTGAAGAAATTAAATTTCTTAAAATAGAGTTAGCTAAGTCTAAGAGATTAGAAGAATCCCTTAATGGTAGAAGCCTTAAGCTGTTAGAAATTACCAGCATGACTAACACTAGGTCAGGTAATGATAAACTAGGCTTAGGAGCTTCTCCCAGTGAACCCTCAGTCCTTCTTAAAAATAACCTTTCAACTCCAGTGAACTTCATTTCAGCTAGTGGAAAGAAGAACACTGAGCAAGTAAATCTGGTAAATAAAATACTAAATAAAGCTAAGAGAGAAAAGAGAAAGAAGTTCTTTAAAGAAATGCAAAGAGCGTCGAACGCCGCTCGACGATCGGAAGCTCCATGGTCGAACGAAGCTCGACGATCTGAGCGCCCATCGTCGAACGTCGATCGACGATTTCAATATGATTTTCAAAATCACAATCAATTCCATAGAAACCTAAATGAGAATAGAAACCCTAGGTTTGTTGACCCATCATCTGCATGGAGAATCCCACCTAGGAGATCTCACCCACTAGGTTATCACCCTCAGCCTGCATTCTCATATATTTCCAGTTTTTCTTATGTGAAAAACAAGGGACCCAAGGTTACCTGGGTCCACTCTGTCTAAATAATTGTCTTGCAGGTGAAGGCCTATCCAATCACTCAAAATAAGTGGTATTTGGATAGTGGATGCTCTAAGCATATGACAGGAAATAAAGATCTACTGTCAAAGTACAAAGCTAAGCTCGGTCCAAAGGTTATCTTTGGAGACTCCAGCTGTGGTCAGACAGAAGGCTTTGGAAAGATCACAATTGGAGCAGTTACTTTCAAGAGAGTTGCTTATGTCAATGGACTGAAGCATAATCTGATTTCAGTCAGCCAGCTATGTGATGCTGGCTACCAGGTTTCTTTTTCTAATTTCTCTTGCAATATTACTTTAAATAATAATGTTGTTTTAGTAGGCATTAGAATAGGTAACATTTATTTAGTAGATTTCAATTCATCTCATTCTGAAATTTGCCTGTTTAATGAAGTAACCCTTAATAATAATTCCCTATGGCATAAAAGGCTTAGTCATGTAAACCTTAAAAATATATCTAGGTTATCTAAGCACAACCTTGTTAGAGGTATACCTTCTTGCCCCTACAAGAAGGAGAACTTATGCAAGGCTTGTCAGCTAGGCAAGCAAACCAAGAATTCATTTAAATCTGCAAATAAAAGTGATTCTCCTAGAATCCTGTATTTATTACATTTGGACCTTTTTGGCCCAATAAATGTACAGAGTTTAGGAGGGAAGTATTACACATTAGTAATTGTAGATGACTTCTCTAGGTTCAGTTGGGTTTTCTTTTTGAGAACTAAGTCTGATAACTTCAAAGCCCTTACAGACTTTCTATTATGTGTGCAGACTGAGTACTCTACTCATGTGGCCTTGATCAGAAGTGATCATGGTACTGAGTTTGACTCTCTTCTCATGCAAGAATTCTGTGAGAGAGAAGGTATCAAACATAGCTTCTCAGCTCCTAGAACTCCCCAACAAAATGGGGTAGTTGAAAGGAAGAATAGAACACTAATTGAAGCTGCTAGCACATTGTTGGCAGATGCTAACATGCCTCTATCCTATTGGGCAGAAGCTGTTAGTACAGCCAACTATGTCTTGAATAGAAGTTTGATACACAAACTTAAGTGTAAAACTCCTTATGAGTTGCTTAAAGGAAAGAAACCAAAAATTAATTACTTTAGAGTTTTTGGCTGTATTGTTTATATTCATAATAATAATAAAGAATATATTAGAAAATTTGAAGCAAAAGCTTCAATGGGAATCATGCTTGGATATTCCCAAGTAAGCAAAGCTTATATGGTTTATAACAAGTCAACCTGTAAGATAGAAGAATCTGTGCATGTATCATTTGATGAGCATCAGATGTTTTATAAGGAGAAGGAAAATTCTTCTTCCTCCAGTTCTTTGCAGGTACATGATGCCCCTCAAGAAATTCTTCAACTATCAACTCTTCAGATCACTGAATCAGACAGTGATGAAGACATTGCTGAAGCTGTTGAAGCTGTTGTTGTACCACCAACAGTAGATCAAATTCCTCCTGAGGAATTAATCCCAACTGTTGCTGAAGATCACATCCCACCTGCTGATATTGTCACACTAAGAGATCACCCCACATCTCAAGTGATTGGAGACATATCAGCTAGTGTACAAACAAGACACCAATTAAGACAGGATGTGATGCATGCTTGTTTCCTCTCACAGGTTGAGCCCCTCACCTTTAAAGATGCAGAGCTAGATCCCCACTGGATCATTGCAATGCAAGAGGAGCTCAATCAGTTTGAGAGATGTAAAGTTTGGACTTTGGTTCCAAGACCTAAAGGCCAACTGATCATAGGCACCAAGTGGGTGTATAGAAACAAGTTAGATGCAAATGGTATTATAGTAAGGAATAAAGCTAGGCTTGTAGCTCAGGGCTACAGACAGGAGGAAGGTATAGACTATGACCAAACCTTTGCTCCTGTTGCAAGGCTAGAAGCAATAAGGATCTTCTTGGCCTATGCAGCCTACATGAAGTTTAAGGTGTTCCAAATGGATGTCAAAAGTGCATTCCTGAATGGTGAGCTTAAGGAAGAGGTGTTTGTTGAACAACCACCAGGGTTTGTTTCATCAACTCAGCCGTCTCATGTTTTTAAGTTGCAGAAAGCTCTTTATGGACTAAAGCAAGCTCCTAGGGCCTGGTATGAGACCTTAGCTAGTTTCCTGTTAGAGCACAACTTTACTAGGGGAGTAGTTGATAGAACCCTTTTCGTCAAGCATCACAAGGACACAATCTTGTTAGTTCAGGTGTATGTAGATGATATTATTTTTGGCTCCACTGATCCCAAACTATGCAAAAAGTTTTCTAACTTGATGCATTCCAAGTTTGAGATGAGTAGCATGGGTGTGCTGTCTTACTTTCTTGGTCTCCAAGTTAAGCAAGATGCTGATGGTATCTTCATCTCCCAATCCAAATATGCCAAGGAATTGGTAAAGAAATTTGGGATGGCTGATGCTTCAGCAATGCCTACACCCATGGCTACTAATGTAGTTATTGATTCTGATGATCACGGCAAGCCAGTTGATCAAAAGAATTATAGGGCCATTGTTGGTTCCCTATTATATCTAACTGCAAGTAGGCCAGATATAATGTTTGCTACATGCCTTTGTGCTAGATTCCAGGTCAACCCCAAGGAATCTCATCTGATTATTCTAAAGAGAATCCTGAGATACCTGAAGGGATGTCCAGATCTAGGACTTTGGTACCAAGCTGAGTCAGAGTTTAAATTAATTGGATATTCTGATTCTGATTATGCTGGTTGCAGAGTTGACAGGAAGAGCACCTCAGGAACTTGCCAGTTTCTGGGAGAGAGATTGGTCTCTTGGTTCTGTAAGAAGTAGGCTTCTGTCTCAACTTCAACTGCAGAGGCTGAATATATAGCAGCTGCCAGTTGTTGTTCACAGATCCTGTGGATTCAAAACCAGCTTGTGGATTATGGTTACTCACACAAGAACACCAAGATCATGTGTGATAGTACCAGTGCTATCTCAATTGCACAAAATCCAGTGCACCACTCTAGAACGAAGCACATTGAGATTAGGCACCATTTCCTGAGAGATTGTGTGGAAAAGAACAAGATCTGTCTTGAGTTCATATCCACTGAGTTTCAGAGAGGTGATATATTCACCAAGCCTTTAGATGAACAGAAGCATCTGTTCTTTTTAGTTCAACTAGGCATGATTAACGGACAAGACTAAGTGTGACTATATCTGCCTATGTTGAAATCTGCTTGAAGATCGTCGAACGATGATCGAAGATCGTCGAACGGATTAAGCCTATCGTCGACCTCTGGTTAATGATAGCTTATCTGTTTGAAGATCGTCGATCGACGTTCGACCATCGTCGAACAGGTTGAGCTCATCGTCGATCTCTGAACGACGACAGCTTGTTGCTGGTGAAGCCAGAAATAGCCGAACGATGGTTCGACTACTCTGCTTCTGAGCCGATCGTCGAACGACCGTTCGACTATCGGGTCATGTATCTTTTTAATAGATCGACTATTCCCGGTCTAATATAAAGCCGATAGTCGACCTAGGTTAAAAGATCGTGTGTTTTATCGTCGACGGAGCGTGCCCTTTCGCATTCTGCTTTCCCGCTTGCGATTTCCGGGCGTTTCGTCTTCTTCGTTCTCTGCAGCTTTCTCGAGCTTTCTCCAGCGAATCAATGGCGGTTTCCCCAGCAGTTCTAGCCGTCGTGAAGTTTGATGCAGGATTTAGCGTGGATTTCGACGCTTTCAGCAGCTGCGATGTAGGAATCGTAGAAGTTCTACAGCTATGCAGGGATCAAGGTTTAGAGAAGTTAATGTCTGCAAGGATTAAGATCAACATTCCAGAAATCAAAGAATGGGCTTTCACGTCGTCTTCCACAGACGAATCGATGATCGGTACCATCGGCGGAGAAGAGGTAATCCTGACTCCGGCCGTTTTGTCTGAAGTTTTTGATTTAGTTAATGGTGACGAGGATTATGAGCAAGATGCTCAGGAATTCGGAAGAATACTGGTTGAGCTGGGACATGCTGAGGGCATTCCCACGAAGCTGCTCAAAGTGAATTTTCCTTTCAAAATCAAGTTTCTGGCTGAGATAGTAGGAAAAGTGCTCCTGGGTAAGCACTCTGCTCACGACAATATAACAAGGCAGCAATTCGCACTCATGTGTGCTATTGTTAATCGAAAAAGGATAGATTGGGCAGCAGTTGTGTTTGATTTAATCAGGAAAAAGACTGGTAAGAAGGAAGTCACCCTAGGAAGGGTCATTGGAATCTTCCTTAAAGAAAAATTCCCCCAGCTGCTGAGTTCAACTGCAACAACAATCAATGCGAGCAAGAAGATGGATCCCAACTTGTTCTCTAAGTGGAAGAGAACGTTTGTGAAACCTGCTCCAGCAACATCTGAGGACACAAGGACTGAATCAGTCACTCCTCACCTTGTTGAAGCTGGCTCAGCTCTTCCTTCCTCCTCCTCTGCATTGCTGTCTGCCTCAGTTGAAGTTCCATCAACTTCAGCTGAAGTACGACCTTCTTCCTCTACTGCTCCAGAAACAACTACGGTTGTTCCTCTTTCCCCTCCAGCCTCTCCTCTACCTGCTCATCTGGCTAGGATATCTGCTCCTAGCTTTGATTTGTTAGGATTAGAGAGAATTCCTACTCCTCCTGTATCTCCCGTTCATTCCCCAATTATCTCTCCAGCTCCATCTCCTGCTCGATCCCCTGTCCACACCATTTCTCATCCCAGTACCACTACCATATCTGCTGCAGCTCCATCCACTTCACATCCTTCATCTATTGAGATCTCTCCTGAGCTTATCTCCCGCATTGTGGAGTTGATTACCCCCTCAATCAAAACCATGATTGAAGAGGCAATCGCTCCCCTTGCAGCCTCCATTGATCTCTTATCTGCCTCCATCAAATCCCTTTCAAAGTCTGCTGAGCCATCTTCCTCAAGGGGCCTGGTTTCAGTATCCACTGAAATCAGGCAGGGGGAGATGTTCCATGAAGATGCCTCAGATCATCCTGCCTCTCCTCCAGCTATAAAAGATACAGTCATGTCTGCCCAGGAAGAATCTGCTCAAGCTGAGATAGAAATAGTTCCAGATGCTGTAATGACTGCCCAGGAAGAATCTGCCCCTGCTGAGAAAGAAATAGCTCCAGTTTTGTCTGATAAGGAAATAGCAGTTGGAATCTTGTTATCTGAGATTGCAGTTAAAGTCTGCTTAGAAGATCTTACCTCTCCTGTGATTGTTAGATTCCTAGAAGGAATTATAACGTCATATCTGAATGAATCATGGGAGATGGTTAAGTATGAAGGTAACTCTTTCATTCGTTTTGTTGATGAGTCGATTAATTTGATAGTTTGTGAATACCTTGAAGGAATGATTGTCGCTTATTTAGCAGATATGTATTCATAATTCTACAGATATTATTAGAGAGGATTTAGCTGCTCAGATTGTAGCAGTTGTTTCTGAAGCTGATCCAAGTGTTCCTGATATGCAAGCAGATCCTGAATTGGAATCCTTCTTAGATAATAAAGAAGATGAGTCTGAGAAAGATGAAGTCAAAGATGACTCTCATGTTCTGAATTTGGAAGAAATTCAAGCAAGAGAAGCCTGGGATCTAAGAGCTCAATCTTTAAAAGAGAAAGAAAAGGAATTGCAAGTTGAAAAGTCAACCATCTGGGATGACTCTCCAGGGTTGGACTTAGATTCCCTCCTGGCTCTGGATGCCATGGAAGAAGAAAAAGAAAGATCTGCTCTTAAGCTTAAAGAAAAGGCTATTTCAGAAGCCTATGATCCTTATGAAAATCCTCCCTCATCTCATTCTGATGATGATGATGATTCTGATGTTTCTGAGAAGTCAAAGAGAAAGAAAGCTGCTTCAAAGAAGAGAAAAGCTGCTCCTCCTCCACCTCCCAGTAAGGATAATGATATTCCCTATTACATTTTGAAGGGCATTGACCCTAAATCCAAAGATTTTCAGCACTGGATGAGGTTTTCAAAGAATCAGCAGAAAGAAAGGAAAAGAACCAAGAGGTATGATAGTCCTGTCTCAAGATGGACTCCCAGAGGTCCCCCTCCTCCACCTCCTGGTGCAGGAGCCTCTGGGAACCTATCAGCCAATCCTGCCACTTCTTCTGGAAGATCTGCTTATGTTCAGCCCCAGCCAAGACAAGGTTATCAAAGCTCGCAAGGCAAATCATTTTATGGTTCTCAAAGACAAATGAAGGAGGCTGTGATTCAAAGACCAACCTTTTCCCCACCTCCTTCTCCAAAGAAGAGAATTCCATCTCCAACTCCAGTTCAGTCAGAGGAAACTGTTTCAAAAGGTAAATAGTTCACTTTGCTTTAAAATATCTAGCAAGAACCTCTCTGCTAAGTTTGCTTCTTATGTCTTATCTAGTTATTCAAGATAAAATAGCTGATGCTGCTTCTCCTGAGCCTGTGTATGAAAATCCTGAGCTCGATCCTAACTTTAGGATGGCTCGCTTTCAAGAACTAGTTGGAGCAGCCCAAATAAGAAAAGCTAAAGCCGAAGGTAAAGATACGACTGGTCTAACTACCATGTCTGATTACAGAAAGAAAGAGTTTGAGAAGTTCCAGGTTAATCCTGAGATTTTTGATCCATCAAAATATATGGAAAAACATCCTGAAGCAGTAGTCCCAAGAGCTACAGAGCTGAAGATCATTGGTGCGCAGGACCTGAAAATGTCAAAGAAAGAATCTGATGATCCCTTAAGGAAAATCTCTTTTGTTTCTAGTTCTTCTGTAGCTAAGCCTGACTCTGTTGATCCATAGTTTGTTTAACTGCTGTGATATATTTGTTTATCTGTTTGATAATCTGCTAGTTAATTACTAACTATTTACTGTATTATTTTATTGCTCTTTAGCTAGCTTTATGTTTTAGATGTTGAGAGACTTAACTCAAATAGGGGGAGATTGTTGGTACCCTAGTTTTTGATTTGAGTTTAGTCCTCTCCTTTGTGCCCCTTGACCCAAGAAATATCTATGGTCAATGGTTAGGAGTCTAGCTGTAGAGTCCTCGCTTTTCCAAATTGAGAATTTGGTTAAGTAGTTTTTCGTTCGACTATAGTCGAACGCCGCTTGACTATCGTCTATCGGCTGATCGACGATCGTCTATCAGTTGGTCGACGCTCTGTCTGCGTTGATAGTTCGACTATCTGTTGATAGGTCGACTATCTGTTCTGCGCTGGTAGTTCGACTATCTGTTGATAGGTCGACTATCTGTTCTGCGTTGATAGTTCGACTATCTGTTGATAGGTCGACTATCTGTTCCGCCTTGATAGTTCGACTATCTGTCCTGATAGTTCAACTATCTGATAGTTCGACTATCTGTTGATAGATCGACTATCTGGTTTGTTTTGATAGTTCGACTATCTGTTGATAGATCGACTATCTGTTTTCTGAGGTAGGTCGACTATCTGCTTGATAGGTCGACTATCTCTGTGCGCTTGATAGTTCGACTATCTGTCCTAGATAGATCGACTATCTGATAGTTCGACTATCTGCTCTGATAGTTCGACTATCTGCCGGGGTAGTTCGACTATCTTCTTCGATAGGTCGACTATCTGGATCGTTCGACTATCTTCCCGATAGCTCGACGATCTACGTGCGTCGTTCGACGATCTTCGAGGGTCGTTCGACGCTTTCTGTCTGCCTTTGTATTTTGTATTTATTTATTATATTTAATTAATTAATACATTTTCTGGCACATTGTTTTAAGCTGTATGATAATATTTCCAGGCATTATTTGCTCTATTCTTTTTGCCTGAGTTAAAATCTTTTTAGATAAAGTTGTTTGTCTTATTAGCTGTCCTTATAAACTACTTTATCTATTGTCAGCCCTTTATAGCCGTTAGACTGAAAAGTCTTCTTTTTGCTATAAAGAGATTATTTCTGATGTGACTTTATTTAGTCCTTCTGTTATTTGATTTAAGCCTGCAGCTTCTTAGAAAGAGGTTTATTCCTTTTATAGAATGTTTTGCTGCAGAGATGTTTCTGTCTTCTTGATATTTACAGCCCAGGTCTCAAGGCTCAGAAGAAGACAAATAATTCAAATGGAAGAGAGCCGTTGCTTGCTGATGACTATATAAAGGACCCTTTGAAGAAGGATTCAAGCTAGTGTTACACATATTCTCAAGCACTCAAGCCTTCATCAAGTTCAAGTTTTCTGCTCTCAGCAATTTCCATCTAACTGAGAAGTGTTAAGATCTTCATCTCTTCTTCACCTGAGTTCTCCTGCTTTCAGGAAGTTCAAACTCAGAGTTCCTTTGAAGAAGAAGAAGAAGATAGCTGCTTGAAGATCTTTGTTTTTATTATTTACTTTCTTCCTGTAGCTTTTCCTTCAGAACTTTCTGAAGAGTCTTTCTGCACTGAAGCAAGACTTCACCTGGACATCTTTGAGCCAGGGGGAGCCTTGATTCTTTAGAGCATTCTAGCTCAGTGCAAGCTTTTGTGCTTCTCTAATCTATTGTAAAATAGAGAAGACATCTTAACCTTCTTCCCCCTCCTGTACAGGGTTATTACTCCCTTCAAAAGTATCCCTTGGTGGCAGGGCACCTGATCAAAAACCTGTGCTTGGTTTTTAGACACCTGATCAAAAGTCTAAAGGGTTTCTGGATCTACCTGAAGCAGATCCTGTTGGTGGCAGGGCACCTGATCAAAAACCTGAGTGGATTCCTACCGTGTGGGTAGAAGAGTGGACGTACCCAAGTTGTTTGGGGAACCACTATAAATTTCCTTGTGTCGTCTGGATTCCATTGTTTAATTCCTGCATTGTGGCTGTGATTAGATATAACTAGGCTGCTAGTTGCTGATTAGGTTTTTCCAAGCTTAACTGTAATTACAGTTAGCTTGTGTTTGTACACATCACTTGTGTTAGGCTTTAAGGTTAAATAAATATCTATAATCTTTTCATTCCGCACTTCACTCCAAGGGAGTTGGGTAGACTATTAAGTTTTGTCTGTGCAAAATTTGATAACTCTATTCACCCCCCCCTCTAGAGTAGTATCTATCCCTTCACTTTCAACCTCCAGCATGCAACTTAGCTAAGTTTGGCATCTGGAAGGCAAGGATAAAATTATATATGAATTCTATTGATGAAAGCATCTTTGCTTCTATTTTGTCAGGACCCCCAAGAGCACCTGCTGCGGCTACTGCCTCATCATCTGATATGAGTGCAGTGCCTCCTCCAGATTACAATGATGAGTACAAGAAGGCCAAGATAGCAGATGCCAAGGCAATGAATATACTGGCTCAGACAATGTCTGATGAGGTATTCGAGAAAGTAGTTGACTGCTCTTCAGCAAAAGCTATGTGGGATACACTGAACCAGATTGTAGCTGGTTCAGCTGATGAAAGGAAGGACAGAAGGTCCAACCTTATCTCACAATATGAGAACTTCAAGAAAACTGATGTAAGATCCGTCTTTTTTTCCTTTTCGAAGGCATCCCGGATCTTATGCCCAGAACCGCCGCCTTACGGTGACACTAACTCCTGAGTTAGTCGACACCGTAAGACGCCGATTCTGCCGGCTATTACGATCATTTTTCACTAGAGATGCGGAAGTAAAAGTGTATAAACAAACCAATACACATGTCCACAGAAGTCACAGAGCATATCATATATATGGAAATGAAAAGCTACTACAGTCCAAAAATGAGTACAAAAGTGAAATAGGGCTTATGCCCATATACATCAATAGATATCAAACTCTCCCTCACAAAACAGAAAGCTGTAAACTAGCTATCCACTACATCTCCTCCCACCTGAGGATGTACGGTAGTAGTGTCTGGTGGTGGTGGTAGCTGCTCCTCATGCCCTGCCTCCTCGTCCCGCTGGACGTACTGGTCTATCTCCTCGAACTCCTAAAAAGGGGGAGTCAACGTATGTTAGTCAAAAAGACTAAGTCGTATCCTCAACACCTCCTCCTGTCGCTCTTAGGCACCGAGTGGAAGGAGGATGCGGAGGACAACAAGGGGTGGCAAAGTGGAAGCAGGTGACAGTTCTAAACTAGCAGGAGTAGGTATAATCTAGCAGTTCTATATATATAGTCTAGCAGTTCTATATAAGGTGCAAGTAAGTAAAGACAGTGCAAAAAGAAAAGGACTGCAGTAAAAAGGTAGAACTGGAAATAAATGCAGTACAGAAAGGAAAGTACGCTACTGCTACTCCTACTCCTATCAATATCACAGACGTACCTTAACTTATAAAAATGCCCATACAAATTTATAAGTTAAGGTTTCCAGGAATTGTAACTTATCATATAAAAGAGCCCATACTAATTTATATGATAAGGATCTATGATTGCGTATGCCCTAATATGTATGAATGAATATGATGCAATTTATGCAGCAGGCAAGTGTAACACACACACACGACTCCGTGATCACAGACCTTTAGTTCCCACTTTTTGAGAGCTTGCATCACTCTCGGGTACTACCGTTGTGGCTACGGCAACAGTGGAGCGGGCTCTCCACTTCTAGGTGGGTATAAGCACTACCAGACCTAGACCCCTCTCATACGCCTCTGTACACGTCCCAGGTGCACTCTAGAGTCTTGCGTACGTATTTTGCTGACTACCCGTCAGTCTTGTAGGTCGAGTGTACGTCTTTGGGGATTCCGCAGTATTATGTATATAGCATACTGGCCCCTCCACCCGTACACCTCGCCCGAGTCATCGTACTGCCATCGGTGCATCGACTGGCCAGTCCCGCCTGACTTGCCACTAATTTATGCACATGCAAGATATTAATCTGAGCTTCCTGCTCGTATTGGTATTACTAACACATTCCCTCCAATCCAATTTGGGTGAGCAAGTGCTTGTATCCCTCCAACTTTATGAAATAGGTGAGCAAGCCACTCGTATCCCTCCAACCCGGTTAGGATGAGCTCGTTACTTGTATCCCTCCAACCTTATGAAACAGGTGAGCAAGTGCTTGTATCCCTCCAACCTTATGAAATAGGTGAGCAAGTGCTTGTATGAGGTTTCCAACCTTATTAAACCGGTGAACCTATCGCGTAGATCTCCAAGCCTATTAGACTACTCTCGTCTAAGGTTTATTACACATAGTAGTTTAGGGTGAATCCCAGGACTGCCCAAGGTATGCCCAATGAAGGGGTCTCGAAGGCACTAGGAACTACGATGGGATGACAAGCCCAAAGTTCCCTTTCGCAAGGATAATTACTTTTAGTTGATGTTTACCCGTTACCCACGATTCTCCTTTAGTATTACTCCTTAGTGGCCTAATGACTTATGGTGTTAATCGGAAGTCGAGGGTTTCCCGTCGGACTCCGTTATGCCTATTGTAAAGTGATTTGCACTCTATCACTCGTTACTATACTTATGACGTAATCAACACCACCCGGGTTATTCCCAATTTCCACGACTATCCCATTTTATTCTATCTCCCGGTGGTCCTAGTAGGGTGAACCTACTTATTCTAAATGTAGCCCCAGATCTAATACCACCCTGCCATTTCCAAATTACACTACCATCCCCATCGTTCTGTTCATTAATCTAGGGTGGTATTATCTAGATAGGTATTTACGTACGACACTTCTATCGAGACTGAGCGACTAGGGTAAGATGACCTAACTAATGATCAATTGAATGAACTTCCAAATGCGTTGTGTTATGTTTAACCACATGAGACTATTACAAATAGGATACATCGATTTATTCATTATTTTATCTCCACCAGAATCATTCAATTATTGTTAAGGGTAAAATTGTCATTTTCCCGTATACTTATAAATTAAATCTTCAATTTATCAAGTCGAATCTCAAGGGCTCGAATATGTCTCCCTTGAGTTTATATAATATCATTAGGGTTTTGTAAATCTTCTAAACCCTAGTTTGATTCATTTTAGATAATTAAGTGTTCGTCAAATCTCAAATTGTCAAATTCACTAAGTGTGGGATTTTTGCTCCCAAAAATCCCAACTAATTTAGGGTTTGAAATTATACCCTACTGGTCTACTAAATCAGGAGTGTGCATTCTAACTGCACCCCTTTAGGCAAATATCATAAATTTACTATTTGCACCCCGAGTCTAAGTAGTTCAATTCTTGCATGCGGGTCTTTCCCAACATGACTTGTTCCAATTTCAGAGAAATTTCTACCACTGGTCCATATGGTCCCTAAGGGCCAGCCACCAAAATTTGGGGCCATTTGGAGTTAGCTCACTCCAAGAATCACCTAGTTAAGCCCTAGGGGTATTTTGGTAATTTTCCCACATTTTATTTCCCAATCAAGCCCATTTTTGGGCAAGGCCTAAATATGCCCTAATTATACCTCTGTCCAAAATCTCAGGTCAAGGGGGCTTCTGGTTTGGCTTGGGCAGCCATTTGAAATTCTGCAAAATTGCTATTTGCAGCCCAAGCCAAATATTATTTCTCAAACATGCAAGTGAGATTCCTCAACATGCAGTGCATCAATTTAGCCCAAATTTTAACCATGGGTCTAATATACCCAGGAGAGGGTGCCACAAAAATTTGGGGCCATTTGGAGTTAGGAAACTCCAAAAATCACATTTATTTACTTTTGGGTATTTTTGTAAAAACTATAGCAAAATGTTCCCCAAAAATTCTGATTTTTGGGGAGGGCCTAGATAAGCCTAATTTAGTAACCTAGCCCAAATTTCAGTCCATTTGGACCAAGGGTTTGGGCTGAGGAATTAATTTAATTTCTGTCCTACCCTAGGAGTAGTCCTAGTAAAATGGATCTACAGGGCAGAATACTTAACCAAATTTGATGAGTAACATGTCAAATCAAAGCTAACACAGAGATCTAAAGAATTCATGTTGGACAAAAATTCATCAGGTGGCTGTAAGGGCCTTAATATCATCATGCAATGTAACTGCTAAAATGATACAAAATTTATCACTATTCATACTTTTATTAATAACAGAATTTATAATATTAAATAAAATGATCGAATCCGGCCTGCACAAATTTTAAAGCTAATCGGACGGTGACTGCTTTTCTTCTCCATGCACATGCATGGCCAAAACCCGACGCAGGCCATGTTTGCGGGGTGATTTCCGGCCATCGCCGGCGGCGGAACCTCCGGCCAAGTCCTTCCCCGGCCTCACGGTGGTCGAGGCTAGAGCTGGCCGGGGACTGGGCGGCGGAGAGCGGCGGACGGCGGCGGCGCAACCGAGCCGAAATAACTCCAGGCCGCCATTTTTTCCAGAATTTCAAGCTTTTGATTTCCTAACGTCGAGCTCGTTTGAGCTCGACCTCTAGCCTAGTTGATCTAGGAAACTAGTACGCTTGGAGGGGAAGGGATACAGACCATTGGTGGCGGTTGTGGTTGAGGGTGGCGGCGGTTTCCCATAGCATGCAAACTCGGGCGAACTCCTCTTTGGTTGGCCATGGCAGCAGTGGTTTCTTGCTCTCTCTCTGGGGTGAAATGAGTGGGAATGAGGGTGTGAGCTCGGTTTTGGGCTGAGATAAGAGAGGGGGGGCGATTTCACCTAGGCTTGGGCGATTTCACCTAGGATGGGCGATTTCACCAAGGTGGGGGGCTCGGG
Source organism: Platanthera zijinensis (assembly GCA_039513925.1). NCBI lineage: Eukaryota > Viridiplantae > Streptophyta > Magnoliopsida > Asparagales > Orchidaceae > Platanthera > Platanthera zijinensis. Next base: position 94,246,373 of record CM077081.1, read on the forward strand.
TTGGGTGTGTGGGCTGGCTGGTGGCTTGGGAGTGGGCCCTACTGCACTTGCTGGGTCAGTTAACCCCTAATGGGTCGGGTTCTAAGGTGGAGTTGGATTTGGTGAGTGGAGAGGTGGGGGAATTGGCTCACACACATGGAATTAGGCTAGATAGGCTCGGGTTTGGGCTTGGGCTTGACCCAAGGCTGCATGGTGGGTCCCCTCTCCTCCTAATACCCCTACATGGTCAGCCAACCCATTGTGGGTTGGTGGGGTGAGCCCAAGTGGCCCAAAATGACTCCTTAGCATTTTCTCTCTCCTATTCCTCCTCTTTTCTCTCTCCTAGGTAATTTCCAAAATTACCATTGCATGCCCCTATTTTTCTCTTCCATAGGGGGTATAGGGTCACTTTAGACCCACCTAGTGATTCTTGGTTGGTTTGGGTGGACCCAACCTAGTGAAATGGGCTAGGGCACCATTTTCACTATTTAGGTCAACATGTTGACTTGACCCAACATGGGTCAACTAGTTGACCCCATGGCCTACCCTAGGGTCCACTTAGATTGTATTTAGGGTTAGGGCAATGTGTTGGGGTCATGGTGTGGCTAGGGTTTGTATTTAGCCTAGTTTGACCTAGGTTGACTTGGGCCCCATAGTGGGCCCCACATGGTCTAAATCCTCCTCCTAGGGTCAAACCTAGCTAAACCCTAGCATCCACCACATGTTTAACCCAAATCTAAGTCATTTGAAATTTGGGATGTTACAAACCCTATAAACAAAAAAAAATAATTTCGTCCCCGAAATTTAAGTTCGGGCTACGGGGTTTCTACGACAAGCTTATAAAAGATTCGAAACGTAACTAAAAGGAAAATATAAAACTAAGTTGTACCTGAGGAGAATAGCTCCGGGTGTCGCTCCATCATGAGATCCCTCGGCTCCCAGGTGTGCTCCTCCCGTCCGTGGTTGGACCACAACACCTTCCCGAGAGGGACCTTCTTTTTCCGCAACACTCGGACGGCGGTATCGTCGATCCGGACCGGCTCTAAACGAACTGATCGATCTGATGCTACTGGTCCATCGGTAGTAGAAATATGCTGCTCAGGGCGAAGGAGTGCTCGTCGTAGGGAGGGGACGTGAAAGACGTCGTGCAGAGTTCCCAACTCTATCGATAGCTGCAGTCGGTAAGCCAAGGGGCCGATCCGCTCCAGGATCAAGTAAGGCCCCATATATCTCGGACTGAGCTTCTTGTGCCTCCGCACCCGGGAAACACCGTGCACTGGACGTATCTTCAAGAAAACCCTGTCTCCCACCTGGAACTCCACCTTACGATGCCGCGCATCGTAATACTTCGCCTGTCTGCTCTGGGCCTCCAGCATCCGATCTCTGACCAGACGTATCTGAGCCTCCGTGTCCTCGACGTACTCTGAACCGTGAGCTCGTGTATCCTCATCTTGTACCCATAATAGAGGTGTCTGACACCTCCTCCCATATAGTGCCTCGTAAGGAGCCATCCCAATGCTCGCCTGGTGACTGTTGTTATAAGAAAACTCAATCAAGGGCAACAGTCGCTCCCAGGGCTTCCCCGTATCCAAAATACAAAGACGCAGCAGATCATCCATAGTCCTGTTGGTCCGCTCTGTCTGACCGTCGGTCTGTGGGTGGAAGGCAGTGCTGAAAGAGAGCTGCGAACCTAAGTAAGCATGCACTGCCCTCCACTCCCTAGAAGTGAATCGACCGTCACGATCCGAGACAATCGTCCTGGGGACGCCGTGGTATCTAACGAACTGCTCCACAAACAATCTCACCAATACGGCAACTGGGGCGTCCTTCCGGATCGGTATGAATCTGGCTACCTTGGTCAATCTATCGACGATGACCCAAATGGAATCGTGCCTAGAGTGGGAGCGAGGCAACCCATGCACAAAATCCATAGCAATATCCTCAAACTTCCACTCTGGCACCGGTAATGGCTGTAATAACCCTCCTGGGCTCTTGCATTCAGCTTTCACTAGCTGACATGCCTCGCAGTGTGTAACATAATGTATGATCTCCCTCTTCATCCCGGGCCAGTACATGCTCTTCCGCAAATCAGCCGACATCTTGGTGATATCGGGGTGCACTGAGTTTTGTGATTGGTGCGATTCCCTGAGTATGTCCTCCCGGATACCACCTCCTGCGGGTATATATATACGGCCATGGAAATGAATGAGGTCATCGCATAGCGTGTAATCCTCTGCCTTGCCCTCAGCTAGGACTCTGAATATCGGCTCTAAATCTGCATCCTGCCTCTGATGCGCCCTGATGCGCTCCCGAATGTCACAATCACTAATCAGGGAGTTCAGATACTCCCGGTACAGCTCTGGCTCAGTCTATGACACCACAGTAATGTGCATGTCCTCCATCAATTAACAATCAGAATATTTCTCAATCGCAATTTAGATTGTAGTCCCTTACAACCTCGATCACTCAAAATATATATAATTCAATGATCTCGTAAGTAGAAGTCTCTTCTATTCACGTCCCCTTTGATTATTACTTATCCACCAACGTGAACTTATGGTCACCAAAAGAGAATTCAGGCACACTAGACCAACACTATTATGTATATTAGCTAACCCATCTTCCGAGATCATGGTGTGATGGAAAATTATCATTTTGCTTTTCCCCAAATTTAAGACTTATCACAACTCAACCTAAAAGTAATACATAATTCATAGTGTGTTCACCTTTTGAGCATACATCAAGCGATCATTATTGATATTGATGTTCGTACAAATTTCTCCCAATCGCTTTTCACACGTAGTATAAATTCATAGCTTTACGAGTGTATCTTTTCAAAAATGGTGGGGTCTAGCACAAATCGATTTCGGCATAAAGAGAATCTTATTAATCACTAATTACTTCTCGTGTGGTTTCTCCATATACGCCTTTGATAGTCAAGAACTATATATCATTGTCATGAATCCTCCTAACAGTGATTATAATGGTATCAACGTATGTATCTCGGTTCTCAACGCTATCATAATTAATGGGCATATATATGTGTACAATTTTAACTCATCATCCACCCCTTTTTCAATTTATTGAGTCCTTACATTTCAAATGTCATGCCACAAGAAATTAATCTTATCTACCAAAATATTATCTTATTTCAATTCTTAAGTTCCAAAATAATGACTTTTGCTTAATTGAGTCATTCAAGGTTATAGTTCATCATTATGATCAAGTAATCGACTATATCACGTAAGCGTGGGTAGTACTGATATTTCATCATTGTGTTTAATTCTCCAAATCTCAGCCCCTTTTAGGATCAAATAAGGTAGTACTAAATCATGCATAACCATGGTAAAGCTTAATTATTATATCCTAAACACAAGATGTTATCTTATCAAGATTTCTGATTATAACTTAAACTATCTCTCAAGTATAATGATAAGTAGACCATTCAAATTGAAAAGGATTGATTCTTTGAGGGAACGCACCATCTGTAAATCATCATCGAACACTTTTGTTTTGGTTCCTGAGATCATCAGAGTCACATCCACAAGATTATTCTTAGAGTATACATCCTTCAATTAAGTAAGATTCTTCACTTGATTCTCCGTTTGCTGGGCTACGATACTCTCATTATTATAGACATAATCGTTTAGATATTCAACATTTTCACTTTATGGACTCTCATCCTATAATAGTTAAGACTTGCGATCATTCCTTCATATTAACATGAAGTTACTTTGTCCTAATATGTATGTTTCCGACCTAATGACTTGTGTATGTCAAGTAGGCACAGGTAGCAATGATCGATTGTTGTGTTTACTTCTTCCAACCTGTAACTATCAAAGTCACTTTCCTAAGAGCCTTAACTGTGCAAAAACCTTTTTGATTATTCTTCTTACTTGAACGCATCTTCAATTTGCACTGATTCTTCCCATGGTATATCTGAGTTCCTTAATTATGTGTTACATTGATCGGTTCGAGGTGTTAGCGCATCTCGGAACATACTTGTGGAGGCGAAAATCAATCAACCCTTAATTGTATGTAAATCCGTCTACAACTCATACTGGTCCAAATTTGATCCTTGAACACAATTTCTTTAGTTTCACGTGTATATGTAAATGACTTATACCGTGTCGGTATTAAGGAAGATCACGAGTGCTCATTAGAATGTGGACTAAGTAGTTACTTACTTCCTTAAATTCGAAATTGGGAAAACTTATTGAAGTCTTATACGGTCTCCCCTAGTTTCAAGGTCATATATACACATCACTAAGCCACTCTTTATATATCCTTCAAGGAATTAAACTTAATGTTCTCCTTGTTCACTCACACATATGGTCTTGGAGTAATTATGAGGGTGGAAAGTCATTCTCGAAACATTCTACTTTCCTATTTCACTCGCGAATTGGTTGTGTTCACAACTTGTCGTTAATAGTCTATACTATTTAAGATAAATAAATAGTGTGAAATTCTTCAAGAGTCTTAACCTTCTAGGAAGGATTGATCATCATACCGGTCATGTATATACAAACCCACATCTTTACTTGAGCAATCTTTGAATAAGCCAAGTTTTTAGATCACTACGCTTGCGGCACATGCTTTATGAGAAAGGCTTAAAGAATTTCGAGTCGCTATCAATTTAACCCTATAAACAAAAGGTTAAGCCCCCATATATTTTGGTTAATTTCCTTTAACATTCACAATATAGTCCTCATGTACATGCCTTAATCATTAGGGCTAACAACCTTTGGCATGGATTTCCACTTCTATTGATATGTTTTCTATTTTAGGTCTTCAAGGTTACCATACGACAATCTGTTCAAGGTCAACATGTGACCAAACAAGGAAGTGTCACTTCTAAAATTTGAATTCTTATTCGATCTTTGGTATTTATTATCATGATTGTCTTGACGTAATCCAGTCATCAGTACTAGGATTAAGCTTACGAGTACCCTACTGTTCCACTAATAAACTTATGCGCCAACTTCTCCTCGAAGCGGTCCTATCAATTTGAGTAAGAATTGGTAACATCACTCGATATGCAGAGTAGGGACATCGACGTTTAAGCCTTAAGTAGGGATTCTGGCATTAAGATCTTTCTTTAATCGATTTGGTTATCCTCGTACCTCAACTAATCTATATCTTAAGTCGATCTTCAGCCTTAGGTACGACACAAAATCCTCTTGGTAAGTCAAACTAGGGTGGTGTCCTAGTTGGATTGGCCTAACTCATTGCTTAACTGGACTGTTTTATGTGACTTTTTACACATGGGCACACCATTGCTTCCGCTGAATAGTTTGTCCGCAAACTACTCTTGAGCGGGGTGTTCCAGTATTGTGGACTTCTTTCTCTAATGATCGTATTTTTCCTCTGATACCAGTTTGTAAGATCCGCCTTTTTTTCCTTTTCGAAGGCATCCCGGATCTTATGCCCAGAACCGCTGCCTTACGGTGACACTAACTCCTGAGTTAGTCGACTCCGTAAGACGCCGATTCTGCCGGCTATTACGATCATTTTTCACTAGAGATGCGGAAGTAAAAGTGTATAAACAAACCAATACACATGTCCACAGAAGTCACAGAGCATATTATATATATGGAAATGAAAAGCTACTACAGTCCAAAAATGAGTACAAAAGTGAAATAGGGCTTATGCCCATATACATCAATAGATATCAAACTCTCTCTCACAAAACAGAAAGCTGTAAACTAGCTATCCACTACATCTCCTCCCACCTGAGGATGTACGGTAGTAGTGTCTGGTGGTGGTGGTAGCTGCTCCTCATGCCCTGCCTCCTCGTCCCGCTGGACGTGCTGGTCTATCTCCTCGAACTCCTAAAAAGGGGGAGTCAACGTATGTTAGTCAAAAAGACTAAGTCGTATCCTCAACACCTCCTCCTGTCGCTCTTAGGCACCGAGTGGAAGGAGGATGCGGAGGACAACAAGGGGTGGCAAAGTGGAAGCAGGTGACAGTTCTAAACTAGCAGGAGTAGGTATAATCTAGCAGTTCTATATATATAGTCTAGCAGTTCTATATAAGGTGCAAGTAAGTAAAGACAGTGCAAAAAGAAAAGGACTGCAGTAAAAAGGTAGAACTGGAAATAAATGCAGTACAGAAAGGAAAGTACGCTACTGCTACTCCTACTCCTATCAATATCACAGACGTACCTTAACTTATAAAAATGTCCATACAAATTTATAAGTTAAGGTTTCCAGGAATTGTAACTTATCATATAAAAGAGCCCATACTAATTTATATGATAAGGATCTATGATTGCGTATGCCCTAATATGTATGAATGATTATGATGCAATTTATGCAGCAGGCAAGTGCAACACACACACACGACTCCGTGATCACAGACCTTTAGTTCCCACTTTTTGAGAGCTTGCATCACTCTCGGGTACTACCGTTGTGGCTACGGCAACAGTGGAGCGGGCTCTCCACTTCTAGGTGGGTATAAGCACTACCAGACCTAGACCCCTCTCATATGCCTCTGTACACATCCCAGGTGCACTCTAGAGTCTTGCGTACGTATTTTGCTGACTACCCGTCAGTCTTGTAGGTCGAGTGTACGTCTTTGGGGATTCCGCAGTATTATGTATATAGCATACTGGCCCCTCCACCCGTACACCTCTCCCGAGTCATTGTACTGCCATCGGTGCATCGACTGGCCAGTCCCGCCTGACTCGCCACTAATTTATGCACATGCAAGATATTAATCTGAGCTTCCTGCTCGTATTGGTATTACTAACACATTCCCTCCAATCCAATTTGGGTGAGCAAGTGCTTGTATCCCTCCAACTTTATGAAATAGGTGAGCAAGCCACTCGTATCCCTCCAACCCGGTTAGGATGAGCTCGTTACTTGTATCCATCCAACCTTATGAAACAGGTGAGCAAGTGCTTGTATCCCTCCAACCTTATGAAACAGGTGAGCAAGTGCTTGTATGAGGTTTCCAACCTTATTAAACCGGTGAACCTATCGCGTAGATCTCCAAGCCTATTAGACTACTCTCGTCTAAGGTTTATTACACATAGTAGTTTAGGGTGAATCCCAGGACTGCCCAAGGTATGCCCAATGAAGGGGTCTCGAAGGCACTAGGAACTATGATGGGATGACAAGCCCAAAGTTCCCTTTCGCAAGGATAATTACTTTTAGTTGATGTTTACCCGTTACCCACGATTCTCCTTTAGTATTAATCCTTAGTGGCCTAATGACTTATGGTGTTAATCGGAAGTCGAGGGTTTCCCGTCGGACTCCGTTATGCCTATTGTAAAGTGATTTGCACTCTATCACTCGTTACTATACTTATGACGTAATCAACACCACCCGGGTTATTCCCAATTTCCACGACTATCCCATTTTATTCTATCTCCCGGTGGTCCTAGTAGGGTGAACCTACTTATTCTAAATGTAGCCCCAGATCTAATACCACCCTGCCATTTCCAAATTACACTACCATCCCCATCGTTCTGTTCATTAATCTAGGGTGGTATTATCTAGATAGGTATTTACGTACGACACTTCTATCGAGACTGAGCGACTAGGGTAAGATGACCTAACTAATGATCAATTGAATGAACTTCCAAATGCGTTGTGTTATGTTTAACCACATGAGACTATTACAAATAGGATACATCGATTTATTCATTATTTTATCTCCACCAGAATCATTCAATTATTGTTAAGGGTAAAATTGTCATTTTCCCGTATACTTATAAATTAAATCTTCAATTTATCAAGTCGAATCTCAAGGGCTCGAATATGTCTCCCTTGAGTTTATATAATATCATTAGGGTTTTGTAAATCTTCTAAACCCTAGTTTGATTCATTTTAGATAATTCTTAAGTGTTCGTCAAATCTCAAATTGTCAAATTCACTAAGTGTGGGATTTTTGCTCCCAAAAATCCCAACTAATTTAGGGTTTGAAATTATACCCTACTGGTCTACTAAATCAGGAGTGTGCATTCTAACTGCACCCCTTTAGGCAAATATCATAAATTTACTATTTGCACCCCGAGTCTAAGTAGTTCAATTCTTGCATGCGGGTCTTTCCCAACATGACTTGTTCCAATTTCAGAGAAATTTCTACCACTGGTCCATATGGTCCCTAAGGGCCAGCCACCAAAATTTGGGGCCATTTGGAGTTAGCTCACTCCAAGAATCACCTAGTTAAGCCCTAGGGGTATTTTGGTAATTTTCCCACATTTTATTTCCCAATCAAGCCCATTTTTGGGCAAGGCCTAAATATGCCCTAATTATACCTCTGTCCAAAATCTCAGGTCAAGGGGGCTTCTGGTTTGGCTTGGGCAGCCATTTGAAATTCTGCAAAATTGCTATTTGCAGCCCAAGCCAAATATTATTTCTCAAACATGCAAGTGAGATTCCTCAACATGCAGTGCATCAATTTAGCCCAAATTTTAACCATGGGTCTAATATACCCAGGAGAGGGTGCCACAAAAATTTGGGGCCATTTGGAGTTAGGAAACTCCAAAAATCACATTTATTTACTTTTGGGTATTTTTGTAAAAACTATAGCAAAATGTTCCCCAAAAATTCTGATTTTTGGGGAGGGTCTAGATAAGCCTAATTTAGTAATCTAGCCCAAATTTCATCCCATTTGGACCAAGGGTTTGGGCTGAGGAATTAATTTAATTTCTGTCCTACCCTAGGAGTAGTCCTAGTAAAATGGACCTACAGGGCAGAATACTTAACCAAATTTGATGAGTAACATGTCAAATCAAAGCTAACACAGAGATCTACAGAATTCATGTTGGACAAAAATTCATCAAGTGGCTGTAAGGGCCTTAATATCATCATGCAATGTAACTGCTAAAATGTTACAAAATTTATCACTATTCATACTTTTATTAATAACAGAATTTATAATATTAAATAAAATGATCGAATCCGGCCTGCACAAATTTTAAAGCTAATCGGACGGTGACTGCTTTTCTTCTCCATGCACATGCATGGCCAAAACCCGACGCAGGCCATGTTTGCGGGGTGATTTCCGGCCATCGCCGGCGGCGGAACCTCCGGCCAAGTCCTTCCCCGGCCTCACGGTGGTCGGGGCTAGAGCTTGTCGGGGACTGGGAGGCGGAGAGCGGCGGACGGAGGTGGCGCAACCGAGCCGAAATAACTCCTGGCCGCCATTTTTTCCAGAATTTCAAGCTTTTGATTTCCTAACGTCGAGCTCGTTTGAGCTCGACCTCTAGCCTAGTTGATCTAGGAAACTAGTACGCTTGGAGGGGAAGGGATACGGACCATTGGCGGCAGTTGTGGTTGAGGGTGGCGGCGGTTTCCCATAGCATGCAAACTCCGGCGAACTCCTCTTTGGTTGGCCATGGCAGCAGTGGTTTCTTGCTCTCTCTCTGGGGTGAAATGAGTGGGAATGAGGGTGTGAGCTCGGTTTTGGGCTGAGATAAGAGAGGGGGGGCGATTTCACCTAGGCTTGGGCGATTTCACCTAGGATGGGCGATTTCACCAAGGTGGGGGGCTCGGGTTGGGTGTGTGGGCTGGCTGGTGGCTTGGGAGTGGGCCCTACTGCACTTGCTGGGTCAGTTAACCCCTAATGGGTCGGGTTCTAAGGTGGAGTTGGATTTGGTGAGTGGAGAGGTGGGGGAATTGGCTCACACACATGGAATTAGGCTAGATAGGCTCGGGTTTGGGCTTGGGCTTGACCCAAGGCTGCATGGTGGGTCCCCTCTCCTCCTAATACCCCTACATGGTCAGCCAACCCATTGTGGGTTGGTGGGGTGAGCCCAAGTGGCCCAAAATGACTCCTTAGCATTTTCTCTCTCCTATTCCTCCTCTTTTCTCTCTCCTAGGTAATTTCCAAAATTACCATTGCATGCCCCTATTTTTCTCTTCCATAGGGGGTATAGGGTCACTTTAGACCCACCTAGTGATTCTGGGTTGGTTTGGGTGGACCCAACCTAGTGAAATGGGCTAGGGCACCATTTTCACTATTTAGGTCAACATGTTGACTTGACCCAACATGGGTCAACTAGTTGACCCCATGGCCTACCCTAGGGTCCACTTAGATTGTATTTAGGGTTAGGGCAATGTGGTGGGGTCATGGTGTGGCTAGGGTTTGTATTTAGCCTAGTTTGACCTAGGTTGACTTGGGCCCCATAGTGGGCCCCACATGGTCTAAATCCTCCTCCTAGGGTCAAACCTAGCTAAACCCTAGCATCCACCACATGTCTAACCCAAATCTAAGTCATTTGAAATTTGGGATGTTACAACTGATGCTGAATCAGTTGAAGCCATGTACACCAGGCTCAGCTCAATCATCAATGAGCTGAGGACCCTTGACAAGGACATATCATTGACAGAGGTCAATGATAAGATTCTTATGTGCTTCCCTAGCACATGGGATCTAAGGATCTGGCCCATCAAGGAAGCCAGAAGCACCACAGAGATTTCAACTGAAGCCCTTCTTGGCAAGCTCAATGATGCAGGCCACCCCTACGCGAAGCTAAAAGTGAAATAACAAAACTGAATACCTAAGGGGAACTTGAGCGAACACCTAACGAGCATCTACAACATCCTATGGAGCATTTCAACGAACACGTGGTGTGCGTGCAAAGTTGGAAATTTCGGCAGCATTTCCTTTGTAACTGCGCGATCTCACAACGGGGAAAGTCTCACCCAAACCTGCACGAGCATACACAAATACATATACCATATCCTAACCATACATCTAGCATCGCATCAACCACATTTCCATTCACAACGAGGGCGTTCCGAACTAAAATTATAATTCGGAAAGTAGTCCGATTATCCCTCAAAACAAACCAAACGAGGATATACCAAATCCTCTTGATCCGTCCGAAACCAAAGGCTAAACCAACCCCGGCTTGCAAACGTCCAAGGGGATCTATCCTTACGGAAATCTTCGCGAAAATCGGATATGAACACAATAACAATTTCAGATTTTCATATGCAAAATTAATTCAACATTTAGGATAAAATATGAAATCCAAGGTCTCCAATACACTCACAAATGCAAGATGAAATCACACAATGTTAGGGGATAGGAACTCGTTACCCAAACCAGAAATTGGAGAGGAGATGAGGAGGAGCAAGAGAACGTGGAAGAGTCACACTTCCAAAATAGGTCACCGGAGTCGCACCGGAAGGAGAAGAGCCGAGCCGCCTTCTTCGGAGTCACACCGGAGGAGGAGGATGGAGGAAACCGGAGCAGCGATATCACCACCAAGGGAGGGGCGGCAGCAATCAAGCGGCGGCTTGTCCAGGCGTCGGGCGCGGGTTTCGGCCAGGCCGAGAGAATCGGGAGGAGGGGGGGCGGCTAGGGGCCGAATTCTTCTTAGGGCTCTTTTTTTTTCTTCAATTCATCCTTCTCTCCATCTCCACACATATATATATATATTATCAAATACACCACTCAATCCACCCTTCATCACACTAGATTTAAATCCTAGCCACATATAAAGTTTAACAACATGAGCAACATAATAAAAACTAATAATTTTAGAACCCTTAAATTATAAGCCTAATAAAAAGATAATTAAATGATTATGAGTATAATATTATTTCAAAGATGAAATAACATTATATTCATAACGAAGCGACGAAATGCCGCGGCGGTGGCGGTGACGGTTGCGGCGATGGTAGCGGTGACGGTTGAGGCGACGGTGGCGGCGGCGGTTGCGGCAACGTCCGTCAACGTCCACGAACAAGTAGCGGTGGCGGTCAAGCGAGAACTCCATGTCGGCACGAACGAATGGGGGGGGGGGGGGTCCTCGCCATCAATCCTCCCACGCTCAAAATCACTCATCACCGATGAGTGGCAATGGAGGGAATAGCAGGAGACAGCAACATCCACAAGTAGCGTAGTCGGAGCGGACATCCACGGGGCAGGACAAGCAATGCGGGCATCCGCAATAGAACATAACCTGTCAAGGCCAAACACAGCAGGAAACCTCATAGGTGCATCAGCATAAAGAAAAACAGCACAGATCTTACCATCCAATGCGAGAACCGGTAAACCCAGATGGAAGAGCGACACGGGAAAAATCTCACCTCTCAACCCACGAGAATTTGAAGTGGAAGAGAGAAACGTCGGGGAAAGCCGCTCATATGGAGACCAGATTTGCAAAATTAAATCCGAAAAATTGAAATGCGGTGAAAAACCGATTGCATCGTAAAAATCCAAAGAAATTGCATTAAACCCAAAAGTCGTGAAAATCTCGAAAGGGTCGGCGCTCCAATGTAATACTTTTGTTACGGAACCCGAAGGTATCCACTCGGGGGCTAACCAGACCAAATTAGAATCATCAATTCTGCAGTCAGAAGCTCTCGAAGGTGAATGGGCGTGGGAGTGATGCAACTCATAGACACTAGCATAAGGCGATGATATGTTTACATGCGGTTCGTACCAGGATGGACGCAAGATATGTGCAAGTTGATTTGGCGGGTAACAATGTCGTGAGGACACCAAATCAATAGGCACAGTCGCCGTGAAATCATACGCAGTCGCAAATAAAAACATGCCCGCCGGCGGATACTCACTAATACACAGCTCACTAGACATCTCAAGCGGAGGGGCTAATAACGACGATTTAACTACGCGGATTGGACTAAATAAAATCAAGGTGCGTCCTAACAAGTCCGCTAACCGATCCAACAGGACGGGTCCCTCGCAAGGTAAATCTTTCCACTCTGTAGGTATATCATAACATCGTAGACTATGGCTAGCGGATCCGTGTCCTAAAATGATATCCAACGTAGGCACACAAGTAGGAGGGAAGGTCGGTAAAATCGAGCCCGGGACTAAATCCAAATCCACATGAATCTCACTCAATGGTGACTCAAACAAGGGGCAATCATCCGGGAAACTCACGTCCGGTCCATCATCAAAAAAATCGTCCAAAGATACCCTTCCCTCAGGAGGAAACTCATCCAAAATAGTAATTGAGAAATCCTCAATCTCGGGCTCCTCAGATGGCTCAGATCGGACCGCAGAAAGATCAGGTCGAGGCTCACTCAAAATAGGGATCAGAGACTCGAGAGGGTACTCAATAGTAGGGTGATCTGAAACATCACTATCATGACACGTAATGGCTAAAGGGGTACTCTCACAAGTCGAAATATCATTATCATCCCATGAATCATCATCCAAGTCGCTAGGATATCCATTCTCCTCATCGTCAGATAAATCTGCCTCGCCCTCAGTGGCGGGCTCAGACGTCGAAGCTAAGAGAGCCAAAGCTCTAGGCTTAGTGGGGCACTCCACGGCATAGTGGCCAATCGATCCACAAGCATAACATGTAGCGCTCTCCTTGCAATTATTAACTATCTTCCTATGCTCAACTCGCGGTTTTGGAGCATCCCTAGTATTGACTATGACAGGTGGCGGGACAGTGGTCCTAACCTTTTCCCTCTCCCTAACGGTAGGGGTAGGGGTACTCAAAATGGTAAGATCCTTTTGGGACAAAGATTTAACGCGTGGCCTATCATCACTCTTATAATCAGAAAGGGGTGTAGTGGCCTGGCGGGGAGAAGTAAAATTATGAGACGTCCTCATACGGGAGTATGGGGGAACGTGCTTGCTTGGTATAGGCAAAATCTTAGGCGGCGCTACACTCGGATAACCAGAAGACTGAGAACGGCAGTATGAGGGATAATACTCATCCGTCAACAAATTCTTCATAAGTTGCCAACCCACACGTAAACCAACGAGGGACGGCCCAAAACGTCTCTCCTCATTGACCCAGAATGTCAGGGCTCGACCAGATAATTGCAATCTCACAACGGGAATCCGGTGGGGGTCCACGAGACGATATTGCTCAAAGTAAACTTCCATGTCATCTACCCAACATAAGAAAACCCACGGTTCACCTAACCCATCGTAAGTCGGCGCAGAAATTCTAACAGACCTAGAAGTGCGTGATGGTGGTGTCGTGATCGCTTGACTAACCGTACTTGAAGGAACATGGGTCCTAAGCGGTTGCCTAGGGGGTTCAGGACGGGGCGTCGGACGCTGACCTTTGATTTGTGTCAATAAGTCATGAAGGTCGTCAAATTGGCGGTTCATCTCCTTGCGAAATGTACCAACCGGGGAACATGGGGGAAGGGAACTCCCAACGTGTGTCATGACAGACTAACGAAAAAAGACTCAAATTAGAAAAAGACACTTAAAACTTTTTTTTTTGTTTTTATATAACTAAAAATAAAATTTTAAAACGAACGAAACGTACCTAAGTGCAAGTGGGGGTAGCTTGGCTCGAGCGGATCGTTGTCAAGTTGAGAAATTGACAAACCTGGCTCTGATACCAAATTGATGCAGGCCACCCCTACGCGAAGCTAAAAGTGAAATAACAAAACTGAATACCTAAGGGGAACTTGAGCGAACACCTAACGAGCATCTACAACATCCTATGGAGCATTTCAACGAACACATGGTGTGCGTGCAAAGTTGGAAATTTCGGCAGCATTTCCTTTGTAACTGCGCGATCTCACAACGGGGAAAGTCTCACCCAAACCTGCACGAGCATACACAAATACATATACCATATCCTAACCATACATCTAGCATCGCATCAACCACATTTCCATTCACAACGAGGGCGTTCCGGACTAAAATTATAATTCGGAAAGTAGTCCGATTATCCCTCAAAAAAAACCAAACGAGGATATACCAAATCCTCTTGATCCGTCTGAAACCAAAGGCTAAACCAACCCCGGCTTGCAAACATCCAAGGGGATCTATCCTTACGGAAATCTTCGCGAAAATCGGATATGAACACAATAACAATTTCAGATTTTCATATGCAAAATTAATTCAACATTTAGGATAAAATATGAAATCCAAGGTCTCCAATACACTCACAAATGCAAGATGAAATCACACAATGTTAGGGGATAGGAACTCGTTACCCAAACCAGAAATTGGAGAGGAGATGAGGAGGAGCAAGAGAACGTGGAAGAGTCACACTTCCAAAATAGGTCACCGGAGTCGCACCGGAAGGAGAAGAGCCGAGCCGCCTTCTTCGGAGTCACACCGGAGGAGGAGGATGGAGGAAACCGGAGCAGCGATATCACCACCAAGGGAGGGGCGGCAGCAATCAAGCGGCGGCTTGTCCAGGCGTCGGGCGCGGGTTTCGGCCAGGCCGAGAGAATCGGGAGGAGGGGGGGCGGCTAGGGGCCGAATTCTTCTTAGGGCTCTTTTTTTTTTCTTCAATTCATCCTTCTCTCCATCTCCACACATATATATATATTATCAAATACACCACTCAATCCACCCTTCATCACACTAGATTTAAATCCTAGCCACATATAAAGTTTAACAACATGAGCAACATAATAAAAACTAATAATTTTAGAACCCTTAAATTATAAGCCTAATAAAAAGATAATTAAATGATTATGAGTATAATATTATTTCAAAGATGAAATAACATTATATTCATAACGAAGCGACGAAATGCCGCGGCGGTGGCGGTGACGGTTGCGGCGACGGTAGCGGTGACGGTTGAGGCGACGGTGGCGGCGGCGGTTGCGGCAACGTCCGTCAACGTCCACGAATAAGTAGCGGTGGCGGTCAAGCGAGAACTCCATGTCGGCACGAACGAATGGGGGGGGGGGTCCTCGCCATCACTCAAGTCTTTTGAGCAAGTGCTGAAGACAAGGGAAGCAGAAGCAGAAGCAAAGACCCCTACTCCAACAAGAAAAGAGCAATCTCTAGCTCTTAAGGCTACTGATGCTTCTGAAGGCAGCCAATCAAATGAGGAACTAATGGCATTATTTGCCAAGAGGTTTCTCAAGATGGGGAGAAAGGAATTCAGAAAGAAGTCTTCACGCTATGAAGACAAACCAAGGTATGACCGTTCTCCTGCTAAAGAAATTATATGTTATGGTTGCAGGAAACCTGGACATATCTTACCAGAGTGTCCAGAGGAGAAGAACAAAGACAAGAGGAAAGACAAGGAACAGCACAGGAAGCACTCCAAGCCATCCTCCTACAAGAACAAGAAAAAGGAGAGAGGTTTCATTGCTGAAACCTGGAGTGATTCTGATGAAGAATCTTCCTCCTCTAGCTCCAGTGAGGATGAGGAAGAGAAGAAGGCAAAAGAAGTTTGCCTGATGGCAATAGATGCCTGCAGCAATTACTCAGCTGCAGAGAGTTCAGATTCAGAAGAAGAAATGCCAACAGAAGATGAGGTACTATCTTCTTATGACTTCACTTCTGAAGAATTTAAATTAGATTTTAAATCTTTATGCTTAGACTTAATTAGTTCAGAAAAGGAGATAAAAGAAATTAGAAATAAGTTAGCTGACTCAAAATTAATTGCTACAGAAAATATTAAGCTAAAGGAAGATCTCACTACTTGTAGTGAAGAAATTAAATTTCTTAAAATAGAGTTAGCTAAGTCTAAGAGGTTAGAAGAATCACTTAATGGTAGAAGCCTTAAGTTATTAGAAATTACCAGCATGACTAACACTAGGTCAGGTAATAACAAACTAGGCTTAGGAGCTTCTCCTAGTGAACCCCCAGTTATTCTTAAAAATAATCTTTCAACTCCAGTGAACTTCATTTCAGCTAGTGGAATGAAGAACACTGAGCAAGTAAACCAAGTTAATAAAACTTTAAATAAAGCTAAGAGAGAAAAGAGGAAGAAATTTTTTAAAGAAATGCAAAGAGCGTCGAACGCCGCTCGACGATCGGAAGCTCAATGGTCGAACGAAGCTCGACGATCTGAGCGCCCATCGTCGAACGTCGATCGACGTTTTCAATATGATTTTCAAAATCATAATCAGTACCATAGAAACCTAAATGAAAATAGAAACCCTAGGTTTGTTGACCCATCATCTACATGGAGAATCCCACCTAGGAGATCTCACCCATTAGGTTATCACCCTCAGCCTGCATTTTCATTTATTTCTAGCTTTTCTTATGTGAAAAACAAGGGACCCAAGGTTACCTGGGTCCACACTGTCTAAATAAATGTCTTGCAGGTGAAGGCCTATCCAATCACTCAAAATAAGTGGTATTTGGATAGTGGATGCTCCAAGCATATGACAGGAAATAAGAATCATCTGTCAAAATTCAAAGCTAAGCTCGGCCCAAAGGTTATCTTTGGAGATTCCAGCTGTGGTCAGACAGAAGGCTATGGCAGGATTACAATTGGAGATATTACTTTCAAGAGAGTTGCATATGTGACAGGACTGAAGCACAATTTGATTTCAGTCAGCCAGCTATGTGATGCTGGCTACCAGGTTTCATTTTCTAACTCTTCTTGCAATATTACTTTAAATAATAATGTTGTTTTAGTAGGCATTAGAATAGGTAATATTTATTTAGTAGATTTCAATTCATCTCACTCTGAAATCTGTTTATTTAATGAAGTAACAATTAATAATAATTCTTTGTGGCACAAGAGGCTTAGTCATGTTAACCTTAAAAATATATCTAGGTTATCTAAGCACAACCTTGTTAGAGGTTTACCTTCTTGCCCCTACAAGAAGGAGAGCCTATGCAAGATTTGTCAGCTAGGAAAGCAAACCAAAAACTCTTTTAAATCAGTAAATAAGAGTGATTCTCCTAGAATCCTGTATCTATTACATTTGGACCTTTTTGGCCCAATAAATGTACAGAGTTTAAGAGGGAAGTATTACACCTTAGTAATTATAGATGACTTCTCTAGGTTCAGTTGGGTTTTCTTTTTGAGAACTAAGGCTGATAACTTCAAAGCCCTTACAGACTTTCTACTATGTGTGCAGACTGAGTACTCTACTCATGTGGCCTTGATCAGAAGTGATCATGGTACTGAGTTTGACTCTCTTCTCATGCAAGAATTCTGTGAGAGAGAAGGTATCAAACATAGCTTCTCAGCTCCTAGAACTCCCCAACAAAATGGGGTAGTTGAAAGGAAGAACAGAACACTCATTGAAGCTGCTAGTATATTGTTGGCAGATGCTAACATGCCTCTCTCCTATTGGGCAGAAGCTGTTAGTACAGCCAATTATGTCTTGAATAGAAGTCTGATACACAAGCTTAAGTGTAAAACTCCATATGAGTTGCTTAAAGGAAAGAAACCTAAAATTAATTATTTTAGAGTATTTGGTTGTGTTGTTTATATTCATAATAACAATAAAGAATACCTTAGAAAGTTTGAAGCAAAAGCTTCAATGGGAATCATGCTTGGATATTCCCAAGTAAGCAAAGCTTATAGGTTTTATAACAAATCAACCTGTAAAATTGAAGAATCTGTGCATGTATTTTTTGATGAGTCTCAGATGTTTTACAAGGAGAAAGAAAATTCTCCTTCCTCTAGTTCATTACAGGTACCTGATGCTACTCTAGAGATTCTTCAACTATCAACTCTTCAGATCACTGAATCAGACAATGATGAAGACTTTGCAGAAGCTGTTGTTGTACCACCAACAGTAGATCAAATTCCTCCTGAGGAATTAATCCCAACTGTTGCTGAAGATCACATCCCACCTGCTGATATTGTCACACTTAGAGATCACCCCACATCTCAAGTGATTGGAGACATATCAGCTGGTGTTCAAACAAGACATCAGCTAAGACAGGATGTGATGCACGCTTGTTTCCTCTCACAGATTGAGCCCCTCACCTTTAAAAATGCTGAGCTAGATCCCCACTGGATCATTGCTATGCAAGAGGAACTCAATCAGTTTGAGAGATGTAAAGTTTGGACTTTGGTTCCAAGACCTAAAGGCCAACTGATCATAGGCATCAAGTGGGTGTATAGAAACAAGTTGGATGCAAATGGAATTATTGTAAGGAATAAAGCAAGGCTTATAGCTCAGGGCTACAGACAGGAGGAAGGTATAGATTATGACCAAACCTTTGCTCCTGTTGCAAGGCTAGAAGCAATAAGGATCTTCTTGGCCTATGCAGCCTACATGAAGTTTAAGGTCTTTCAAATGGATGTCAAAAGTGCATTCCTAAATGGTGAGCTTAAGGAAGAGGTGTTTGTTGAACAACCACCAGGGTTTGTTTCTTCAACTCAGCCCTCACATGTGTTTAAGTTGCAGAAAGCTCTTTATGGACTAAAGCAAGCTCCCAGAGCCTGGTATGAGACTCTAGCTAGTTTCCTTTTAGAGCACAACTTTACTAGGGGAGTAGTTGATAGAACCCTTTTCGTCAAGCATCACAAGGACACAATCCTGTTAGTTCAGGTGTATGTAGATGATATTATATTTGGCTCCACTGATCCCAAACTTTGCAAAAGGTTCTCTGACCTGATGCACTCTAAGTTTGAGATGAGTAGTATGGGTGTGCTGTCTTACTTTCTTGGTCTCCAAGTTAAGCAAGATGCTGATGGTATCTTCATCTCCCAATCCAAATATGCCAAGGAATTGGTAAAGAAATTTGGGATGGCTGATGCTTCAGCAATGCCTACACCTATGGCTACTAATGTAGTTATTGATTCTGATGATCACGGCAAGCCAGTTGATCAAAAGAATTATAGGGCCATTGTTGGTTCCCTATTATATTTAACTGCAAGTAGGCCTGATATAATGTTTGCTACATGCCTTTGTGCTAGATTCCAGGTCAACCCCAAGGAATCTCATCTGATTCTTCTAAAGAGAATCCTGAGATACTTGAAGGGATGTCCAAATCTAGGACTTTGGTACCCAGCTGAGTCAGAATTTGAATTAATTGGATATTCTGATTCTGATTATGCTAGTTGCAGAGTTGAGAGGAAGAGCACCTCAGGAACTTGTCAGTTCCTGGGAGAGAGATTGGTCTCTTGGTTCTGTAAGAAGCAGGCTTCTGTCTCAACTTCAACTGCAGAGGCTGAATATATAGCAGCTGCTAGTTGCTGTTCACAGATCCTGTGGATTCAAAACCAGCTTGTGGATTATGGCTACTCACACAAGAACACCAAAATCATGTGTGATAGTACCAGTGCTATCTCCATTGCACAAAATCCAGTGCACCACTCTAGAACGAAGTACATTGAGATTCGGCACCATTTCCTGAGAGATTGCGTGGAAAAGAACAAGATTTGTCTTGAGTTCATATCCACTGAGTTTCAGAGAGGTGATATATTCACCAAGCCCTTAGATGAACAGAAGCATCTTTTCTTTTTAGTTCAACTAGGCATGATCAATGGATGAGACTAAGTGTGACTATATCTGCCAATGTTGAAACCTGCTTGAAGATCGTCGAACGATGATCGAAGATCGTCGAATGGATCAAGCCTATCGTCGACCTCTGGTTAATGATAGCTTATCTGTTTGAAGATCGTCGACCGGCGTTCGAAGATCGTCGAACAGGTTGAGCTTATCGTCGATCTCTGGATGACGGCAGCTTATTGTTTGAGAAGTCAGAAATAGTCGAACGATTGATCGACTACTCTGCTTCTGGACCGATCATCGAACGGTCGTTCGACCATCGGGTCTAGTATTTTTTTTAATAGATCGACTATCTCCGGTCTAATATAAAGCCGATAGTCGACCTAGGTTAAAAGATCTTTTTGTTTTATCGTCGACGGAGCGTGACTTTTCGCATTCTGTCTTCCCGCTTGCGATTTTCTGCCGCTTCGTCTCCTTCGTCTTCTCCGTCTTTCTCGCGCATTCTCCAGCAATTCAATGGCGATTTCTCCCGCAGTGCTAGCTGTTGTAAAGTTCGATGCAGGTTTCAGCGTCAATTTTGACGCTTTCAGTCGCTGTGAAGCAGGGATTGTAGAAATTCTTCAGTTGTGCCGGGATCAAGATCTAGAAAGATTAATGTCGACAAGGATAAAGTTAAATATTCCCGAGATCAAGGAATGGGCTTTCACTTCGTCCTCCTCTGACGATTCGATGACTGGCACTATTGGCGGAGAAGAGGTAATTTTATCTCCCGCCATTCTGACTGATGTTTTTGGATTAATAAATGGTGAAGAAGATTATGAGCAAGATGCTCAAGAGTTTGGAAGAATGCTTACTGAGCTGGGACATGCGGAGGGCATTCCCACGAAGCTGCTCAAGGTCAATTTCCCATTTAAGATTAAGTTTCTTGCTGAGATAGTTGGAAAAGTGCTCCTTGGGAAGCACTCTGCTCATGACAACATTACAAGGCAACAATTTGCACTGATGTGTGCAATTGTTAATCAGAAAAGGATTGATTGGGCAGGAGTAATGTTCGATTTGATAAGGAAAAAGAATAGTAAGAAAGAGGTTACCCTAGGCAGGGTTATTGGAATTGTCCTGAAGGAAAAGTACCCTCAGCTGCTGGTCTCCGTTGCAACAACCATAAATGCGAGCAAGAAGATGGACCCGAATCTGTTCTCCAAGTGGAAGAGAACGTTTGTGAAGCCCACTCTCTCAGGGGTTGCTCCAGCGACATCAGTGAGCACTAGGACTGATTCAGTTGCTCCTCACCCGGTAGAAGCTGGCTCAGCTCATTCTCTTCCATCATCTTCTTCTGCATTACCATCAACTTCTACTGAAGTAGTTCCATCCTCTTCAGTTCTGTCTACCTCAGTTGAAGTTCCATCAACTTCAGCTGAAGTACGACTTTCTCCTTCTCCTGTTCGAGAAACAACCATGGTTGTTATCCCCTCTCCTCCTGCATCTCCTATTCCTTCTCATCTGGCTAGGATATCTGCTCCTAGTTTTGATCTGTTAGGATCTGAGAGGATTCCAACACCTCCTCAGTCTCCTATTCATTCTCCAGTTAACACTCCTGTTAACTCTCCAGCTCCATCTCCAATTCGATCTCCAGTCCACACCACTTCTCATCCTAACACTACAACCATCTCTGCTGCATCTCCATCCACTGCAATTCTATCATCTTTTGAGATAACCCCAGAATTCATTTCCAGCATTTTGGAGTTGATTACCCCTTCAATCAAAATCATGATTGAAGAGGCAATTGCTCCACTTGCCTCCTCCATTGCTACCTTGACTGCTTCCATCCAATCACTTTCTAAATCTGCTGAGCCCTCTTCTTCAAGGGGCCTGGTTTCAGTTTCCACTGAAATCAGGCAGAGGGAGATGTTCTGTGAAGATGTCTCAGAGCCTCCAGCCTCCCTTCCAGCAGTTCTTCCAGCAGTTCAAGAAGAGACTGATGCAGTTCAAGCTCAAGATGAATCAGGTTCAGTGTACAAAGAAATATCTGATGCAATTATGCTATCTGAATTTGCTGTGAAAGTTTGTTTAGAAGATCTCACCACTCCCTTGGTTGCCCATTTCCTAGAAGGGATTATTACATCCTACCTAGATGAATCCTGGGAGTTGGTAAAATATGAAGGTAATTCACTCATTCGTTTTATTGACGAGTCAATTGATTTGCTAGCTTGTGAATACCTAGAAGGAATGATTTTAGCTTATTTAGCAGATTTGTGTTCATAAATCTACAGATTATATTAAAGAAGATATAGCTGCTCAGGTTATAATAATTGTTTCAGAAGCTGCTCCAGATGTTCCTGATGTTCAAGTAGATCCAGAACTGGATTCCTTTTTAGATGATATAGAAGATGTGTCTGAAAATCAAGAAGAGAAAGCAAGAGATGCTTGGAATCAAAGAGTTCAATCTTTGTTAAAAGAAAAAGAAAAGGATTTACAAGTTGAAAAATCAACTGTTTGGGATGATTCCCCAGGATTTGATTTGGATTCCCTTCTGGCTCAGGATGCCATAGAAGAGGAAAAAGAGAAAGCTGATCTGAAATTAAAGGAAAAGGCTGTTTCTGAAGCCTATGACCCATATGACAATCCTCCATCATCTCACTCTGAAGATGAAGAGGATTCAGATTTATCTGAGAATTCAAAGAAAAAGTAAGTTGCTCAGAAGAAAAGAAAAGCTGTTGCTCCTCCTCCTCTCAATCGTGATAATGACACTCCATATTATATTTTGAAAGGAATTGACCCCAAGTCAAAAGAGTTTCAACATTAGATGTGGTTCTCCAAGAACCAGCAGAAAGAGAGAAAGAAAGCTAAGAAATATGATAGTCCTACCCCTAGATGGACACCCAGAGGTCCTCCTCCTCCACCTCCTGGTGCAGGAGCCTCTGGGAATTTATCTGCCAATCCTTCTGCTCCGTTAGCAAAATCTGCTCCTTCTCAGTCTTCTTCAAGGAAAAGCTCTCAAGGTTTTCAAGGTAAATCTTATTCTGGCTATCAAAGAACTGATACAGTGAGAGAACAAGTGAAGGAGGTTGTGTATCAAAGACCAACTTTTTACCCTCCTCCTTCTCCAAAGAAAAGGATTTCATCTCCAATGCCAGTGCATTCTGAAAAAGTTGTTTCAAAAGGTAAGTAGTTTATTTTGTTTAAAAATTCTAGCAAGAACTTTGCTAAGTCTGCTTCCCTGTCTTATCTTGTTAATCAAGATAAAGAACCAGATGATACTCCTTCTGAGACTGTTTATGAAAGTCCTGAGCTTGATCCTAACTTTAGGATGGCTCGTTTTCTCGAATTGGTTGGAGCAGCTCAAATCAGGAAAGCAAAAGCTGAAGGAAAGGACACTACTAGATTAACCACAATGTCTACATTCAGAAAGAAGGAGTTCGAAAAGTTCCAGGTTAGCCCTGAGGTCTTTGACCCTTCAAAATATATGGAAAAGCACCCAGAAGCAGTTGTTCCAAGGGCTGCAGAATTAAAGATTATTGGCATGCAAGACTTGAAGATGTCTAAGAAAGAGGCCATTGATCCTTTGCGAAAAGTTTCCTTTGTTCCTAGCTCTTCTAACCCTAAGCCAGACTCTGTAGACTCTTAATTTTGTTTGACTGTTGTTATTTATCTGATTGACTGTTAATTGTTTATCTATTTCCTGTATTAATTTTATTGCTCTATAGCTAGTTCTATGTTTTAGTTTTTGAGAGACTTAACTCAAATAGGGGGAGATTGTTGGTACCCTAGTTTGATTTGAGTTTAGTCTTCTCCTTTTGTCCCTTGACCCAAGAAATATCTATGGTCAATGGTTAGTGGTCTAGCTGTAGAGTCCTCGCTTTTCCAGATGAAGAATTTGGTTAAGTAGTTTTTCGTTCGACTATAGTCGAACGCCGCTCGACTATCGTCGACTAACTGTTCGACGATCGTCTATCAGTTGTTCGACTCAGTCTGCGAGGATAGTTCGACTATCTGTTGATAGTTCACCATCTGTGTGCTGTGATAGTTCGACTATCTGTTGATAGTTCGACTATCTGTTTGTTTGATAGTTCGACTATCTGCTTGGATAGTTCAACTATCTGATAGCTCGACTATCTGTTTGATAGGTCGACTATCTGCGTTGTTTGATAGCTCGACTATCTGTTGATAGATCGACTATCTGCTTTCTTCTGATAGTTCGACTATCTGCTGATAGGTCGACTATCTGTTCTGCGTTGATAGTTCGACTATCTGTTGATAGGTCGACTATCTGTTCTGCGTTGATAGTTCGACTATCTGTTGATAGGTCGACTATCTGTTCTGCGTTGATTGTTCGACTATCTGTTGATAGGTCGACTATCTGTTCTGCGTTGATAGTTCGACTATCTGTTGATAGGTCGACTATCGGTTTCGTTTTGATAGTTCGACTATCTGTTGGTAGGTCGACTATCTGATAGCTCGACTATCTTCTGATAGTTCGACTATCTGTTGTGATAGTTCGACTATCTCCTTTGATAGCTCGACTATCTGGATCGTTCGACTATCTGCCCGATAGGTCGACGATCTTCGTGCGTCGGTCGACGATCTCCGAGGGTCGTTCGACGTTTTCTGTCTGCCTTTTTATTTTGTATTTATTTATTATATTTAATTAATTAATACATTATCTGTCATGTTTTATTTCAGTTGTTTTGTGATAATATTTCCAGGCAATATCTGCTCCATCCCTTCTGCCTGAGTAAAATCTTTTCAGATAAAGTTGTTTGTCTTATTAGCTGACATTGTATTTTACTTTATCTGCTGTCAGTCCTTTATAGCCGTTAGACTGAAAAGTCTTTCTTCTGCTATAAAGAGTTTGTTTCTGATGTGACTTTATTTAGTACTTTATTATCGGATTGCTTCCTACAGCTTCTTCGAAAGAGGTTTATTCCTTTTATAGAATGTTTTTGCTGCAGAGATTGTTTGCTTTTTTTGATATTTGCAGCCCAGGTCTCAAGTTTCAGAAGAAGACAAACAATTCAAATTGAAGAGAGCCGTTGCTTGTTGCTGCTATAAAAGCAATCCTTTGGAGAAGGATTTGAGCTAGCTACCCAGTTATTCATTTAAGCATTCAAGCCTTCATCAAAAAAAAGTTTTCTGCTCTCAGCAATACTCATCCAACTGAGAAGTGTTAAGCTCTCCTGCTCTTCTTCAACCTGAGTTCTCCTGCTTTCAGGAAGTTCAAACTCAGAGTTCTTTTGAAGAAGAAGAAGAAGAAGACAGCTGCTTGAAGATTTCTAATTTATTATTTATTATCTTCTTGTAGTTTTTCCTTCAGATCTTTCTGAAGAGTTTTCTGCACTGAAGCAAGACTTCACCTGGACAACTTTGAGCCAGGGGAGCCTTGATTCTTTAGAGCTTTCTAGCTCAGTGCAAGTCTTTGTGCTTCTCTAATCTTTTGTAAAATAGAGAAGACATCTTAACTTTCTTTCCCCCTCCTGTACAGGGTTATTACTCCCTTCAAAAGTATCCCTTGGTGGCAGGGCACCTGATCAAAAACCTGTGTTCGGTTTTTAGACACCTGATCAAAAGTCTAAAGGGTTTTTGGATCTACCTGAAGCAGATCCTGTTGGTGGCAGGGCACCTGATCAAAAACCTGAGTGGATTCCTATCTTGTTGGTAGAAGAGTGGACGTACCCAAGTTGTTTGGGGAACCACTATAAATTCCTTGTGTCGTCTGGTTTGCCTTGTTTAATTCCTGCATTGTGGCTGTGAATAGATATAACTAGTTTGCTAGTTGCTGATTAGGTTTACCAAGTCTTAACTGTAATTACAGTTAGCTTGAGTTTGCGCACAGCACTTGTGTTAGGCTATAGGGTTAATTCTATATCTATAATCTTTTCATTCTGCATTTCACTCCAAGGGAGTTGGGTAGACCATTAAGTTTTGTCTAGTGCAAAATTTGATAACTCTATTCACCCCCCCTCTAGAGTAGTATCTATCCCTTCACTTTCACAAGGATTAAGCTTTACATGAATTCTATTTATGAGGACATTTTTAACTCTGTTTTGACAGTTTGTCCAAGACCTCAAGTGATCACAAGTACAAGTGCTGTTCCACCTCCTTCAGGAACAAATGCAGAAATAAAGAAATGGAAAGTTGCAGATGCAAAGGCTATGAATATTCTTGCTCAGACCATGTCTGATGAGATATTCAAAAAAGTGTTTGAATGTTGTTCAACAAAAGAGATATGGGACAAGTTATCTGAAATTGTCTAAGGATCTGCTGATGAAAGGAAAGACAGGAGATCCCATCTCATAAGTCAATATGAGAATTCCAAGAAAGGAGAAGCTGAGTTAGTTGCAGATATGTACAACAGGCTCAGTCTGATAGTTAGTGAGTTGAAGACATTGGATAAGGAGATCACACTCACTGAACTAAATGACAAAATCCTAATGTGCTTCCCCAGCACTTGGGATTCAAGAATCTGGCCAATTAAAGATGCCAGAAGTCTAACTGAAATAACTACAGAAGCTCTTTTGGGCAAGCTCAAATCTTATGAGCTTCTCATTAAGAATAGGGAAGAAGAGAAAAAGGCTACTTCTCCAGTCATCAGAAAGGAGAAGACCATAGCTTTTAAAGCCATAGAAGAGAAGCCTAAAGACAAGGTCACATGCAATGAAGAATTGATGAGCTTGATGGCCAAAAGATTCTATAAAATGGCCAGGAAAGATTTCAGAAAGAGGTCATCAAGAGGGCATGAGAAGCCAAGGTATGACAAATCAAATAATAAAGAAATAATCTGTTTTGGATGCAAGAAACTAGGCCATATTGTGCCTGACTGTCCAGAAAATCAGAACAAGGACAAAAAGGACAGGAAAGATAGGAGAAAAGACAAGGACTCCAGGGGAAACAACAATAACAAATCCTTCTCCAGTAAAAATAAACATATAAGGAAGGGGTTTGTAGCTAAAAGTTGGAGTGATACAGAAGAAGAATCAGAAGCCTCATCCAGCTCAAGTGATGATGAGGATGATGATGAGGAAAAAGAATTCTGCATGATGGCAATCAATACCTCCCAGCAAAACTCTGATGCAGAACAAGAGTCTGATTCTGAAGCTGAAACTGGATCTGAAGAGGATGAGGTAATAAACTCTTTTGATTTTACTTCTGAGGACTTTAAAATTGAATTTAAGACACTGTGTTTAGATTTGCTAAAGTCTGAGAAAGAGATAATCTCTCTCAGAAATCAATTATCTGACTACAGTATCCTAAAGTCAAATAACCTCAAACTCTCTAAGGAGTTAGAATGCTGTAGGGAGGAGATAGCTTCACTGAAAAGGGAGCTATCCCAGGCAAAGAAGTTTGAAGAATCCCTTAATGGGAGAAGCATCAGACTGATGGACATTACAAGCACAGTGAACTCAAGATTCAACAATACACTGGGCTTGGGTGCTTCATCCAGCCAACCTATAGTATTAACAACCCCAATTAAATTTATTTCTGATAAAGGAAGGGTGTTTGTTGGTACCCTAGTTTTGATTTGAGTTCAGTCTTCTCTTTCTGTCTCTTGACCCAAAATTTATCTATGGTCAAAGGTTAGTTGTTTAGTTTGTTGCTCTAGTTTTAGAGGCGTCACTTTTCCAGATGTAAATTTGGTTAAGTTGTTTTTAGTTCGACTATGGTCGAACGCCGCTCGACTATCGTCTATCGACTGTTCGACGATCGTCTATCAGTTGGTCGACGTTCTGTCTGCGTTGATAGTTCGACTATCTGGTTGATAGGTCGACTATCTGTTGTGTTTGATAGTTCGACTATCTGCTTGGATAGTTCAACTATCTGATAGTTCGACTATCTGTTTGATAGGTCGACTATCTGTCCGCTTTGATAGTTCGACTATCTGTTTGATAGGTCGACTATCTGCTTTCTTTGATAGTTCGACTATCTGTTTGATAGGTCGACTATCTATTCTCTTTGATAGTTCGACTATCTGCTTGGATAGTTCAACTATCTGATAGTTCGACTATCTGTTGATAGGTCGACTATCTGTTTTGGTTAATAGTTCGACTATCTGTTTGATAGGTCGACTATCTATTTTCCTTGATAGTTCGACTATCTGCTTGGATAGTTCAACTATCTGATAGTTCGACTATCTGTTGATAGGTTGACTATCTGTTTTGGTTGATAGCTCGACTATCTATTGATAGGTCGACTATCTGTTTTCTGTGATAGTTCGACTATCTGTTGATAGGTCGACTATCTGTTTTCTGTGATAGTTCGACTATCTGTTGATAGGTCGACTATCTGTTTTCTTTGGTAGCTCGACTATCTGTCTTGATAGATCGACTATCTGATAACTCGACTATCTGTCCTGATAGTTCGACTATCTGTTGTGGTAGTTCGACTATCTTCTTTGATAGTTCGACTATCTGGATCGTTCGACTATCGGCCTGATAGGTCGACGATCTCTGTGCTTCGGTCGACGATCTCCGAGGGTCGTTCGACGTTTTGCTGTATGTCTTGAGTAATTTTGTCATCTTCTATGATGTGATTTATTTCATATTTATTTTGGCATATTTTATAAAAGATTATTTGAATAAAGTTGTGATATTATTTCCATGCAATATCTGCTTCATTCCTTATGCATGAGCCAATCTTTTTCTGACAAAGTTGTTTGTCTTATTAGCTGAGATATGATTTCTGCTTTATCTGCCAGGCTGTCCTTTATAGCCGTTAGACTCAAAAAGTCTTTTCTGGCTGTAATGAGTCTCTTCTGATGTGACTTTCTCTAGTATTATTTTATCAGAGTTATTTGCAGCTTCTTAGAAAGCTTTATCCTCTTATAGGATATCTGTCTGCAGTATTTGTTTTGCTTTATGCTATTTGCAGCCCAGCTTGCAGATTTCAGTAAAAGACAAGATTCAAACTCAAATTAAAGCCGTTGCTGCTGCTGTTATATAAAGAATTCTTTGGAGAAAGAAATCAACTAGTTCACATAGCCAAAAACCAGTTCATTCAGGAAAAGGAGTTCAAAAGCTAACTGCAGCATTCAAGCTTACAACTTACAGTTTACAACTACTCTCAGCTCGTTTACATCCAACTGAGAAGAAGTTTTAGCTCTTCACTCTTCTTCAACCTGAGTTCTCCTGCTTTCAGGAAGATTTTCACTCAGAGCTTTTTGAAGAAGAAGAAGAAGAAGATAGCTGCCTGAAGAAGAATTTTCATTTCATATTCTTTATCTTCTTGTAGCTTTTTCCTTCAGATTTTCTGAAGTGCTTTTGCACTGAAGCAAGACTTCACCTGGACGTTCTTTTAGCCAGGGGGAGCCTTGACTCTTTTGAGCTTTCTAGCTCAGTGCAAGTTCTTGTGCTTCTCTAATCTATTGTAAAATAGAGAAGACATCCTAACCTCCTTTCCCCCTCCTGTAAAGGGTTATTACTCCCTTCAAAAGTATACCTTGGTGGTAGGGCACCTGATCAAAAACTTGTGTTGGTTTTTAGACACCTAATCAAAAGTCTAAAGGGTTTCTGGATCTACCTGAAGCAGATCTTGTTGGTGGCAGGGCACCTGATCAAAAACCTGAGTGGATTCCTACCTTGTTGGTAGAAGAGTGGACGTACCCAAGTTGTTTAAGGAACCACTATAAATTTCTTGTGTCGTCTGGATTGTTCAATTAATTCTTTGTGCTGATTGGCTGTGATTAGATTTTAACTAGGATTGCTAGTTGCTGTTTAGGATTCCAAGCCTTAACTATAATTACAGTTGGCTGCCTTCTATGCACAACACTTGTGTTAGGCTTTAGGGTTTCATCTCAAATATCTATAACCTTCATTCCGCAATTAACTCCAAGGGAGTTGAGTAGACAGTCAACTTTGCTAGTGCAATTTTTGATTACTCTATTCACCCCCCCTCTAGAGTAGTATCTATCCCTTTTCTTTCAATTGGTATCAGAGGGAGGTTGTCTGACTGTATAGACTAACACCTAAGTCACAAGATCCTGATAGATACCAAGGATTATAGATATTCACTTTCACTATCATGGCCCAGTCCAAGGATTGCTCTAGCACCAGACCTCCAGCATGCAACTTAGCTAAGTTTAGCATCTAGAAGGCAAGGATTAAGTTATATATGAACTCTATTGATGAGAGTATTTTTGCTTCTATTTTGACAGGACCACCAAGAGCACCTGCTGCAACTACTGCTTCATCATCAACTGATATGAGTGCAGTGCCTCCTCTAGATTACAATGATGAATACAAAAAGGCAAAGATAGCAGATGCTAAGGTAATGAACATTCTGGCTCAGATAATGTCTGATGAAGTATTCCAGAAGGTTGCTGATTGCTCCTCAGTAAAAGCAATGTGGGATACACTGAACCAGATTGTAGCTGGTTCAGCTGATGAAAGGAAGGACAGAAGGTCCAACCTCATCTCCCAGTATGAGAATTTCAAGAAAACTGATGCTGAATCAGTTGAAGCAATGTACACAAGGCTCAGCTCAATCATCAATGAGCTGAGGACTCTTGATAAGGATATTTCATTGACAGAGGTCAATGATAAGATTCTTATGTGCTTCCCTAGCACATGGGATCTGAGGATCTGGCCTATAAAGGAGGCCAGAAGCACAATAGAAATCTCAACAGAAGCCCTCCTTGGCAAGCTCAAGTCCTTTGAGCAAGTGCTGAAGTCCAGGGAAGCTGATGCTGAAGCAAAGACTCCAACTCCCACAAGAAAAGAGCAAACCCTTGCTCTCAAAGCTGCTGATGCTTCTGAAGGAAGCTAGTCCAATGAGGAACTGATGGCATTATTTGCCAAAAGGTTTCTCAAGATGGGAAGGAAAGAATTCAGAAAGAAATCTTCAAAATATGAAGAAAAACCAAGGTATGATCGTACTCCTACTAAAGAAATAATTTGCTATGGTTGCAGGAAGCCTGGACATATTCTTCCAGACTGTCCAGTGGAAAAGAATAAAGATAAAAGGAAAGACAAGGATCAGCACAAGAAGCATTCTAAGCCATCCTCCTACAAGAACAAAAAGAAGGAGAGAGGTTTTGTTGCTGAAACCTGGAGCGATTCTGATGAGGAATCTTCCTCCTCAAGCTCCAGTGAGGATGAGGAAGAAAAGAAGGCAAAGGAAGTTTGCTGATGGCAATTGATGCCTGCAGCAATCACTCAGTTGCAGAGAGTTCAGATTCTGATGAAGAAATGCCAACAGAAGATGAGGTATTGTCTTCTTACGATTTTACATTTGATGAATTTAAATCAGATTTTAAATCTTTATGTTTAGATTTAATTAGTTCTGAAAAGGAAATAAAAGAGCTTAGAAATAAACTAGCTGAATCTGAATTAATTTCTAATGAAAACATTAGGTTAACAGCAAAACTCACTAATTCTAGTGAAGAAATAAAATTCCTTAAGAATGAATTAGCTAAGTCCAAAAGGTTAGAAGAATCTCTGAATGGTAGAAGCCTTAAGTTACTTGAAATAACCAGCATGTCTAACACTAGGTCAGACAATAATAAATTAGGCTTAGGAGCATCTTCTAGTGAACCCCCAATCATTCTTAAAAACCATCTTTCAACTCCAGTGAACTTTATCTCAGCTGATGGGATAAAGAACACTGAGCAAGTTAATCAGGTTAATAAAGCTTTAAATAAAGCTAAGAGAGAGAAAAGAAAACAAAAATTTAAGGAAATACAAAGAGCGTCGAACGCTGCTCGACGATCGCAGGCCCAATATTCGAACGGAGATCGACGATTTGGGTACCCATCGTCGAACGTTGATCGACGTTTTCATTATGAATTTCAAAACTTCAACCAGAACTTTAGAAACCTGAATATGAATAGAAACCCTAGGTTCATTGACCCATCATCTGCATGGAGAATCCCACCTAGGAGATCTTACCCGTTAGGTTATCACCCTCAACCTGCTTATTCATTTATTTCCAGTTTTTCTTATGTGAAAAACAAGGGACCCAAGGTTACCTTGGTCCACAATGTTTAACTTATTTTTCTACAGGTAAAGACCTATCCTATCACTCAGAATAAGTGGTATTTGGATAGTGGTTGCTCCAAGCATATGACAGGAAATAAATAACATCTGTCAAGGTTCAAGGCCAAGCTTGGCCCAATGGTGATCTTTGGAGATTCAAGTTGTGGTCAAACTGAAGGCTATGGCAGGATGATAATTAGAGCTGTAACATTCAAGAGAGTTGCTTATGTAACTGGACTGAAGCATAATCTCATTTCAGTAAGTCAGTTATGTGATGCTGGATACCAGGTATCATTTTCTAACTCTCTTTGTAATATTACTTTAAACAATAATGTTGTGTTAGTAGGTATTAGACAAGGTAATATTTACTTAGTAGATTTCAACTCAACTCACTCTGAAATCTGCTTATTTAATGAAGTAACAAATAACAATACTTTATGGCATAAAAGGCTTAGCCATGTTAACCTCAAGAATTTATCTAGGTCATATAAACACAACCTTGTTAGAGGTTTACCTTCTTGCCCCTACAAGAAGGAGAGCCTATGCATGGCTTGTCAATTAGGCAAGCAAACCAAGAATTCATTTAAATCAGTAAATAAAAGTGATTCTCCTAGAATCCTGTATTTATTACATTTGGACCTATTTGGCCCAATAAATGTACAGAGTTTAGGAGGGAAGTATTACACCCTAGTCATTGTAGATGACTTCTCTAGGTTCACTTGGGTGTTCTTTCTGAGAACTAAGGCTGATAACTTCAAAGCCCTTACAGATTTTCTATTATGTGTGCAGACTGAGTACTCTACTCATATGGCCTTGATCAGAAGTGATCATGGTACTGAGTTTGACTCTCTTCTCATGCAAGAATTCTGTGAGAGAGAAGGTATCTAACATAGCTTTTCAGCTCCTAGAACTCCCCAACAAAATGGGGTAGTTAATAGGAAGAACAGAACCCTGATTGAAGCTGCTGGCACATTGTTGGCAGATGCTAATATGCCTCTTTCCTATTGGGCAGAAGCTGTTAGTACAGCCAACTATGTCTTGAATAGAAGTCTGATACACAAGCTTAAGTGTAAAACTCCTTATGAGTTGCTTAAAGGAAAGAAACCTAAAATAAATTATTTTAGAGTATTTGGTTGTGTAGTTTAAATTCATAATAATAATAAAGAATATCTTAGAAAGTTTGAAGCAAAAGCTTCAATGGGAATTTTTCTTGGATATTCCCAAGTAAGCAAAGTTTATAGGGTATTTAATAAATCTTCTTCTAAAATTGAAGAGTCTGTTCATGTGTCCTTTGATGAATCTCAAATGTTTTACAAGGAGAAGGAAACTTCCCCTTCCTCAAGTTTATTGCAGGTATAAGAATCTAGCAAAGATGTTACTCAAGAGATTCTCCATCTATCAACTCTTCATATCACTGAATCAGACAGTGATGAAGACTGTGCAGAAGTTGTTGCTATACCACCAATAGTAGATCAAATTCCTCCTGAGGAATTAATCCCAACTATTGCTGAAGATCACATCCCACCTGCTGATGTTGTCACACTTAGAGATCATCCTACATCTCAAGTGATAGGAGACATATCAGCTGGTGTTCAAACAAGAAATCAGTTAAGACAGGATGTGATGCATGTTTGTTTTCTTTCACAGATTGAGCCCCTCACCATTAAAGATGCTGAGCTAGATCCCCACTGGATCATTTCCATGCAAGAGGAACTTAATCAGTTTGAAAGATGTAAAGTATGGACTTTGGTTCCAATACCTAAAGGCCAACTGATCATAGGCACCAAGTGGGTGTATAGAAACAAGTTGGATGCAAATGGAATCATTGTAAGGAACAAAGCTAGGCTTGTATCTCAGGGCTACAGACAGGAGGAAGGTATAGATTATGACCAAACCTTTGCTCCTGTTGCAAGGCTAGAGGCAATAAGGATCTTTCTAGCCTATGCAGCCTATATGAAGTTTAAAGTTTTTCAGATGGATGTCAAAAGTGCCTTTCTAAATGGTGAGCTAATGGAAGAGGTATTTGTTGAACAACCACCTGGGTTTGTTTCTTCAACTCAGCCCTCACATGTTTTCAAGTTGCAAAAAGCTCTTTATGGACTCAAACAAGCACCCAGAGCCTGGTATGAGACTCTAGCTAGTTTCCTGTTAGAGCACAACTTTGTTAGGGGAGTAGTTGATAGAACCCTTTTCGTCAAGCACCACAAGGACACAATCCTGTTAGTTCAAGTGTATGTGGATGGCATTATTTTTGGTTCCACTGATCCCAAACTATGCAAAAAGTTCTCTGACTTGATGCATTCTAAGTTTGAGATGAGTAGTATGGGTGAGCTGTCTTACTTTCTTGGTCTCCAAGTAAAGCAAGATGCTGATGGCATCTTCATCTCCCAATCCAAATATGCCAAGGAATTGGTAAAGAAGTTTGGGATGGCTGATGCTTCAGCAATGCATACACCTATAGCTACTAATGTAGTTATAGATTCTGATGATCAGGGAAAGCCTATTGATCAAAAGAATTATAGGGTCATTGTTGGTTCCTTATTGTATTTAACTGCAAGTAGGCCAGATATAATGTTTGCTACATGCCTTTGTGCTAGATTCCAGGTCAACCCCAAGGAATCTCATCTGATTCTTCTCAAGAGAATCTTGAGATACCTGAAGGGATGTCCAAATCTAGGACTTTGGTACCCAGCTGAGTCAGAATTTGAATTAATTGGATACTCTGATTCTGATTATGCTGGTTGTCGAGTTGACAGGAAAAGTACCTCAGGAACTTGTCAGTTCCTGGGAGAGAGATTGGTCTCTTGGTTCTGTAAGAAGCAGGCTTCTGTCTCAACTTCAACTGCAGAAGCTGAATATATAGCAGCTGCTAGTTGTTGTTCACAGATCCTGTGGATACAAAACCAGCTTTTGGATTATGGGTACTCACACAAGAACACAAAAATCATGTGTGACAGTACCAGTGCTATCTCTATTGCACAAAATCCTGTGCACCACTCTAGAACGAAACACATTGAGATCCGGCACCATTTCCTGAGAGATTGTGTGGAAAAGAACAAGATCAGCCTTGAGTTCATATCCACAGACCTTCAGAGATGTGATATATTCACCAAGCCCTTAGATGAACAGAAGCATCTGTTCTTTTTGGTTCAACTAGACATGATTAATGGAAGAGACTAAGTGTGGCGTCTGCCTTGTTGAAACCTGTTTGAAGATCGTCGAACGACGCTCGAAGATAGTCGATCAGATCAAGCATATCGTCGACCTATGGTTGATGATAGCTTATCTGCTTGAAGATCGTCGACCGGCGTTCGAAGATCGTCGAACAGGTCGAGCCTATCATCGATCTATGGTTGACGACAGCTTGTTGTTTGTGAAGACAGAAATAGTCGAACGATGGATCGACTACTCTGCTTCAGGAACGATCGTCGAACGACCGTTCGACCATCGTCTCCAGTATCTTTTAAATAGATCGACGATCGTTGTTTTAATATAAAGCCGATGGTCGACCTACGTTAAGAGATCTTTCTTTTTATCGTCGACGGAGAGCGTCTTCTCGCATTCCGTCTTCCCGCTTGCTCTTTGTCTCGCGATTTCTGTCGTTTCGCCTTCGCCGTCTCCCTCGTCTTCTCCTGCCCCTTTAATGGCGATAGCTCCAGCGCTCCTGACAGTGGTGAAGTTCGATGCAGGCTTCAGTGTGGATTTCGATTCTTTTAGTTGCCGCGAATCTGGAATAGTGGAAATTCTCAATCTTTGCAAAGATCAAGGTTTGGAAAAGCTCATGTCCTCCAGGATAAAGATAAATATTCAAGAGATCAAAGAATGGGCATTTACTTCGTCTTCAAATGACGATTCTATGACCGGAACAATTGGCGGAGAAGAGGTAACGTTGACTCCCGTCATTTTATCTGAAATTTTTGGATTGATAAATAGGGAAGAAGTTTACGAGCAAGATACCCCAGAGTTTGGGAGAATGCTGACAGAGCTGGGACATGCCGAAGGCATTCCCTCTAAGCTGCTTAAGGTGAATTTTCCGTTTAAGATTAAGTTCCTTGCTGAACTCGTCGGAAAAGTGCTACTCGGAAAGCACTCTGCCCATGACAACATTACAAGGCAACAGTTTGCCCTAATGTGTGCAATTGTGAACAAAAAGAAGATTAACTAGGCAGGAGTATTGTTTGATTTAATAAGGAAAAAGAACAGCAAGAAAGAAGTTACCCTGGGTAAGGTAGTTGGGATTTTTCTGAAGGAAAAATATCCCCATTTGTTAGTTTCAGCTGCTACCTCCATCAATGCCAGCAAGAAGATGGATCCAACCTTGTTCGCCAAGTGGAAAAGGACTTTTCTGAAGCCCGCTCCAGCAGAGGTTGCTCCAGCTGCATCTGAGAGCACCAGGACTGCCTCAGTCACTCCTCTCCTACAAGAAGCTGGCTCAGCAAATCTCTCCCTTCGATCTTCTTCATCTGCATTACCGTCTACTTCAGTTGAAGTTCCATCAACCTCAATTGAAGTACGACCTTCTGCTTCTCATCTTCCTGACTCATCTACAATTCTCCATGCATCTCCTCTCCCTTCTCATCTTGCTGGGATCTCACATCCCAGTTTTAATTTGTTGGTTTCTGAGATTTCTACTCCTCCTCAGTCTTCAATTCCTTCTTCAGATCACATTGATCATCTTGCATCCACCCATCCATCTCCAGTTCACTCTCCAGTTCATCAAGAATACACCATTCCTGCTGATCATCCATCCACTGAGATTCCCCCTTCATCATTTGAAATCACTCCAGCATTCATTTCTAGCATCTTGGAGTTAATTACTCCTTCGATCAAAATTATGATTGAAGAGGCAATTGCTCCCCTTGCATCCTCCATCTCTTCTTTGACTGCTGCCATCCGAGCACTCTCAAAGTCTGCCGAGCCCTCTTCATCTAGGGGCCTGGTTTCAGTATCTACTGAAATCAAGCAGGGGGAGATGCTTAATGAAGATGTCTCTGAGCTGCCTTTGGCCTCCCCTCCAGCAGATCCTCCTGCAGTTGCAGAGAAAGAAATAGAAGAATCAACTCCTCAAAGTTTGTCTGAAAAAGAAATTTCTGATGCCTTAATGAAGTCTGAATTCATTGTCAAAGTTTGCCTAGAAGAATGTTCTACTCCCCTAGTCGCCCTATACCTAGAAGGAGCTATCACTTCCTTTCTAGATGAATTATGGGAGTTAGGACACTAAATGGACAATTCTGAAGGTATCCATTTTACTCACTTTTTAGACTTGATAACTAATATGATAGTTTGGGAATACCTGGAAGGAATGATTCGATGTCATTTAGCAAAAATTTATTCATAATATTACAGATAAAATGGAAGAAGTATTAGATGTTCAAGAGCCTGATCTCCAACCAGCTACAGAAGTTCAAACTGAACTAGAACCAGTTGCTCAAGTTTCTGAGGCTGCTCAGCCAGCTCAGCTAGCAGTGCAAGTAGAACTGGTCACCATGACAGTTTCTGATCAACAAGAAAAGGCTTCAGATGCTCAAATTGAAAAGTCTACTGTATGGGATGATTCCCCTGGATTGGATTTAGATGCTCTCCTGGCACAGGATGCCATGGAAGAAGAATTAGAAAAAGCTGCTCTAAAAGAAAAGGAAAGAGCTGTGCAAGAGGCAATTGATCCATATGATCTTCCTATTTCTTCAAATTCTGAGGATGATATTGATTCTGATGAATCTGATGAGTCTAAAAGAAAAAGATCTGCTAAAAAGAAAAGGAAAGCTGTGGCTCCTCCTTCTCCAAATCCAGATAATGATACTCCTTACTATATCCAGAAAGGAATTGATCCTAAATCAAAAGATTTCCAGCACTGGATGGCTTTCTCTAAAAATCAGCATAAGCAAAGGAAGAAGTCAAAGAGGTATGACAGTCCTGTCCCAAGATGGACTCCTAGAGGTCCTCCTCCTCCACCTCCCAGTGCAGGAGCCTCAGGAAACCTATCTACAAACCCTGCTGCTCAGTCTGAAAGGTTCA
This sequence comes from Platanthera zijinensis, assembly GCA_039513925.1. Taxonomy (NCBI): domain Eukaryota; kingdom Viridiplantae; phylum Streptophyta; class Magnoliopsida; order Asparagales; family Orchidaceae; genus Platanthera; species Platanthera zijinensis. The sequence continues at coordinate 94,284,411 of CM077081.1, forward strand.
ACCCATCTCAGTCATCACAAAGGAGAAGTTCTCAAGGATATCAAGGTAAAACTCAATCTGGCTATCAAAGACTTGATGCTGATATTAAGGAACAAGTAAAGGAGGTAGTTTATCAAAGACCAACTTTTTCTCCTCCTCCTTCCAAAGAACTCAAGAGCTCAACCTCTCCAAAGCCAGATCATGCTGTGAAGGCTGTTTCAAAAGGTAAGCGAATCATTTTCTCTGAAAAATCTAGCAAGATATTTGCTTAGTCTGCTCCTCCTTCTTATCTAGTTATTCAGGATAAGGAGTCAGTTGATACATCTTCTGAAAATGTGTATGAAAGCCCAGAGCTTGATCCTAATTACAGGATGGCTCGTTTTCTTGAACTTGTTGGTTCGGCTCAAATTAAGAAAGCTAAAGCTGAAGGGAAAGACACTGCAGGATTAACCACGATGTCAAAATTTAGAATGAAGGAGCTCGATAAATTCCAGGTTAGACCTGAGGTATTTGATCCTTCAAAATACATGGAAAAGCATCCTGAGACAGTTGTCCCAAGAGCGTCAGAATCGAAAATCATTGGAGAACAAGACCTGAAGTTGTCAAGGAGAGAAGCTCTAGATCCTTCTAGAAAAATTACTTTCATTCCTAGTTCTTCTCAACCTAAACCTAATTCTGAAGCATCTTAAAAATTCATTGATTAACAGTTATTTGCTTATCTATTTGATTGATGTTATCTGCTTAGTTATTTCTCTTCATGCATTTTATTTATTTTTAGTATTTAGTTTTGTATTTAATTGTTTAGAGACTTAACTCAAATAGGGGGAGATTGTTGGTACCCTAGTTTTGATTTGAGTTCAGTCTTCTCTTTCTGTCTCTTGACCCAAGATTTATCTATGGTCAAAGGTTAGTTGTTTAGTTTGTTGCTCTAGTTTTAGAGGCATCACTTTTCCAGATGTAAATTTGGTTAAGTTGTTTTTCGTTCGACTATGGTCGAACGCCGCTCGACTATCGTCTATCGACTGTTCGACGATCGTCTATCAGTTGGTCGACGTTCTGTCTGCGTTGATAGTTCGACTATCTGGTTGATAGGTCGACTATCTGTTGTGTTTGATAGTTCGACTATCTGCTTGGATAGTTCAACTATTTGATAGTTCGACTATCTGTTTGATAGGTCGACTATCTGTCCGCTTTGATAGTTCGACTATCTGTTTGATAGGTCGACTATCTGCTTTCTTTGATAGTTCGACTATCTGTTTGATAGGTCGACTATCTGTTCTCTTTGATAGTTCGACTATCTGCTTGGATAGTTCAACTATCTGATAGTTCGACTATCTGTTGATAGGTCGACTATCTGTTTTGGTTGATAGTTCGACTATCTGTTTGATAGGTTGACTATCTGTTTTCCTTGATAGTTCGACTATCTGCTTGGATAGTTCAACTATCTGATAGTTCGACTATCTGTTGATAGGTCGACTATATTGTTGAAGTTGAGACCGGGCGGTCTGTCGGTCTGGCTTGGCGGGTTATTGACCGGGCGGGCTGACGGTTTGCCTCCAGCGGGTTGGTTGCTGCGTTGAGGTCTGAGGTCCAAGCGGTCTAGCGGTCTGTTACTGGCGACTAGGAGACCGGGCGGTCTAACGGTCTCACTTGGCGGCTTGTCTCTCTCTCTGGCAGTGGCCGAGCGGTTAGCCCTTCTGTCTAACCGCGCGGCTTGTTCCGGTCTGTTGTTCTAGCCGCCCAGATTCTTTTGTATAGTTTTAGTCCCACATCTCTTATTTGTACTCTCTCTTCTCTCCTCCATTCTATATAAGGGAGGCCATATCTTTGTAATAGATACCTTTTTCTGATAATAAAATTTCAGTTATACCATTTCCGGCTTGTTTTAGTTCGCTTCTCACATGGTATCAGAGGAATCGATCCTTTCCTCCTGATTCTGTACTTCTCTCTGTCCGCGCGACTTGCTTCTCCGGCTTGCGCCCTGTCCGCGCGGTCTTCTTGTCGTTGCCCTCTGTGTGCGCGACCTGTTGCCTTGTTCACTGCGATCTATCTCCTTGTTCGCCGCGACCTATCGCCGTGTGCCTTGCCTCCTCCTGTTTGCTCTTGCTCTGGTCGTCGCGACCTGTTGCCTAGTTCGCCGCGACCTGTTGCCTAGTTCGCCGCGACCTATTGCCGTGTGCCTTGCCCTCTCTTGTGCTTCTGTTCGAGCGGACTGTCTGCTTGCCGCTCGACTTCTTCCCCTTTGCTTGTTACTGCGGCTTGGTCGTGGTCTCTCTGACCGCTGGTGTCTGACATCCTGACCGCTGCAGTTCCTCTTCTGCCTATCCGCGCGGCCTGTTTTCTAACCGCACGGCTTCCTGTTGTTTGCTCTTATGGCTCTTTCTGATGCTTCTACTGCCACCACTCCTGCCGCCACCCCTGTCGCCAATCCGGCTCCTCCTCCTACTCCTTCCGGGAACCTTGGCACCGTTTCCAAGCTTGTCGGCTCCAACTACCCGGATTGGAGCGTCTCTTTCACCTTTCTCCTTCGCTCGCAACGCAAACGCCACCATCTCGTTGATGACCCTCCTCCTACCACTTCCCCTCTCTTTGATGACTGGGATGCGAGTGACGCTCTTGTGCGTACTTGGCTCGCTAACAGTCTATCCGATGAATGCCTTCCCGTCATCCGTCATGATGAGACGGTGAAGGCCGCTTGGCTTCATCTTGCTGCTTTGTATTCCAAAGGGGCTCAGACGTCCCGCATCTATACGTTGTATGCGGACCTCTTTGCCCGGCCTACCTTGTCTCCTGCTGCTGCCTACCAACAAGTTCAAGCTCTTGGGGCTGAGATTCTTCAGAATCGCCCCTTTTCTGCGGATCTGGCTCAACAACACAAGCACTTCCAGGAGCTTCTGGTTGTGTGTTACCTGCTCCGTCTTCCTGACACTTATGACATGATCCGCCAACAAATTCTGGGTGAGGCGGAATCTCCTACCTTAGATGCCACCGCTGCTCGCATCGCCGCTGTCACCTCTCTCCTTCAGCGCCCGCTTCTACCCGCTCCTTCTCCTCCGGATAACTATGCTCATCAAACTCAGCGGAGTGGCTCTGGTAGCCGCAGTCATCAGTCTGGCGGACGTCCTTCTTCCCGCTATCTCTGCTCTCACTGCGGCCGCACCGGACACACTCTTGACCGCTGCTGGACAAAACATCCCCATCTTCGCCCCTCGGGTGACTCTTCCGCCTCTTCTTCCAAGCCGTCTGCTTCCGTGGTCACATCATCAGGTAGTGCCCATGTAGTCACTCAAGGTAAATGGCTTATCGACTCCGGTGCTACTAATCATATGACGGGCAATCCTCAGTGCTTCTCTCTCCTCGAACAGCATGATCGGTTGCCCCCGGTCCTCATTGCAGACGGTTCTCCCTCCCCGGTTCATGGGTCGGGAGTGGTTCATGTTACTCCGTCCCTTCGGCTAGAGGACACTCTCTATGTGCCCAAGTTTCCGTGCAATCTGTTATCGGTTACTTCTTTGTGCAAGCAGCTTCAATGTTCTGTAACGTTTACTCCATATTCTTGCTCTTTTCAGGATCCGAGCTCCCAGCGGACGATTGCTACTGGGACTAAGAGCGGCGGCCTCTACTTCCTCGACAACGTTTCCGCTTTGTCCGCCTTCTCTTCTTCTTGTACGGATCTTCTCCAGTGGCATCTCCGTCTCGGTCATCCTCCACCACGGCTTCTGCATCAGCTTCTGCCCCACCTCCCTCCCTCCACTACTCCTCTCCACTGCGAAGCATGTCAACTTGGCAAGCATCATCGTTCCTCCTTCCCGCCGAAGCACGGTCGGGGCTCTACCCGTCCGTTTGATCTAGTCCACTCCGATATCTGGGGACCTGCTCCTACCCTTACTATTGGTCGGGGTAGTTCTTATTTTGTAACTTTTATTGATGATTTTTCTAGATGTACTTGGGTGTATCTCTTACGAGATCGCTCTGAACTTTTTAATGTATGGACCTCCTTTTATCATTTAATCAAAAATCAGTTTGGTGTTAGTGTTAAAACTTTTCGCTCTGATAATGCAAAAGAATACTTAAGTCATGCTTTTACCTCTTTCTGTGTTCAACATGGCATTATTCATCAGACAAGTTGTGTCTATACATCCCAACAAAATGGGGTGGCGGAACGCAAAAACCGTCACCTCCTCGATGTTGCTCGCACATTAATGACTCAAATGCATGTCCCTCGCTCATATTGGGGCTATGTTGTTCTTCTTGCTTGCTATCTCATCAATCGCATTCCCTCCTCCGTTCTTCAGGGACAAACCCCTTTTTCCATCCTTTATCCTGGCAAGGAGCCTTTTCCTCTCCCTCTCCGAATCTTTGGGTGCACTGCTTTTGTGCATGTCCCATCTGCCACCCGTGATAAGCTCTCCCCTCGCTCCACCAAATGTGTTTTTCTGGGGTACTCGGTCACTTAGAAAGGCTACTGCTGCTTTGATCCTGTTCTTCGTAAACAGTTTGTCTCCGCTGACGTTACCTTCTTCGAGAATGCCTCCTACTTCTCGGATGACTCCTCTTCTCTTCCTCCCACCTCGGATTCTCCTGTTATTCCGTTCGTTCCCTCGTCTCCTACTGCGATATCCGCTCCTCCTCCGTCTCCGCCCACTCCTCTCCCTCCGCCTCTCTCTCCGCCTCCATCTCCCTCATTTCCGCTGCCGTCGCTCTCTCCTCCCGGGCCAGCTCTCTCTGCCACGGATGCTCTGGATGCCGAGGAGCCCGCCGACCTGGATCTTCCTGTAGCTCTTCGCAAAGGGGTGCGGACGTGTACCCTACACCCCCTTGCTGCTGTTGTTTCATATGATCGTCTTACCCCTTCTCGCAGGGCCTTTGCACTGGCTATCTCTGCTACTACCACACCTCGTTCCTACCAGGAGGCCCTTGCCATTCCTCACTGGAAGCTGGCCATGGATGAGGAAATGGCGACCCTCACAGAGCGGGGTACCTGGACTCTTGTCCCTCCTCCTCTTGATACAGATGTTGTTGGCTGTCGATGGGTCTTTGTAGTCAAGTTTGGCCCAGATGGTACTGTAAACCGTTACAAAGCTCGTTTGGTGGCTAAGGGCTTTACTCAAACCTATGGGGTTGATTACTTTGACACCTTCTCTCCCGTGGCTCGTCTCAGCACTATACGGGTCCTTCTCTCTGTGGCAGTCAACAAAGACTGGCCCCTTTCCCAGCTGGATATTAAGAATGCCTTCCTTTATGGTGATCTTCAGGAGGCCGTCTACATGGAGCAACCTCCAGGGTATGTTGCTCAGGGGGAGACACGAGTCTGCCGGCTACAGAAGGCAATCTATGGCCTCAAGCAGAGCCCTCGAGCTTGGTTTGACAAATTCAGTGGCATCGTGGCGGCCGTTGGTTTTGCTCGCAGCGCTGCTGATCACTCTCTATTTATTCGCAAAACCTCTTCGGGACTGGTGGTTCTTGCAGTATATGTGGATGATATTCTTCTCACTGGTGATGACCAGGAAGGGGTAGCCTTGACAAAGCGGCATCTTCGCCAACATCTAGTCACGAAAGATATGGGTTCTCCGAAGTACTTTTTGGGGATCGAAATCTCTCGGAAGCCCAACTCTTTAGTCCTCTCTCAGCGTAAGTATGCTCTTGATATTTTAAAAGAAGCAGGATTGACTGGGGCCAAACCTGCCCGATGTCCCATGGCTGTTGGAGAAGACAAAACCTGGACAGATGATTCGCCTCTTCTTTCAGATGCTTCGCGGTACAGGCGTCTAGTTGGTAAGCTTATATACCTCACCGTGACTAGGCCCGACATCTCCTATGCTGTGGGCAAGGTGAGTCAATTCATGCAAGCTCCCAGGGAGTGCCATCTACAGTCCGCCTTGCGGATCTTGGAGTACGTCAAAGCAGCCCCTGGGAAAGGATTGCTCTTTCAGAAGAATGATCATCTGAGGGTTGAAGCTTACTCAGATGCGAGTTACGCGGATGACAAAGGGGACCGCAAGTCTACCTCCGGTTTCTGTACCTTTGTTGGGGGCAATCTGGTAAGTTGGAAGAGCAAGAAGCAATCTGTTGTCTCCAGGTCCAGTGCTGAAGCTGAGTATCGGAGTATGGCATCGACCACTTGCGAGCTAAAGTGGCTACGGGCTCTCATGTTGGATTTAGGAGAGGTCTACAACCATCCTCTACCTATGTTCTGTGACAAAAAGGCTGCTATATATATCTCCAAAAATCCAGTCTTCCATGAGAGAACCAAACACATTGAGGTCGACTGTCATTTCATTCGTGAAGAGATTCTGAAGGAACAAATTTGCACTCCCTTCGTCACGTCTGAAAAAGAGCTGGCTGACATCTTCACCAAGCCAGTATCCGCCTCATTTCTTCATATATGTGACAAGCTGGGCATGATCGACATATATGCTCCAGCTTGAGGGGTTGTGTTGAAGTTGAGACCGGGCGGTCTGTCGGTCTGGCTTGGCGGGTTATTGACCGGGCGGGCTGACGGTTTGCCTCCAGCGGGTTGGTTGCTGCATTGAGGTCTGAGGTCCAAGCGGTCTAGCGGTCTGTTACTGGCGACTAGGAGACCGGGCGGTCTAACGGTCTCACTTGGCGGCTTGTCTCTCTCTCTGGCAGTGGCCGAGCGGTTAGCCCTTCTGTCTAACCGCGCGGCTTGTTCCGGTCTGTTGTTCTAGCCGCCCAGATTCTTTTGTATAGTTTTAGTCCCACATCTCTTATTTGTACTCTCTCTTCTCTCCTCCATTCTATATAAGGGAGGCCATATCTTTGTAATAGATACCTTTTTCTGATAATAAAATTTCAGTTATACTATATGTTTTGGTTGATAGCTCGACTATCTATTGATAGGTCGACTATCTGTTTTCTGTGATAGTTCGACTATCTGTTGATAGGTCGACTATCTGTTTTCTGTGATAGTTCGACTATCTGTTGATAGGTCGACTATGTGTTTTCTTTGGTAGCTCGACTATCTGTCTTGATAGATCGACTATCTGATAACTCGACTATCTGTCCTGATAGTTCGACTATCTGTTGTGGTAGTTCGACTATCTTCTTTGATAGTTCGACTATCTGGATCGTTCGACTATCTGCCTGATAGGTCGACGATCTCGGTGCTTCGGTCGACGATCTCCGAGGGTCGTTCGACGTTTTGCTGTATGTCTTGAGTAATTTTGTCATCTTCTATGATGTGATTTATTTCATATTTATTTTGGCATATTTTATAAAAGATTATTTGAATAAAGTTGTGATATTATTTCCATGCAATATCTGCTCCATTCCTTATGCATGAGCCAATCTTTTTCTGACAAAGTTGTTTGTCTTATTAGCTGAGATATGATTTCTGCTTTATCTGCCAGGCTGTCCTTTATAGCCGTTAGACTCAAAAAGTCTTTTCTGGCTGTAAAGAGTCTCTTCTGATGTGACTTTCTCTAGTATTATTTTATCAAAGTTATTTGCAGCTTCTTAGAAAGCTTTATCCTCTTATAGGATATCTGTCTGCAGTTTTTGTTTTGCTTTATGCTATTTGCAGCCCAGCTTGCAGATTTCAGTAGAAGACAAGATTCAAACTCAAATTAGAGTCGTTGCTGCTGTTGTTTTATAAAGAATTCTTTGGAGAAAGAAATCAACTAGTTCACATAGCCAAAAACCAGTTCATTCAGGAAAAAGAGTTCAAATGCTAACTGCAGCATTCAAGCTTACAACTTACAGTTTACAACTGCTCTCAGCTCGTTTACATCCAACTGAGAAGAAGTTTTAGCTCTTAACTCTTCTTCAACCTGAGTTCTCCTGCTTTCAGGAAGATTTTCACTCAGAGCTTTTTGAAGAAGAAGAAGATAGCTGCCTGAAGAAGAATTTTCATTTCATATTCTTTATCTTCTTGTAACTTTTTCCTTCAGATTTTCTGAAGTGCTTCTGCACTGAAGCAAGACTTCACCTGGACGTTCTTTTAGCCAGGGGGAGCCTTAACTCTTTAGAGCTTTCTAGCTCAGTGCAAGTTCTTGTGCTTCTCTAATCTATTGTAAAATAGAGAAGACATCTTAACCTCCTTTCCCCCTCCTGTAAAGGGTTATTACTCCCTTCAAAAGTATACCTTGGTGGTAGGGCACCTGATCAAAAACTTGTGTTGGTTTTTAGACACCTGATCAAAAGTCTAAAGGGTTTCTGGATCTACCTGAAGAAGATCTTGTTGGTGGCAGGGAGCCTGATCAAAAACCAGAGTGGATTCCTACCTTGTTGGTAGAAGAGTGGACGTACCCAAGTTGTTTGGGGAACCACAATAAATTCCTTGTGTCGTCTGGATTGTTCAATTAATTCTCTGTGTTGATTGGCTGTGATTAGATTTTAACTAGGATTGCTAGTTGCTGTTTAGAATTCCAAGCCTTAACTGTAATTACAGTTGGCTGCCTTTTGTGCACAACACTTGTGTTAGGCTTTAGGGTTTCATCTCAAATATCTATAACCTTCATTCCACAATTAACTCCAAGGGAGTTGAGTAGACAGTCAACTTTGCTAGTGCAATTTTTGATTACTCTATTCACCCCCCCCCCCCACTCTAGAATAGTATCTATCCCTTTTCTTTCAATTGGTATCAGAGGGAGGTTGTCTGACTGTATAGGCTAACACCTAAGTCACAAGATCCTGATAGATACCAAGGATTATAGATATTCACTTTCACTATCATGGCCCAGTCCAAGGATTACTCTAGCACCAGACCTCCAGCATGCAACTTAGCTAAGTTTAGCATCTGGAAGGCAAGGATTAAGTTATATATGAACTTTATTGATGAGAGTATTTTTGCTTCTTTTTTGACAGGACCACCAAGAGCACCTGCTGCAGCTACTGCTTCATCATCAATTGATATGAGTGCAGTGCCTCCTCCAGATTACAGTGATGAATACAAAAAGGAAAAGATAGCAGATGTTAAGGCAATGAACATTCTGGCTCAGACAATGTCTGATGAAGTATTCCAGAAGGTTGCTGACTGCTCCTCAGCAAAAGCAATGTGGGATACACTGAACCAGATTATAGCTGGTTCAGCTGATGAAAGGAAGGACAGAAGGTCCAACCTCATCTCCCAGTATGAGAATTTCAAGAAAACTGATGCTGAATCAGTTGAAGCAATGTACACAAGGCTCAACTCAATCATCAATGAGCTGAGGACTCTTGATAAGGATATTTCATTGACAGAGGTCAATGATAAGATTCTTATGTGCTTCCCTAGCCCATGGGATCTGAGGATCTGGCCTATCAAGGAGGCCAGAAGCACAACAGAAATCTCAACAGAAGCCCTCCTTGGCAAGCTCAAGTCCTTTGAGCAAGTGCTGAAGTCCAGGGAAGCTGAGGCTGAAGCAAAGACTCCAACTCCCACAAGAAAAAAGCAAACCCTTGCTCTCAAAGCTGGTGATGCTTCTGAAGGAAGCCAGTCCAATGAGGAACTGATGACATTATTTGTCAAAAGGTTTCTCAAGATGGGAAGGAAAGAATTCAGAAAGAAATCTTCAAAATATGAAGAAAAACCAAGGTATGATCGTACTCCTACTAAAGAAATAATTTGCTATGGTTGCAGGAAGCCTGGACATATTCTTCCAGACTGTCCAGACTGTCCTTGGCAAATAAAAAACAGTTTTAAGTCACTTAATAAGAGTGATTCACCTAGGATTTTGTATCTGTTACACATGGATCTTTTTAGACCCATTACAGTGCAAAGCTTAGGAGGGAAATCTTATACTTTGGTGATTGTAGATGACTTCTCCAGATTTACTTGGGTATTCTTTCTGAGGAAGAAGTCTGATAACTTTAAGTGCCTGACAGAGTTTCTCAAATGTATACAGATTGAGTTCAATACTCACATTTCCCTGATCAGAAGTGATCATGGGACAGAGTTTGATTCTCTTCTTATGCAAGAGTTCTATCAGAGTGAAGGGATCAGACATACTTTCTCATCTCCTAGAACTCCTCAACAAAATGGTGTTGCTGAAAGGAAAAATAAAACCCTAATTGAATCTGCTACTAAATTGTTGACAGATGTTCACCTACCTCTATCTTTTTGGGCTGAGGCAGTGGAGACCTCAAACTATGTGTTGAACAGAAACCTAATACATAAACTGAAGGGAAAGACTCCATATGAATTGCTCAAAGGGAAGAAACCTAAAGTAAACTATTTCAAAATTTTTGGTTGTATTTGTTATATTCACAATAATGACAAGAAATACTTAGTAAAATTTCAAGCTAAGGCTGATGAAGGAGTGTTTCTGGGATACTCTATGATCAGCAAGGCTTATAGGGTGTATAATAAATCTACTCTTAAAATAGAAGAATCTGTTCATGTTTCTTTTGATGAGACTAACATGTTTTATAAGGAGAAGTCTGCTTCTACCATAGAACCTATGCAGGTACACTCTCTTTCAGAAAGTATGGACAGATTACAGGTTAAAGAAAAGGATACAGCTCCTCCACCTATCCAGCAAAAGGATGAGAGCAGTGATGATGAAGAGGATGTGCAACATCTAAAAGAGCCAATTGTTGTTCCACAAGAGGAAACAACAACAATGGTTGGTGAACAATCAACACCCCCTGTTGATTTAGTAATAACAAGAGATCATCCAATCTCCCAAGTGATTGGAGACATCTCAGCTGGTGTGCAAACCAGAAATCAGGTCAACTAGAACCTGATGCTTACTTGCTTTCTATCTCAAGTTGAGCCTCAATCCATTCAAGATGCAGAACAAGATCCATACTGGATCATTGCTATGCAAGAGGAACTACATCAATTTGAGAGGAATAAGGTTTGGGAACTAGTGCCAAGGCCTAAGGATCACTCAATTGTTGGAACAAAGTGGGTTTTCAGAAACAAGTTGGATGATCAAGGAGTTATTGTAAGGAACAAGGCAAGGCTAGTTGCTCAAGGCTACTCTCAAGAAGAAGGAATTGACTATGACCAGACTTTTGCACCAGTGGCAAGGTTAGAGGCCATAAGAATATTCCTTGCTTATGCTGCTCACAAAGGATTCAAGGTCTACCAAATGGATGTGAAGAGTGCATTTCTCAATGGAGACATCAAAGAGGAAGTCTATGTTAGACAACCTCCAAGTTTTATCTCTTCAACTTATCCTGACCATGTTTTCAAATTGCATAAAGCATTATATGGTCTCAAGCAAGCTCCTAGAGCATGGTATGAGACCTTAGCATGCTTTCTTCTGAAAAATGATTTTATAAGGGGTAGAGTAGACCAAACTCTTTTTATTAGAACCCATAGGTCCTATACCCTACTAGTACAAATATTTGTAGATGATATTATCTTTGGTTCTACTGATTCAAATCTGTGCAAGAAGTTTTCCAACCTAATGCATTCTAAATTTGAAATGAGTAGCATGGGTGAGCTTTCCTTCTTTCTAGGATTGCAAGTCAAACAACATGCTGAAGGCATATTCATTTCTCAAACCAAGTATGCAAAGGAACTTGTTAAGAAATTTGGTATGTCTGAAGCATCTTGTATGAAAACACCTATGCCTACTAATGTTGTATTAGATGCTGATGAACATGGAAAACATGTTGATCGGACAACATATAGAGCAATGATTGGCTCTCTACTGTACCTTACAGCTAGTAGACCTGATATAATGTTTGCTACATGCATATGTGCTAGGTTCCAAGTAAGCCCTAGAGAGTCACACTTAACTTTAGTAAAGAGGATTCTCAGGTATGTTAAAAGTTGTCCAAATCTAGGACTCTGGTATCCAAAAGACTCAGGATTTGAATTAACTGGATTTTCAGATGCTGATTATGCTGGATGTAGAGTAGACAGGAAAAGCACCAGTGGAACTTGCCAGTTCCTTGGTGACAGACTTGTCTCCTAGTTTTGTAAGAAACAGAAATTTGTGTCCACTTCAACTGCTGAAGCTGAATACATGGCAGCAGGCAGTTGTTGCTCACAGATTCTGTGGATTCAAAACCAGCTCCTAGACTATGGCTACAACTTAGAAGGGTCAAAAATATTTTGTGATAATACTAGTACTATCTCCATAGCACAAAATCCAGTCCTCCATAGTAGGACAAAACATATAGATATTAGGCATCACTTTCTAAGAGACAATGTAGAGAAAAATAAAATTGAAATTCAATATATCCCAACTGATTTGCAAAGGGGAGATATTTTCACCAAACCTTTGGATGAAAAGAAACACACATTCTTCCTAAATCAGTTAGGAATCTTAGATGGAGGAAGTTTACAATAAGTTCCAAGATTTTTAAATCTAAAAATAGACCAAGACTAGGCTAAAAACTTATATTTTCTAGTGTCTGTAGGTTCAGTTTTGTCTCTAAACTGCGCTCGACGTTTTTCCAAAAATAGTCGAACGGAGACCGACGCTTTCCAATAAGCTTCGACCGGAGTTCAGTGTTTTACAGGCAGCGCTAGGCTATCTTCCTCTTATCAACGATCGTCGAACGGAGTTCGACGCTCTCCAGTATCGTCGAACGGAGATCGACGTTATTGAAGACTCTTCAAATTCCATTAGAAGCTCAGATCGTCGAACGGAGTTCAACGATCCTTCCTTTCCGCCGTCGAACCCTAATATAAAAATCATTTTTTGTCGTCGTTCTTCGATTGCGCATTCATACTCTCTGCAATTTCATTTTTTCCCTCCAAACTCTACTGCACTTGGTTGTGTTTGGTAATTTTTTGCAGGTCTTCAATGGCGGTGAATGTTGCGGCTCTCGCGAAGATGAAGTTTGATACCGGGTTTGATATTGATATGGATTCATTCGATGGCAGTGATCAGATCTTCAAGGATATCCTGGAATTATTCAAGGAACAATAGCTAGTGGATATTATGTCGACCAGAATGAAGATTGCGGCGTACGAAATAAAGGAATGGGTATTTACTGCAAACAGTCTGGATGAGAATATCCTAGTCGGTTCTATCAGCGGAATTCAAGTACAATTGTCCCCTACCCTTCTGACTGAGGTATTCAACTTAAGTTCTGGAGATGATTCTACTGATATGTCTGGAGAAGAATTTGATTCTATGTTGGATAAAATGGGTCACTCTGCTGCAAACCCTAATAAGTTATTGAAAAAGAATCTATCTATTGAATTTCGTTTTTTGGCTGATATTGTGGGGAAAGTGCTGCTGGCTAAGCACTCAGCACATGATACCATATCAAGGTATCAGTTCTGTCTGATGGGAGCTATAGTGGACAAGAAACATCTGAATTGGGGAACAATCTTCTTTGATTTGATTAAGAAGAAAATTAATAAAAGTTTTGTCAATTTTGGGAGGATTTTAGGGGTTTTCCTGCACTCCAGGTGCCCAGAGCTGCTGGTTTCCAATGGGATGCACATTAATGCATCTAAAAGATTAACTTGTGCCCTATTTGGGAAATGGGACAGGCAGATCATCAAACCTGCCAGGACTACTATAGCTTCAGGCACAAGGACTCCTGTAGTAACTTCCCCTCAAGCTCCAGCCCTCATGGAAGAACTGCCGCCTCCACCTTTGCTCCTCCTTCTCCTCCTCTTGTTTCTACCTCCACCTCCACATCAACCACAACAATCTCCTCAATCATAACCATCTCTTCCCCCATTACCATCTAATCACCTCTTTCACCTCCAACCACCTCAGAATCATTCCATCCACTTCATTACTATCCACCTCTTACCATTCCATCCTTCAACATATTGGAAGATAACTTCATGGATGATTCCCCTTCCTATCCTCCTGAGCTTCCCTCTACCTCCTCCTACCAACAACTTCTTCATGATATACTCTCCCAACCATCCTTCACTCCATCCATCTCCACACCCATACCATCCATCTCCACCATCCCTTTATCTCAACCATCAATAATCCCATCCACCACAGCATCAACTGCAGCCCATTCACCATCAGTTCAAGCAATTCCATCCTCCACCTCTACTCAAGTCCCACTTGAGCAAGTTGATTTATCAGCTTTAATAGATAGGCTATATGGGATACTAGCCCCCAAGCTAGTAAGCCTGCTAGAGACCACCATGGCTCCACTCCTGCAATCAATAAAGGAGCTATCTGACAGGCTAACCTCTTTTTCCTCTCCTCAGGCAGTTCCTTCTATGGAGTGCCTTGATCCAGTCATGACTAAATCAAGGCAGGGGGAGATGCCTTATGAAGCTGAAGTAATTCCTGCTGCTCCAGAAGCAGTTCTCACAGTGGACCTCAGGTCACTGTTGTCTGCTTTTGATCTTCTTCACAGAAGAAGCTTACCAACTCAGGGAGTTGAAGACCTCACTAAGGCCATTGTGCCTATTTCTGTATGTGATACCAGCCTGATCATATCCTATGTCAAGTCTCTTAAGGCTGAGGAAACTGTTGCTACTGTTAGTGCTGCTGCTGCTGATATTTTTGTTGAATCTACTGATATTGAGATGTTGTTGCTGATACTGCTGTTGTTGAAGAACTGACAAGTTATCTGGAAGAACAAGTTTCTGAGAATCCTGTTGATGCAACTGCTCCACAAGTGTTTGTTATTCCAACTGCTCCAGCTGAGATTCCTACTGCTGTTCCAACACCTCTTGCTCCTGCTGATTCTGAGAAATCCAAACTTCAAGAGGAATACATAAAAGAATTGATGATCTTTATGACAGACCACAGAGCTCCGACATTGACAAATTCAATACTGAATCTGATGACTCTGCTGACACCATTGCCAAAAAGAGGAAAGATAGAAGCAAAGCTATGATGAGAGTTCCTCCTGCCCAGGCCAAAGATGCAAATGACATACCATATTATATTCTTCATGACTGCCAGATTACAGAGCCTTGGATGCAATATTCCAAAAATCAGTCAAAGGCTATGAAGAAGAAAAGGAAACTGGACAAGTATGAGAAAGGATCCTCTCAGTATCAACCTCCTCCTCCTCCTCCTCCAGATTCAGGATCTAGTGGAGGCTCTGCATTTCAATCTTCAGATTCAAAGCAAAGTTCCTCTCAACCCTCTCAAAGATATCAGCCCAGAGGACAGTATCAAAAAGGTTATCATTCAAGAAGAGGACAACACAGAGGAAGTCAGAGAGAATATAGAACCTATTCCAAACAGCAAAGGGAAGGACAAGGGCATATGGATTCAACTCAAGGTCCTTTTCCTTACAAACTCAGAGATACTGTTGTTACAAGAACATCTACTGCTTCAGAAACCATAAATAGATATGAACCTTCAATCCCTTTTAAGGATCCAGAAAACAATCCTTTATCATGGACTGCCAGGATGAAAGAGATTGCTGCTCTAGATCAGTTGAATAAGGCCAGAGAACAAGGGAAAGATACTTCTAACATCACTACACTTTCAGAACAAAGAAAGACAGAACTTGAGAGATATGCTTCAAGAAAGTTCTTTGATCCAGAAGATTACATAAAACTGCATCCTGAGGCTGTAGTTCCAAGGCCCATATCCCAAACCTCCTTAGGTGCAGAAGATGACAGAAGATCAAAGAAAGATGCTCTCAATCCCAACAGGGAGATTTTATTTAAGAAAGGCAGTGAAAGAAAATGAATTCTGTAAGCAGACAGTACATCTATATCTGAACATTTGCTGATTTCCTTTTGAGTTCTGCAATGCTTCTTTGATTATCTTTTCTTCTTGTTAGTTTAATTTTTCTGTTTCTGTATGTATTATTCTGTATTTCCTGATTATGTCCTGTAAATAGTAATCCTAACCCAAATAGGGGGAGATTTTGGAACACCCTATTACTAATTTGGGAAATGATCACTATGTTATTAGGAAAATTGTTTGACCTAGTTGTATAGTTGAAAAGGTAAAATTTGAATGAGTCTAGGGCTTAAAACTTAGGTTTGGAGCTGCCCCCTGGACCATTCAGAGATCAGGACTAAGTACTGAGACAAGACAATTTTCGTCGAGCTCAGGTCGACGAAACGTCGAACTCAGTTCGACGTTCTCTGAGCTCAAGTATGCAAATCGTCGAACTCCGGTCGACAATCTTCGAGCTCAGATCGAAGTTTTGTCTTCAGCTATTTTCCAAGTCGCTGAGCTCAGGTCGACGATCATAGAGCTCAGGTCGACGATCGTAGATCTCAGGTCGACGTTTTCTGTCTGCTGTGAAAATCCAATCTCTGAGCTTAGCTCAACGATCGTAGAGCTCAGATCGACGATTTCTGTGAGAGATCGACGCTTTCAGAATTCAAACTCAAAGACAGTTATGGAATTAATTCAAATTCCTTCAGAGTTATTTTCTACATTTATTACAAAGGATTTTCTAGCCATTTCAAGCAATCTGATGCAAGTTTCAAGGAAGGACTAAATGGAATGTTGCTTATGACTTTCCCCAGAGACAGTTTTCATTTATGGAAGTCATTTATGACTGAATAACGGTCATCTAAGTCAGATTTTTGATATACTCCTGCAGAAGAGAATAGAGATAACAACAACAATAAAAACAATATACATAGAATACAAAGAGACACGGAAGAATTAGATTACAACACAGAAGATTGAACAATACAACTTCTTTGATCAACAGTTCATCTTTTGTGATTTTCAAATCTACTGAATCTTCAAGAACACAAGAAAATTCTGCTGTAGAAGAGATCTTCTGCTACTCAACTCCTCCAAATCTTCAAGTGTTCAAAAGCTTCAACATCAAGGACTCCAAACACCAAACATTTCAGCATCTGCTGGAATCATCTTCTGCTGGAGATCTGAAGCATCTGAAGACCTATCACCCTAGCAAAGCTTTCACTCCTGAACCATTCTACATTTCAGGGGGAGCTTTGACAACATCAACAATCCACTAGTCTTCTCTCAGTGATTTGAGACAGAGAAGATATCATCATTTTTTTATTTTACCACCATCTGTACAGGGTTATCTCTCCCTTCAAAAGTGAACTCTTGGTTTCTGAGACCTGATCAAAACTCAGTGGTAGCAAGACACCTGATCAAAAAATCTGGTTTGGTTTTTGAGCACCTTGTCAAAAGCTCATTGGTGCCCAGGACACCTGATCAACCCTTTCTGCAGCTGATTCCTACAAAGGGTGGTAGAAGAGTTGATGTACCCAGGTTGTTGGGGAACCACTATAGATCCTTGTGTCTTTTGGTTGCTGTGTGTTTGTCTTTGCTGTGTGCTGTGTGATTATTTATTTCTTGCTTTAGTTTTTACTTCACTGCAAGCACCTTACATATATACATAAATTTAAGTCTTCCACTGCTATACTATTTTAATTGTGAATTATTTTAAAATACTCTATTCACCCCCCCCCCCCTTTAGAGTTAAGGTAGATCTTTTCCTCACTTTCAAGCTCAACGAACTTGGTGCACAAAATAAGAAAGTCGTCAAGCAGCGGTCAGCCATTCAGAGGTCGATGATCTTGGACCTCAGCTGGACGAACAGCTATTCTTAGCTCGATGAACTATGGACTCAGGTTGACGAATCCAAACTTGGTTGTTTCCCTCTTCTGTTCCAATTATTTTCCAATGATTCCTGCGTACTTAATGCTCTAATATTCTCTGAATATTACCGTTAGACAAGAGCATTAATTATGGTCTTCATCAGGATTATTGCCTGTCGTTTTCCAAAGGGACAGTTAGGGAAATCAATTAGTGCAAAATATTCTCTGGCCGTCAACATTGAATGCAAAAGGGATTTCGAAATTCAAAGGACGTTTACATAGAAAATATAAAAGATGGATTTTTCTTCTTCCAGAACACACAACTGATACAGACACACAGAAAATTAGTCAAGGAAGAGTAAAACACCATTGTCTCGCAATAAGGATTCTCCCTGCTCTCACTCTCTCTTGACTACAAAGTGCTAGAAAGAAAGTACTGCTACACCAGAAGAAGAATTGCTTTCAGAAGAAGAAGAACAACTATTCAAATCACGAGTCTTCTTCTTCTGTCATCCCCTCAGGAACTTTCAAAGGACGACAGCTACTGCATCAGTCAAAGAAGTTCCTGAAGTTCTTCTGGTTGAAGTTGAAAGCTTGAAGGCCTATCAACCTGAAGCAATGTTCCCTTCACCCTGAATAAATTCAGTATTTCAAGGGGAGCTTTTGTAACCATCAACTCCACAGAGCCTTCTCAGTTGAATACTTGAGAAAGAGAAGACATCATCACTCTCTCACCCCCTCTGTAAAAAGGGTTCTCTACTCCATTCAAAAGTGATTCCTGTTTGCAAGTCTCCTAACCAAAAGACTTGAGGTTTGGTTTTTGAGCACCTTATCAAAAGCTCATTGGTGGCAGTCACCTGATAAAAACCTGAGTGGATTCCTACCAGGGTGGTAGAAGAGTGGATGTACCCAGGTTGGGGAACCACTATAAAATTCTTGTGTTGTTTGGTTGCCTTTTTCTTTTGTTCTTATTGTGGGTGCGATAGTTAGGATTCTGTGATTTTTATTAGTTTAATCTTCTGTGCTGTGATATAGAATCTAAGTTTAGGAACTAGTCATATTATTCAGCAAAAGATTTTAATTACTCAGAAATACTCTATTCACCCCCCCCCCTTAGAGTATATTAGATCTAACCCTCACTTTCAAAGGGTATCAGAGGGGAGTTCTTTTGGTTGTACAAGTTAACCCTTAAACCAAAGATCCTAAGTTAGATCTCCTTATATTTCTATTAGATTCACATAGACAGCATGGCCTAGAACAAAGATTATGCAAGCACCAGACCTCTAGTGTGCAATCTGAACAAGTTTTCCACCTGGAAGGCAAGAATAAAGTTATATATGAATTCTATTGATGAAGATATTTTTAACTCTATATTAACAGGACCACCAACTCCAGTAGTTTCAACTCCATCTACATCAAATGACATGAGTGCAGTCCCACCCCTGGATGGACAGATGCACACAAAAAGGCAAAGGTAGCTGATGCCAGAGCTATGAACATATTGACTCAAACAATGTCTGATGAAATCTTTCAAAAGGTTGCTAAGTGCTCATCAGCTAAGGCCATTTGGGACTCCTTGAACCAAATGGTGGCTGGATCAGCAGATGAGAGGAAAGATAGAAGATCAAACCTCATTATTTAGTATGAAAATTTCAAGAAGGATGAAGCAGAGACAGTTGAAGCAACGTACAATAGGCTTAGTTCCATCATCAGTGAACTAAGAACCTTGGACAAGGACATTACTCTGACAGAGGTAATGACAAAATTCTGATGTGCTTCCCCATCACATGGGATTTCAGAATATGGCCCATCAGAGAAGCAAGGAGCATGGCAGAGATATCAACTGAATCTCTGTTTTATAAGCTCAAGTTCTATGAGTAGTTGGTGAAATCAAGAGAAGCAGCTGCAGAACCAAAAGCTCTAACACCAACAAGAAAGGAGCATAACCTAGCATTCAAAGCTGCAGAAGAATCACCAAGTCTGTCAATGAATGACGAACTCATGAGTCTCTTTGCTAAGAGATTCTTCAAGATGGTTAGAAAGGATTTCAGGAAAAAGCCATCTAGAAGTGAGAACAAACCCAGGTATGACAAGACCCCTACTAAAGAGGTTGTCTGTTTTGGTTGCAGGAAACCAGGACACTTCATCTCTGAATGTCCAGAAGTCCAAAAGAAAGATAGGAAAAAAGAAAAGGACTCCAGAAGAAGTCATCACAGTAAAGCCTCCTCCAGCAAATACAATTACAAGAAGAAGGAAAAGGGCTTTGTTGCTAAAACATGGAGTGACACTGAAGAGGAATCAACTTACTCCAGCTCCAGTGAAGGTGAAGAGGATAAGAAGGTAAAGGAAGTTCGCCTCATGGCTATAGAAAATGGAAGCAGCAGATCTGATTAAGAAGAGTCAGATGATGAAGAACTCCTCTCTGAAGAGGATCAGGTAATAGCTTCTTATGATTTTCATTCAAGAGAATTTAAAGTAGAATTCAAAAGCTTGTGTTTAGACCTAATAGGATCTTAGAAGGAAATCAAACTCCTCAGGGAAAAGCTGTCAGAGCAAGTTAAAATAATTGCTGAAAATGTCAAACTGTCTGAAGAACTAAAATCTGTTAACCATCAAATAACCTTTATAAAATATGAATTAAGTAAGGCTAAAGAATTAGAAGAAACTCTTAGAGGAAGAAGCTTAAAACTGTTAGACATAACTAGCACTATAAATGCAAGAATAAACAATAGTAAGCTAGGATTAGTTGCTTCCTCCAGTGAATCAATTCTAATTCAGAAGAATCACCTGTCAATACCAGTAAATTTTATATCTGATAAAGACAACAAAAATACTGAACAAGTTAATAAGGTTAATGAAATTCTTAAGCAACTAGAACTTAAGAAAACAAACCTTAACAAGGAGAAAAAGAGAAATCATAGAAATAAATATTTCTAACAATTTTCGTCGAACTTAGAACGACGAAATGGGCACGGTTCATCGAACTCAGAACGACGAACTCTGAACGCAAATAATAGCCCAAATTATTCTACGAACTACGATCGACGAAATCAGTTTGGTTCATCCACTGGAGATCGACGTTTTAGGCGCTCCGAGAATGGATATTTCCATTCTTCAAGCAGAGATCGAAGAACTCAACCCAGATCGTCGAACTCAGATCGACGAACTCACTTAACTTCGTCGAACCCAGTTCATAATCAGAGAAACATAAAAGCTGATAAAATTTTTAATCCTTTGAGTCAGTGGATTATACCCCCTAGAAGTTATCATCCCCTAGGATATAAAGATCAACCTGAATTTTCCTTTATTTCAAGTTATAGTTTTATCAAACAACAAGGACCCAAGATATCCTGGGTCAGAAACCTCTAATCTGTTTCTTTGTAGGTAGAAGAGAACCCTGTCATTCAAATCAAGTGGTACCTCGACAGTGGTTGCTCTAAATATATGACAGGTTGCAAGGAATGTCTTATCAACTATAAAGCAAGGGCTGGCCCTAAAGTGATTTTTGGGGACTCAGGCTTTGGGTTGACAGAAGGCTATGGAGATTTCAGATGTGGAGATTTTACATTCAAAAAGGTGACCTATATCAATGGTCACAAGCATAACCTGATATCAGTAAGCCAACTGTGTGATACAGGTTATCAAGTAAGCTTTACTAACTCCTTATGTACTATCTCCTAAAATAACAAAACTATTTTAACAGGAATTAGACAAAACAATATTTATTTAGTCAATTTTGAATCTGCTATTTCTGAAATTTGTTTATTTAATTCTATTAGTAGTCAAACTAGCTTATGGCATAAAAGATTAGGTTATGTAAACCATAAAAATATTGCTAGGTTATCTAAGGACAACCTTGTTAGAGGTTTACCTTCTGGCCCCTACAAGAAGGAAAGCCTCTGCAGAGCTTGTCAACTAGGCAAACAAACTAAATCTAGTTTCAAATATATTAATAAGAGTGATTCGCCTAGGATATTATACTTGATACATATGGACATTTTTTGCCCCATTGCTGTACAAAGCGTAGGAGGGAAATCTTATACCTTAGTGGTTGTAGATGACTTCTCCAGATTCACTTGGGTATTCTTTTTGAGATTTAAGTCAGATACCTTTAAGATTCTTATAGATTTTCTCAGGACCAAACATATTAAGTACCATACTCATGTTGCATTGATCAGAAATGATCATTGTACAGAGTTTGAGTCTCTTCTTATGCATGAGTTCTGTGAGAAGGAAGGTATCAGGCACTGCTTCTAAGCTTCTAGAACTCCTCAATAAAATGGGGTAGTTGAAAGGAAAAATAGAACAATTATTGAAGCTGTAGGTACATTGCTTGCAGATGCTTGCATGTCTCTATCCCATTGGGCAGAGGAAGTAAACCCAGCAAACTATGTCCTGAACAGGAGTTTAATACATAAACTAAAGCTTAAGACTCCCTATGAACTACTCAAAGGGATGAAACTAATAATCACCTATTTTAAAGTATTTGGATGTGTATGCTATATTCATAACAATGATAAGAAGTATCTTAGAAAATTTGAAGCAAAGGCTGAAATGGAAATTTTTCTAGGATATTCCCAAGTTAGCAAAGCTTATAGGGTGTTTAATAAATCATCTTTGAAGATTGAAGAGTCTATGCATGTAACCTTTGATGAGACTAACATGTTTTACAAGGAGAAAAACATTTCTACCAATAGTACTTTGTAGGTATCAAATTTGTGTGAGAATTTGGATGATCTAGACCTTACCGTAAAGGCTGAATCACATCATCCTCCATAATCAGTAGCAGAAGCTGATAGTGATGAAGAAACTGTGGAAGCAGTTCAACTTCCTTCAACAGTTGATGCAATTCTACAAGAGGAATTAAATCCAATAACTATTGCTGAACCAACTCCACCTAATGATCTTGTCACACTTAGAGATCACCCTAGATCCCAAGTGATTGGAGACATAATAGCAGGTGTACAGACAAGGCATTAACTCAACCAAGACTTGATGCATTCCTGTTTCCTCTCTCAAGTTGAACCTCAAACCATAAAAGATGCTGAGCAAGATCCCCACTGGATCATTGCTATGCAAGAGGAACTCAACCAGTTTGAGAGATGTAGAATTTGAGATTTGGTTCCAAGGCCCCAAGACTACCCAATTATTGGAACCAATTGGGTATACCGAAACAAACTGGATGCCCAAGGTGTAATTGTGAGAAACAAGGATAGGCTTGTTGCTCAAGGTTATAGGCAAGAAGAGGGAATAGACTATGACCAAACATTTGCACCAGTTGCAAGATTTGAGGCAATCAGAATATTTCTTGCCTATGCTGCCTATAAGAAGTTCAAAGTCTATCAGATGGATGTGAAGAGTGCCTTTCTGAATGGAGTGCTAAAAGAAGAGGTTTATGTTGAACAACCTCCAGGTTTCATCTCTCCAGCTCATCCTTATCATGTTTTTAAATTGCATAAAGCCGTCTATTGTCTAAAGCAAGCTCCAAGAGCTTGGTATGAGACTTTAGTTAGCTTCTTGATAGAGCATAATTTCATTAGAGACATTATAGATAAAACACTATTCACTAGACATCATAAGGATCAAACCTTGTTAGTACAAATATATGTGGATGAAATCATATTTGGGTCTACTGATCCCAAATTATGCAAGAGGTTCTCTGACCTCATGCATTCAAAATTTGAGATGAGTAGCATGGGTGAGCTCTCCTACTTCCTTGGTCTCCAAGTGAAGAACCTCCCTGATGGCATCTTCATTTCCCAGGCTAAATATGCTAAAGAGCTTATTAAGAAGTTTGGAATGGCTGTTGCCTCTGTAAAGAAAACACCTATGGCTACAAATACTGTAATAGACTCTGATGCACATGGGACCTGTGGATCAGAAATTATATAGGGGAATTGTTGGATCCCTACTATACCTTACAGCTAGCAGACCTGATATCATGTTTGTCACATGCCTTTATGCTAGGTTCCAGGTGAACCCTAAAGAATCTCATCTAATTTTTCTAAAAAGGATTTTAAGATATATAAAGGGTTGTTCTAGTCTAGGTCTCTGGTATCCTACTGAGTTAGAGTTTGAGTTAACTGGATACTCAGATGCTGACTTTGCTGGATGCAGAGTGGATAGAAAGAATACCTCAGGAACTTTCCAGTTCCTTAGTATGAGATTAGTGTCCTGGTTTTGCAAGAAGCAATCATCTGTGTCCACATCAACTGCTGAAGTAGAATACATTACGGCTGGCAGTTATTGTTCCCAGATGCTGTGGATTCAAAACAAACTCCTGGACTATGGGTTCAATTTAAATAATTCAACTCTACTATGTGATAACACAAGTGCTATTACTATAGCACAAAATCCAGTCCATCACAGTAGGACTAAGCATATAGACATTAGACATCATTTCATTAGAGAGTGTGTAGACAAAAAAAAATTAAACTTGTCTATATCTACACTGATTTACAAAGGGCTGACATATTCACCAAACCCTTGGATGAAAGAAATCACTCGTTCTTTGTAAATTAGCTTGGCATGATCAATGGAGAAGACTTAGTTTAGTTTCTGTCTGCATTCGATGAATTTTTCAGAGTTCGTCAAACGGAGATCGACGAACTAGGAAAGGTTCTTGAGATATTCGTCGACCAGAGATCGACGAACTGTGTGTGCGTGAATTTAGTCTCGTCGAACTGAGATAGATGAACTTTCTTCAGAAAAACTTTCGTCGACCAGAGATCGACGAAATGTCTTCAAACCTTCAGACTGAGAGCGATTAATTTCTTAACTTCAAATTATTTCGTCGACCTCAGATCGAAGATCTATATTTTTTCGTGGAACGGATTCTGTCGATTCATATTCTGGGAAAACCTTATATTTAGGTTTTCTTCGACCTCCGTCCCGCGCTTTCAGTTCTCTTGCACTTGATCTTCGTTTTCTCTTGCAGGTGCTCTCATGGCGATTCCAGCAGGAACTCTAGCGGCGATTAAGTTTGATACGGGATTCGACCTGGACTTTGAATCTTTCCAATACTCGGATCCCATCTTCATGAATATTCTACAACTACTTGAAGACCAACAGTTGAAGACTCTGCTCTCCACCCGCATCAAGATATCAGGAACAGAGATCAGGGAATGGGTTTATACAGCTTCTACAGAGGAAAATACGATGACTGGAACAATCGCGGGTACTACTGTTTCTCTTACCCCCAATGTTTTAACTGAAATTTTTGGATCGAGTAATGGTGATGAAGAATTAGAAATAAATTCGGAGGAATTTGATATGTTGCTTAGCATGATGGGGTATTCGGGACAAACCCCTAATAAATTGCTCAAGAAACATTTGTCTACATATTACAAGTTTCTTGCAGACATTGTGGGGAAGGTGCTGCTAGAAAAGGACACCGCACATGACTATATCACCAGGCATCAGTTCCTAGTCATGTGTGCTATAGTGAATAAAAAGACAGTGAACTGGGCACAGATCTTATTTGATCTGATTAGAAAGAAGAACAACAAAAAGGAGGTTTGATTTGGAAGGATCCTAGGGATCTTCCTCAAGGAGAAGGCTGCTGGTCTCCCCGACCATATTCATTAATGCTAGCAAGAGACTCACTTGTGCTCTGTTTAGCAAGTGGGAGAGGATGATCACTAAGCCAACCAAGGCTCCCTCCTCTTCCACCAGAACTTCTGAAAGTACCAGGGCTGTACCAGCCACTCCCCACCCCATTGAAAAGATCCCTTCCACCCCTCCACCACCTCCAGCTCCTCAGGTTCCATCCCAAAGAACTATACAACCAACCCCACCTTCCACTACCATTACAGTCCCTACCTCTACACCTCCAGCATCCCAACTTCCTGCCACTACCATTACAGTCCCTACTACCATTACAGTCCCTACCTCTACACCTCCAACATCCCAAATTACTTCCTCTCCAACCAACATTCCATCCAATACTCCATCCCCCCAACATGACACATCTATACCCTCACCACCCCAATCTCCTCTTCCACATCATCTTGCTGATATCCCCCAAACCAACCTATCATCCCTCTCATTCTTCAACCTCTTATCATCCCCACTAAACACTCCCTCTCCTCCAAATGACTCTCCCCTAGACACTCAAATCCCACCTCCACCTCCACCTCTAACTCCCCCAGCACCTACCATATCCACTCAACCAACCACTGCCATAACATCTACCTCTCCATACTTGGATCCCTCCCTTGTCTCCCCACTCATTACTCTCCTCGCACCCCTCCTAAAATCACTCATAGCAGAGGCTATATCTCATCTTGTTGCCTCCATCTCCTCTCTAGCTGCACAAATTATTGCCTTAACTACTGCTCCCTCTTCAGTTGGGGGCCTGGCTTCAGTAAATCCTAAAACTAGGCATTGGAGATACTTCATGAAGAAGAAGCTGCAGTTGTAGCAGCAGCAACAGTGGAATCAGTTGAAAAGGATATGGATACAGTAGAAGTTACAGCAGAAGATGTAGCAATAGAAGAAGAAACAGCAGCAGATGTACAAGAAGATGTTATAACAGAAGATGTACCAACAAACAACACTAAGCCATCTATGGCTATAATTCCATATACCATACCAATTTGGCTCAAGGCCACTTTTACAGCTCCAGATTCTCTTCCCAGAGTTGCTTCCCCCACCATCTCATCCCCTATAGCACCAGTTTATGTTATGGGTTATTCTCCAATGCCTGATCTAGATGCACTGGTCATGGCTGATATTGAGGAAGAAAATTAATCAGCTACTCAAAGCACTGATGTACATAGTTCTCAAGTTTCCCCTCCAGCTCCTTCAAAGATAGAAAAGACAACAACTTCTGATAACATAATAAGAAAGATTGATGCCATGTATGATAATCCTCTGCCTTCTAATGATGATGATGATGATGATGATTCGGATGAGGACCCAAAGAGGAAGAAAGTTTCAAAGAAAAGGAAAGCTCCTCCACCTCCTGCCCCAAAACCCAATCCAGCAAATGACACACCCTATTACATTCTGCAGAAAATAACACCATACAAGGGTATGCCAGCTTGGATATGGCTGTCCAAAAATGAACAAAAGGAAAGGAAGAAGAGCAGAAGATATTCTCCTCCCCCACAAAAATTCAAGAGAGGTCCTCCTCCTCCTCCTGCTGCTACTGCTGCTGGTGCCTCAGGAACTACTTCTCAAGGGACAGATACACCTTCCAAGCCTACATCCTTCACCAAAACATATCAAAAGCAGGAAAGGTCATCTAGACATCATTCTCAAGGAAGCAGCCAGCAATGGAATGTCAGTTCTACAGAACAAATAAAGGAGGTAGTTTATCAGAAACCAGAGTTCTCACCTCCCAAACAGCAAGCTCAACAAAGAAGGCACACAGAATCTCACAAGCCCAAAAGAAAATATAGTGAGACTGCTCCTCCAAAATCTCTGTATACTCAGAGTTATGAAAGCCAAAAAGTAACAAATTTCCAAGCACAGTCCACTCAATTCAAGCATGTTACCCTGCTACCCCCACAAGATGATCAATCATCTGTCAGTCAGGATGTTGATCCCAACTTCAAGTTGGCTAGGCTCCAAGAGTTGATTGGTTTGTCACAAATAAAAAAGGCTAGAGAAGAAGGTGAAGATCAAAAAAAGTTCACAACTATGTCTTCATACAGAGAAAAAGAATTGAATAAACTTCAAGTGAGCAAGAAAGTGTTTAATCCGGCAGAGTACATGACAATACACCCAGAGGCTGTAGTACCCAGAACCTCCACCCTGATAGTGATTGGAGAAGCAAATATGTACATATCAAAGAAAGAAGCTGCTAACCCTAACAGGGAAATCATCTTTACTCAGCCCGGGGATAAGAGCAAAGAAGCAAAGAAACAAAAAAAATAGAACCTGAACTCCTATGTGTATGGTACACTATTGAAAAACTGTGTTCTATGATACAAAGCTAACTGTGTAAATATATCTGCTGCATATATATTATTTCATTCTCTGCCAGATATATATTTTCTTGCTTTGTACATTTCTTTTTATCATTGAGTCTGTAATTAGTGACCTCACCCAAATAGTGGGAGATTGTTGGATCCCTAGTTGAATTTGGGCTAGGTTCACTAAGTTAGGATATGACCCAACATGTATAGCCAGGGTCATGGTTGTGTCCTAGAGTATAGGTCTAGTCCTTAGAGTCAATAATGCCAGGGACTAGCCTCCAACACTGCCAAAGACTCAAGACTTAGAGAAAATTCAAGAATTAGAAAAAGATCTCTATGTTCGTCGATCTCAGGTCAACGAAAGTCGTGCTAAGCTCGATGAACTCAGAGACAATTCTTTGAGCTGAGCTCGACGAACTTGGTTCTCAGTTCGACGAACTTTGGACAAAGTGAAAACACTTCTAAGTCAAACTTTAGTCGACAAACTTTGAACATCAGCTAGACGAACTCTGTTCTCTTGTCCCAGATCGACTAATTCTGGATCAGATGTTTCAACACTCAATACCAGAGGACATCACACTCAATGCCAGAATAATGATTCAACACTCAAAGATAGAGAACATCACACTCAACGCTAGAGAACATCACACTCAACGCCAGAATGATGATTCAACACTCAACGACAGAGAACATCACACTGAATGCCAAAATGATGTCTCGACACTCATCACCAGAAAACAGTCTAAGTCCAGAATCAAAACTCAGGTCAATGATCTTGGACCTCGGCTAGACGAACTCAGTTCTCAGGTCTCAGGTCGACGATCTTGGGCATCAGCTCGACAAACTTGGTGCACAGAATAGGAAAGTCATCAAGCAGCAGTCAGCCATTCATAGGTCGACGATCTTAGACCTCATCTCGACGAACAGCTATTCTCAGCTCGATGAACTATGGACTCAGGTCGACGAATCCAAACTTGGCTATTTCCCTCTTCTGTTCCTATTATATTGCAATGATTCTTGAGTAATTAATGCTCTAATATTCTCTGAATATTACCATTAGATAAGAGCATTAATTATGATCTTCATCAGGATTATTGTCTGCCATTTTCCAAAGGGACAGTTGGGGGAATCAATCAATGCAAAATATTCTCTGACCGTTAGCATGAATGCAGAAGGGATTTCAAAATTCAATGGACGTTTACATAGAAAATATAAAAGATGGATTTTTCTTCTTCCAGAACACACAACTGATACAGACACACATAAAATTAGTCAAGGAAGAGTAGATCACCATCGTATCGCAATAAGGATTCTCCCTGCTCTCACTCTCTCTTGACAACAAAGTGCTAGAAAGAATGAACTGCTAGACCAGAAGAAGAATTGCTTTCAGAAGAAGAAGAACAACTATTAAAATCAATAGTCTTCTTCTTCTGTCATCCCCTCAGAAACTTTCAAAGGACAACAACTACTGCATCAGTCAAAGAAGTTCCTAAAGTTCTTCTGGTTAAAGTTGAAAGCTTGAAGGCCTATCACCCTGAAGCAAATTTCCCTTCACCCTGAATAAATTCAGTATTTCAGGGAGAGCTTTTGCCACCATCAAATCCACAGAGTCTTCTCAGTTGAATACTTGAGAAAGAGAAGACATCATCACTCTCTCACCCCCTCTATAAAAAGGGTTCTCTTCTCCCTTCAAAAGTGATTCCTGGTTGCAAGTCTCCTAACCAAAAGACTTGAGGTTTGGTTTTTGAGCACCTGATCAAAAGCTCATTGGTGGCAGTCACCTGATCAAAAACCTGAGTGGATTCCTACTAGGGTGGTAGAAGAGTGGATGTACCCAGGTTGGGGAACCACTATAAAATTCTTGTGTTTTCTGAACTTTTTCTTTTGTTCTTGCTGTGGCTGTGATAGTTAGGATTTTGTGATTTTTATTAGTTTAATCTGCTGTGCTGTGATATAGAATCTGAGTTTAGGAACAAGTCATATTATTCAGCAAAAGATTTTAATTACTCAGAAATACTCTATTCACCCCCCCCCCCCCTCTAGAGTATATTAGATCTAACCCTCACTTTCACCTACTTGCATGAGTTTACAAGGTTGGGACGGTATGCGGGGTCGATCTTCGCGGATGAACAAAGGAAAACGAACCGGTTCTACGAAGGGTTGTGGGACGAGTTGAAGTTCCTGCCTCCGCTTCGTTGAACCAAGGGTTCCAAGCATTGGTTGATACTACATGTGCGCTAGAAAAGGATATGAAGCGGGTGCAAGGCAAAAAGGACTTGGCTGTGACAAAGCCAGAGTTCAAAGCACCCCGCCTTGGAAAATCGTACTACTAGAAGAAGTGGGGCAAGAGGTCCAAGCCTTCTGGGCAAGCTTCTACGACAGTTGTATCGGGAGCAACATCAAGGCTGGAGCCTCGTACCTACTTTTCCTGTGGAAGAGTGGAGCATATAGCCCGTGATTGTCGGGTTGCTCAGCCAAAAGGGGAAAAGAAGGCGGGTGTGTCTTATGCTAAGAAGGGCAAAGCTGTGGTAGAGTCCTCTGCATCCCAGGCGCAGCCTAGAGTTTATAATCTTGGCCAGCAGTAGGCTATCAAACAAAGTGACGTCGTCACAGGTACGATTTAATATGCGTGCTACAGTCTTTGTCCTGATTCAGAATAACCCGGTGAGAGCCCTGTTTGATATGGGTGCTTCATATTCATTTCTGTCTAAGGACTTTGTGTATCGAATTGGAGTACCAAGTTGTGGGACGACAGATAGGGTGAAGGTTTAATTACCGAATGGATGTGTGATGCTTGCGGACCGGGTCTGCGATATGGTTGTGCAAATTGGAAGTCAGGATTTCAGTTTGAGTGCATCTGTGCTACCGATATCGGAGTTTGATGTGATCTTTGGAATGGACTGGCTCTCGGAGTAGCGTGCCTGGATTGATTGCAATTCAAAGGATATTACACTGGGCTAGAATATCGAGCTTGAGACTAAGTTCGCTGGTATGCGAGGAGTAGGCGGGACCTTGTTGTCAGTGCTCCAAGTCGTCAATGCTGCTCGAAAAGGCACGGAGTTATTCTTCACGCTTATTCAGGCTATTGAGCTAAAGGCCAGTGTAAGTGATGTTCCGATTGTGTCGGAGTTTGCCGATGTATTTTATAAGGATCTTCCTGGGTTACAACCCCAGCGGGAGATTGAATTCTCGATCGAGTTGGTGCTAGGTGCGAAACTTGTGGCCCGCTCACCATTTCGTGTCGTGCCAAAAGAAATGGCTGAATTGAAAGTCCAATTGCAGGAATATTTAGAACAGGGATACATACGCCCAAGTATGTCACCTTAGAGCACACCTGTTCTATTTGTGAAAAAGAAGGACGGTAGTTTGCGGTTATGTATTGACTACCGCAAATTGAATAAGCTGATGGAGAAAAAAAAAGATCCAATTCTTATGGATCGATGAATTGTTCGATCAGCTAGCAGGGTCAACCGTCTATTCGAAGTTGTATTTGAAATCGGGATATTACCAATTGCGGATTCGGGAAGGTGATATTCCCAAGACAGCGACATGCTATGGTCATTATGAGTTCATGGTGATGCCGTTTTGCTTATGTAATGCACCTTCGGTATTCATGGATTTAATGTACCGAATGTTCTTAGAGTACTTGGATCTGTTTGTGATCGTATTCATCGATGATATCTTAGTTTACTCTCAGTCGAAAGTAGATCATGCAAACCATTTGCGGTTGGTGTTGCATACCCTACGGAGGAATAAGCTTTATGCCAAGTTCTCAAAGTGTGAGTTCTGGCTATCGTCAGTGGCTTTTCTGGGCCATGTGGTAATTGGAGAGGGCATAGCAGTGGATCCATCAAAGATAAGTGCCATACGAGAGTGGCCAGTGCTGTCTTCAGTGGCCGAGGTCAGGAGCTTCCTTGGACTGGCGGGCTACTACAGACGGCTTGTGGAAAACTTCTCACGGATTGCTTTGCCTCTGACCACGTTGACGAGAAAAGATCAGAAGTTCATTTGGACGCCGGAGTACGTGCGAGCTTTTGAAGAGCTGAAGATTTGTTTGACCATGACGCCTGTTTTGACATCGCCATGTGGTACAGACGGCTATGAGGTCTATAGTGATGCTTAAGAGAGCGGATTAGGCTGCGTTCTTCTGCAATTTGTCAAAGTGATTACGTATGGCTCACGCCAGTTGAAAGTGCATGAACGGAATTATCCCGTCCGTGACTTGGAGTTGGCGGCGGTAATCTTTGCGCTAAAGTTATAGCGACACTATCTTTATGGCATTAAAGTGGATATCTATACAGATCATATGAGCCTAAAGTATCTGTTGGACCAGAAAGAGCTGAATATGTGACAACGGCAGTGGATGGAGTTCCTTGGGGACTACACCTTCGATATTCACTACACTCCCGAGAAGGTAAATGTGGTTGCTGATGATTTGAGTCGTAGGACTCCGGTACGAGCAAGCTGGTTGCAGATGCATAATAAGCATCTAATCTAAGAGTTTGAAGCATTAGAGATATCCTGTGTTGACAGGAATTCCATAGCCGATGCATGCTTGAATTGGATGGAGGTACAGTATGACCTTGTAGACAGAGTTCGGCGAGCAACGGAGCTTGATGAGAGTCTCAAACGCTATGCTAAGGATGGGTCTGATGACTATTTCTCCTGGGATGATGGCTTGTTACGAAAAGATGGCCGGTTGTGCATCCCAAGTACGGGTAAGTTGAGAGAAGAGTTGATGTATGAATCTCACTTTGCAAAGTACTCAATTCACCCTGGGAGCACAAAGATGTATAAGGATATGAAGAAGTTATTCTGGTGGCCCGGACTAAAGAATGACATCACGCATTATGTGGCTAAATGTCACACTTGTGCATTGGTGAAAGCGGAATGCTAGAAGCCTGGCGGTTTCCTGAAGTCATTACCGATTCCGTAGTGGAAGTTCGATGATATTTCAATGGATTTCATGCACGGGTTGCCGAGATCTCAATGTGGTCATGATTCAATCTTGCAGATTGTAGACCGGTTGACAAAAGTGGCTCACTTCCTTCTAAACAAGAGAGACGATTCAGTGGAAACCTTGGCCAAACTCTATGTAGAGCAGATTGTCCGATTGCACAGTGTTCCCCGGAGCATCGTTAGTGACAGTGATGGGCGATTCACATCGAATGATTGGCGGCTATGAAAGTTAGGGTTAGATCTGATATACTCTAGAGGGGGGGGGGTGAATAGAGTATGTCTGTGTGTTTTTAAAATTTTCTTCTCTAACAGTATACTATGTTTACCTTTAACAACTATATCTAACTATCACAGATTAAAGTAAATCAAAGATCACAGAATATCTAACTAACACAGCCACAACAAGAACAGAAAATAAAGAGCAACTAGACAACACAAGAAATT
Source organism: Platanthera zijinensis (assembly GCA_039513925.1). Classification (NCBI taxonomy): domain Eukaryota; kingdom Viridiplantae; phylum Streptophyta; class Magnoliopsida; order Asparagales; family Orchidaceae; genus Platanthera; species Platanthera zijinensis. The sequence continues at coordinate 94,317,105 of CM077081.1, forward strand.
TATAGTGGTTCCCCAAACTGGGTATATCCACTCTTCTACCATCCTTGGTAGGAATCCACTGCAGGTTTTGATCAGGTGACTGTCACCAATGAGCTTTTGATCAGGTGCTCAAAAACCAAACCTCAAGTCTTTTGGAAGGAGACTTGCAACCAGAATAATTTTGAAGGGAATTAGAACCCTATACAGGGGTGGGAATGAGAGAGTGATGTAAGTCTTCTTTTCTCAAATCAAAATGAGAAGACTGTGCGGATCCTTATTTGTTGTCAAAACTCCCCCTAAGATCTTGAATGGTTCAGGAGTGAAAGCTTTGTTCAAGGGTGTATGCCTTCAGCTTTTCAGAGATTCTTGACTGATTAGAATGTTTCTGTCACTTGAGATCCCTGAAAAAAAGAGGGAGAGAAAAGAAAGATTCTTGATGGTGATAGTTGTTCTTTCTTCTTCTCTTCAGAGCATCCAATTTTTGAGAGATCTTTTTCACTGCACTTTTTGAAGAACTTTTCTTTGTTGTGTCTCTAGTTGATAATCGATCTCTGCTCTCATGTGTGTCTAGTTTTCTTGGCAGGGAGATGTATATTAGATCACTGTAACTTGGTCGAATTCAAAAGAGATTCTGCAATAAATGTTCAACCGAAATCTTGGGAACGAGAAACGACAAGAATGCTGTCAATTATTCTATTCTATGTCTGTACCAAGATATAAGCAATTAATTCCATGGAGGATGTTAGCAATCAATGCTTCCAGTAACGGCTCTATTCAGAGAATATAAGTGCATTGATTTACAAGGGAATTAATAACCTATAATAGTTAAAATGATGAGACAGAAAGAGAAAGAATAAATAACAAAATGTCTTACAGTTTTCGTCGACCTGAGATCAGCTTTCATCGACCTTTAATCAGCTTTCATTGACCTCTAATCAGCTTTCGTCGACCTAAGATTTCATCGACCTCTGATCAGCTTTCGTCGAACTGAGATCAGCTTTCATCGACCTGAGCTCTGTGAATCAACTGTTGTGCATAAACTGACTAATTCTGCGCTCTATGTTCGTCGACCTGAGACTATGAAGTTAGTCGACCTAAGAACTTGATCAATCTGTTGGTGTTGAGTAATTAACACATCTGGCGTTGAGTTTTCTTTGTCTCTGAGTCAACCTTGGCTTTGAGTGAATTATGGTACTGAGTGTTGAAGAGTTAGTCGATCTGAGAACGGAGTTCGTCGAGCTCAGCTCAGAGATTTTGGCTCTGAGTTAGTTGAGCTGAGCACGACTATCATCGACCTGAGATCGACGAATGTAGATTTCTTTTTCTAATTCTTGATCTCTCTAAGTCTTGAGTCTTTGTCAGTGTTTGTAGATTGGTCCTTTGATTTTTTGACTCTAAGAACATTGCCTAGACTCTAGAAATACATAAAATTTGACCCTTCTATACAATATGGGTCACAACCTAAGAAGAGAACCTAGCCAAAATCACCCAGGGGTTCCAACAATCTCCCTCTATTTGGGTGAGGTTACTTCAAATAAATAAGAAAAGGATTACAAGACAAAATGAAGTAAACATAGCATGAAAATTGAGATAACTGATAGAATAAATAAGCTATCAGTACCTTTATAAAGCTATGTACCCAGATTGTTCATAGAAAACATAGAAAATAAACAGTTTAAATGTTCTTGTGAAGGTCAGAATACTTAGCAAATATGATTTTCCTGCTTGGGTCTTGAGCTTGTCTCATAGTCATGGTCATGTCAGCATCTCCAAGAGTCTTTTGAGAGGTGGTTCTTGGAACCACAGCTTCAGGATGTAGACTGATTTATTCTTCAGCATTGAACAGCTTCCCTACATGGTACCTTTCAAACTCTTTCTTTCTGTAGTATGACATGGTAGAGAATTGAGATGAATCTTGGCCTTTTTCTCTGGCTTGCCTGATTTGAGAAAGAGCCACAGATTCCTTGAATCTAGCCATTCTTGTAGTTGGACTAGCTTCAGGATCATAATCTAGAGTTGGAAGTTCTTCAGGTTCATTAGCTTTGTCAAGAGATGGAGGAGGGGAAAATGTTGGCTGTGAGATAGGCTGTTGAGCTGATTGATATCTGGGATAAGACTGATGTCTCTATTTGTGTTGATTGTCTCCATAAGAATGAGAGGGTCTTCCCTTTATCTGATAAGTTTTAGTGAGAGTAGGTTTAGTGAATCCTCCTTAGCTCTGAGATAAGGTTCCTGAGGCACCTGTAGGTGGAGGAGGAGGAGGATGATGATCTCTTCTGAACCTTTGTGGAGGAGGAGAATACCTCCTACTTTTCTTCCTTGCTTTCTGTTAATTTTTAGATAGCCACATCCATGCTGGCATACCCTTGTATGGAGTTATATTTTGTAGGATATAATATGGTGTATTATTGTTATTTCCAGGTTTGGGAGCAGGTGGAGGTGGAGCTTTCCTTTTCTTTGAGGCTTGCTTCCTCTTAGGAGCATCATCAGAATCATCATCATCATCATCATCAGATTGTTGTTGAGGATTGTCATACATTTCATCAATCTGACTGATAAGATCCTTGGGAATTTCTTTGCTGGCTGGAGTGGGAAGAACTTCAGCTTCAGCTACTTCAGCTTCCTCAGCAATGTCCTGATTGATTAGATCATCCAAACTAGGAATAGGGCTATCTTCTATGATATAAGTTGGCCCAGGAGGGCTAGATCTTTGTTCATATAATACTACTGGAGGAGCTATCAGACTTTCCTTTATACTGGCTAACACTTCTGAACTTGCAGGGGAGGTGTAGCATACTATTGATCTGGATGATTGAGTGGGAAAGGAGAGGCAGAACTGAATATAAGATCCAAAAATCTTCAGCAGAATATGTAGATTTACTTTAGATTTAATGAAGTAGATCCTTCCAGGCAAAACTTCTGGAAAGCTGGTCTTTTGAGCATTAGATACTATAATATATGTACATTGATTATCTACGTCTGCTACTGAGTTAGTTATCTCTATATCATCTGATTCCATATCAGTATCAAGAAAGTTCAGAAAATCTGTTTCCATGTTGTCAACATTTGTTCCTGCTACTGCTGGTTTTGTTGCTACTACTTCATCATTAAGTATCTCCCCCTGCCTGGTTTCAGTATGCACTAAAGCCAGGCCCCCAGATGAAGAGAGGGTAGATGTGAGGGTAGAGAGTTGAGCAGAGAGAGATGATATGGAAATAACCAGAAGGGAAATAGCCTCTGCAATGAGGGTTTTGAGGACAGGCTTGAGGAGCTCAAGAAGTGGTTGGATGATAGAGGGATTTAAAGGTGTGGAGTCAGCAGTTTGGGCAGGAAGAGGTTGAGAAGGGACAGAGGTAGTGAAGGTAGTTACTGGAGGAGATGGTTGGTTGGAAGTGTTTGCAAGGGGGTCCTGTTGAGGAGATTGATGAGGAGAAGGAGTGTTCAGAGAAAATGAAAGTAAATTGAGAGATGGGATTGAAGAGAGAGTGGAGAGGGGGATATCAACAAGATGAGATGGAAAAGGAGATTGGGGAGGTGTAGGGATGCATGTATCAGCCCTAGGAGAGGGAGGATTCGATGGAATATTGGTAGGGGAGGAAGGTATTGGAGATGCTGGTGGTGTAGGGGTATGTATTAGAATAGAAGTGGAGGCTGGGGCTTGTTGAACTTGAGGCTGAGATAGAGATTGAGAGTCAGGAGGAGGTGGAGGGGTGGATGGAATCTTTGTAGAGGGGTGAGGAGTGGCTGATGTAGCCCTTGTACTTCTTGAAGCTTGGGTGGCAGAGGATGAAGCCTGAAAGGGCTTTGTGATTGTCCTCTCCCACCTGCCAAACAAGGTACAGGTGAGCCTCTTGCTGGCATTGATGAATGTGGTCAGGGAGACAAGTGATTTCACAGCCTTTGCTGTCAAGAAGAACCCTAGGATCCTTCCAAAGTTCACTTCCTTCTTGCTGTTTCTTTTTCTGATAAGATCAAAAATGATCTGAGCCTTGTCCACCTTCCTTTTGTTTACCACTGCACACATGACTAGAAATTGATGCTTGGTTATATAATCATGTGCAGTGTGCTTGCCCAACAAGATTTTCCCAACTATATCTGTGAGAAATTTGAACTTGGCAGATAGGTATTTCTTCAGTAGTTTATTAGGGTTGTCCCCAGAGTACCCCATTGTGTTCAGCATTATATCAGACTCTTCCGAATCAATTTCTAACTCTTCCTCACCATTTTTCAATCCAAACAATTCAGTAAGAATATCGGGGGTAAGAGAGATTTCGTTACTCGCGATGCTGTCGGTCATCTTGTTCTCATTGACGGTAGCCATGTACACCCATTCTCTGATTTATATGCTGGGTAGTTTGATTCTCATGGTCAGTAGTTGTTTCAGTTGTTGCTCTTCCAGTAGTTGCAGGATGGGAAGAAATATTGGATCTGAATGCTGGAATGAGTCAAAATCCATGTCGAATCCTGTGTCAAATTTCATTTCCGCAAGTGCGCCTGCTGGAATCGCCATGAATGCACCTGCAAGAGAAGTCAAAGATCAAGTGTAAGAGAACTGAAAGCACGGGACGGAGGTCGAAGAAAACCTAAATATAGTGTTTTCCTGAATATGAACCGACAGACTCCGTTCCACGAAAAATGAATAGATCTTCAATCTGAGGTCGACGAAATAATTTGGACTTAAATGATTCGTCGATCTCAGTCTAAAGGGTTGAAGACATTTTGTCAATCTTCGTTCGACGAACGTTTTCTGAAGTAGGTTCGTCGATCTCAGTTCGATGAAACTAACATCACACATAGAGAGTTCGTCGATCTCCGTTCGACGAATATCTCACAAACTTCCCCCAGTTCGTCGATCTCCGTTCGATGAACTTTGAAAAATTCGTCGAGTGCAGACAGAAATTAAACTAATTCTTCTCCATTTATCATTCTAAGCTGATTTATGAAGAACACTTGATTTCTTTCATCCAGAGGTTTGGTGAAGATATCAGCTCTTTGTAAATCAGTGTAGATATAGACAAGGTTAATTTTATTTTTGTCTACACACTCTCTAATGAAATGATGCCTAATATCTATATGCTTAGTTCTACTGTGATGAACTGAATTTTGTGTTATGGCTATAGCACTTGTGTTATCACATAGTAATGTTGAATTATTTAAGTTGAGTCCATAGTCCAGTAGTTGGTTTTGAATCCACAGCATTTGGGAACAGCAACTGCCAGCTGCAATATATTCTGCTTTAGCAGTTGATGTAGACACAGATGACTGCTTCTTACAAAACCAAGACACTAATCTCATATAAGGAACTGATAAGTTCCTGAAGTACTTTTTCTATCCACTCTGCATCCAGCAAATCCAGCATCTGAGTATCCAGTCAACTCAAACTCTGACTCAGTAGGATACCAGAGACCTAGACTAGGACAACCCTTTATATATCTCAAAATTCTTTTTAGAAAAACTAGATGAGATTCTTTAGGGTTCACCTGGAACCTAGCACAATGGCATGTAGCAAACATAATATCAGGTCTGCTTGCTGTAAGGTATAGTAGGGATCTAACAATGCCCCTATATAGTTTCTGATCCATAGGTTTCCCATGTGCATTAGAGTCTAGTACAACATTTGTAGGCATGGGTGTTTTCTTTATTGAGGCATCAGCCATCCCAAACTTCTTTATGAGCTCTTTGGTATATTTTGCCTGGGAAATGAAGATGCCATCAGTGAGCTGCTTCACTTAGAGACCAAGGAAGTAGGAAAGCTCACCCATGCTACTCATCTCAAATCTTGAATGCATTAGATCAGAAAATCTCTTGCATAATTTGGGATCAGTAGAACCAAATATTATATCATCTACATATATTTGTACTAACAGTATTTTATCATGATGCAATTTGGTAAACAAGGTCCTATCAACTATGCCTCTTGAAAAACCATGCTCTAATAGAAAGCTGGCTATGGTCTCATACCAAGCTCTTGGAGCTTGCTTTAAACCATAGAGATTCTTGTGCAACTTAAACACAAAAGAGGGATGAGTTGAATAGATAAAACCTAGAGGCTGTTCAACATAAACCTCTTCTTTAAGTTCCCCATTCAAGAAGGCACTCTTCACATCCATTTGATAGACTTTGAACTTTTTTAATGAAGCATAGGCCAAAAATATCCTTATTGCTTCTAGCCTGGCAACTGGAGCAAAGGTTTGATCATAGTCAATCCCTTCCTTTTGTCTATACCCTTGAGCAACAAGCCTAGCCTTGTTCCTCACAATCACACCTTGGGCATCAAGCTTATTTATGAATACCCATTTGGTTCCAATGACTGGGTAGTCTTTTGGTCTTGGAACCAAATCCCAAACCCTGTATCTCTCAAACTGATTGAGCTCTTCTTGCATTGCAATGATCCAGTGGGGATCTTACTCTGCATCAGATATGGACTGAGGCTCAAATTGAGAGAGGAAACAGGCATGCATCAAGTCCTGGTTTAGTTGATGCCTTGTCTGTACACCTACTGTTATGTCTCCAATCACTTGGGATCTGGGATGATCCCTCAGTGTGACAAGATCAGTGGGTGGAGTTGGTTCAGCAACAACATTTTGGAAGGATTCCTCTTGTGGAATTACTTCTGCTATTTTGGAGGGTTCAACTGCATCCAGATTTTCTTCATCACTTTCTTCATTGGCTTGTTGAGGAGACTGGGATGTAAATTTCAATTCATCCAATTTCTCACACAAGTTGTTTACCTATAGGAGGTTTCTGGTAGAAATTTCTTTCTACTTGTAAAATATGTTAGTCTCATAAAATATAACATGCATGGATTCTTCTATTTTCAATGTGGATTTATTAAAAACCCTATAAGCTTTGCTGTCTTGGAAATATCCTATAAAAATTCCCACTGCAGCCTTTGCTTCAAACTTTCTAATGTGCTTTTTGTCATTATTATGAATATAGCATACACAACCAAAAACTTTAAAATAGTTAATTATTGGTTTCTTCCCTTTGAGCAATTCATAGGGGGTCTTATGTTTTAGTTTGTGTATCAAGCTTCTATTCAGGATATAGTTTGCTGTGCTCACTGCCTCTACCCAGTAGGATAAGGGAATGTAAGCTTCTACAAGTATTGTGCCTGTATCTTCAATGTGTGTTCTATTTTTCCTTTCAGCTACCCCATTTTGTTGAGGAGTTCTAGGAGCTAAGAAGCAGTGTCTTATACCTTCTTTCCTACAGAACTCAAGCATAAGAAGAGACTCAAACTCAGTGCCATGATCACTTCTGATCAATACAACTTGAGTAGAATACTCAATCTATATGTTCTTGAGAAAATCTGTAGGAACTTGAAAAGTATCTGACTTTGCTCTCAAAAAGAAAACCCAAGTGAATCTGGAGAAGTCATCTACAACCACTATGGTATAAAACTTTCCTCCTAGGCTTTGTACAGTAATAGGTCCAAAAAGGTCCATATGTAGTAAGTACAAAATCCTAGATGAATCACTCTTATTAATGGATTTAAAACTAGATTTAGTTTGCTTGCCTAGTTTACAAGCCCTGCAACGACCTTCCTTCTTGTAGGGGCCAGAAGGTAAGCCTCTCACAAGGTTATCCTTAGATAACCTAGCAATGTTTTTCAGATTTACATGTCCTAATCTCTTATGCCATAAGTCATTCTGACTACTAACTAAGTAAAGCAGACATATATCTGAAGTAATGGACTGGAAATTAACTAAATATATGTTTCCTTGTCTACTGCCAATTAAAACTGGTTTGTTTTCTCTTTAGGTAATAGTACAGGATTCAGAGTTGAATGATACCTGATAGCCTTCATCACAGAGTTGGCTTATGGATATGAGATTATGCTTCAGTCCACTCACATATGCAACTTTCTTGAAAGTTACAGCTCCAATTCTGATTTTGCCATAGCCCTCTGTTTGGCCACAATTTGAATCACCAAAGATGACCTTTGGTCCCAGCTTGGACTTATAGTCAATTAAGTTGTCCTTGCTGTCTGTCATGTGCTTGGAGTAGCCACTATCAAGATACCAATGTTGATTATATGCTGGATAGGTCTTCATCTACAAGTATAACACTTAGTTTTTCTTGACCCAGGTGACCTTGGGTCCTTGTTGATTTACATAGGAATAACTGGAAATATATGAGCATACAGGTTGATCTTTATAGCCTTTGGGATGATATCTTCTGGGCGGTATTATCCATGTGCTAAAGGGATTAAAGTTGCTCTTAGAATTTGGATTTCTGTTGTTAAAATCTGGGATCGACGATTTCTGGTTGGATCGTCGAACTGAGCTCGACGATGTTGGATGAGAACGTCGATCTCTACATGAAGAATGAGAGTATTCATTCTTGGAGTACCAAAATCGTCGATCTCTGTTCGACGAACCATACTGATGTCGTCGATCATAGATCGAAGAATAATTATTACTTAAGTTTGTGTTCAGAGATCGTCATTCTAAGTTCAACGATCTGTTCATATATCGTTGATCTGCGTTCGATGATAATTATTGAACATTGTTATTTTTAATTTCAATCAGTTCAAGAACTTTATTAACCCTATTGACATGTTTAGTATTTTATTTCCTTTGTTAGATATAAACTTTACTGGTTTAGAAAGATTATTTTTCTGAATTATAGGTGGATTACTAGGGGAGGCACCTAATCCTAGTTTACTATTATTGATCCTAGCATTTATAGTGCTAGTGATATCTAATAATTATAGGCTTCTCCCATTTAAGGATTCTTCTAATATCTTGGCCTTGCTAAGTTCAGATTTCAAAAAGGATATTTGTTTATTAGCACAAATAAGTTCATTTGTTAGGTTAGCATTCTCTGCAGTAGTTTTATCTAGGTCATTTAATTTTCCTCTGAGAAGTTTGATTTCCTTCTCAGAGCTGATTAAGTCTAAGCACATAATTTTAAATTCAAGTTTAAATTCCTCTGATTCAAAATCATAAGAGGCTATTACCTAATCCTTAGCTGATAAGAGCTCTTTATCTTCAGACTCATCAGCATTTGATCTGCTACTGCCTGCCTCAAAAGCTATGAGGCAAACTTCTTTGGCCTTCTGCTCTTCTTTATCCTCACTGGAGCTGTAGGAGGTTGACTCTTCTTCAGTGTCACTCCATTACTCAACAACAAAGCCCTTGTCCTTCCTCTTGTGCTTGCTTGAGGAAGGCTTGCTGTAGTGACCCTTCCTTGAGTCACCCTCCTTTCTTCTATCCTTCTTATGAACTTCTGGGCACTCAGAGATGAAATGCCCAGGTTTCCTACAGCCAAAGCACACTACTTCTTTAGATGGTGTTTTGTCATACCTTGGCTTGTCTTCATACTTGGATGGTTTCCTTCTAAAATCTTTTCTAGCCATCTTAAAGAATATCTTGGCAAATAGACTCGTCAATTCTTCATTCACAGGAATGACTTCAGAGTCTTCTACAGCTTTGAAAGCTATGTTATGCTCTTTCTTAGTTGGTGTAGGAGTCTTGACTTCAGCTACTGCTTCCCTTGATTTTATCAGCTGCTCATAGGACTTTAGCTTTCCTAGTAGAGCTTCAGTTGAGATCTCTGTTGTGCTTCTGGCTTCTCTAATGGGCCAGATTCTAGAGTCTCATGTGTTGGGGAAGCACATGAGGATCTTGTCATTCACTTCAGTCAAAGTGATTTCCTTATCTAGAGTCCTAAGCTCACTAATAATGGAGCCGAGTCTGTTGTACATCACTTCCACTGTTTCAGCTTCATCCTTTTTGAAGTTTTCATATTGAGTGATGAGGTTGGATCTTCTATCCTCCCTCTCATCTGCTGATCCAGCCACCATTTGGTTCAGTGAGTCCCAAATAGCCTTGGCTGATGAGCACTCAGCAACCTTTTGAAATATCTCATCTGACATTATTTGAGCCAATGTGTTCATGGCTCTGACATCAGCTATCTTTGCCTTTTTCTGTGCATCTGTCCATCCAGGGGGTGGAACTGCACTCATGTCTGTTGAAGTTGATGGGGTTGAATCCACTGGAGCTGGTGGTCCTGTTAAGATGGAATTAAATATATCCTCATCAATAAAATTCATGTAGAGTCTGATTCTTGCCTTCCAGAGTGTGAACTTGGACAAGTTACGCACTGGAGTTCTGGTGCTTGCATACTCTTTGTTCTATGTCATGCTGTATAAATCTAGAAGATGTAAGAGAAAAGATCTAACTTGGGATCTTTGGTTCAAGGGTTAGCTTGTATAACCAAAAGAACCTCCTCTGATACCAATTGAAAGTTAGGGTTAGATCTGATATACTCTAGAGGGGGAGGGAATAGAGTATGTCTGTGTGTTTTTAAAATTTTCTTCTCTAATAGTATACTATCTTTACCTTTAACAACTATATCTAACTATCACAGATTAAAGTAAATCAAAGATCACAGAATATCTAACTAACACAGCCACAATAAGAATAGAAAAGAAAGAGCAACAGAACAACACAAGAAATTTATAGTGGTTCCCCAAACTGGGTACATCAACTCTTCTACCACCCTTGGTAGGAATCCACTGCAGGTTTTGATTAGGTGACTGTCACCAATGAGCTTTTGATTAGGTGCTTAAAAACCAAACCTCAAGTCTTTTGGAAGGAGACTTGCAACCAGAATAATTTTGAAGGGAATTAAAACCCTGTACAGAGGTGGGAATGAGAGAGTGATATAAGTCTTCTTTTCTCAAATCAAAATGAGAAGACTGTGTGGATTCTTATTTGTTGTCAAAGCTCCCCCTGAGATCTTGAATGGTTCAGGAGTGAAAGCTTTGTTCAAGGGTATAGGCCTTCAGCTTTTCAAAGATCCTTGACTGATTAGAATGTTTCTGTCACTTGAGATCCCTGAAAACAAAGAGGGAGAGAAAAGAAAGATTCTTGATGGTGATAGTTGTTCTTTCTTCTTCTCTTCAGAGCATCCAATTTTTGAGAGATCTTTTTCACTGCACTTTTTGAAGAACTTTTCTTTGTTGTGTCTCTGGTTGATAATCGATCTCTGCTCTCATGTGTGTCTAGTTTTCTTGGCAGGGAGATGTATATTAGATCACTACAACTTGGTCGAATTCAAAAGTGATTCTGTAATAAATGTTCAGCCGAAATCTTGGGAACGAGAAATTGCAAGAATGCTGTCAATTATTCTATTCTATGTTTGTCCCAAAGATATAAGCAATTAATTCCATGGAGGATGTTAGCAATCAATGCTGCCAGTAACGGCTCTATTCAGAGAATATAAGTGCATTGATTTACAAGGGAATTAATAGCCTATAATAGTTAAAATGATGTGACAGAAAGAGAAAGAATAAATAATAAAATGTCTAACAGTTTTCGTTGACCTGAGATCAGCTTTCGTCGACCTCTAATCATCTTTTGTCGACCTCTAATCAGCTTTCGTCGACCTGAGATTTCGTCGACCTCTGATCAGCTTTCGTCGAACTGAGATCAGATTTCGTCGACCTGAGCTCTGTGAATCAACTGCTGTACATAAACTGACTAATTCTGCGCTCTATGTTCGTCGACCTGAGACTGTGAAGTTAGTCGACCTAAGAACTTGATCAATCTGTTGGTGTTGAGTAAGTAACACATCTGGCGTCGAGTGTTCTTTGTCTCTGAGTCATCCTTGGCTTTCAGTGAATTATGGCGCTGAGTGTTGAAGAGTTAGTCGATCTGAGAACGGAGTTCGTCGAGCTCAGCTCAGAGATTTTGGATCTGAGTTAGTCGAGCTGAGCACGACTATCGTCGACCTGAGATCGACGAATGTAGATTTCTTTTTCTAATTCTTGATCTCTCTAAGTCTTGAGTCTTTGGCAGTGTTTGTAGATTGGTCCTTTGATCTGTTGACTCTAAGAACAAGGCCTAGACTCTAGAAACACATAAAATTTGACCCTTCTATACAATATGGGTCACAACCTAAGAAGAGAACCTAGCCCAAATCACCTAGGGGTTCCAACAGGCTAATTCATCAATTGTTGGGCACGAAGTTAGCATTCAGTACGACCTTTCATCCCCAAATGGATGGCCAGACTGGGCGGACCAACAGAACGATGGAAGATATGCTCCGAATGTGCGACCTGGATTTTGGTAAGAGATGGGAAGAGTATCTGTATATGGTGGAGTTTGCCTATAATAATAGCTACCAAGCGAGCATCGGTATGGCACCGTTTGAAGCTCTGTATGGTCATAAATGTCGTACACCGTTAGCTTGGGCAGAAGTAGGCGAATCCAAGCTGTATGGGCGTAAGGAAGTCGAAGAAGCTACCTCGATTATACGCTTTATTCGGGAGAGGATACTGATAGCCCAAGATCGATAAACAAAGTACTACAACGCAAAGCACTAGAACATGGAATTCGTAGTGGGCGATTGGGTATATTTAAAGATCAAACCCTTCAAAGGTGTGTCCAGAATTTGGCATTTTAAAAAGCTAAGTCCGAGATATCTTGGTCCGTTTGAGGTGGTGGAGCGAGTTGGGGAAGCTGCCTATCAGCTAGATCCTTCAACAGAGTTGAGTGGATTGCATGATCTGTTTCACATCTCAGTGCTTCAAAAAGCCGTCAAGGATCCAGCTCAAGTGATTTAGAATGATCACGTACCGGTCGATTATTGGCTAATGACGAAGGTTAGATCCATTCAGATCGAGGATTGAGCTGAGAAATAGTTGCGGAACAAAACAATAGGGATGGTCAAAGTCCGGTGGGACAATTGTGGCCATGAGGAGCTAACATGGGAGCGGGAGCAGACCATGCGAGCTGATTTTCCCGAGTTGTTTTCTTAAACTGTGTAAACGTGCGTCTTTTGTTGAAACATATAATTTGAAGTATATCATAATGATTGCTGGGTTTCCTTATTGTGCCTAAATTTCGATATGAAATTTTTGTTAAGGAGGGGTGGGTTGAACACCCCAAAAATCCCAAATCCCAAGTTTGGAGTTCAGGCTGGACAATACGGCCTGGGACACGGGCTTGTCCTGCTCAGGTTTCTTGAGTGTGGTTTTGGTCTCTAGAAAGTGTTGAGTGAGGTACACGGCCTGGGACACGGGCGTGTCCCAAGTCGTGTCCTCTATTGCTGTCTCGAGCACTCAACGCCATGCTTGTTGAGAGGGCATTGAGTGAGGCACACGGCCTGGGACACAGGCGTGTCCCAAGCCATGTCCCTCTCTATGTCATCTCGAGCACTCAACGCCATGAACTCAACGATCGTTGAGTGGTACACGCCCAGCGATACGGGCGTGTCAGCAGGCGTGTCCCCCTCGGGTTTTGGCCAGGGTTGTGCGGCCTGGTGAACACGGGCTAGACACGGGCGTGTTTGAAGCCATGTCAGGACACACGGCCTATGACACGGGCGTGTCACATGCCATATTCCTCTCTGGGTAAGTCGGTTTGTATATCGCTTGCAGTACACGGCCTGTGACACGGGCATGTCACAAGACGTGTCAGCCCAAATATATGACTTTCAGACCGATTTGTAGCTGTTCATTTTCTTCATCCTAGATCCAAGGGCTCAGATGATTTCCTGCTTGGTTAAAGCAAGAGATTGGGATGAAGAGGCCATTCTTAATTTGGCCATTCTCTTTCTAAAATAGAAGAGAGAAGGCAGAGGAGGAAGAAGAAGGAGGAGAAGATCAAGCCATCGGTGGAGCTCCCGAGTTCTGACTCGAGATCCGAGGCCAGTTCTATGGAGGCAAAGCTGTTGTGGTGCTTTCCAACTGGCTAGAACTTTGATGGCTCCCAAGAGATCGTCAAGGGTAACAATCTTCCTTCTTGGACATGTGAAGTCCGCCTTTATACATGAGCATGGAATCCTCTCAACAAAAAGTTGGAAAGAGTGAGTGATTCCTGTGGGTTGATAGTTTCTATCCCCAGGTTGAGTCTGAATCTAGACTCGGAAATATATAGTACGGGATAGGCATGTTGTGTGAAGCCCATCTGGATAGTTTGGTCTGGATTGGTGATGTTGCATCTTGCGCACCGGAGAAGACTCCACATTGAAACATGTGGTTTGTGGAGTTGAAGGGGAGTAGTAGGAAGTACTAGACTGAGGAGTTCCGGGAAATACCCTTGTATTTCTTGTGTTGTGGCCAGTCCTTTGTGGATAGTGAGGTCAGTCCTTGGTGGACAATGCGGCCAGTCCTTTGTGGACAGTATGGCCATTGTGAGGCCAGCCCTTGGCGGATAGCATGGCCATTGTGAAGCCAGTCCTTGGTGGACGTTATGGCGATTGTGAGCTGAATACTCTTAAAAAAGGCTTCGTGCCGAACTGGAAAGGTGAAACTGACCCGCACCTTCTGATATAACCGCGAGTACGTCATACTCGGTGATGGCAAGGCGACTTGAGCAATGGGGGTGGCTGATCCGTACCTGCATTATGTCGACTGTACAGGAGAGCGTCAAGGCATTGAGCTTTTGTCAGTGGCATAATGAGAGTCTTAGGCCTGCGCTTCATTAAGACTAATGCTCGATACCGTATAAACGGTGGTGTTGACCCTGGTTCGCAGGTGCACCAAAATGTTCCCTGAGTGCACGAATCGTTGGGTTATGTGGCTGACAGTTGTGATGGATCGATTGTGCGTGAGAACACAATATATATGATATCTGTTTATGCATTGTTATGCCTGCAGGGAAGGAATGCCACTGCCCCGGGAAAGGGGTAGGATTGTTATAAATTGGTCAGCTGAATGCTGACCATTGCCTTGTTTGCCACCTTCTGGGTGGATTGTCCCTGTGCAGGTGCTGGAGAGCCGAGCGAAAAATGAAGGACTGAAGTCCCTGCTGATTTTTCTGCCGCTGCTGCTGCTAGCCTTTGAAGGCTAAGCTAAATGTGTTATGTTTTATTCATGTATGGCCGGCCTACGCACCGATGTATGTAATCCATACTTTGAAAAGAGGAACTGTAAGGCCTTAAGGACAACATGTGTTGTATTTGCTGTACACTCTTTCATGGGTTGATATATAAATATGGTTTATATATATAGTGGACATCCTGGTATGAGTTCATCTTTACTGTTAAAATCTTCCACTAGCATGCTCTGAGTTAGGATGAGAAGGTGTTTTGGTATTAACCTGTGACCTCGCCGTCTGTTTGTGGCATATAGTGTGGGGCCCCGGCCGGACCTTCTATTATATGTTGTTTAACGGGTGGAGTCATTACAGGAGATTGACAAAATGCTTTTCTTTTCAGGATTTTTCAACAAACAAGATTCTATGCTTTATTTTTCGTCGGACAGAGTTCGTCTTTTTTTCTTCTGAAAACTTATATTTAGGTTTTCATCAAACTCTATCCCGTGCTTTATCTATTTTCTCTTGCACTTGATCTCTTTGTCTTGCAGGAAGATGGCACTTTCATAGGCAACTCTCTCGACGATGAAGTTTGCTGCTGGTTTCGATATAGACATGGATTCCTTGCATCATTCTGACCAAATATTGTAGGACATTCTGAAACTAGTTGGGGATAAGACTCTGAAGAACTTCATGACCATAAGGATAAAACTCCCAATTGCTGAAATCAAAGAATGGGTTCACACTGCAAGGTTTCCTGATCAGAGAACAATTACTAGATCAATCTCTGGAAATCAGGTTACTTTATCACCAGAAATTCTTTTTGAATTTTTTTGTTTTGTGAATGGTGAAGATGAAATAGAAATATCTAGTAGTGAATTTGATGAAAAGCTAGATAGAATGATTCATAACCAGGGAAACCCTAACCACCTCCTGAAAAGGAATTTTTCTATTGAATATAAGTTTTTGGCTGATGTGGTCGGTAAAGTTTTGTTAGGAAAACACTCTGCACACGACTATGTAACCAGGAAACAATTTATGTTGATGTGTGCCTTGGTTAACAAGAAATCTGTGAATTGGGGAACTTTTTTTTTGACTAAATTAAGAAGAAGATCAATAAGAAGGATGTCAGTTATGGTAGAATTCTGTGCATTTTACTC
Source organism: Platanthera zijinensis (assembly GCA_039513925.1). Classification (NCBI taxonomy): domain Eukaryota; kingdom Viridiplantae; phylum Streptophyta; class Magnoliopsida; order Asparagales; family Orchidaceae; genus Platanthera; species Platanthera zijinensis. The sequence goes on from CM077081.1 coordinate 94,333,015, forward strand.
CAAGCTAAATGTCCAGAAGTTCTGATTTCTCAAAGTGTATATATCAATACATCCAAAAGGCTTGCATCTGCCTTATTTAGAAGATGGGAGAGGGTTATCCCAAAGCCATCAAGGGCTACCTCTTCCAGAGCAGCTTCTGAAAACACAAGGGCTGTATCAGCCACTTTCCAAACCCCAGCAGAAGTCTCTGCTCCTCTCATTTCTTCCCCTCTACCATCTCCACAACATTCTCCTATTCAGTCATCAAATCCACATGATGACTCCCCCATTCCTCAGTCATCTATTCAGTCACCTATATCACCCATTACATCTGAAGATATACCATCCACTTAATTTCATCCAGAATCACCCATTCATCATTCACCCTCAATCTCTAATCTACCTAATTTCAATCTACTTCCTCTAACTCCACCTCACTCATCTCCAATTCATGTATCTCCATCTCCACCTCACTCCCTTATTCTATAAGAAATTACTCCTTCTTTCATTCCCTCATCATCCATCCCTCAAGCCTCACCATATGCCAAATATGTGCAAACAGATCTGATCCATCTTCTTCCACCCCAAATCCACCATCTATATCTACTCAAACTACTTCTGAGTTTATGTTTTTGGATTTTTCTTCTATTGCATCAAATATTATTGAATTCATTACTCCTACTCTGAAAAAGCTAATAGAAGAAGCCATAGCTCCTCTTATTGTTTCCATTTCTGCTCTCTCTTCTCAGTTGTCTTCTTCTTCCACTATCCCTTCTTCTGGGGGCCTAGATTTAGGTCTCCTTGGATCTAGGCAGGAGGAGATGTTTCATGAAGAAGCTCCTCTATCTGTAGTATTAATTTCAGACATTCTAGCAGCAGAAGCTCAGGTCAGTCCAGCAGCAGCAGAAGTTGTTATTCAAGATTCAGAAATGCTTTCAGTTGATTCAGATGAGCTAGTAGTTATTTCTGCAGTTGTTACTAGTGGTGATGTCTCTATTCATCCCACAGTCAACTTGAGTTCTTTGTTACCAGATTTTGATACTCTGCACAATAGTTATTTTGCAATTTTTGAGAATTCTTCTAAAGCTATTATATGTTAGACTTCCCTAGTTGATCCTTCAGCTCTAGAACAACTAAGAAATAGTTTTTCAGTTACTTCTCCTAGTTATAATCCAGTCCCCGAGACTGTAGTAGCTAATAGTATAATAGATATTATAGATCCAGCCTGTTCCCCTCCAACTTATGCATGGGATGAATCCCCAATGCCTAATTTAGATGATATTCTTTTCCAAGACATGGAACAAGATGATAAAGTACATATTCAAGAAGTAGATACAGATATTCTGAATACACTACCAGTAGTTTTAATTCATGATCAGTCAGCAGAGGACCTCCAGACCTCCAAGGTAGATACATATTCAAGAAGTAGATACATATTCAAGAAGTAGATACATATTCAAGAAGTACATAAAAGGAGGAACAAGATGATAAAGTACATATTCAAGAAGTATATACATATTCAAGAAGTACATACTACATCTTGCATGGATTAACTCTCACTCCAGACCTTCCCCACTGGATGAGATATTATAAAAATGAACATAAAAGGAGGAAGAAAATGAAGAGATATAATTCACCTCTAAGGTCTAGCAGAGGAACTCCTCCTCCTCCTCTAGCAGTAGGTACAGCAGGAAACATTTCTCATAGGTCTACTTCTTCTTATCTTTTTAGACCTTCAAGGTCAGGCTCTCAAAGTAATCAGCAAAGCAAGAAGCAACAATCAAAATAGGGCAGTCAGTAGTCAAGCCAAAGGAGCTCACAGCAATCAGATTCAGAGAGACCACCTTCATCTTATTATGATCCTGAGTTGGAACCAAACTACAGAATTGAAAGGTTCAATGAGCTTAATGCTTTATCTCAAATTAATAAAGCTAAAGCTGAAGGAAAGGACACCTCCCAATTCTCCACTATGTCCTCATATAGAAAGAAAGAGCTTGATAAATACCAGGTTAAGAATTTATTCAATGTTGATCGACACATGAACTTACATCCAGAGGCAGTAGTGCCTAGGACTACATCTTTGAGAATTATTAGCTCTCAAGATCTGAAGATGAGTCATAAGGAAGCTGCTGATCCTAACAGAAAGTTAATCTTCACCAAACCTTCTTCAGAATCTTTCTCTAATGCTCTTAAGAAAGACAAGTGATTTTTGATTTTATGTTCTTATAACTGTGTTTATGTATCTGTACTTTCAAAGCACTTTATTTTATATCTGCTGAAAGTTTTTCTAGTAGATATTTTATGCTTTGGATTTTTTTTCTTTGTACATAGTATCCTCACCCAAATAGGGGGAGATTTTTGGAACCCTATTACTGATTTGGGATAGGATTACTATTAGGATGTTTAGATTGACCCATTTTGTATAGTGTAGGGTCATAGGTTATTTCCAAGGTTATTTCCTCAGAAGAATTCCAGCAGAAATATAGTTAATCAAACGCAGAATTCAAGTTGACGAAAGTTTAGCGCAGTTCAACGATCGCCAATCTCAGCTCGACGAACTTAGAGTTTTAACAATGAGTTTAGCTCGATGAACTTGTAGCTCCGGTCGACGAAATCTGATCTCTACTCAGAAACTCAGCTCGACGAAAGTCAAGCTTAGATCGACGAACTCTGAGCTCAGGTCGACAAATAAGAAGACTCAGTTCGATGAACTCTAGACTCAGGTCGACAAAATGCTTGTTGAGTTTGACTAATTCTTTGCAGTGTTTTAGGCAGTTTTGTTTACAAGAGGCAGAACAAGTTTCATGCTTAATTTCAGGCAGATTATATTCTAAAGGCAGAATGATTTAAAGGCTTAATTACAGACATCTATGACTCTATTTTTTAATGCCAAATATTCTAACGAATATAGCCATTTAGAGGCAGCATTAAATATGGATTTATCACAGAGTTTAAGGCTGATCTATTTTCAAGGCAGTTACCATTCTCAGGAAATCTCTCAGATGTTTCAGAATCAACTAATTTAAATGTTTGAATTCTTATCTGTATTCTCTATATATATGTACATAAGATTGTTGCCACAAGGTTACAGACCACGGTTACTCACTCAGATATACAAACTTAAAGTTACTGACTTAGAGACTTGGAGATCAACACACACTCTTATAGAATTAGATCTTCAATCTCTGCTTGTACAAAGTCTTCAATTTCTCAGATACAAGAAGGCCTACACCCTGAAGAAAGGACTCCCTCTATTGATCATAAACTCTACTCAAATCAGGGGGAGCTTCATGCTTCAATATCCACTAGTCTTCTCAGAGATTCTTGATAGAGAAGACACCATCAATCTTTTTCTTTATTTTCATAAACTGTGTACAGGGTTCTTAACTCCCTTCAAAAGTTACCCTTTTGGTTTCTAAGTCTCCTGATCAAAAGACTTAAGTTGTTTTTTGGGCACCTGATCAAAATCTCAAAGGGTTGCTAGATCTCCCTTAGAAAAATAGATCTTGTAGTGACAGGGCACCTGAGCAAAAACCTGTGGTGGCAGGGCACCCAATCAAAAGCCTGTAGTGGATTCCTACTAGGGTGGTAGAAGAGTGGATGTACCCAGGTTTATTGGGGAACCACTATAAATTTCCTTGTGTCGTCTGTGATTGTTATTCTTTTTATTTGTGTGTTATGATTGCTTCTTTATATATATATATATATGTATATATCACTAGTTTTTAAATCCGCTATAAAACTAAATTAAAGTATTAAATATACACTATTCACCCCCTTTAGTGTAAAGTAGATTTATCCCTCACTTTCATCTAGAATTCCACTTAGAATCTAAACCCCTCTTATCTTTTTGAGAGGTGAAGGAGTCAATCAATAGTAACACTGTTTTGGGCTTTGAAAAACTAGCCACAATCTTTTTCTCCTTTAGGAGTTTCTCTTCAAGATCCATGATGATCTTGTCCTACTGACTTATGGTCTCAATCTGGATGATTTAAATGGCCTATAGTTGGCTGACTTCCCTCACTTTCTAATCCAATAAGGATGCTGAATTTGAATGTTGGGAGGCAGCTAGCTGTAGGGAGATAATCTCCTCAGCCTGCTTCTTGGCCAACTTCTTGCTTCTTTTAAAAGCATACAGAAGGGCACCATACATGTCATTCAATTGATTGACAAATTCCTTAGATGGTGTGTCATCTTCATCACTAGATGTTTATGAATTAGAATGTGGACTAGTCTTATAGCCAGTCTCAGAGGAAGAACTAGATAGAGAATGTACCTTGTCTGAACCAGGCTGATCTTGACAGGATTCTTCATCTGGCATGGCCATCAGCCCATAACAGTTGTTGGCATCTTCATCCTCATCATCAACCTCCCTTTGATACCACTTGAAAGTATTTAGTTTCAAGTATAGCTAAACACCTAGAGGGGGTGAATAGGTTTCTTAGTCTTTTATGACTATCTTTCTTTTTGGTGTGTTGTGATTTAGTTATTTGTTGCTTTCAAGACAATCACATAAAGTACACACAAGATTTATAGTGGTTTCCCAGATTATGGGTACGTCCACTATCCCTCCCACCTTTTTAATAGCTTGTTACACAAGGAACTTCTCCAAATCTCAGCTATTGAGAGCTTACAACAAAGATCCTACAGGATCTCTCAGTCTCCTCCAAGACCTACAGCTCAGGCACAAAGCCCTATAACTTAGTGATCAAAAGATCACCTACCTCGGGCCAAAGGCCCTAAAACTCAGGCTAGTAGGATAGCCATACCTCAGAGAGAATGACTCTCCTATAGCTCAGGCACAAAGGCCCTACCTCGGATCCAAAGCTGGATCTTACCTCAGACCCAATGGTCCTACACTCAGAGAGAATTACTCTCCTACCTCAGGAAAACTTCCCTACCTCAGGCTCACAGGCCCTATAACTCACATCCACACTAGGATCCTACCTCAGGAAAAACTTCCCTACCTCAAATCCAAAACTGGATCCTACCTCATCCTTTATAAATCAGGCATACACTCAGATCTGTTAAGATCCTATAGAAAAGAAAGTGGTTGTGTTGATTTGACTTCAGAGAGATTTCTCTGAGCCTTCTGTTTCTTAAGCTGAGAAAATCACGGCATTAACTACTTCTCAGCAACAAGAAATTTGATATTCAGTAAACTGCTGCTTGTGTTGGAAGTAACTCAAAAACTTTAGCTTCTGACCTTGTTGTTGAAGATAGAAGAGTAAACAGTTCTTTTTTATTATTCAACTAGCCAACTGTCTATTAATCACAGACTAACTGTAGAGTGAGTTTATCAAGCTTTACAACTTCTTGGAGCTCAGAAACAAAGCTTTCTGATCTTGCTGTTCCAGGTGAGAAATGGAAACAACTATCATGTATCAACAGATCTGCTGCAGCAAGGGTTACCCTAGGCTGCTTCTTCTTTCTCAGAGAAATATCTCTGAACTTGCTATTGATGGTGTTGATCATAATAATTAGCTTGATGAACTTTTGGATCAGTTGATTTGATCTTCTTTCTTCAAAGCTCTACAATAATGGCGAGGAAGAAGATGTGGTTCTTTCTTTTCTAATAATCCCAAAAGTTAATATTCTTGAACGGATCTGAATTCTTTTATTAGCTTCTGCCATCCAACGACTATTTTGCTTGTGGGTCCCACCTGTAGTTGTTGGCTGCAACTTGTTGAAAGTCTTTGAATACAAGGGTAGCTAATCCCTAGAGGGAGGGAGGTGAATAGGTTTCTTGAGCTTTTTAGTTACTTTTAACCTTTATAAGATTATGTTGTGTGTTATGATATGATTGCTGATGCTTTCAAGAATATCACCCAGACGACACAATAGCTTTATAGTGGTTTCCCAGTGTATGGGTACATCCACTATCGGCCTTTCTAACAGAATGTTAAACAGGACACTTCTCAAACAACTTGGCTCCTCAAAGATTACAACACGATCCCATAGAATCACTTAGTCTCCACTGAGACTTACAATACAGGCTCATAGCCCACCCACTCAGTAATCACTTGATCACCTACCACAGCCACAAATGCCCAACAATACGGGCTGAGAAAAATAGCCCTACCATACATAGATCTAAGACTGGATCCTACCACTAAGATCTATATCAGATCCTATACTCAGCCTTTATAACTTAGTCTTACAATACAGATCTCACTAGATCTAACTCTCGGCCTTTATAAACTAGACTTACAACGCAGATCTTGAACAGATCCTACAAAATTTGAATAGAAATATTGATTTGACTCAACAGAAAATAATCTATGAGTCAATTTCTTCCTAAGCTGAGTGAATCTCAGCCCTATCTTCTTCACAGCAACAAGGTTGATGTTCTTCAATAATCTGTTGCTTGTGCTAGAAGTAATCTCAGGATCTTGCTGATGAAAGGGGGAAGATCAAGAATGTTGGTCTTCAATCAGCTAACCTGAATTTGCAGAAATTAGATTGCTCTGCCTCTCCTTCTATCTTTAGAAAATCCAGAACAGTAAACTTCTTCAATGATCCAGAGGTTGATCTTCATATTTGGCTCAGATTGGATCTTGAAGCAACTTTAGCTAGGGCATGCCTTGACTGATTCTTCTTCCTCAGAGAAATCCTCTAATTCAGTTGTTATACATGTTGATTACAGCAGCTATCTCAGAGACCCTTCAGATTTGTTGAATTGATGCTCCTGTCTCTGCAATAATGGCGAGGGAAGAAGATGAAGTCATGCTCCTCTTTTTCGAAATGAATTTATCACTCAGAAAGTTATTTCGATCCAAATCTCATCTTCTATTTATAATCTCGTCATCTAACAAGCTGATTGACACGTGTCATTGCTTTAACGGCTGATTATATCCTTAGTTTTATAGAATGAGACTTACGGCAATGTTAGTGATGAGTTGCAGCTCTTCCATGATCATTTTGAGATTTATTGACTTTTGTTGACTTTGCTGACGTCATCAATTATGGAGCCAATTTCACAAAAGCACTCCAGGCATTGAGTGTGTTTAGTGAACTGGCTTTACTTAACAATTCTGGACTTAGAAAATTTCCTGCTCTGCTAGGCATTGAGTGAGTAAGCTCCACTCATTTCTTTTTAACTTAGTCAACGTTCTGCATCCTTCTACAACTCTAGGCATTGAGAGCATTGAGTTTATAAGCTTCACTTAATGCTTTTTGCCTTAGCTTGATCTTCAGCCCTTCCTGCAACCTTGGCATTGAGAGCGCTGAGTGAACTGCTTTACTTAATGATTCTGGACTTATAATAATTCTGCTCATCCTGATGGCACTGAGTGTGTTGACTTCACTCAATTTCGTTTCCTTCTGCCTCAACATTTGACTAAGCGTTGAGTGAACTGACTTCATTCAATGATTCTGGACTTAGTCAAATTCTGGTTTCTCCTTAGGCGTTGACAGCAGCAATATGACTCAATGATATCTTTCATTTGGCATTGAGTGAATTGGCTTTACTCAATGCTTTTGTACTTAGACAAATTTTCCTGTCTTTCTTCTACAACTTTGACTAAATCAGCATGGCGTTGAGTGATCAAGCTTCACTTAATGTGTAAGACCCCCCTCCCGGAACACAAGACACGGCACGAGAGGGGTCTTATGCCCAGAGCAGCCGCCTTGCGGTAACAGTAGCACTCAGGCTAGCCTGTACCATAAGATGCATATTCTACCGGCAACAACCAATATCAATACATAAATGCCAACCCAACCATAATAATATAAGAAAGTCAATCCACACTAAGCATATATCCATAAGCATAACAAAAGAGAAGCTAACAAGCTTCTACATAATCAGAGTACGTGAATATAATTGCCTCGAAGGGCTACAACAAAATCTCTCCCACTCACATCTGTAACTGACGGTAGTGACGGTACCGTCCCCTCAGGACCTGTCGTCCTGGCCTGGCCGTCTAGCTGCATAGCCTGCTGCTCCACCTGCGGGGTTTCCTCCTAAAAAGGAAGACGTAGCAACCGTTAGTCATAAATACTAAGTGGCTTCACATCCGCTCCCCCGGCGACTCCTCGACATCGGGCGGAGAAAGGAACAGGTACAATATATAAATAACAGTAGTACAACAGGTGAAGTGAGTATACATATCATAAGCAGCAACAGCTGTAGTGTATAATAAACAAGCTCTTATTTTACAAATATACTATCTACAGCAGCAAGAGAGTATATAGCTATAATAGTAAGTAACTCAACTTATATGGATGTCCATACAAGCATATAAGTTGAGGGTCGTTCAGCAGTAAATAACTCATCGTATAGGAGTGCTCATACAAACTTATACGATGAGGGTCTTGTGTATGTAATTAAGTGCAATACTATGTATGCAATGCAGTGACTCACCCATGATCAAGCACATGCAATCGCTATGTTGACACAGATTTAATTCCCACTATTCGAGCAGGTAGCTAGCTAACCTCTCAGGCATCATCCGTCTTGGCCGGACGGTAATAGTAGAGCGGGCATCTCCACTACTAGGCTTGTCTCCACACTACCTGGCCTAGGCTTCCGTACGCCTCAATGCTAAGAACACAACAGCGGAGCCCACATGCGTACTATGGCTCAGCGGGTTCTCTTGGGTAAATGAGCACCAAGATCCTAGCCCCGAACTGGCCTATGCGTGACACGGAAGGAGCCTCAGAAGTGAGCACGAGGACCAAGCCCAACTGTTCACTTGGCACGGAAGGAGCCTCGGGACGTGAACACCAAGGACCAAGCCCAACCGTCCAAGGTATAGCTGTCAACTCCCATCGGTGTGACGATTGGCGAGCTCGTAGACCTGCCACACTATCCTTAACACGGGATTACGACACCACGTATCGTCTCACACCACGTGCAATTCCACAATATCGTGGCATGGAAGGAGCCTCAGGACATGCACACCGAGGACCAAGCCCAACCATCCATCACATATGGAAGGAGCCTCGGAAGTGTGCACGAGGAGCAAGCTCAACCATCCATCACATACGGAAGGAGCCTCGGAAGTGTGCACGAGGACCAAGCCCAACCATTCACTTGCCACGGAAGGAGCCTCGGGATGTGAACACCGAGGACCAAGCCCAACCGCCCAACTTTACTCATCTCAACCTCATTCCAACTAGTGACGGTCAACACCTCACTTGTTACTTCCACAATACTACCCGTAGGGAGACGACACTCTAAGCATTGGATTACTAATTCCCTTCTATCCATTCATCATACATCTTGGTCATAGCTAAATCATTTACATATTAATTAATTTATAACTACCCATTTATATCAGGCTCTTCCTTCAATTAAACTTGTCCACAACTCGATATACGAATTCAGATTTATAACCTCAATTTATCATATCACAATTATGTCAAAAGAGCTCACCCAAACCTCGAGTTGGATCGCAACATTAAATTCAACCAAATTGCACTCCACATTGCACAGCCCAGAGATTAGGTGCAGCCTTGAGCCGGTCAGCAACTTCGACCAAGGATTCCTATGGATACAGAAATCCGACGAGTGCGTGTAACCATTCGTTGGAAAGATAATTTCAAGGGCTACGACTTTCGTGTTGAGTCGAAAACCAAAATATGGCCAGAACACCCCCGAAATTGGCCATGAAGATCGTTGCGTGTAGAAAACAGATTTCTGCACGCATCTTAAGGTGAGATGAACGACATCCATTCATCTTCCTCCTTACACCGATCTCCCAAAAACTTCTCCAGAAATTCGTCCACCCTTATTCACCCTCACAAAGCCATATTTCTCCACGAATCCTTCTCTTATCTTCACTTTGAAGGATGAAGAGGTTGGAGGGGGCTACAGCCTAGAAAACAAACCTAGGCATGACTTTCCTAGGAAATCTCCTCCTCACCATCAAGACTCTATGGAGTCGATATCTCTCCTATAATATATCTACAGATCTAGCACCAAGGGAGAGGGGAGGAAGCTCACCTCGTTTCCAGCGGTGCCATCGTTCCCGGCCATGGATCTAGTTGTTCTTCTTTGCGACATCTCTCGCTTGGTGCGGTTGTTCTTCACGGCAAAGGAAGGAGAGGGAGAGAGAAAAAGAAGGCCGCCTCCAAGAGCTCCGCCTGCTTCCCTCCGCTCCGTCGGTTTCGCGAGATCCACGATGACGGCAAGGGTCGATCGGTGCAAAATCTAGGGTTCGGCTTTAACTCCCTTTTATAAGCCGATGTATTAGGTTACATCTTCTGCCACGTATCAACGCCTCATTGGACCGCCCATAATGGGTCATATTGAAGTGACCCGGTCCAAGGAACCATCCAGCGCGAATACCGAAATCCGGTTCGGTCCGCCTGTACAAGCCGGCAAATCTGCTTGGGCGAAGAAAACGCACAAGTCAAATTCGACGGAAATCATCTGTCATTCTCGACGATCGGCGAGAATCGTCAGGCATTCTCGACGAATTCGTCGGGTATCAACAATGATACCCGACGATTTTCCCTTAGCCTAACTTATCGAAAATCTGGCGTTGAGTGCGTTGAGTATTCTCAGCGATACTCGACGATCGGCGAGAATCACCAGGCATTCTCGACGATTTTCCCTTAGGCCATGCTTATCGGAAATCTGGCGTTGAGTGCGTTGAGTATTCTCAGCAATACTCGACGATCGGCGAGAATCACCAGGCATTCTTGACGATTTTCCCTTAGGCCACGCTTATCAGAAATCTGGCGTTGAGTGCGTTGAGTATTCTCAGCGATACTCGACGATCGGCGAGAATCACCAGGCATTCTCGACGATTTTCCCTTAGGCCATTTCCTTTCGATCCGTTGGATATCACTCAACCCTACACTCCATCAAACGCACTTGACACCTTTTTTTGCCAGTGCGCCCCGAGCCCGAGTCAAGTCTCTTGACTAAAAACTCATGCGAGGGGTCAAGCGTGAATTGGGATGTTACAAATCCTATAAACAAAATAAAAGATTTTGTCCCCGAAATCAGGCTAAGGTCATGGGGAGTAAAGTACAAAATAATATGCGCTATAAAATGTTACCTTGGGAGAACAGCTCTGGGAAGCGCCTCTGCATCAAGTCTACCGGCTCCCAAGTAAATTCTTCCTTCCCATGGTTGGACCACAACACTTTTACCAAGGGGACACTTTTGCGGCACAAGGTTATTATCTCATTATCAACGATCCGCACCGGCTCCAGACGCACAGATCTGTCAGATGCCACCTGACCATCAGTTATGGGGATGTATTGTTCAGGCCTCAACAGCGCCTTCCGAAGCGACGATACATGGAACACATCATGGAGATTTTCTAACTCGGGCGGTAGCTCCAGCCGATAGGCCAAAGGGCCAATCCTTTCCACTATGACCTAGGGTCCAACATACCGTGGGTTGAGCTTCTTCACTCCTCGTACTCGTGATACTCCATGCATCGGCCGAATTTTTAGGAAGACTTTATCACCCACTTGAAACTCCACCATACGGTGTTTCGCGTTATAACACTTTGCTTGCCGACTTTGAGCCTCCAACATACAATCCCTTATCAGCCTAACCACCACATCCGTGTCGTCTATATATTCAACACCCAAAGTCTTTGGGTCTTCATCTTGTACCCAAGACAAGGGGGTTCTACACCTTCTTCCATAAAGGGCTTCATGGGGAGCCATGTCAATGCTAGCTTGATGGCTGTTGTTGTAGGAGAATTCCACTAAGGGCAAGAGTCTTTCCCACGGTTCTCCCCTATCTATCACACACAACCTCAACAGATCCTCCAATGTTCGGATGGTCCGCTCAGACTGTCCGTCCGTCTGAGGGTGAAATGCGGTGCTGAAGGTAAGGCGCGAGCCCAAATACGCCTGTACCGCCTTCCACTCCTTGGAGGTAAAACGACCATCACGGTCCGAAACTATCTTCTTAGGTACGTCGTGATACCGTACAAACAGCTCCACAAAAAGGCGTACTAAGACATCCACATGAGCCTCCTTCTTCATAGGGATGAACCGGGCAACTTTCGTCAGACGATCAACGATCACCCACACTGAATCATTTCCTGAGCGGGAGCGAGGTAGCCCATGTACGAATTCCATGGAAATATCCTCGAACTTCCACTCAGGGATTGGCAACGATTGCAACATACCACCGGGGCTCCTGCACTCTGCCTTCACTCTTTGGCAGGCTTCACAATGCGTGACAAAGTACCGGACATCCTTCTTCATTCCTGGCCAACACATCGTCTTCCGTAAGCCGGCGTACATCTTTGAAATTCCCGGGTGCATGGAATATTGAGAGCAATGTGCTTCTCTCATAATATCCTCCCGGATTCTGCCACCTTTAGGAATGTAGAGCAGGCCGCGAAAGTAAACGAGGCCGTCCTTTAGTGTGTACTCGTCGGTAGTCCCGTCTTCGATTAACTTTATTGTCGGGGCCAAAGCCGTATCCAATCCTTGCTCCACTCGGATCCGGTCCCGGATATCACAAACTATGCTCATGCTGGACAGGTACTCTGTATATTCCGAAGAAGCCTTAAATATTAAGGTGATGTCCATCTCCTCGATCATCCGTGCCAACTCCATGCTCATTAACCGAGATTCTGGGCTTGAGCTAGGTACTTTCCTACTCAACGCATCGGCTACCGAGTTCGCTTTTCCGGGGTGGTAGTTCAAGGTTAACTCATAGTCGCATAGAAACTCTAACCAAAGCCATTGTCTTAAGTTCAATTCCTTCTGGGTATGGACGTACTTCAAATTTTTATGATCCGAGAAGATTTTGCAGTGGACGTCGTATAGATAATGCCTCCATACCTTCAAGGCGAACACCACCGCTCCTAGCTCCAAATCATGCACCGGGTAATTGATTTCATGCTTCTTCAATTGTCTTGAAGCATAAGCAATTACGTGCCCGTGCTGCATCAACACCGCTCCCAACCCCTGATAAGACGCGTCCATGTAAACTTGGAATCCTTCCTTCCCAGACGGAAGGACAAGGATGGGGGCGGAGGTAAGTCTATCCTTCAATTCCTGGAATGCCGCTTCACACTTGGGTGTCCACTCAAATGGCACTCCTTTCTTTGTCAAGGAAGTAAGCGGAAGGGAAATTTTGGAGAATCCTTTTACGAACTTGTGGTAGTATCCGGCAAGTCCAAGAAAACTCCTCACATCGGCCGCCGACTTCAAAGGAGACCACTCCTTCACGGCACGCACCTTGGCCGGATCCACAGCTAGTCCAGCCCCACTGATTACGTGACCCAAGAAAGCCACCTCCCTAAGCCAGAATTCACACTTGTTAAACTTGGCGAACAGGGCGTGCTCTTTTAGCTTTTCCAGAACTAAGGCCAAATGTCCGGCATGTTCTTCCTCTGTCTTCGAGTAGACTAAGATGTCGTCAATGAACACAATAATGAAGACATCAAAGTAGGGCTCAAACACTTTATTCATCAAGCTCATGAGAGCTGATGGGGCATTGGTGAGCCCAAACGGCATCACTGTGAACTCATATAAGCCGTACCTTGAGCTGAAAGCCATTTTCTGTATATCATCATCCTGTATTCTCAATTGGTAGTACCCCGAGCGCAAATCTAGCTTGGAGAACCAATGCGCTCCCACCAGTTTTTCGAACAACTCATCGATCCGAGGTAACGGGTAGGTGTTCTGTACTGTCAGTCGGTTGAGTTCCCGATAGTCTATACATAAACGCAGGGTTCCATCTTTCTTCTTGACGAATAGAACAGGGGCTCCCCAAGGTGATGAGCTGGGGAGAACAAACCCTAATTCTACCAGCTCCTGCAGTTGAACTCTAAACTCCGTGAGTTCTTTTGGGGCCATCCGATAAGGGGTCCTGGAGACAGGCTTAGCTCCTAGTACAAGCTTAATCTAAAAATCCACTTTTCTATGCGGGGGTAACCCTGGCAATTTCTCAGGAAATACCTCAGGGAAATCTCGTGCTATTCGCACATCCTTCACATCTACCTTCATCTCTTTTAGTTCGAAACATATCATATAGACTTCATCCCCTCTCATATGAGCCTTCAAGGTCTGGATTGAGGATAACAATATTCGTGGTGCGAAATTTATACCTTGGAAGACTACATCAGTATCCCCATGTCTCAAATAGATGCGCTTCTCCGCACAGTCGATTCTTGCTTGGTGCCAATCCAGCCACGTCATACCCAGGATGAGGTCGAATTCTGGTATTCTCAAAATTGTGGTAGGGGTATCAAAGGTATTTCCCCCAAAGGTTATCTCTAACTCACACTTCGCGGTTGTCGTCATCTAAGATCCGTCTGGGAGGCATACTCTTCGGGCAATACCAGTGAAATATTGCACTCTGGGTATATTCTTGATGAAGTCTTCGGACATGAAAGAATGTGAGGCGCCGGTGTCAAATAACGTATAAGTCGGGTTCCCGCCGACCATTACGGGTTCCTAAGTGTCATTTAATAATACTCAAGCTAGACATCTAGTATATCTTAAGCCACTAGAGGATATTAATGGAAGCAAAATGGCTAATTCAAATTGTACCTGCAATCATCTCTTGAGGATTCCGCTCTTGAGTCATATCCAAGGCATACATCTGATCTCGAGCGGGTCCGGGGTTTCTTCCTCGTGGTCCTCGTCCTCGACCACACACATACCCTCCCCCCCCCCCCCACGGGGCTGCTGGAGGGAGAGCAAAAGGCGCATCTCCAAACAGTTGCGGGCAGTAGCATCGAATGTGGCCCGGTTGGTTGCATTCAAAGCACACCTGTTCCTGCCTTCCGTCGTGTTGCTGAAATTGTGGAGGTGGAGGTAATGCTGGCAGTTGCAGAACCGGGCGCTCCTCTCTAAAGTTCTGGGAGAAACGCCTGCCACCCCTCCGATATCCTCTTCCTCTTTTATTGTCGAATCTCCTTCTGTTGCTGGGGCCGGCTTCCATCACGCCCTCCGCTGGCCTCTTACCACTTCCCAAGTGGTCCGCTTCCAATCTCTTCGCCATATCAATAATCTCCGCCAGACTAGAGTTTGCTATAAAAAAAAGGGCTTACCTTAGAGGATCTCGCAAGCCTTTGTAGAATCGTTTGGCGTACCCTCTATCATCCAGCTCATAGGAGTCAGCGAATCTAGCCAGGTGCTGAAACTCCCGTTGGTACTCCGTCACCGACATGGACCCTTGCTTTAGTTGCAAAAATCTCTCTTCCAGACCATCCTGAGCGGCCGAGGGGATGAAATTCTCTAAGAAGGCTTCGGAGAATTCGCTCCAACTAATGTCCGTGTACACTCTTCCATGAAAAGTGGATCCCATGAGGGACTTCCACCACCTTTAGGCATGCAGCTCTAAGAGTGTCACCACAAGGGTCACCGCCATGTTGTTTGGACATCTTATACCTTCCAACAACTCTTGTATAGTGTCGAGCCACTCTTCCGTACGCACCGCCGACTCTGTCCCAATATAAGCGGGAGGGGAGAGAGCTCGGAAAACGCTTAACCAACTAGATCCCGGACCCTATTGTTGTACAGGTGCCTGCTTAGATTGGGACCTAAAGGCGTCCAAAATATCTGTGAGCGTCTGCCCCAGCTCTGATTGTTGGAATTGTGTAGGTACGGAAGGGGCGGTGGTGCCCCTTACTGGCTCATCATGTACTGGGATCTATACATAAGGTACAAACCTAGGGTTAGGTTGGCTAATCTAAGGTTAAAGATGGACAACTTTGTGTGAATTACATATGGGAACACCACTGCTTCCGCTAAGTCAGTTTGTCCCCAAACTGACTAATCAAACGGGGGTGGCACCATTGTTAAGTGACTTTCGCCTTGGAGGATCGTAGCAAGCTGATACCATTTGTAAGACCCCCCTCCCGGAACACAAGACACGGCACGAGAGGGGTCTTATGCCCAGAGCAGCCGCCTTGCGGTAATAGTAGCACTCGGGCTAGCCTGTACCAGAAGACGCCTATTCTGCCGGCAATAACCAATATCAACACATAAATGCCAACCCAACCATAATAATATAAGAAAGTCAATCCACACAAAGCATATATCCATAAGCATAACAAAAGAGAAGCTAACAAGCTTCTACATAACCACACAGCGGAAGCGTGGTGGGCCCATAACCCACAGGTCGGAGGATCGAAACCTCCCTCTGATACCATTTGTAAAACCCCCCTCCCGGAACACAAGACACGGCACGAGAGGGGTCTTATGCCCAGAGCAGCCGCCTTGCGGTAACAGTAGCACTCGGGCTAGCCTGTACCACAAGACGCCTATTCTGCCGGCAATAACCAATATCAACACATAAATGCCAACCCAACCATAATAATATAAGAAAGTCAATCCACACTAAGCATATATCCATAAGCATAACAAAAGAGAAGCTAACAAGCTTTTACATAATCAGAGTACGTGAATATAATTGCCTCGAAGGGCTACAACAAAATCTCTCCCACTCACATCTGTAATTGACGGTAGCGACGGTACCATCCCCTCAGGCCCTGTCGTCCTGGCCTGGCTGTCCAGCTGCATAGCCTGCTTCTCCACCTGCGGGATTTCCTCCTAAAAAGGAAGACGTAGCAACCGTTAGTCATAAAGACTAAGTGGCTTCACATCTGCTCCCCCGGCGACTCCTCGGCATCGGGCGGAGAAAGGAACAGGTAAAATATATAAATAACAGTAGTACAACAGGTGAAGTGAGTATACATATCATAAGCAGCAACAGCAGTAGTGTATAATAAACAAGCTCTTATTTTACAAATCTACTATCTACAGCAGCAAGAGAGTATATAGCTATAACAGTAAGTAACTCAACTTATATGGATGCCCATACAAGCATATAAGTTGAGGGTCGTTCAGCAGTAAATAACTCATCGTATAGGAGTGCCCATACAAACTTATACGATGAGGGTCTTGTGTATGTAATGAAGTGCAATGCTATGTATGCAATGCAGTGACTCACCCATGATCAAGCACATGCAATCGCTATGTCGACACAGACTTAGTTCCCACTATTCAAGCAGGTAGCTAACATCTCAGGCATCATCCGTCGTGGCCGGACGGTGACAGTAGAGCGGGCATCTCCACTACTAGGCTGGTCTCCACACTACCTGGCCTAGGCCTCCGTACGCCTCAACACTAAGAACACAACAGCGGAGCCCACATACGTACTACAGCTTAGCGGGTTCTCTTGGGTAAATGAGAACCAAGATCCTAGCCCCAAACATGCCTATGTGTGACACGGAAGGAGCCTCGAAAGTGAGCACGAGGACCAAGCCCAACTGTTCACTTGGCATGGAAGGAGCCTCGGGATGTGAACACCGAGGACCAAGCCCAACCGTCCAAGGTCTAGCTATCAACTCCCATCGGTGTGACGATTGGCGAGCCCGTAGACCTGCCACACTATCCTTAACCCGGGATTACGACACCACGTGTCATCTCACACCACATGCAATTCCACAATATCGTGGCATGGAAGGAGCCTCGGGACATGCACACCGAGGACCAAGCCCAACCATCCATCACATACGGAAGGAGCCTCGGAAGTGTGCACGAGGACCAAGCCCAACCATCCATCACATACGGAAGGAGCCTCGGAAGTGTGCACGTGGACCAAGCCCAACCGTTCACTTGGCATGGAAGGAGCCTCGGGACATGAACACCGAGGACCAAGCCCAACCGCCCAACTTTACTCATCTCAACCTCATTCCAACTAGTGATGGTCAACACCTCACTTGTTTCTTCCACAATACTACCCGTAGGGAGAAGACACTCTAAGCATTGGATTATTAATTCCCTTCTATCCATTCATCATACATCTTGGCCATAGCTAAATCATTTATATATTCATTAATTTATAACTACCCATTTATATCAGGCTCTTCCTTCAATTAAACTTGTCCATAACTCGATATATGAATTCAGATTTATAACCTCAACTTATCATATCACAATTATGTCAAAAGATCTCACCCAAACCTCGAGTTGGATCGCAACATTAAATTCCACCAAATCACACTCCACATTGCACAGCCCAGAATTTAGGTGCAACCTTGAGCCGGTCAGCAACTTCGACCAAGGATTCCTGTGGCTACAGGAATCCAACGAGTGCGTGTAACCACTCATTGGAAAGATAATTTCAAGGGCTACGACTTTCGTGTTGAGTCGAAAACCCAAATATGGCCAGAACACCCCCTAAATTGGCCATGAAGATCGTTGCGTGCAGAAAACAGATTTCTGCATGCATCTTAAGGTGAGATGAACGGCATCCATTCATCTTCCTCCTTACACCGATCTCCCAAAAACTTCTCCAGAAATTCGTCCACCCTTATTCACCCTCACAAAGCCATATTTCTCCACGAATCCTTCTCTCATCTTCACTTTGAAGGATGAAGAGGTTGGAGGGGGCTAAAGCCTAGAAAACAAACCTAGGCATGGATTTCCTAGGAAATCTCCTCCTCACCATCAAGACTCTATGGAGTCGATATCTCTCCTAGAATATATCTACAGATCTAGCACTAAGGGAGAGGGGAGGAAGCTCACCTCGTTTCTAGCGGTGCCATCGTTCCCGGCCATGGATCTAGTCGTTCTTCTTTGCGGCATCTCTCGCTTGGTGCGGTTGTTCTTCACGGCAAAGGAAGGAGAGGGAGAGAGAAAAAGAAGGCCGCCTCCAAAAACTCCGCCTGCTTCCCTCGGCTCCATCGGTTTCGCGAGATCCACGATGATGGCAAGGGTCAATCGGCTCAAAAGCTAGGGTTCAGCTTTAACTCCCTTTTTTAAGCCGATGTATTAGGTTACATCTTCTGCCACGTGTCAACGCCTCATTGGACCGCCCATAATGGGTTATATTGAAGTGAACCGGTCCAAGGAACCATCCAGCGTGAATACCGAAATCCGGTTCGGTCCGCCTGTACAAGCCGGTGAATCTGCTTGGGCGAAGAAAACGCACAAGTCAAATTCGGCGGGAATCATATGTCATTCTCGACGATCGGCGAGAATCGTCAGGCATTCTCGATGAATTCGTCGGGTATCAACAATAATACCCGGCGATTTTACCTTAGCCTAACTTATCGGAAATCTGGCGTTGAGTGCGTTGAGTATTCTCAGCAATACTCGACGATCGGCGAGAATCACCAGGCATTCTCGACGATTTTCCCTTAGGCCATGCTTATCGGAAATCTGGCGTTGAGTGCGTTGAGTATTCTCAGCGATACTCGACGATCGGCGAGAATCACCAGGCATTCTCGACGATTTTACCTTAGGCCACGCTTATCGGAAATCTGGCGTTGAGTGCGTTGAGTATTCTCAGCGATACTCGACGATCGGCGAGAATCACCAGGCATTCTCAACGATTTTCTCTTAGGCCATTTCCTTTCGATCCGTTGGATATCACTCAACCCTACACTCCATCAAACGCACTTGAAACCTTTTTTACTAGTGCTCCCCGAGCCCGAGTCTAGTCTCTTGACTGAAAACTCGTGCGAGGGGTCTAGCGCGAATTGGAACGTTACATAATGCTTCTGGACTTAACCAATTTTCTGTGACACATTTGCTTTAGCTTTGACAGAACTAACATGGCGTTTAGTGATCAAGCTTCACTCAATACTTATGGACTTAACCTATTTTTTTCTCTTTCTTCTATGGCTTTGACAGAAACAGCATGACTCAATGCTTTTGGCTATATGGCGTTGAGTGAGTTGACTTCAGTCAATGCCTGTGGACTTAGCCACTTTTCTGCCTTGGCAACACTTAATGCTTTGACTGCCTGCCCTTTCTCAGCGCTATTAACTGTATGGTGTTGAGTGAACTTGCTTCACTCAACGTTTGTGGACTTAGTCATTTTTCTTCATTGTCACTGGCTTCTAGTTCAACTTGCATTAAGTCATCTTGCTTCACTCAACGCTTGTGGACTTAGTCATTTTTCTTCACTATCACTGGCTTCTGGTTTATCTGGCATTGAGTGAGCTTGTTGCACTCAATTCCTGTGACTTAGGCAATTTCCTGTCTTTCCAGTCAGCTTCTTTGAGTCCACCTATCAATGTCACTTGGATCACCTGTCCATTCAATATGACATAGACTAACTTGCATGCATGAACTTAAACATATATCAAATACAACTATGTATATACCATTGACTTGTTTGACTTCTTATAAATATGGGACATTGACATCAATAGACCCAACAATCTCCCCCTATTTGAAGAAGTCAAAACACTACTTGAAAATTCTTTATCAATGATATACAAACATATGCAGCCATAATATACAATAACATATTAACGCAAAAGAGGTAAGGGTTACCATATTTCCCATTTTTCTGCTAGTATGGTGATAATCACCTACTCCCCCTGTGTTGCTGCAAGGTTCACCTTTTCCCCTTGAATGAGAACACCACCTGTTCCCCCGGTTTTGCTACATTGACACCTAGTCATCTTCTCCCCCTTTTTGACTTCTTTAGACAAAGGGAGAAGCTGACCATCTGTGGTGTTCTAATTCCCCTTGAATGATAACACCACCTGCTCCCCCTATTTTGCTACATTGACACCTAGTCACCTTCTCCACATTTTTTGACTTCTTTAGACAAAGGGAGAAGCTGATCATCTGGGATTATCTTCTCCCTTTTTTGATTATAGATAATCAACTGGTGTTGAACTTGCTCCCCCTCAACAAGAGCATCTTCTACAAAGACTTTGGACATTACAGCCTTGATTCCATTTTCTTGTCTTCACAACCTGCAAGATGATGTAGTTCCTGTAACAAAACAACATGAAGAGCAACTGAAGCTACACCAAGTTCAACATACCCAACTCAAACTTGAATGATGTAGGCTATGTCTTAAAGATCCTGCACGGATGGCATGACTACGACCTTTACAACGTTCAACGCTCCCTAACCCGCACGCTAACGAAACGTAGCAACCACAATGAGTTTTATTTATCGTTCGCGCTAACATACAGATAGCCGATCCGCAAATGGAACGGAGAATGGCTATAGGCCAAAATCATTTCCGGCTAAATGGAATAATATCGATTCCGATCGAGCTTGGAGTTATACCAAATAGATCCACCAAAAAAAATCACGATTCGAAAAGTGGTAGGATCTATCCCAACAAAACAAGAGCGAGGATCGCCAATCCTCTCGATAAGTCTTTTCGGAAAACCAAACGAAAATCACAAATCTATTACTAGTAACACCACGAAAATTAACGAGTCGAGAAATCACGCAAAATTCGTCCACCACAAGAACTAATCAAAGAAGTAAATATCTTGTGTAGGAATTTCGTTACCCCTCTCGGAAACGTAGATCCGAGATGTTTGGATCCACAAAGAATGACTGCTATTCCTTTGAAATCCACGGGAAACGCGCCATGGATGAAGATCTTGCTTGTCTCCTTCACTTCTCGCCGTGGAAGATTTTCCCAAAACCTTTGTTCTTCCTTGCACAAGATCCTTCTCCTCCAAGTGGCCGAAACCTTCAATGGGTTGAGATTAATTTTGGTGGAGAAGAGAAAGTGAGGTGGGAGAACGACGGGTTGAGAGACGAAGAGAGAGAGAGTGAGGAAGGGGGGCGGCCGAGCAAGGAGGAAGAGGGTGCGGCCGAATCCTTAAGAGGGAATCCCTTGGAGGGCGGCGGCTAAGAGGAGGAGGAAGAGGGGATTAGGTTTAGGCAAAAGTTCTTTTTGATTTCAATAATAGTCTCTTATCAAATGAAAGTTTGGCCTTATATAAGGCTTACATCCATGCGGCTATTAGCAGCCCAAAATAAATAGTTTTCAGAAATGAAATGACAGAAATAAATAGTTTCAAATACCACATATAAAAGGATAAATGCAGACCAACTAGTAAGATAAATTTAAATCTTATTCTTGTTGCGTGGGCAAAGATTGTAGCCGTGCCCGCTACGGTGCCGCAAGTCTCTTGTTGGTGGAGTATCGTCGTCATCTTCTGCCACGTCAACACCGCCATGGACGTCGTATTCATCACACAGTTGGTCATCGTGATGGCTGTCGCCATCAATCCTCCCGCTCTCAAAAGGACTCATCACCGATGAGTGGGCTGGACGGTAACAGTGAAGGAGATCTGCATCGAGAAGAGCCAGTTCTGCCGACGAAATCCAAGAGTCGTCCGAAGCTGGACGACCACACCATCTGACCAAAAACCTGTGAATGTCGTCGTCGGGAGTAGAAAACATAGCATCCTGCAAAATCTTGTCAGGCAAGAAATCGGTCCGGGGGAACCTTGGAAAATCGTTAGGCGAAGAAGAAAAACAAGTTGCATCATCAATAGGCAACGTACCTCCCGAAGAATCCGAAAGGGAGAGTGGTCCAGAAAAATTCTCACCCCACCCCTTTAGACGGTATAGTGGAAATATGAAATGGAGAGACTGACAGTTTAGGTGGTGGAGCGACATAAAACATTAAATCCGAAATGTTAAAAATAGGGGAGATTCCCCAATCAGCGGGTAACTTTAATAAATATGCATTTTCACCTACCTTCTTTAAAACCCGAAAAGGACCGGCTCTCTTATTCGCTAATTTTTTATGGGGCCCGAAGGCATCCGTTAAGGGATAAGACGTACCATTACCAAATCACCAATATTCAAGGGGACTGCTCGCTTATGTATGTTAGCATTTGATTGATAAATAGCATATTGTTTAGCTAACGTCTTGCCAATGTGCTCATGGAGAGTGTGAACATGCGAGGCGAAGTCCTGTGCAAATTGACTGGATTTAAATGATGGTGGTAACTGAATCAAGTCAAGAAGCACGGGCGCCTTATATCCATGCACTATCTCATTTGGCGATAAACCAGTGGACCTATTCTTAGAATTATTGTAGGCTAATTGAGCGTGAGGAAGAATAAGGTCCCATGTACCCTTATGATCACCCACTAAGCAACGAAGTAACCCACCCAAACTCCGGTTAACAACTTCCGTTTGCCCATCCGTTTGGGGATGATAGGCCGACGAAAACATAAGTCTAGTGCCCAACAGCTTCCAAAGTGTTTTCCAAAAATAGCTAGTAAACTTAACATCCCTATCGGTCACGATTGTTTTGGGGACACCCTGATGTGCCACGACCTCCTTAAAATACAACTTAGCGACATGTGATGCATCGTTGGTGCTATGACAAGCGATAAAATAGGCCATTTTTTAGAATCGATCCACTACGACCAAGATGGAATCGTGACGCCTAAATGTCAGTGGAAGGCCCAATATGAAGTCCATGCTAACATCCACCCATGGGGCAGATGAAATCGGAAGGGGTGTGTAAAGACCCGCATTGGTCTTGTTACCCTTTGCTAATTGACATACACGGCAGCTCCCTACGATTTTATTGACCATTGGTTTGAGGCCCGGCCAAAAGAATTTATCCTCTACAAGTGTGATCGTTTTATCACAACCGAAGTGTCTACCTAACCCTCCACTATGTAATTCCCATATGATAAAATGGCGTAACGAAGAGCGGGGAATACATAGTTGTGTATGCTTAAATAGGTACCCGTCACGGATGTAGTACGTCGAGATAGTGGAAGGGGAATTGTCCTGAGCAGCGAAGTATATATCCTTAAAATCCGGGCACTGAACATACTCATCTTTAATTCTTTCAAATCCTATGACCGATAACTCCATGGTAGATAGTAATTGGGTGACTCGACTAAGGGCGTCTGCCACACGATTTAACGTACCCTTGAGGTGCTTGATAATGAATGTATACTCCTGAAGGTATGAGACCCATTTGGCGTGCCGAGGGCTGATTTTACTTTGGGAGTTTACAAATTTTAAAGCCTCATGATCGGATAAGATTACAAATTCTTTTGAGATAAGATAGTGTCGCCAATGTTGGAGACAACGTATCACGTCATAGAACTCACGATCATAATTGGAATAATTTAACTTTGGACCGGCAAGTTTTTCGCTAAAATATCCCATCGGATGTCCCTCTTGACTTAAAACTCCCCTGATCCCTATTCCCGACGCGTCGCATGATAATTCAAACACTTTACTTATATCCGGCAATCGTAGTAGTGGGGCTTCGGACATCCGGTCCTTAATCATTTGAAACGCGCAAGTGGCCACTTTAGTCCAAGAAAATTCTCCCTTCTTCATACATTCGGTGATCGGTGCCATGATACAACTAAAGTTTTGAATGAACCTCCGATTAAATGTGGCCAAGCCGTGAAAACTTCTAACTTCCCGAATATTTGTTGGTTCAGGCCAATCTTTAATAACTTGGACCTTTCTCGGGTCAACATGAATGCCTTCGTAACTCACTATGTAGCCAAGAAACTCTACGGACGTCACACCAAAGGCACACTTTTTAAGATTAATATATAGATTTTCTTGGCGCAATGTTGTTAGGATTGTCCTTAGATGTGTTTCATGATCCTTTTGTGAACGGCTGAATACTAAGATATCATCGAAGTATACTACTACGAACTTACCCATGTATGGCTTAAAAACTTGGGTCATCAATTGTGAGAAAGTACTCGGTCTGTTGGCGAGCCCTTCTCCAAGCACCAACCACTCATAGAGCCCATCCTTAGATTTAAAGGCCGTTTTCCATTCGTCTCCTTCCCGTATCCTTATTTGATGATAACCACTTTTGAGATCTAATTTTTAAAATATGGTGGCTCCCGATAACATTTCTAATAAGTCATCCAAACGGGGAATGGGGAACCTATATTTGACCGTAATTTTATTTATGGCCCGGTAGTCTACACACAATCGCCAAGACTTATCTTTCTTTGGGACCAAGAGGGCCGGTACGGCGCATGGGCTCTTACTATGGCGGATAAAACCCTTTGCTAGCAAATCCGAAATTAAAGTTTGTAGCTCCTCATGTGCGGAGGGGTTGAGCCGATAATGTGGATGGTTAGGCAAGGAGGAGCCCGGGACGAAATCAATCTCATGTTGAATATCTCTCATGGGTGGAAACTTAGATAGCAAGTCCTCTGGATAGACGTCTTTATACTCTTCCAATAGAGTGGGCAGAGATGACGGTAGATTCTCTAAAGAGGGCGAGTCTTCCTTAGCTTGTAGGCATACTAAAGCATACATGACGCCGTCCAAGAAGGTCTCGCGTTCCAACTCCTTCTTACTTATCAAACTTATAGTTTTCCTTTCCGCAGGCACAATTGTGTCTTTGGAGGCAACTGAAGGATCCTTGGGCGGTGTGGGTTTCAGGACAATGGTCTTACCATTATACTTGAACTCGTAAGTGTTGGCTCGTCCAAAATGGGTCATGTCATAATCATAGAGCCACGGGCGCCCTAGGAGTACATGACATACATCCATGGGGATGACGTCGCACCACATTTTATCGACATAGCTCTTCACTGTAAGTGGCACTAAACAACGCTTAGAAACCGCGATAGACATTTTGTTCACCCACGCTATTTTATATGGGTGGGGGTGCGGTTCAGTGGCTAAATGCATACGCACAATGGCGTTCTCCGAAATGACGTTCATGCAACTTCCACTATCTATTATTAATTTGCACCACTTTTCACCACATTTAAAATTCAACGAAAATATGTTTGTCCAATTATGCTCATCTGGTGCATGCGGTGTGGCCAAAATACACCTCATAACCATCATATAAGAATCGTCATCAATATCACTCGGCTCGGCATCAGATTTGCCGTCAGCTTCATAGACGATCTCGGCAGGCTCGGACGTGGAATCTAATAGTGCTAGTGGTTTACTCTTAGTGGGGCACTCACTAGAGTTGTGCCCTTGAATTCCGCAAGCATAACATATGGTGTTAGTCTTATTAATCCGTTCTATTGGAACTCTCTCGCAGGTGGGATTTCTGTTGTTCCTAGCGGTAATGACGATGGAATTCGAATCAGTCGATCGAAACTTTCCTTTGTCCCGCATGGAGGACGAAGGTGGGGGTCCTAAGATGGACTTTCCTTTCTGGAATGCTCGTCCCTTGGACTTGTTGGCATTGTGCTTTTCTATATCCAACGCTGCATTGAATGTTGTGTTAAGGTCCGTGTGACCATAACGCAGAAGCTTGCCTTGGATGTCCGTATTGAGTCCCTTACGAAACGAGATAGTGTGACCTCGGGCATTTCTCGAATGTCACAACGCACCATCATATCCTTGAGTTATCCCATGTACTCTGCTACCGATTGGCCCCTTGACGAAGGGTGGCTAGCTCGTCGAACATTTGGGTTCGGTGATACGCAGGGACATATTGGTCATGCAGGAGTGCTTTCATGGCAGCCCACCCAATTGGGGGTGCTCCATTCACGGTGCATAGACGCCTCTCTTCGTTCAACCAGAACGTTTTGGCTCTACCCAGAAGTTTCATTCATGCTACCTGTACCTTCTCAACGTCCGTCAGGTTGTGCCACTCAAAATAGCACTCGATATCCATGATCCAGTTTAGAAATACTTGGGGTTCACCCATGCCATCGTAGGATGGTGATTCCATTTTTACGGCCCTAGTTAAGTCGAACTCATAAGGGGCTCAAGGTGCGTACTCATAGTCCTGATCACGAGGTTGGTTTTGTCGCTCTTCTCGTTGGTTGGCGGGCTGGGGTGGTGGCCCCGGTCGATTTATCCCAAAGCCGGGATTTTGAGGCGCCCCCTGATTTACAGCCAACCCTTGTATTAATTGAGTGAGTGCATCGAACCTGGTGTTAAACTCTTCCCTAAGCGCCGCAATTGTTGCAGGAGCGTTCTCATCATCATGGTTGTCGGCCATGTGTGAGGTGGATGGAGGATACTCCGTGCCAAGCCTCGTGCGCATGAACAACACTAATACGAGGTATCTCTTAAAAAGACTGTCTGGACAAGAATTTTATAAAATAGGATTTTTATACGCTTAACGACTTGGTAAACAAAAATAATTTTTTAGACTTTTGTGCTTAGAAAAATAAGGATAAAATTCAGAATTTTTTTTTTGAAATTTTTTTGCAGAATTTTCTTTTTTGATTTTTTTGTTATATGCAGACCAAATTGTGAAAATTTCAGATTTTTTGTGTCTAACGAAACGTGCACGACCAAGTGTTGGTCGACGTCCTATGATAGGAAAGCGTAAGGACGGTGTCGATTGAGAAATCAACACAAACCTCTCTCTGATACCAAATTTGATGTAGGTTATGTCTTAAAGATCCTGCACAGATGGCGTGACTACGACCTTTACAACGTTCAACGCTCCCTAACCCGCACGCTAACGAAAAGCAACAACCACAATGAGTTTTATTTATCGTTTGGGCTAACATACAGATAACCGATCTGCAAATGGAACGGAGAATGGCTATAGGCCAAAATCCTTTCCGGCTAAATGGAATAATATCGATTCCGATCGAGCTTGGAGTTATACCAAATAGATCCACCAAAAAAATCACGATTCGAAAAGTGGTAGGAACTATCCCAACAAAACAAGAGCGAGGATCGCCAATCCTCTCGATAAGTCTTTTCGGAAAACCAAACGAAAATCACAAATCTATTACTAGTAACACCGCGAAAATTAACGAGTCGAGAAATCACGCAAAATTCGTCCACCACAAGAACTAATCAAAGAAGGAAATATCTTGTGTAGGAATTTCGTTACCCCTCTCGGAAATGTAGATCCGAGATGTTTGGATCCACAAAGAACGACCGCTCTTCCTTTGAAATCCACGGGAAACGCGCCACGGATGAAGATCTTGCTTGTCTCCTTCACTTCTCGCCGTGGAAGATTTTCCCAAAACCTTTGTTCTTCCTTGCACAAGATACTTCTCCTCCAAGTGGCCGAAACCTTCAATGGGTTGAGATTAATTTCGGTGGAGAAGATAAAGTAAGGTGGGAGAACGACGGGTTGAGAGAGGAAGAGAGAGAGAGTGAGGAAGGGGGGCGGCCGAGCAAGGAGGAAGAGGGGGCGGCCGAATCCTTAAGAGGGAATCCCTTGGGGGGCTTTCCTAAGTCTATAAACAAAATTAGGATTATTAAGAATAACAAAACCTGGAGGTTGTTCAACATAAACTTCTTCCTTCAAGTCTCCATTCAAGAAAACTGACTTTACATCCATCTGGTAGACTCTGAATCCTTGGTATGCATCATATGTAAGGAACAGTCTGAGGGCTTCTAGTCTTGCTATAGGGGCAAAGGTTTGATCAAAGTCAATACCTTCTTACTGTCTATACCCCTGATCTACCAGTCTAGCTTTATTCTTGGTTATAATGTAATTTTCATCAAGTTTATTTCTATAGATCCACGTGGTTCCAATGATATTATGTCCTTGTGGTCTGGGAATCAGCTTCCAGACCTTACACCTCTTAAACTGGATCAGTTCTTCTTATATAGCTACAATCCAAAACTGATCTATGTTTTCCTCTTCAAACTTTTTGGGCTCTGCTTTTGATAAGAAATTGGAGTACATTACTGTGTTGAAATATCTACTCCTTTTCACTACTCCTTGACTTGCATTACCAATGATCTGGTGGACTGGACTGGAGGAAGTCTTCCTTCAGCATTCTGTGCTCCAAAGTCTCCATCATGTTGAACATCATCGACTTCTTATGTGCCTTGTGATTCCTTTGGAATCGACACACTTTCATCTTTGTCTTGGACTATAGGTTCAACTTCTTTAACAGTTAGTTTGTCCATGATCACTTTTGTGCCTACAGGACTAGAAAAGGAGCTTGACAGCTCATTATTAATCATGTTTGATTCATCAAACACTACATTAACGGACTCATCTACAACTTGACTTGTCAAGTTATAGATAATATAGGTCTTACTATGATTGATATACCCAACAAAGATCCCTTCATTGGACTTTGCAACAAACTTAGTTATATAAGATTTCCCATTATTAAGCACATGGCATTTGCTCCCAAAAATTCTGAGATATACAAGGTTTGGTTTTCTGCCCTTTAATATCCCGTAAGGAGTCTTTTTATGGCTCTAGGTTATAAAAGCCCTATTGAGAACATGACAAGCAATGTTTATTGCCTCAGCCCAAAAATATTTTGAGAGAGATGTGTCATTCAGTAAAATCATTCCAGCTTCTATGAGAGTCCTATTCTTCCTCTCAGCAATCCCATTTTGCTAGGTTGTTCTTGGAGATGAAAACTCTTGTTGAATCCCAAGTTCTTCACAAAACTTTGTCATGCATTCAGATTGAAACTCAGTTCCATGATCACTTCTGATTCTTACCACAGAATTGTTCAATTCATTCTATATTTGTTTGACAAATGTCTTGAAGATATCAGGAGTTTCAGACTTTTTCCTTAAAAAGAAAACCCAAGTAAATTTGGAATAGTCATCAACAATCACAAAAGTGTAGACTTTCCTACCTAGACTATGAACTAGCATAGGACCAAACAAGTTCATATGCAGGAGGTATAAACACTTCACAGAGTCTTTGGTTTCAATGCTTTTGAAAGAAGCTTTGGCTTGCTTGCCTTTTTGGCATGCAGAGCAAATGCTCTCCTTAGTGCATTTATGTTAGAACCATTTTTAACTAGCTCTTTACTGAAGAACTTTCCTATAGTCTTATAGTTCAAATGGGCTAGCCTCTTGTGTCATTTGACACAGTGTGAGGCTTTCATATTTGCAACTAGGAAATTGAGAGAGTCTGAATTTACACAAAGAAAATCTAAGCAGTATACATTCCCACTCCTAGTGCCTATCAAGATGACCTCCTGGTCACTTGAATTCTTTATATGGCACTCATCCTTATGGAATGAAATGTCATAGCCAAGATCACAAAGTTGGCTTATTCTTATAAGGTTGTGTTGCAACCCTTCCATATGGGCTATTTTTGCGAAAGTGACTAAGACATTTGAGATCTTACCATAACCTCTGGTAATCCCTTTTTCGGATCCACCAAAGATCACCTTTGGTCCATCCTTCACTAGAATTAACTCCCACAAATTACTCTTTATTCCAATCATGTGCTTGGAATAACCATTGTCCAAGTACCGTATAGGGGAATTGGAAACTTGGACTAACCAACAAAACATATTTACTTTACCTTAGGACCATAATATTTACTAGGTCCTAGGTGCATGTTAGTCTCAAAATTAACATGTCTACCATCAGTTTTTTTTGACTGGTAGACTGACTTTAGCTCTAGACATACTAGGGTTATGCTAGCAGTCATTGGAATAATAGCCTATCTTGCCACAGTACCAGCACTCATGAAGGTTATACCTTCTTTTCTGAGCTGGTCTAATGAGTGTGTTAACAACAACCTTTTTAGAAGGAACAACAATAGTCTTCTTCAGATTTCTTTCAACAATTATCTGGCTGAAGGAAAGTCTTTCAACAGCATTATTTAGCTTTGTCTGAGTACCATCAGCAGCAATTTTCTTTGCAGAAAACATGCTCCTGATTGCATCAGAACCACCCAAAGCAGGCTTGCTATAAGACTAGCCTTTAGTCTGAGTCTTTGTTGATTGAGTCTGAAGTTTAGCCACTGCCCTATTCTTAAGAGTTTGTGCTAGAACACCAAAAACAAATGGTCCAGGCTGGTCCATTTATATTTCTTCATGAGCAGCCTTGAAGGCACTCATCCCCATTCCTCTTCTCCTTATATTGGAAAATACATTAGTATCCTTCCAGGAAGAATTCCCATCCTTCCAGTTACCATACATGAAGTCCTAGTCATACCTATTAGTAGGGAGTATTACCCTTTTAAAAGGAATGGGTGGCTTAGCTGGAGCTTTTCCCTTTCCTTTAAAAGAGGCAGCTTTGGTGTTTCCCTTGAATCCAACTCCTCTCTTGTTTCTCTGAGAGGTGAAGGAGTCAATAGTGGGAACCACTGAATTGGTCTTAGAAAAACTTGCCATAATTCTTTTCTCCCTTTGGAGCTTTTCTTCTAGATCATTAATAAGGATATTCTTATGCTTTATGGTACCTATATGTATAAGAGTAATAGTCTTCAACTAACTATCTTCCCTAATTTTCTGTTCCAGCATGATAATTATCTCAGAGTGTTGGGAAGCAACAAGCTGTAGAGATACAATCTCTTGAGCCTGCTTTTTAAACAGTTGCTTATTCCTCTTGAATGCTTCCAGAAGTTCGCCATATTTATCAATAACTTGACTAATGTCATCCTCAGATTCAGAATCATATTCATCCTTAGATAAAGATGCTTCTAAACTTGGACCAGTCTTATAGCTTGACTTAGATGAAGAGCTGAATGGAGAATGTACCTTAGATGGACCAAAGTTATCCTGGCAGGATTCTTCATCAAATCTTGCCATCAGCCCAATGTAGGCTTCCTCATCTTCATCTAACTCAAAAGAGGATGAATCAGTCCAGCTTTTCTCCTTCTTAGCAATGAAGATTATATCCTTCTTACCCTTCTTATGATGATGATTTTTCTCATCAGCCTCCTTCTTCACAGGACATTCAGCAACAACATGCCCTGGCTTGCTGCAGCAAACATAGATAATCTTATTTGAAATTTGTTTACTGTGTTTTGAGTCATACCTGCCTTCCTTGGAAGCTTCCTTCTTGGTTCTGTAGTAGTCCTCCTTATGTTGAAAGGAAGAAGAAGGTCTGATCCTCCACCCCTTCTTCTTCATCAGCTTCAAAAACTACCTTGAAATGGCAACAAATTCCTCATCAGACATATTGCATTCTGATGTACCTTATTCTGAACTATATGACTCAGCTGGACTTCTTGGGGGAGAAGGATTCTTCTCTTTGCTCCTCTTGAATCTATCAACCTTGAAGGCCACAGTGTTTTCTCTGGCCTAAGATTTGCTTGATTTTCTCTTCCTCCTTCCTTGTAGTCAGCTGCATTTCATAAGATAGCAGCTTCCCAAACAAAGTAGATGGTGGAGTATCTGCCAGCTTTACCACTTCTCTAATGGCACATATTTTAGTGTCCCAGTCTCTAGTAAGAGACCTAAGAAACTTATAATTTAGCTCATAGTTACAAAAGACCCGACCATATGTCCTTAGTTCATTTATAGTTCTGAAAAGCATTTCATAGCAGCTAGTTATGGTCTCCTCCTTGATCTGCCTGAAAGCCTTATACTCTTGATTGAGCATAGACTTCCTATCATCTCTAACTTCCTCAGTACCTTCCATGTATATTACCAAAGTGTCCCACATTTCCTTTGAGGTCTTGCAATGTACCTAGTTTTGAAAATTAGAGTCATCTATGGCACAAACTATAATGTTTTGTGCCCTTTTATCCACTACAGCCAAGGTGATTTCATCTTTAGTCATTTCTACATAACTCTTAGGAGTCTTGATATTTGCATCAAAAACTGATACCTTCAGGGTAATGAATGGTCCTTCTATTATTGTAACATAAATCCTAGGGTCTGATGCTTCCATAAACAATCTGACCCTTTCTTTACAGATTCCAAAATTTTCTTTCCTGTATAGAGGAAGCTTCATAGAACCTAGTTCCTTATGATTCTCTCCTGAACCCATTCTTATATTTTCTCTACTACCCTTTGAGATCTACTCAGACTATTAAGTATTTCTTGAGTAACCACCCTCTGATACCACTTGAAAGTCTTTGAATAAAAGGCTAGCTAATCACTTAGAGGGAGGGTGAATAGGTTTCTTGAGCATTTTAGTTACTTTTAACCTTTATCAGATTATGCTATGTGTTATGATATGATTGTTGATGCTTTCAAGAATATCACCCAGACAACACAGTAGCTTTATAGTGGTTCCCCAGTATATCATCCACTGTCCCTCCCGCCTTTCTATTAGAATGGTAGACAAGGCACTTCTCCAATAACTTGGCTCCTCAAAGATTACAACACGATCCCACAGGATCACTCAGTCTCCACTGAGACTTATAACACCGGCTCACAACCCACCCACTCAGTAATCACCTAATCACCTACCACAGGCACAAATGCCCAACAACACAGGCTGAGAAAAATAGCCCTACCACTCACAAATCCAAGACTGGATCCTACCATTCAGATCTATACCAGATCCTACACCCAGCCTTTATAACTTAGGCTTACAATATAGATCTCACCAGATCTAACTCTCAGCCTTTATAAACTAGGCTTACAACACAGATCTTGAACAGATCCTACAGAATTTGAATTGAAATATTGATTTGACTTAACAGAAAATAATCTAAGGCAATTACTACCTGAGTTGAGTGAATCTCAGCCCTATCTTCTTCACATCAACAAGGTTGATGTTCTTCAAAAATCTGCTGCTTGTGCTGGAAGTAATCTCAGGATCTTGCTGATGAAAGGGGGAAGTCAAGAATGATGGTCTTCAATCATCTAACCTGAATCTGAAGAAATTAGATTGCTCTGCCTCTCCTTCTATCCTTAGAAAATCCAGAACAGTAAACTTCTTCAATGATCCAGAGGTTGATCTTCAGATTTGGCTCAGATTGGATCTTGAAGCAACTTCAACTAGAGCTTGCCTTGACTGATTCTTCTTCCTCAGAGAAATCCTCTGATCCTGCTATTATAGATGTAGATTGCAGCAGCTATCTCAGAGACCCTTTAGATTTATTGAATTGATGCTCTTGTCTCTACAACAATGGTAGGGGAAGAAGACGAAGTCCCGCTACACTTTTTTGAAATGAATTTATCACTCAGAAAGTTATTTCGATCCAGATCTCATCTTCTATTTATAATCTCGTCATCCAGCGAGATGATTGACACGTCTCATTGCTTTAACGGATGATTATATCATTATTTTTATAAAATGAGACTTACAACAACATTAGTGATTAGTTGCAGCTCTTCCATGATCATTTTAAGTTTTATTGACTTTGCTGACGTCATCAATTATGGACTTAGCCAATTTCACAAAATCACTCCAGGCGTTGAGTGCGTTGAGTGAACTGGCTTTACTCAACGATTTTATACTTAGAAAAGTTCCTGCTCTGCTAAGTGTTGAGTGAGTAAGCTCCACTCAATGCTTTTTTAACTTAGTCAATATTCTACATCCTTCTACAACTCTAGGCGTTGAGAGCGTTAAGTGTATAAGCTTCACTCAACGCTTTTTGCCTTAGTTTGATCTTTATCCCTTCCCGCAACCTTGGCATTGAGAGCATTGAGTGAACTGGCTTCACTCAATGATTCTGGACTTAGAATAATTCTGCTATGCCTGATGGCATTGAGTGTGTTGACTTCACTCAATGCTCTGTCCTTCTGCCTCAACATTTTATTAGTCATTGAGTGAACTGGCTTCACTCAACAATTCTAAACTTAGTCAAATTCTGGTTTCTCCTTTGGCATTGACAGTAGCAACATGACTCAACGCTATTTGTCATCTGGCATTGTGTGAACTGGCTTCACTCAATGCTTTTGTACTTAGACAGATTTCCCTGTCTTTCTTCCACAGCTTTGACCGAATCAGCATGGCATTAAGTGATCAAGCTTCACTCAATGCTTCTACACTTAACTGATTTTCTGTGACAGATTTTCTTTAGCTTTGACAGAACTAACATGGCATTGAGTGATCAAACTTCACTCAACAATTCTGGACTTAACCAATTTTCTATCTCTTTCTTCTATGGCTTTGACAGAAACAATATGACTCAATGCTTTTGGATATATGGCGTTGAGTGAGTTGACTTCACTCAACGGCTGTGGACTTAGCCACTTTTTTCCTTGGCAAAACTTAAAGCTTTGAGTGCCTTCCCTTTCTCAACGTTGTTAGCTGTATGGTGTTGAGTGAACTGGCTTCACTCAATGCATGTGGACTTAGTCATTTTTCTACGTTATCACTGGCTTCTGGTACAACTAGCATTTAGTGAGCTTGCTTCACTCAAGCCTGTGGACTTAGTCATTTTTCTTCACTCTCACTGGTTTCTGGTTCATCTGGAGTTGAGTGAGCTTGCTTCACTCAATGCCTGTGGACTTAGGAAATTTCCTGCCTTTCCAATCAGCTTCTTTGAGTCCACTTATCAATGTCACTTAGACCACCTGTCTAATCAATATGACATAAACTAACCTGCATGCATGAACTTAAACATAATCAAATACAACTATGTGCATATCATTGACTTGTTTGACTTCTTACCAATCTAGAACATTGGGATCAATGGACTCAACACTTGCTTTAACATTAAAAGACGTACAGTAGGTCTGCGATGCCATTTGTCACGTACAGTAGCTTTCCCGCAATTAATTTGAATTCTGTTGACTTTTGCTGACATTAGCATCTGTGGACTTAGCCAAATTCTCAATTTCATTCCATACGTTGAATGAACAACCTTTACTCAACGTAAAAACCGTAAGCCAAATAAACTGTACTACCAAGCGTTGAGTGAATAGCCTTCACTCAACGCTTTTGTCCTTGGAGAATCTTTCTACTGATTTGGAGTTGAGTGCGTGAGTGAGCCTTCATCACTCAACGCCAACTTGACTTAGCGAAATTCTTCCCTGCTTGGCGTTCAATGCGTTTAGTGAATCTTCATCACTCAATGCTTTTGGACTTGGCCAATTTCTTCTACGCTGTCAGGCGTTGAGTGCATTGAGTGAGCTTTCATCACTCAATGCCCCTGGACTTAGCTGCTTCTCTGAATGCCTGCCATCTTGCTGAGGCATTGAGTTAAGTGCCTTCACTCAACGTTTCTGTACTTAGCCAATCTTCTTGATGATTTTTCGTTGAGTGAGCTGACCTCACTCAACGCATCTTGATTTAGACAGATTTTTCTGTCTATCTCTTCATAACCTTTGACTAATCATTTCTCTGTTGATGACTTCTTCTTTGGGCATTGAGTGAGCTGTCCTCACTCAACACTTCTGGACTTAGATGATTTTCAGTGTTTCTAGCACCCTTCCTTGGCATCTGGTATTGAGTGAACTAGCTTCACTCAACGCCTGTGGACTTAGTCAGATTTTTATCTCTCCACCTTTCTACCTTGTGATCACCTATCACAATCACTTAGACAACCTGTCTAAAATTCTTCCAAGGAACATCCCACACAAATAGAGCTTGTGACAACTGTTCGATTGCACACATGTGTATACCATTTTCAAGTAGGCCTTCTTCAAATCTAGAACATTGAGATCAATGAACCCAATAGTAGCCTTTGATGAGTCAACAATGATTAACAGAGAGCTGTATAGATCCTCTAGATCTGCAGGTATAGAGTTGAAGATTGAAAATCTGACCATCAAGAACCCTCCTCCTACTACCCAAAAGGATGAGAATGTTGTGTACATTCCTGAAGAAGGACAAAGCACTCATGATATGTCTTAGGACCAACATGATCCAACCACTGAAGTTCATGATGATGAAGTTAGAATGCCTCCAGCTATCAGACATTTGAAATCATCCCAAAAACCCGATCATTGGAGATTCTAGCCAAGGGGTTATAACTAAGAGAAGAATCCTCAACATTACCATGTGCTCCAGCTTTCTGTCTCAGGTTGAACTAAAAATATTTGAAGATGCCAACATAGACCCATTTTGGATTGTGTCAATGCAAGAAGAACTAAACCAGTTCAAGAGGTGCAATGTCTGGAAGCTGTTTACCAGACCATAAGGACATAACATCATTTGAACCAAGTGGATATATAAGAACAAATTTGATGAAAATGGTGTTATAATCAAGAACAAAGTCAGACTGGTTATCAAGGGATACAAACAAGAAAAAGATATTGACTTTGATCAGACCTTTGCACCAGTGGCGAGATTAGAATCTATAAGACTAGAAGCTATAAGATTGTTCCTTGCATATGATGCACATAAAGGATTCAAGGTCTACCAAATGGATTTCAAGTCAGCTTTCCTAAATGGTGACCTGAAAGAAAAGGTCTATGTTGAGCAACCCTTAGGTTTTGTTAATCCTAACTCTCCTGATTTTATATTTAAGCTTAGAAAAGTTTTGTATGGTGAAGTATCTAGTTGCCTACCTAAATCACCTAGAGAGGGGTGAATAGGTGAGTTTTATGTCTTTTGCGGAATAAAAACTTGAGAGTAATCAACACAAAAAATAACCAAGCATAACCCAGATGACACAAGGAATTTATAGTGGTTCCCCAATCTTGGGTACGTCCACGTTCCACCTCGCCTATCTAGAACCACGGCTAGCCTCAGCTACTTCACTGAATCTCTGATTGCAACAATCCTACAACTTGGAGCAACGCTCCTACAACTCGGAGATAACACACTCCTACAAACTTGGAGAACAAAGATCCTACAAACTCAGAGACAAAGCTCCTACAAGAGTTAAAATAATTGTTACAATAACAATAAAAACTTTTTACTCTCAGATCTGAAATCTTCAAGGTTCTTCCTTCTTTAAAATTGAAAATCTCTGTGAAGAAGTTGAGGAAGAAATCCCGAGAAAAATTTGATTTGAAATTCTTAGGACCCGAAACGATCAAGTAGATGTTTTAAGAACTTGAATCTATGATCTGTCGAATCTTTTCTTCTTAGAATCACTGGATTGAGAGAGGAGCGACAATGAGGAACGATGATGACGGCGCGGCTTCTCCGAATCTGGAAAAATCATATGTGATTCTGAATAATATTGTTATATTAGGGTTAGCGATTCTTCTGAAAGGACTTCTTATAGAACCTCGTCTAACGGTCTGAAATCATTAAGGAAAGATCCACATGGACCAATCATGAGGAACTTAGATTATATAGAAATCCCGTCAGACAGTTTAAAAAAAAGTTTTCTGCAACCCTATTTCTCGAGAAGACATATGATTTCTTGAGAAGGATTTGTTTTCTCGAGAAATGACATAGCCTTCTCGAGAAATGACATAGCCTTCTCGAGAAAATACTTAGCGCAAAATCTTTGAACTGAATAACTTATTTCTCGAGAAGGAACTTGATGTCTCGATAAAAGTACTTAGCTTCTCGAGAAACAATTTTGACTTCTCGAGAACTGCTTTTCTTTCTTGAGAATTATACTTGGCTTCTCGAGAATTCTTCAGGGCTTTCTCGAGAAAAAGACTTGAAGATAGTTTCTGAGAATTTTCCGAGAAGTCTTACGGTTTCTCGAGAACAGCTTTGCTTTCTCGAGAACTATACTTAGACTTCTTGAGAAATACACTTCATCTTCTCGAAAAAAGTACTTAGCCAGGGTCTCATACCATGCCATAGGGGCTTGCTTTAACCTATATTGAGCTTTTTTAAGTCTATAAACATAATCAGGAGAGTTAGAATTAACAAAACCTGATGGCTGCTCAACATAAACTTCTTCCCTTAAGTCACCATTCAGGAAGGTTGACTTCACATCCATCAGGTAGACTTTGAATCCCTTATGTGCAACATATGCAAGCAATAGTCTAATGGCTTCCAATCTAGCTACTAGGGCAAAGGTTTGATCAAAATCAATACCCTCTTCTTTTCTATATCCTTTAGCCACCAGCCTAGCTTTGTTCTTGATTATAATGCTATTTTCATCAAGCTTGTTTCTGTAGATCCACTTGGTTCCAATGACATTATGTCTTTGTGGTCTTGGTACTAGCTCTAGATCTTACACCTCTTGAACTGGTTCAATTCCTCTTGCATTACCACAATCTAGAATTGGTCTATATTGGCCTCTTCAAATCTTTTAGAATCAACTTGTGACAGGAAGCTTGAATATAAGGCTGTGTTTAGACTTCTGCTACTTGTTATAACTCCTTGGTTAGCATCACCAATTATTTGGTGTCTGGGCCTTAGATGCCTGACAGTTGGAGGCAATTCTTCCTTCAGCATCTGGAGCTTCAGTGGCTGCATCTTGCTGATCTTCATCCACATCATGTGTGCCTTGTACTTCTTTTGTAGTATACACTCCATCATCTTCATCATAGACTATTGGAGCAGCTTTCTTGATGGTTTGCTTGTCCATCATCAGTGTTGGAAATATTGCCCTTCAATGTTCCCTGGATTTGAAAAGGCATCACCATCAATACTAAGAGCATAATTGTGTTTGATGTATTTTCAAGTTTTATGTGTGCAGGATGTTCTTTGTCATAATGATTAGACAGGTTGTTTAAGTGATAGTGACAGGTGGATACAAGGAAGAATACTATGAAGACATAAATTTGTCTAAGTCCATAGGCATTGAGTAAAGGAAGATCACTCAACACTAGACGTGAAGAAGCGCTGAGTAAAGCTCAGACAGTCAAAGCTTCAGCTTTGGCAAAGAATAAATCTAGCTAAGTCCAGAAGCATCGAGTGAGGACAGCTCACTTGAAGCTTGAAGAAAGAAGCGTCGAGTAAAGCTCTATGCTGTCAAAGCCAAAGAAACTGAGAAGAAATATGGCTAAGTCTAGAAGCGTTGAGTGAAGCCAGTTCACTCAATGCCAAGTTTAGAAAGCGTCGATAGAACAAGCTTCAGTCAAAGCCTCAGAAGATTTATACATAAAATCTATTTAAGTCCAAATGCATTGAGTGAGGATAATTCACTCATTGCCAACTCAACAGAAAAATAAACTAAGTACAGAAGCATTGAGTGAAGGCAGTTCACTCAATGACTAAATAAGAAAGCGTCGACAGAACATAGTGATGTCAAAGCTTAAGAAGAAGTGGACAAAAAATCTGTCTAAGTCCAGAAGTGTTGAGTGAAGGTAGTTCACTCAACGCCAACTCAATAAGAAATTCTACTAAGTACATAAGCGTTGAGTGAAGGTTGTTCACTCAACGCCTCATCAAGATGACAAGAATGTCAAGTATGCATTGAGTGATGAAGGCTCAATCAACGCACTCAACGCCTATCAACAGAAAAATTATCTAAGGACAAAAGCGCTGAGCGAAGGCCGTTCACTCAACGCTTCCTCAACAGAGATATTGGCTAAGCCCAAATTCATCGAGTGATGAATGATCACTCGACGCCTAATGGTATAGAAAATTGGCTAAGTGTTTTGGCACTGAGTGAAGGTTATTCACTCAATGCCTATGATAAATTTTCTAATATCGGGTAGGTCCACAGATGCTGACATCAGCAAAATTCAAATTGTTGCAGGAAGTCTACAGTATACGACAAACGGTGTTGCATGCCGACAGTACGATATTTACTGATAAAGCAAAGTTGCAGACAACAACTACTGCTAGTCCCGAGGCGCAATAAGTTGTTGGACGGCGGAAGATAAAAAGCGACAGATCAGAAAATAAAAGATAACTTTTCAGGATCGATTTTCAAAAAGGGGTGGAACTTTATCTTCTTCCTCTTGACACTATTATAGAGCCAGAAGAAGGTCCTCTGAGTGGTGATCTGAAAGTTGATACAAGTTAGTTATTGTCATTTTCACCTACACCAACAAGTTCAGAGAAAATTCTCTGAGATAAAAAAAAAAGAAACATCCAAGGCTAACCCTAGCTACAGCAGATCTGTTGATATAAGATAGATGTTGTCATTCTCACCAAGAATAGTAAGTTTAGAGAAACTCTCTGAGAAAGAAGGAGCAGCAAGGGCTAACCCTAGCTACAACATCTTCATAGTTCAAATATATTTTTCCTGAAGAACATTTTTTGGAGCTATGAAGAAGAAGATATCTGGACTGAGGTACTTCAATTTAGAAGAAGGTAGATACAGAGAAAATCTCTCTGGTGTCTAGTCATCATCAACCATCCTTTCTACTTCCTGTAGAATCTTTTCAAGATCTGAGTGTAAGCCTAATATTTTATAAAGATTGAGTGTAAGATCTTTTGTAGATCTGAGGTAGGATCCATGTGTGGATCTGAGGTAGGGACTATGAGCCTAAGTTGTAAGACTTGTACTCAAGTCTGAGGTAGGATCCTGGTCTGGATCTAAGTTGTAGGACAGCTTGCCTAAGGTGGGATCTATTTCATATCTGAGGTAGGAGAGTATTCCTCTCTGAGTTATAGGGCTATCCTCCTAGCCTGAGTGTAGGACTATTAACTTAGTGTTAGGTATATGATCTTTGGATTAATGTGTTGTAGGAGCAAAGCTTGCTTTGAGTTATAGGGCTTTGTGCCTGAGGTAGGTATTGGAGGAGACTGAGAGATCCTGAGGGATTTGTGTTGTAAACTTTTTGGAGCCGAGTTTGGAGAAGTTGCCTTGTCTAACAAACTATTAGAAAGGTGGGAGGGACAGTGGATGTACTCATAATCTAGGGAACCACTATAAAATTCTTGTGTGTTGTGTGTGATTGTCTTGAAAGCTAAACTACCTTAAATCACAACTCACCTAAAACAGGAAAAGCATAAAAAAGGCCTAGAACCTATTCACCCCCCCCCCCTCCTCAAGGTGTTAGCTACTCTTGAAACTAAAGACTTTCAAGTGGTATCAGAGGGAGGTTGCTCAAAAAGGACTTAACAGTTTGAGTTGATCTTCAAGAGTAGCATAAGTATATCCTTATGGGTTCAGGAGAGGACCATAAGGAGTTGGGTTCCATGAAGCTTCCAATCTGTAGAAAGAACAACTTTAGGATTTGGAAAGAGAGGGTCAGGTTGTTCATGGATGCCTCAGATCCTAGGATCTTCATTATAGTCCAAGAAGGACCTTTCATCCCCATGAAGGTCTCTATCTTAGATGTAAATGGATAGACTCCAAAGAAGTACACTGAAATGACAAGGGTTGAAGTCATCCTAGCTACTATGGATAAGAGGGAACAAAACATCATTATTAGTGCCATAGATGATTCAACCTTCGAGAACTTGGTCCAGTGCAAGACATCCAAAGAGATGTAGAATTCTCTTGTTGTCTACATGGAAGGTATAGAAGAGGTGAGGGATGATAGGAAATCCCTCCTGAAATAACAGTATGAAGCATTCAAGCAAGGGAAGAAGGATTACATAGTTTATTGCTATGAGAAGTTCTTCATGATAGCAAACATTCTGATCACCTATGGAAGACAGTTCTTTAACTATGAGTTGAATGACAAGTTCTTGAGATCCCTTAACAAGGAATGTGACATCAAGATCTGTGCCATCAGAGAAGTTAGTAATTTGTCCAACATATTGCCCCAGAATCTGTTTGGGAAGCTGCTATCCCATGAGATGCAACTGAACTCCAGGAAGGCTAAAGAGGATGCTTCCAATTCTCATAGCAAATAGAAGTATGTGGCCGTCAGAGTTGAAGCCATAAGAAGAAGCAGGAGAAAGACTCCTTCTCCACCAAGGAGAGTTGCAGAGTGAAAAAGCTCAGATCCCAGCTCCTCTAGGAATGAACTATCAGATGGAGAACTAGCACTATTCTCCAAGTAGTTCAAGAAGTTGCTGAGTAGAAGGAGATAGTGGAAGAGCAATGCCTCTTCTAGATCCACCTCAAAGAAGCCTTACTCCAGCAAGGACAAATCCAGAAATGACCCCTCTAAGGAAAGGTATGACTCCAAACAGAACAAACATATTAATTCTAATGTTGTTTGCTACTATTGTAACAGGAGTGGACATATCATTACTGACTGTCCAGATAAGAAGAAGGAGCAGATGAGGTCTGAAGGAAAAAAGAATCATAGGGACAAGAAGACTGAAAAGAGTTTCTTGGCCAAGAAGAAAGTCATCCTATCAGTCAGTGATTCAGAGTCTTCAGATTCAGATGTAGAGGGGGCCTACATTGGTCACATGTCCATTAAAGAAGAGGTTGATCATCCAACTGTCCCATCAAGTATAAGAGCTCCACTATCCTCAGTTGACAGTGATTGTGAAGAGGAAGAGGATTTCAGTATCATGGTCATATTAGAAGAAAATTAGGACAACCCTACTCCTGATGAGGTACACTCTATCCCTATCTCTTCTTCTACCTATGAGTTTGGCTTAGTCTCTGAAGCATCCACTTCCTCCGGTGAGAATGATGGATCTAAATCTGAAAATGATGTCAATCAATTGATTGACAAGTATGGCAAAATTCTGGATGCTCTGAAAAGGAGCAAAAGACTTATCAAGAGACAAGCTGAGGAGATTATCTACCTATATCAAGTTGCTTCCCAGCAGTCTGAGTTAGCACCCTTGTTTGCTCAGATGAGGAAGGAATTTAACAAACTAAAGACAATTTATCTCACCCAAATTGGGACCATCAGCCATAAGAATAAGATCATCTTAGATCTTGATGAGAAACTCCTAAAGGAGAGAAAGATTGTGGCTGAATTTTGTAAGCCCAAAATAGTGTTATCACTGATTGACTCTTTCACCTCTCAAAAAGATAAGAGAGGTTTAGGGTTTAAGTGGAATTCTAGAGTTGCCTATTCTAAAGGGAAAGGCAAAGCTCCTGTAGTGCCTTAGGCCACCTTTCACAAGGAAATCCTCCCTTCCAACAGGTATGGCCAAGATAACATGTATGATCACTAGAAGAATAGGGATTTTTCTTGTAAAAGTACAAGTGTATCTTATAATGGAAGAAGAAAGGGCATGGGTTTGAGTGCACTGAAGGCTCCCCATGAAGAATTCCAAATGGCCCATTATGGACCATTTGTATTTGGTGCTCTAGCCCCCACACTCAAGGATAAGGCAGTGGCCTATTCTTAGGTTCCACCAACAACCACCTTGAATAAGGGGAAGTCAGTCAGTAAGGATCACTTGGCTATCTTTGATGCCATCAACAACATATCAACTTCAAAGAAGACTACTGTTGATGAAACTCAGAATAAGCCATGTGCATCCTCTGGCAGACTCTCCTTCAGTCAAATTCTTGTTGAAAGAAATAAGGAGAAAGCTACTACTCTCCCTTATGAATAGACAGCTAGGGATAGCTTGCACTCTTTAAAGGCTATTCAGAAAAGAAGATTCAATATACATGAGTGTTAGTGATGTGGCAAAGTGGGACATTTTGCCTTAGATTGCTGGCATAATCCTACCATGCCCAGAGCAAGTGGTAGTCTTCCTATCAAAAAATCTGCAGGAAGACAAGTTCATTTTCATGCTAACAAGAACCTAGGACCCAATCAATTTTGGGGTCCTAAGGTATACTAATTTGTGTTTGTAGGATAGTCCAAGTGCCCACATAATGCAAATGTGGTACTTGGACAGAGGTTGTTTTAGGCATAGGACTGGAACAAAGAGTAATATTAAGGATCATACTCCAGTGAGGAATGGACCTAAGATCTGCATTTGGGAAGTTGGAGATGGATAAATTGACCATCAAGGATACTCCTCCTACTGCCCAAGAGGAAAAGGATGTTGTGTGCATTCCTGAAAAAGGAAAAGTATACCGTACTTGGGTGAAGACCAGCAAGATCTAGACATTGAAGTTCAAGATGTTTGTCTGGTGGGACAAAGTTTTGTTGCCACATCAGCAGACTAGTGAGAAAAATAAAAAGAAGGTTGTACTCATCACAGAGGAATGTACAGGGAA
Organism: Platanthera zijinensis; assembly: GCA_039513925.1. Classification (NCBI taxonomy): domain Eukaryota; kingdom Viridiplantae; phylum Streptophyta; class Magnoliopsida; order Asparagales; family Orchidaceae; genus Platanthera; species Platanthera zijinensis. Next base: position 94,377,071 of record CM077081.1, read on the forward strand.
CATCTCTTCTGAGAGCAGTAAGAAAGAGATATATGATGCTCAGCTATCAGATTCTTACAAAGAAACAAAAAGAGATATGAATGCTCAGGTTTCTATACCTTTTGAACCTATAAAAAAGAATGTCCAAGTTAGTGGCTACCAATCAGAGAACATACCAGCATAGGTAGCTGAAATGGTAACTGAAAGTAAGGTGGACAGGATTAATGCAAATATTGAGGGGGATACTGATAAGCTAGATGCTCCTATTGAGGGGGAGCTAGTATAGTCTGGTATGCTGGACAAGATTGAGTCTTACCTAGAGTGTCTCCAGCATAGAATAGATCAGAAGAATATTGCTGACGATCAAAATGACACTATGGACAATGCTGGGGTTTAGGGGAGACTACCCAGATGGTTGCACCTGCTATGGGAGAGCAAGTACAATAAGTTTAAGAATAGCTGGATTGCTCCAGCTATAGTTGATATAAGCCAGCAACTTTCTATGGGAAATATAGAGATTGAGGGGGAGATTCCAATAGAACTGCCTGCTCAAGAAGATGAGAAAGTCATTTAAATTTTAGAGGATAGTGATCTATCTGGATACAAAGATAAATCAGGACAAAACTCCCTGATTGCAGCTGTGTTTGAAGAAGTCATAAAGGGGGGTAAATAATGATTAAGGAAGGACTATTCAAGGAAGAAGTCAATGATCAAGGGGGAGAATACTATTTGGGTTACCAATGAAATCAGGGGTTCATTGTGGCTTGAACAATATACAGATGAAAAAATGACTGACCCTATTCAAGATGGACTGTATGATGATCAAGATGGTGCTCAGTAGGTTGAACCCTCTTGTACCACTGCTGTTCAGATTGCTAGAGACAGAGGCAAATTTGTTGTTGAAGAAGAGGAAGAGATCTGGCTCAATAAGAAGAGACCTTGCAGGGTACAAGGAAAATAGGAAAAGCAAGGATAGAACTTATAAATTCCAAGATAGCTGTTGTGCACAACTTCTGTGGATACAACATCAGCTAAAGGACTACAATATCAAGGTAAGCCATTAACCCTTATAGTGTAACTCATCCAGTGCAATTTCTATTGCTAAGATTCCTATCTCACATAACAGGACTAAACTTATAGAAATTAGATATCATTCTATTAGAGAACATGTTGAAAGTGAAGATATTTATCTTGAATTTGTTCCCATTGACAATCAAGTTGCTAACATCTCCACTAAGTCATTGGATGCAGCTAAGTTCAATTCTTTCAAAATTGAGTTAGGAATGCTTAATGTTGAATGACTCATGTATATTAATTATTTCTGTTGGGGCTGCGGTCCAGAATCGCCCCCGCGCTGCGGTGCTATGCGGTAATGGCTTAACTGGCTGCCCCGTGGATCCGCCTGAGGACCTTTGATATAAAGATTAGTGGCGCCGTCCTCCAACAGTCCAGGCTTTTGGTGCGAGTGGTTGCGCTAAGTCCTCTCAATTTCAATTATAGATCTACATGTCTATACTTTTGTTTTCAAGTCATAATGAAAGTGAAGGATAGATCTAACTTTACTCTAGAGAGGGGTGAATATAGTATTTTAAAACTTTGATTTATTTTTATAGCGGATTTAAAATTTAATGATATATATATATAAAGAAAATAATCACAGCACACAATAAAGAAAATAATCAATCATAGACGACACAAGGATTATAGTAGTTCCCCAATAAACCTGGGTACGTCTACTCTTCTACCATCCTGGTAGGAATCCACTATAGGTTTTTGATCAGGTGCCCTGCCACTAGAAGATCTATTTTCTAAGAGAGATCTTACAACCTTTTGAGCTTTTGATCAGGTGCCCAAAAACCAATCTTAAGTCTTTTGATCAGGTGACTTATGAACTAGGAGATAACTTTTGAAGGGAGTTAAAAACCCTGTACACAGTTTAGAAATAAACTATAAGAAAAAGATGTTGTCTTTTCTATCAAGAGTCTCTTAGAAGACTTAGTGGATGATGAAGAAAAAAGATCCCTCTGATTAGAATAAAGATTTGAGATCAGGAAGGGAGGCTTTTCTTCAGGGTGCAGACCTTATCGTATTTGACTGATGAGGACTTTGCACTTGCAGAGACTAAAGCAAAAAATCTGATGAATATGTGTTGATCTATATTGATCTGTTGATTAACCCTTTTGCAGCAATCTTCTGAAAGAATATATAGAATACCTGAGGAGAATTCAAATATTTGAATTAAAACCATTCTGAAATGCCTGAAGTATCTCTGAGAATTGTAATTGCCTTGGAGATTAATTATATTTAAACTCTGTGATAAATCCATATTTAATACTGCCTAGAACAGCTATATTCATTAAGAATATTTAGCATTAAATATCAGAGTGTAACTGATAATAATTAAGCCTTTTAAAATCATTCTGCCTCTGAATATAAAACTTCCTGAACAAAGAACACTGCAAGAGATTCATCGAACTGTGCATAGAGATCGTCGAACTAAGCCTGGAGTTCATCGAATGGAGCTTGGTGTTCATCGAGCTGAGCTTCTGAGATATAATCAGCGTTCGTCGGACGGAGCCCAGTGTTCGTTGAGCTAAACTCAGAGTTAGAACTCTAAATTCATTGAACTGAGCTCGACGTTCGTCGAACTGAGCTCAACTTTTATCGAACAGAATCCTGCATTTATCGAACTGCATTTCTCTGGAAATCTTCTGAGGAAGCAACCCTCGAAATAAACCTATGACCCTATACTATACAAATTGGGTCAAACTAATCATTCTAAACAATGACAGTGATCCTAGCCCAAATCAGTAATAGAGTTCCAACAATCTCCCCATATTTGGGTGAAGATACTATCAAAAATAGAAAACCACAAAGCAAAAATAATCTGACATAATTTTAAAATTTTCAACAGATATAAATAAAGTGCTTTAAGAGTATAAAAAAATAGCAACAAAGTTTAAAACTTATAACAAGATTAATAATCTTTCTAAGGAGCTGCTGATGGAGAATCTGAAGATGATTTGGTGAAAATCAGCTCTTTGTTTGGATCTTCAGATTCCCTTTTACTCATTGTCAGGTCTTGAGAACCAATAATCTTCAGAGAGATGGTTCTGGGAACTACTGCCCCTGGATGCAGACACATGTACTCATCAACATTGAATAAACTTTTCTTCTGATATCTTCTAATTCCTACTGCCTGTAGGAGGACATGGTAGTGAATTGAGAAGATTCCTTGCCTTTTGACCTGTCTCTCTTAATTTTAGATAGAGCAACTTGCTCTTTAAACCTTGCCATTCTAAACACTGGATCTAGTTCAGGATCATAAACTGGATATGATGGCCTCTCTTGGCTTAATTGTTGTTGACTGCTGCTTTGATTTGTATGTTGTTGCTGGCTACTGTGAGAATCAGACCTGGTAGGTTAATCCTGCCTGCCCTAAGAAGATCTTGAATGATGATGAGAAGAAGGCTTTTGAGAAGAAGAAATACCTCCTGCTGACCCTACTGCTGGAGGATGAGGAGGAGGTCCTCTCCAAGACTTTTGAGGTGGAGAATGATATCTCCTCATCTTCTTCCTATTTTTCTGTTCATTCTTAGAGTACCTCATCCAGTTTGGAAGATCTGGAGTTAGAGGTATTCCATGCAGAATATAGTATGGAACATCTGCAGTTGAGGAAGGTTGAGGAGTAAACTTAACTGGAGCCTTCTTCTTGAATTTTCTTTTCTTAGACCAGGATTCTTCTGACTCATCTAACTCTGTATGATCTTCAGATTCTTCTGCAGGCTGATCATATAAATCATCAATCTTTTTATATAAATTAGTATTATCAACAACCTGATCCTTTGGCTGTGTATGTACATCATCTGTATAATTTTGTATATATATACTATTGATGAGTCCCTATTTTATATCTTATTTTGGACTCATCTAGGCCTTTTTCCTCAGCTTTGCACTATCTTTTAGCGCCATTAGTACTCCTTTTGGTTAGCTACGGCATTCCACGCCCTGTGCACCTTTTTAGCCCATTTCTGTGCTTGTGTGCATTTGCATTCTTGCTATGATTATTATTGTTTGCTGCGGCTGCCACGATCGATGTCCCGTGCAGTTTTCCTGCAGGTTTGGGGATCGTGAGGGCATTCGGGATAGGCGTTTCACTATTTTTGGCAAAGGAGTCAGTGGTCGTGCGTTTTTACCCACGCACGACCATCGACCTCCTGGCGCACGATCACTGATCGTGCGCAGCCCGGACTCATTTGTGAAATCCCTGTCTTGAACCTTCCGCACGATCACTTGCCATACCATGCACGACCACTGCTCGTGCACCGCCGATCGTGCGCAGTCATACCCATTTTACAAAGTTCTGTCTGGCTATTTCCGCACGATCATCAGCATTGCCTCGCACGATCACTGATCGTGCGCGATCATTGATTTTCTGATGCAGGTCTGCAGGTTGCTCGCGCACGGGCGCTGACCTTGTTCGCGCACGACCACTAGTCGTGCGCCAGAGGTCGTGCGCCCTATTTATTCTGCAAGCTATAAAAGGCCCTATTTCGCGAATTAGGTTACGGACGTTGTTACGAAACCTCCGCCAGTCTGCCGTCTCGCCCTCCAGCAGTTCCATTCGCCTCCACCTTCATCCCTACCATCGGGAAGACCTTCTCCGGCGATTCCAAAGCATTCCGCATCCTCCGGTGATCCTCCCGGCCATTGATGCGTTCTTCTCCGAGCTTTCCACCAAGGAAGAAGACGAAGCATACCTAGAGAACGGAATTGCAGGCCCTCGAGGTGACAGCTCGGTGGTACCGGAAGCCCTCCTCGGACTGCACTTGGAAGCGGATTGACAACCCGCACCTCCGGCCAACAACCGCGGTGGATCTTCAATCTCGTGGTTTTGCATTTTCTCTCTTTTCTTGTTGCATGGAATGTTTATGCATGTAATGAACATCAATTTCTAGTGTTAAATTGATCATTGGTGTTTCTTCTTGCTTGGGAGAATTATTCTTTGATGCGCCTCGCTCCATCTCGCTCCACTCCACACGTTCATTTCACTCAATTTCACTCCGCACTAATCACCTCACTCGCTAGACTTCCGTCCACTCACCAACCGAAGTACGGCATCGCGGCCGCTACATCCATCTCGCCTTGAGAAGCGGTGATTGCGACCCGCATAGTTTACATTAGTGTAATTGGTCGTAAGACCACCAACCAAAGCCCCTTCTTTTTCTGTTTATTTCAATTAACTCTCATAACAATAGTTTTAGAGTCTAAATCGTTCGACGCTAATTGCATTCCTCAAGAGACCGACATCCGGGGATTTATTCCCAACTTTATTACTTGTGCGACCGGTACGCTTGCCGTATTTTACGCGCATCAAGTTTTTGGCGCCGGGACCACCAAAAAACTTGATGCGCGTAAAATACGGCAAGCGTACCGGTCGCACAAGTAATAAAGTTGGGAATAAATCCCCGGATGTCGGTCTCTTGAGGAATGCAATTAGCGTCGAACGATTTAGACTCTAAAACTATTGTTATGAGAGTTAATTGAAATAAACAGAAAAAGAAGGGGCTTTGGTTGGTGGTCTTACGACCAATTACACAAATGTAAACTATGCGGGTCGCAATCACCGCTTCTCAAGGCGAGATGGATGTAGCGGCCGCGATGCCGTACTTCGGTTGGTGAGTGGACGGAAGTCTAGCGAGTGAGGTGATTAGTGCAGAGTGAAATTGAGTGAAACGAACGTGTGGAGTGGAGCGAGATGGAGCGAGGCGCATCAAAGAATAATTCTCCCAAGCAAGAAGAAACACCAATGATCAATTTAACACTAGAAATTGATGTTCATTACATGCATAAACATTCCATGCAACAAGAAAAGAGAGAAAATGCAAAACCACGAGATTGAAGATCCACCGCGGTTGTTGGCCGGAGGTGCGGGTTGTCAATCCGCTTCCAAGCACAGTCCGAGGAGGGCTTCCGGTACCACCGAGCTGTCACCTCGAGGGCCTGTAATTCCGTTCTCTAGGTATGCTTCGTCTTCTTCCTTGGTGGAAAGCTCGAAGAAGAATGCATCAATGGCCGGGAGGATCACCGGAGGATGCGGAATGCTTTGGAATCGCCGGAGAAGGTCTTTCCGATGGTAGGGATGAAGGTGGAGGCGAATGGAACTACTGGAGGGCAAAACGGCGGGCTGGCGGAGGTTTCGTAACAACGTCCGTAACCTAATTCGCGAAATAGGGCTTTTTATAGCTTGCAGAATAAATAGGGCGCACGACCACTGGCGCACGACCAGTGGTCGTGCGCGAACAAGGTCAGCGCCCGTGCGCGAGCAATCTGCAGACCTGCAACAGAAAATCAATGATCGTACACGATCAACAGCGCACGATCAGTGATCGTGCGAGGCAATGCTGATGATCGTACGGAAATAACCAGGCAGAACTTTGTAAAATGGGTATGACTGCGCACGATCGGCGGCGCACGAGCAGTGGTCGTGCGCGGTATGGCAAGTGATTGTGCGGAAGGTTCAAGACAGGGATTTCACAAATGAGTCCGGGCTGCGCACGATCAGTGATCGTGCGCCAGGAGGTCGATGGTCGTGCGTGGGTAAAAACGCACGACCACTGACTCCTTTGCCAAAAATAGTGAAACGCCTATCCCGAATGCCCTCATGATCCCCAAACCTGCAGGAAAACTGCACGGGACATCGATCGTGGCAGCCGCAGCAAACAATAATAATCATAGCAAGAATGCAAATGCACACAAGCACAGAAATAGGCTAAAAAGGTGCACAGGGCGTGGAATGTCGTAGCTAACGAAAAGGAGTACTAATGGCGCTAAAAGATAGTGCAAAGCTGAGGAAAAAGGCCTAGATGAGTCCAAAATAAGATATAAAATAGGGACTCATCACACCCCCAGACTTAACCATTTGCACGTCCCGGGCAAATAATCACCTTGTGGACTCAAAAATGGCTAGCTGACGTAGCAATTTCAAAATACAGTAGAACGAGAAATCGAGAAACACAAGTGCATAGAAAATATAATAGAAGGAGTTTTTAATCATGCTATGCAATTTATAATTTTCGATAAACGTAAATAAATACTGTCACTACTCAAAGATTGAATTTCCGGAGAATCGCGCGGTCATGTGTAGGAAGAAAATAGGCAAGTCGGATGGTGGAGCATTGCCAAAGAGCGGGGCTCGTGATCACCTCCAAAGGAATCCACCAATGTCGGGGACCATATGCTTGCCCGTTCACACTTTCTCCACGATGCTAGTTCGACTCGAGCGTAAATCTGTAGGACTTTAGGTGAAGAGTTGGGGCTTGGGTGTAGACGTAGGTATGGATGAAAAAGATGAAGACGAAAGCTACGCACAACCCAACGGAGCTCGCACAAAAACATATTTCCCATTAGCAAAATGAATGCGAGTGCACCACACCCCCAGACCTGGTTTTTACAACATGGGTGTGTGCACCGCCTACCCCAAAACAGATTTCTAAAAAAAATAGATTTTCATTTATACTTTTTATTTTCTCTTTTTCGTTTCTTTTTCACAATTTTTTTGCTTTTATAAATTTTTTTCTTTTTCAAATTCTTGAATTTCAGCAAATATAACAAGATGGCAAATCCATATTATTCACAAAACCACCTCCCACATCAACAACCCTACGAGAAAAATGCTTGGAACTAGAGCTCGACGTGGGTGCGCGACTAGGATTGGCTTGAGGCATTGGTGAATTGAGTGTGGAGCTGAAACAAAAGGAAGGTAGGCTCAAAGGGGCTAGCAAGGGCTATGTTAGGACGGGTGCAAGGCTCAACCGGGCCAAAGTGATGGCCTACGTCACGCTCACGCTCGACTAACCGTGCACCAACGCTTCGAAAGTAGCCTGGGGCAAGTTCTTAGTCACCGGGAAAAGTGATCCGTCCTCCCGACTCGAGCAATACAAAGCTAGCGACGCCTACACACATTCCTACACTACCGAGTGATTACTCCGGATTCATAGATTTGAGTAGGACAGACAGTATTTACGAGTGCAGAAAAAAATATAAATTGCAAGCATAAAGAAAAACTAAATCTATACAATTTCTACACAACGTGAGCACTCGATTAGGAGCACTGCACGAGTTTCGAACTACTCTAAATCAAAATCCTACGTCAGCACCACCATCTTAAAGTTTACACAAAATAATACATCAACTCGAGCCGCACGCGTGGTCAAGTGCGCGCTCATGTGGGTGCCAAAGTGTGTGCAGCAGGAGTCAAAAACAATGAAGCAAAAAGGAAAACTACTGGCATGCAAAATTAAATGTGCTCGTGGAGTGCACAGGCGGCTCTTCCCCCCATACTTGAATGAAAACATAAGCAAGTAAAATAGACATTCAACCAAGGAATGAAATCTGAAGCGAGAGAGAGTACCTATGCTCCAAAGAGGGGATCATACCAGAAGATTGCGTGATGATTCACGGGAGTTGCTGCATCGCACAAAAGATAAGCTGAACCTGCGAATTAGGCCGAACAACAGAAAATACAAAAAAATAGAAAACATAAAATAAAAAGCATAAACGAGGGGACCAAAAGGTCCAAGCTTGGGTTGTCTCCCGAATATCCCTTTTGTTTACCGTCCTTAAGGTGGACCAAATACCTGTATGAGCAGTTGTAAATAATGTTTTTGCAGCAAAATAAAAGCTACGGAATAGAGAGTGAAATAAGGTCCCAAAACAACTAGGAGAAAAAGCAGGAAAAGCGAGGCAGAGCGGCAAAGAAGCAATCAGCTATATGCCGATTTGTGGTAAGTCTTTTCGGTGGAGAGCGAAGGCGAAGCAGAATTTTCCATAGCATCTTGAGAAGGGGATTTCCCCTTGCTCAGATGGTGCATGTCTTTGCGCCGGAAGGAAGAATAATGCTTATCGCGCAAGCGCTTGGCCTCCTTCAGCTTCTCAACCGATGGAGACTTCCAAGGAGTGGATTCCACAGTTTTCCCAGATTTTATGATCGATGGCGTCATTTCCGGCACCGCGACGGCGATCGGATCAGCCCAAGCGACAGAACGCTTAGCACAGTCATGAATATTATTACAAGAATAAATGTCTAGGGATTTCTCCCGCATGGAACTAGGAATGTCATGCTCAACAACAGCATCGGTGGGAAATGGCACGGTCGCCGTATCTTTGGTGCACTCGAACATCTTCATGTTCAATAAGTCATTCTTCTCATCAGTCGTCTCGGTCAATCCTCCCTTTGTTTTCTCATCCGTGAGGGTTGCCTTCAAAGCTTGGATTCCAGAATCTTCCTTGAAATCTGCACTACTCAGAAAAACGTCGTTTTGAACAAGAGAGGGGTGTATGAAAGTATCATCGAGGGCGAAATCATCGGCCGGCCAGGTGACGCGTCCTTTGGAAAAATCCAGGGATGCGCCACTGGCCGTCAGGAATGGGACACCGAGTATCGGAATGGAGTCATTTTCTTTTGGTCCCATGACCTGAAAATCAGTGGTAAAATGTTTGTCGTTAACCTCGATCTCAACTTCCCTCACACCACCATCAGTATCAACCACATTTCCATTAGCTAAAATAAGTGATTTTCGGTCTTCGGTGTTTATTTGCAATTGCATCTTCGCGACATCCTGCAGAGTGAGGATGTTCCTAGATGCTCCGGAATCACATAAAGCAGTGGTTTCAACATTGTTGATCATACAGCTAATCACGAGCTCGTTGTTATTCCCCAGCCTTTCCTCCCCAAGGCTTTTCCCTTGTTCGTGGGGATTTTTTTCGGTGTTGCTTGGGAGAGTACCATGAGTGCGCTCGGAGACCATTTGAGCCAATTGGCCCAACTGTGCCTCAAGCTTGCGCATTGAAGCGGCTTGGTTTGTCATGTTCGTCTGGGAAACTTCAACAAATCTTTCAAACATTTCAGCCAATGAATTGGTTTTTACGGCGGGGGGCCCTTGGGGGTAATTCGGGTAAGGCGGTCGCGGTTGACTTCCGGAGGCGGAGGCATCATTTTGATGCTGCCCCGGTTGCCATCGTTGGCCCGGTGCATTTTGATTCCACGAGAAGTTCGGGTGATTTCTCGCACCCGGATTATACATATTTCCATAAGGCGCGCCCCTGTTTTGATTCGCGATAAAATTAACAGTTTCATTGGAGAAGGCGGGGTCATACGTTACCTCCGCTCCAGGGCACTCAAAGCTATGATGATCGGTTCCTCCGCATCCTTGACACGAAATGGCCAACACCGGAGCAGCAGCAGCGGGCCTTGATGCTTCCACAGCAAAGACTCCACTTGTCCCACGGGGGGTATTCCTTCCTGTGGTCCAAAAGGTATTGTGCGTGGCGGTGTCCTGCAAAACTCTCAAAGCATCCTCAGGAGCAAGGTTCATAATTGTTCCACCAGAGGCGGCATCAATCATGGCGCGGTGTTGAGGTTCGATGGAGAAGTAGAAGCTTTCCACGAGATTCCACGTTTGGAATCCGTGGTTGGGGCACTTCCGCAGCAACTCATTGAAGCGCTCCCAAACTTCCGCTAAGCTCTCTTGGTCGTTTGCCTGAAATTAGCGATGGCCCGTCTCAAGTTCACGATACGGTCGACCGGATGGAATTTGGCTAGAAACTTTGTGGTAAGGGCCTCCCAGGTTGTGGCAGTTCCAGGAGGAAGGGTATGAAGCCATGACTTGGCTTTGTCACGTAGAGAGAAGGGGAAGAGACGGAGCTTGACCGTATCATCAGAAATCCCAGCATAGAGGAAAGTAGCGCAGATTTCCGAAAAGTCTGCCAAGTGAAGATGGGCATCCTCCGTGGCCATTCCGGAGAACTGTGCGTTGTTCCGGATGATGTTTAGAATTGCTAGTTTGATCTCGAACTGCTGGTTTGCGATCGCCGGTTCGAACCCGGGGTAAATGCTCCCTACAGTGGGGGTGGTGTAGTCTCTCATGGTTCGGACATGCGGCGGATTCACCTCATTCTCATCCCCGTTCTGGTTATCATGGAGGTTCCCTCCAACACGAACTCCATTGTCATTGTTCAACTGATCTCCCATTGTGATTGGATTGATAGCAGCGGCACGCCTTTGCGCACGAAGAGTTCGCTCGATCTCAGGATCATAAGTAACGAGATCTCTTGAAGCAAGTCCCTGCATCCACTGAAGCAACTAAACAAAGAAACAAAAATCAAAAAGCACTAACTCTTATACCAATACTTCCAGAAATCATGATCGTTCAACAGTTGCATTCCCCGGCAACGGCGCCAAAAACTTGATGCGCGTAAAATACGGCAAGCGTACCGGTCGCACAAGTAATAAAGTTGGGAATAAATCCTCGGATGTCGGTCTCTTGAGGAATGCAATTAGCGTCGAACGATTTAGACTCTAAAACTATTGCTATGAGAGTTAATTGAAATAAACAGAAAAAGAAGGGGCTTTGGTTGGTGGTCTTACGACCAATTACACTAATGTAAACTATGCGTGTCGCAATCACCGCTTCTCAAGGCGAGATGGATGTAGCAGCCGCGATGTCGTACTTCGGTTGGTGAGTGGACGGAAGTCTAGCGAGTGAGGTGATTAGTGCGGAGTGAAATTGAGTGAAACGAACGTGTGGAGTGGAGCGAGATGGAGCGAGGCGCATCAAAGAATAATTCTCCCAAGCAAGAAGAAACACCAATGATCAATTTAACACTAGAAATTGATGTTCATTACATGCATAAACATTCCATGCAATAAGAAAAGAGAGAAAATGCAAAACCACGAGATTGAAGATCCACCGCGGTTGTTGGCCGGAGGTACGGGTTGTCAATCCGCTTCCAAGCGCAGTCCGAGGAGGGCTTCCGGTACCACCGAGCTGTCACCTCGAGGGCCTGTAATTCCGTTCTCTAGGTATGCTTCGTCTTCTTCCTTGGTGGAAAGCTCGGAGAAGAATGCATCAATGGCCAGGAGGATCACCGGAGGATGCGGAATGCTTTGGAATCGCCGGAGAAGGTCTTCCCAATGGTAGGGATGAAGGTGGAGGCGAATGGAACTGCTGGAGGGCGAAACGGCGGACTGGCGGAGGTTTCGTAACAACGTCTGTAACCTAATTCGCGAAATAGGGCTTTTTATAGCTTGCAGAATAAATAGGGCGCACGACCACTGGCACACGACCAGTGGTCGTGCGCGAACATGGTCAGCGCCCGTGCGCGAACAACCTGCAGACCTGCATCAGAAAATCAATGATCGCGCACGATCAGCAGCGCATGATCAGTGATCGTGCGAGGCAATGCTGATGATCGTGCGGAAATAGCCAGGCAGAACTTTGTAAAATGGGTATGACTGTGCACGATCGGCGGCGCACGAGCAGTGGTCGTGCGCGGTATGGCAAGTGATCGTGCGGAAGGTTCAAGACAGGGATTTCACAAATGAGTCTGGGCTGCGCACGATCAGTGATCGTGCGCCAGGAGGTCGATGGTCGTGCGTGGGTAAAAACGCACGACCACTGACTCCTTTGCCAAAAATAGTGAAACGCCTATCCAGAATGCCCTCACGATCCCCAAACCTGCAGGAAAACTGCACGGGACATCGATCATGGCAGCCGCAGCAAACAATAATAATCATAGCAAGAATGCAAATGCACACAAGCACAGAAATGGGCTAAAAAGGTGCACAGGGCGTGGAATGCCGTAGCTAACCAAAAGGAGTACTAATGGCGCTAAAAGATAGTGCAAAGCTGAGGAAAAAGGCCTAGATGAGTCCAAAATAAGATATAAAATAGGGACTCATCAACTATCAGCTTCTTTTTCCATATCTTCATTAAGAAGATCATCAAAGTTTGGCATTGGAGTTTCATCCCATACAAAAGTAGGAGGGGAAGAAACTTGTTCTATAATATCCATTACATCATTAACTATTACTGCAATCTTAGAAACTGGAGAAGAACTAGTAGAAATAATTCTTAAACTAGATTTAATCTCTTCTAAGACTGAAGCATCAATGGGAGCAGTATAGCAAACTAATGCTTTAGAAACATTATTTTCAAAAATAGGAAAATTGGGAAGAGAACTGGGCAGAACTTTAAAATCAGATAGTAAAGAAAGTAAGTCAACTGTGGGATGAATAATAACATCACTAATAATTAGAACTTCTGGAATTGCTGCTTCTACTGTTTCTTCAACTGAAATAACTTCAAGCATTTCTAAATCCTGACTTTCATCAATCACTACTGTTGCTGCTGCTGTAACTCCTTTTGTAATTATTGTGACTGGAACTGTAGTACAAGGAGCTTCTTCATGAAACATCTCCCCCTGCCTAGATCTAGGGAAACCTGAATCTAGGCCCCTAGAAGAAGGTATAAAATTGGAGGAGGCTAGCTTAGAAGAAAGGTTAGAGATAGTAGCAACAAGAGGAGCCAAGGCTTCATCTATTAAAGTCCTGAGAGTAGGAGTGATGAAGTCCAAAAGATTATTGGCAATGGATGAGAAATCCAAATATATATACTCAGAAGGATTCTTAGCAGATGTAGAGGATGGATTGGAAATAGATGGAATGGAAGTAGAAGGAGCAGAGCTATTAGCACAGTTTGGACAAAGAGAAGATGTCTGTGGAATAGATTGAAAATTGATGATAGGAGGAATAGCATCAGGAATAATATCCTGGAAAGGTGAGTGTGGTGGAAATAATTGATGTGGAGATAATTGTTGTGGTGATGAATGAGGTGGAGATGAATCAAGCAGAGAGAAGTGAAGGGGAGATGAAAGAAGAGGAGATGATTGATGAATAGGTGAATCTGTATGGAAGGAAGTGGATGGAATTTCTACAGATAAAGAAGGTAGATCAGAAGTTGGAGATGGCTGCATAGGTGAATGATGTGGAGATGGTAGGGGAGAAGAATTAGGAGGAGCAAGAGCCTCTTTTGGGGTTGAGAGAGTGAATGGAACAGCCCTTGTGCTTCAAGAAGTAATCCTAGAGGAGGTATCCCTGGATGGCTTATGGATCACCCTCTCCCATCTTCTAAAGAGAGCATAGGTTAGCCTCTTAGATGCATTGATAAAAATGGTCTGAGAGACCAAAAGTTCTGGACACTTTGCTTGTAAGAAAATGCCTAGAATCCTGCCATAACCTCCAGATTTACTAGAGATCTTCTTCTTAATAGAGTCAAAAAGAATTGTTCCCCAATTAATAGATTTCTGATTAACCAAGGCACACATCAAAAGGAATTGATGCCTGGTTACATATTCATGGGCTGAATGCTTGCCCAATAAAACCTTACCAACAATATCATCTAAAAATTTCTATTCTATTGAGAAGTTCTTTTTCAAAAGGTGCTTAGGGTTTCCCTGTGAGTGACCCAATCTATCTAACATAATCTCAAATTCATAACTAGATAGTTCGATATCATCATTTCCATTAATAAAACTGAAAACTTTAGAAAGAATTTCAGGTGTTAGAGGAACCTGATTGTCAGAGATAGAAGCAGTAATAATTTGGGAATCCTGAAACTTGGTTGTATGGATCCACTCTTTGATTTTTTTCACTGGTAGTTTGATCTTGGTTGACATAAACTATCGCAGATTCTGAGTCTAAAAGATTTTCAGAATATCCTGGAAAACTTGATCTGAATGACTAAATGATTCCATGTCAATATCAAATCCAGCATCAAATTTCATTGTTGAGAGAATCGCTTGAGAAATCGTCATTGTTCTACAAAATAGAGAGATCAAGTGCAAGGGAAATGGAAATGCGTGGGATAGAGTTTGATAAAAACTTAATTATGAGTTTTCAGAAGTCGAAAAGGCGAACTCTGTCTAGCGAAAAGCAAAACATCAAACTCTATTCGATGATAAATTCTCAAAAGAAATACATTTTGTCGATCTCCGTTCGACGAAAGTGTTGCAAAAGAAATACATTTCGTCGAGCTCCTTTCGACATAAAGTACTAGAAATTAATCCGTCGATCTCCATTCGATGAAAGTTTCTTAAAAAAAGTTCGTCGATCTCCGTTCGATGAACGTTTCACGAAAAGTTCACAGTTCATCGATCTCCGTTCGACGAAAGGTGTCCAATTCGTCGATCTCAGAACAAAAATCAAATTATTGATTCTCCATTTATCATTCCTAACTGATTTGAGAAGAAATTATGTTTCTTTTCATCTAAAGGTTTAGTGAAAATACCAGCTCTTTGAAAATCAGTAGAAATAAAAACAAGATTAATTTTATTTTTGTCTACATTATCTCTTAGAAAATGATGCCTAATTTCTATATGCTTAGTCCTACTATGAAGGACTGGATTTTGTGCAATTGATATTGCACTAGTATTATCACAAAAAATAGTTGAATTATTTAAGTTATAACCATAATATAGTAACTGATTTTGAATCCACAAAATCTATGAACAACAAGTACCAGCTACATTGTATTCAGCTTCAGCAGTTGATGTAGACACAGATGTTTGTTTCTTGCAAAACCATGAAACAAGGCCTATCACCAAGAAACTGACAAGTTCCTGATGTGCTTTTTCTGTCAACTCTGCAACTAGCATAGTCAGCATCTATGAATCCAGTTAATTCAAATCCTGACTCAATAGGATACCAGAGTCCTAGATTAGGGCAACCTTTTACATATCTCAAATTATTTTTTACTAAAATTAGATGAGATTCTTTAGAATTTACTTGGAACCTAGCATAAATATAGGTTGCAAATAAAATGTCAGGCCTACTTGCTGTTAAATATAATAGGGACCCTGAAAGAAAAAGGGGGTGATAAACTTTGAATAACTCTATGGGGGGGAATAGAGTTATAAAAAATCTTTTTATAGAAAATATAAAAGCAAATAAACTAAGCTAATCTAACCACAGCACAAGCACAGAAGAACACAGAAAGCACAACCAGACAACACAAGAATTTTATAGTGGTTCCCCAACTGGGTACATCCACTCTTCTACCACCCTTGGTAGGAATCCACTACAGGTTTTTGATCAGGTGACTGCCACCAATGAGATTTTGAACAGGTGCCCAAAAACCAACTCAAGTCTTTTGGAAGACTTGTAAACCAGAATAATTTTGAAGGGAATTAAAACCCTGTACAGAGGTGGGGATGAGAGATTAATTTTGTCTTCTCTTTTCTTAAATACAACTGAGAAGACTAGTTGATTCAGAGATGTTGTCAAAGCTCCCCTTAAGATGTAGAAGGGTTCAGGCTGGGAAGCTTTGCACAGGGTGAGTAGGTCTTCAACTGAGATACTTGGTCTAGGAGCTTCAGACAAATGGTACTGGAATGTCTTAGTAAGGTCCTTGAAGAGAAGAACAAAAAGACTCTTGATTTTTAAAAGTTGTTCTTCTTGCTTCTTCTTCAGAGCACTGACAGAATGAGAAAAGCTGATGAAGATCTGCTTCAGAATGTTTTTAGGATGTTAGCAGGAACAACTTTTTTTTGTGTGTCTCTTTTTGTGATGATGGAATCTACAACCTCCTTCCTTTTGGTAGGATAAAAGAAATTCCTGACTTGAATTTCAAAAACATTCCTTTAATTATTCTATTGGAATCGAGGAGAGGAAACAGCTACAATATCTGCAATAAATGATTTCCTCAAATGTCTTTGGCATATAAGACAATATAATAACTCTATGAAAACCTGTAGTTAATGCTGTAAAAGAAACGGCTCTAAGCCTTGATAACATCAGCATTAACTACCAGAGATTTGATTCCATAAATAGCCTTGACAAAATAAGAATGAAATCTTCAAGACAACTGCGCAGATAGGTAGTCGAACACAGATAAATAAACGCAGAGCTGAGATAGAAGATCGTCGATCTGAGACTGGAAATCATCGATCTGAGCTCTGAGATCATCGAGCTCAGCTCAGATATTTTACCTCTGCGATCGTCGATCGGAGATCGACGATCTTTGAGCCTAGTTCGACGAAAGTCGAACTGATATCTGATCCACAGATTACTTCTGAGTCTTGGTCTTTGAAATGAAGTCCAATGCTGGTCTTTGTGAGATCTGCTCTACTAAGAATAACTTAGACCTAAACTTTGACCATGTCTATACAAGTGGGTAAAACAACCTAGGAGTGAACCTAGGCCAAATCAAACATGGGGTTCCAACAATCTCCCCCTATTTTGGTGAGGTCACCCAACAAAAGAAAACAACAAAAAGCAATACAGTGCTATAGATATCTGATATGGTATTGAAATAATCAACAGATATAGTATAGCCTGTAATTTATATATAATCAAGATAGAGCAAAAACATCAGATAAACAATAAAGGGTTCAGAGAACTTAGGGTTTATCAGAAGGAGGAGCAGAAGAGGGCTTAAAAATAAAATGATCTTCCTGGAAGGATCTTCTGCTTCTTTCTTAGACATCTTCATATCTTGATCTCCTAGAGTCTTCTGAGATGCTGCTCTAGGCACAACTGCCTCAGGATGAAGAGACATATACTCTGATGGATTAAATACTTTCTTGCTAAACTGCAATCTGTCAAGTTCTTTCTCTCTATATGATGACATTGTAGTGAATTGAGAGGGATCCTGAACTTCTTTCCTGGCTTTATTTATTTGAGATAGCCCAACTAATTCATTCAACCTTTCCATTTTGAAGTTGGGGTCAAGCTCGGGATCAAGAGGAGGAGAAGAAGGTCTCTCTGAACTAGCTTCCTGAACTGACTTCTTAGAAGACATTCTGAACTGAGTAGATTGGGCCTGGAAATTTGTAGACACTGGATTCTGCTATTTCTGACTGGAGTACAAAGATTTGGGAGGAGGAACTTCACTAAGTTTTCCTTTAGGCTTTCCAAAAGATATAGGCCTTTGAGAAGAAGAATTTTTGTCTGAAGATCCAGCTGGAGGAGGAGGATTTTAAGATATGTCCTGCCTCTGATAGGTCTGGGTAATATAAGAAGACCTTTGAGCTGCTAAACCAGAGGCTCCTGCTGCTGGAGGGGGAGGAGGAGGAGGACCTCTCCTGGACCTTTGAGGAGGAGGAGGGGAGCACCTTCTACTTTTCTTTCTAGCCTTCTGCTCATTCATAGATAGCAATATCCAATGAGGCATACCTTGATAAGGAGTAATCTTCTGGAGAATGTAGTAGGGAGTGTCATTAAGAGGATTTAGCTTTGGAACTGCCTTTGGAGGAGCTTTCCTTTACTTAGACACTTTCTTCTTGCTGCAATCAGAATCAGAATTATCAACTTGATCATCTTCAAATGAGCCTTGGGGATTATCATACAGGGCATCAATCTCTCTAATCACTTCCTTTGGAACTTCCTTATCAGCTGGAGGAAGGATAACTTCAGCAGGAACTACTTCAGTTTCCATAGCAATATCTTGAGCAATGATATCATCAAGACTAGGAATGGGGCTATCATCCATAACATAGGATGGAACAGGAGATCTTGACATCTAAACATCAGACAATTCTGCCAAAGGAACTACAAAACTTTCCTTTAGTTGTCCAATAACTTCAGGACTTAGAGAGGGAGTACAACACACAATAGCCAAAGAGGATGGCTTAAAAATTGGTAGACAATCTAGAAAGAGTGTGCAGAAGGATCTCAACAACTCAAAGATATCCATTGTACGATTGATGCAACAATCACCAACAATCAAAACTTCTGGAAGAACTGTTTCTTCTAAATCAGTATCAATATCAAAAATTTCTGTATCTAGAGCCATCTGATAATCTGAGGAGACATCTGTCTGCATATCTGCTAAAACTGCTATTACTAGAGAAGGCATGGGAGCTTCTTCATTAGATATCTCCCCCTGCCTGGTTGCAGAGGCATCTGTAGCCAGGCCCCCAGAAGAAGGGACAGAGGAAAGAGCAGCAACTCTATGGGTAAGAGTGTTGATGGAGGCAGTTAGAGGAGCTATAACCTATGCTATAAGGAGCTCTAAGGAAGGAGAAATGAATTGCAAAAGATCTTTGGCTATATCTGAGAAATTGAGGTAAGGGGTTCAGGATCAGAGGTTGTGTAAGGAGTTTTATGTCCACAGTTTGAGCAAACTGAGAATACAGAAGGGAAATCTGTATGAGTGAATTCAGGTAAAGAAGAGGATGGATGACAATCAGAGGGAAGAGATGTTGATGGAACATCCTCTTGGATGGGGTCAGAGGGAATCTGAAAGGACAAGGATGGAGAAATGATGGGGGGGAAATGTGTTGAGGGGAGACATGAGGATCTTCAGGATGATCTTCATGAGGAGATGAAGGATTATCTGCATAAGGAGAAGCAGGATGAACTGGGGAGTTCTGATTTTAGATAAGTGAAGAAGGAGGTGAAGTTGAAAGAACTGGAGAAGATTGGTTTTGGGAGGAAGGGACTGAGGGAACTGAGGGTGAAATAGAGAGAGGAACATCTTCTAGGGTTGGGGAAGTAGCTGCATCAGCTCTAGTATCCTTAGAAGTCCTGGAGGCATTGGAAGGCCTAGGAATGGTCCTCTCCCACTTTCCAAACAAAGAGGAGTCCAAACTCTTATTGGCATTGATGAATTGGGTCTAGGAGACCATCAATTCAGGAGCTTTTGCCTGGAGAAATATGCCCAAAATTCTCCCAAAGCAAACTTCTTTCTTAGAGCTTTTCCTTCTAATCAAATCAAAAAAATAAATCAGCCCAGTTGACTGATTTACCATTAACCAGAGCAGACATAATAGAAAACTGATGCCTGTTAATGTTATCATGGGCAGAGTGCTTTCCCAGCAACACTTTCCCGACAATATCAGCCAAGAACTTATATTGAACAGAAAAGTTCTTCTTCAGCAGCTTTGCTGGCACTTCATCAGGATGACCCATCCTTCCCAGCATAGTCTTATATTCAGAACTATCTTGATCCAAACTATCATCTCCATTCACCAAGTTAAACAATTCAGAAATAATGACTGGAGTAAGGGTCTGTTTGGCGCAGCTCTGGCGGCTGGAAAATCTCTATTCCAGCCGCCAGAGTTGCTATATATATGTTTGGGACAGCTCCTTATGAAGAGCTTTTCAAAAATCTGGTATTGTTTTGCAGCTTTTCAGAACTCTCCCCCCCCCCAACAAACTTCAGCTCTCGCAAAATAGCTTTCTCTCTCACCAGTTTTGGAAATCTAATGGTTTCTTCAGTTGGAACATGCTCAGGGGCGGACAGCCTTCCTCAGGCGATTCCGAGCCCCAGATGGCCTTCCTTCGGCGATTCCGATCCCCCGACGTCCTTCCTCCGACGATTCCGAGCACACTTCTACACAGAACACTCAAACACTCTGCAGCTTTTCAAAATTGCTCCCCAGAGATCTATTTTAAAACAGCTCTATCCGGACAGCAGCTTTTCAATCCTCCAGAGCTGTCCCAAACAGAGCCTAAGAATGACCTGATTTCCAGAAATAGTTCTAACCATGGTTGATACATCTAGACAAGTTGAAGAGTAAACCCATTCTTTAATTTCAGCAGTTGGTAACTTGATTCCCTTTTACATAAACTTCCTCAGACCTTAAACTTTACAGAGCTGCAGCATATCCTTGAATATCTGATCGCAATGGCTGAAGGAATTGAAATCGATGTCGAACCCTGCGTCAAATTTCATTGCTGACAGGATAGCCGCCGGAATCGCCATTAGAAACCTATAAGGTAAAACACAAGATCAAGTGTAGGAGGGGGAATTGGAAAGCGTGGGATAGAGCACGACAATAAACCCTTAATATAGGTTTTTCTGAATGTGAAGAGTCAGGCTCTGTCCTACGATAAATAAGGAAAAACTTCGATCTCAGGTCGATGATAAATTTTTAATTAAATATTATTGTCAGTCTCAGATTGAAGAGGGAAAATAGATCGTCGATCTTAGGTCGACGATTTATCTTCTGAAGTAAAGGCGTCGATCTCTGGTCCATGATTTTTACTTCATAGAGCTATCGTCGATCTCAGTTCGACGATTTAGCCCAAGATTAGTTTGAAGATCGTCGATCTCCATTCGACGATTTAGGAACAGATCCAAAACCTAAGACAGAAAAAATAAATTAATACTTCCCATTGATCATTCCAAGATGATTCAGGAAGAACAGGTGCTTCTTTTCATCTAGGGGTTTGGTGAAAATGTCTGCTTTTTGAAAATCAGTGGAGATAAAGTCAAGATTAATTTTCTCTTTGTCTATATTATCTCTAATGAAATGATGTCTTATATCTATATATTTTGTTCTAGAATGATGCACTGGATTATGTGCTATAAATATAGCACTTGTACTATCACAGAAAATGGTTGAATTATTTAGATTGAAGCCATAATCTAAGAGTTGGTTTTGTATCCACAAAATCTGTGAACAAAAACTGCCAGCAGCCATATATTCAGCTTCAGCAGTTGATGTTGATACATAAGTTTACT
Organism: Platanthera zijinensis; assembly: GCA_039513925.1. Lineage (NCBI taxonomy): Eukaryota > Viridiplantae > Streptophyta > Magnoliopsida > Asparagales > Orchidaceae > Platanthera > Platanthera zijinensis. Next base: position 94,398,358 of record CM077081.1, read on the forward strand.
TCTTGCAAAACCAGGACACATGTCTATCACCTAGGAACTAGCAAGTTCCTGAAGTGCTTTTTCTATCCACTCTACATCCAGCATAGTCAGCATCTGAAAATCCAGTCAACTCAAATTCTGACTCTGTTGGATACCAGAGTCCTAGATTAGGACAACCCTTTATATATCTTAAAATCCTTTTTATAAAATAAGATGGGATTCTTTAGGGTTCACCTAGAACCTAGCACATAAACATGTAGCAAACATGATATCTGGTCTGCTTGCTGTTAGATATAGTAGGGATCCAACAATGGCCCTATACCTTGTCTGATCAATCGGTTTTCTATGTTCATCAGAGTCTAATACAGCATTGGCAGCCATGGGAGTCTTCATAGGGGAGGCATCAGCCATCCTAAACTTCTTAATAAGCTCATTAACATATTTAGATTGAGAAATGAAGATTCCATCAGGAGATTATTTCACTTGGAGACCAAGGAAATAAGATAGCTCTCCCATGCTACTCATCTCAAATTTGGAATGCATTAGATCAGAAAATCTTTTGCACAATTTGGGATCAGTAGAACCAAATATAATGTCATCTACATATATTTGTACTACTAAAATTTTATCATGATGCAATTTTGTAAAAAGAGTTCTATCTACCATGCTCTAAAAGAAAGCTGGCTAAGGTCTCATACCAAGCTCTTGGAGCTTGCTTTAAACTATAGAGAGCCTTATGCAATTTGAAAACAAAGAAGGGATGAGTTGGAGAAACAAAACCTGGAGGTTGTTCAACATAGACCTCTTTTTTATGTTCTCCATTTAAGAATGCACTCTTGACATACATTTGGTAGACCTTGAACTTCTTTAATGCAACATAGGCCAGAAATATCCTTATAGCTTCTAGCCTGGCAACAGGGGCAAATTTTTGATCATAGTCAATGCCTTCCTCTTGCCTATATCCTTGAGCAACAAGCCTAGCCTTGTTCCTCACAATCACACCTTGGGCATCAAGCTTATTCCTGAAAACCCATTTAGTTCCAATTACTGGATAGCCTTTAGGCCTTAGAACCAAGTCCCAAACTCTGCATCTCTCAAATTGATTTAGTTCCTCTTGCATTGCAATGATATAATGGGGATCTTGCTCAGCATCAGTTATGGACTGAGGCTGAATTTGAGAGAGGAAACATGCATGCATCACATCATGGTTGAGTTGATGCCTTGTCTGTACACCTACTGACATGTCTCCAATTACTTGAGATCTAGGGTGATCCCTAAGTGTTTCAAAATTAGATGGTGGAGTTGGTTCAGCAACAACAATTGGAGTGAATTCTTCTTGTGGAATTACTTCTGCTGTTGGGGGAAGTTTAGCTGCTTCCATAGTTTCTTCTTCACTGTCTTCATTAGCTTGTGGAGAGAGATGTGATACAACCTTTGGAGTAAGGTTTAAGTCATCCAATTTCTCACATAAGTGAGGTACATAAGCAACCTTCTTGAAAGTCACTGCTCCAATCTTGACTTTAACATAGCCTTTGGTCTGGCCACAGTTTGAATCACCAAAGATAACCTTTGGTCCCAGCTTGGACTTGTAATCACTTAAGTTGTCCTTGCTTCCTGTCAAATGCTTGGAGCAACCACTGTCCAGATACCATTGTTGAGTAAATGCTGGACAAATCTTTACCTGCAAGGATGATAATCATTTGTTCTTGACCCAGGTAACCTTGGGTCCTTGTTGATTTACATAACTATAACTGGAAATATAAGAATATTCAGGTTAATTCTTGTAACCTTTAGGGTGATATCTTCTTGGTGGTATTATCCATTGATTAAAAGGATTAATGTTGCTATTAGAATTTAGGTTTCTGTTGTTAAGATCTGGGATCGACGATTTCTGGTGGGATCGTCGACCTGAGCTCGATGATGTTGGATGAGATCTTCGATCTCTGCTTGAAGAATGAAGATATTCATTCTTGGGGAACCAAAATCGTCGATCTCTGGTCGATGAACCATACTGGTATCATCGATCATAGATCGAAGAATAATTATTACTGAAATTTGCATTCAGAGATCGTCGTTCTGAGGTCGACGATCTGTTCATATATCGTCGATCTGAGTTCGACGATAACTGCTGAACATTGTTACTTTTATTATTCTTCTGGTTTTTAAGTTTGTTCTTAGTTTCAATTTGTTCAAGAACTTCATTAACCTTATTAACCTATTCAGTGTTTTTCTTTCCTTTATCAGAAACAAAATTTATAGGTTTAAAAAGATGATTCTTTTGGATTAGAATTGGTTCACTGGATAAAGCTCCTAATCCTAGTTTGCAGTAATTAGTTCTAGCATTTAATGTGCTGGTTATATCTAGCAATTTTAAACTTCTGCCATTTAATGATTCTTCTAATATCTTAGCTTTGCTAAGTTCAGATTTCAAAAAAATAATTTGTTCATTTGCAGAATTTAGTTCATTAGACAAATTAGCATTTTCAGAAGTGATTTTATCAAGAACATTTAATTTTTCTCTGAGAAGTTTGATTTCCTTCTCAGAGCTTATCAAATCTAAGCATAAGTTTTTAAATTCAAATTTAAATTCTTCAGATTCAAAATCATAAGATGCTAATACCTGATCTTCAGCTGACAAGTTTTCTTCATTATTAGATTCATCTGTATCTGTTATGCTACTGCTTGCATCAATTGCCATGAGGCAAACTTCCTTTGCCTTTGCCTCCTCTTCTTCTTCACTGGAGCTGGAAGATGTGGATTCATCTTCTGTGTCACTCCATGTGTCAGCCACAAATCCTTTGTCCTTCTTTTTGTGCTTGCTGGAAGAGGGCTTGCTGTAATGCTTGCTTCTAGATTCCTTCTCTCTTCTTCTTTCCTTCTTTTGATTTTCAGGACATTTAGGCATGAAGTGTCCTAGTTTTCTACATCCCAAACACACTACTTCTTTAGTTGGGGTTTTGTCATACCTGGGCATGCTGTCATTTCTGGATGACTTACTCCTGAAGTCCTTCCTTGCCATTTTAAAGAATCTCTTGGCAAAGAGACTCATTAGCTCTTCATTGACTATTAGAGCTTCAGTCTCTTCAACAGCCTTGAATGCAATGGATTGTTCTTTCCTTACTGGAGGAGGAGTCCTTTGTTCTACAGCTTCTCTGGACTTGATTAACTGCTCATAAGATTTGAGCTTTCCTAGGAGAGATTCGGTTGAAATCTCATTCAAGCTTCTGGCCTCTTTGTTTAGCAAGATCCTGGTGTCCCATGAGCTTGGGAAGCACATTAGGATCTTATCATTTATCTCTGTGAGAGAGATGTCTTTATCCAATATCTTCAGCTCACTGATGATGGAGCTTAGTCTGTTGTACATGTCACCAACAGATTCAGATTTATCTTTCTTGAAATTCTTATATTATGAGATAAGAGTTGATCTTCTATCTTTTCTCTCATCTGCTGAGCCAGTGAATCCCAGATTGCTTTTGCATAGGTGCACTCAGCCACCTTCTGAAAGATGTCATCTGACATAGTCTAAGCCAGTATGTTCATGGCTTTGGCATTTGCAATCTTGGCTTTCTTCTGAGCATCATTGTAGTCTAGAGGTGGAACAGCATTTAAGCTTGTAAATGTTGTTGAGGTATTTGCCACTGGAGTTGGTGGACCTGTCAAAATAGAGTTGAAGATATCCTCATCAATAGAGTTCATGTACAACTTGATTCTTGCCTTCAAGATAGTGAACTTTGACAAGTTACACACTGGAGGTCTGGTGCTAGTGTATTCCTTGTTTTGTGCCATGGTATCAGATAAATTAAAAACACAAAAAAATAATTATTTAGAGCTTATCTGGAGGTCTTGATTGGTTCAGGTGTTAGCCTGTCTAAGAATAGCCAACCTCCCTCTGATACCAATTGATAGAAAAATGGGGTGATAAACTCTGAATAACTCTATGGAGGGGAATAGAGTTATAAAAAATCTTTTTATAGAAAAGATAAAAGCAAATAAACTAAGTTAATCTAACCATAGCATAAGCACACAAGAACACAGAAAGCACAACCAGACAACACAATAATTTTATAGTGATTCCCCAACTGGGTACATCCACTCTTCTACCACCCTTGGTAGGAATCCACTGCAGGTTTTTGATCAGGTGACTGCTACCAATGAGCTTTTGATCAGGTGCCCAAAAACCAATTCAAGTCTTTTGGAAGGAGACTTGTGAACAAGAATAATTTTGAAGGGAATTAAAACCCTGTACAGAGGTGGGATGAGAGATTGATTTTTTCTTCTCTTTTCTCAAATACAACTGAGAAGACTAGTGGATTCAAAGATGTTGTCAAATCTCCCCCTTAGATGTAGAAGGGTTCAGGCTAGGAAGCTTTGTACAGGGTGAGTAGGTCTTCAACTGAGAGACTTGGTCCAGGAGCTTCATACAAATGGTGCTGGAATGTCTTAGCAAGGTCCTAGAAGAGAAGAACAAAAAGACTCTTGATTTGTAAAAGTTGTTCTTCTTGCTTCTTCTTCAGAGCACTGGCAGAAAAGCTGATGAAGATCTGCTTCAGAATGTTTTAAGGATGTTAGCAGGAACAACTTTTTTTGTGTCTCTTTTTATGATGATGGAATCAACAGCCTCCTTCCTTTTGGTAGGATAAAGAAATTCCTGACTTGAATTTCAAAAACATTCCTTTAATTATTCTGCTGGAATCAAGGAGAGGAAACGACTATAATATCTGCAATAAATGATTTCCTCAACTGTCTTTGGCATATAAGACAATATAATAACTCTGTGAAAACCTGTAGTTAATGCTGCAAAAGAAACGGCTCTAAGCCTTGATAACATCAATATTAACTACCAGAGATTTGATTCCATAAATAGCCTTGACAAAATAAGAGTGAAATATTCAAGATAGTTGTGCAGACAGGTAGTCGAACACAGATAAATAAACGCAGAGTTGAGATAGAAGATCGTCGAGCTAAGACTGGAAATCATCAATCTGAGCTCTGAGATCGTCGAGCTCAGCTCGGAGATTTTACCTCTGTGATCGTCGATCGGAGATCGACAATCTTCGAGCCGAGTTCGACGAAATTCGAACTAATATCTAATCCATAGATTACTTCTGAGTCTTGTTCTTTGAAATAAAGTCCAATGCTTGTCTTTGTGAGATCTGCTCTACTAAGACTAACTTAGACCTAGACTTTAACCCTTGCTATACAAGTGGGTCAAACAACCTAGGAGTGAACCTAGCCCAAATCAAACATGGGGTTCCAACAGACCCAATGATTGTCTTATATATTTTCTGATCAAAAGGTTTACCTTGTTCATCATTATCAACTACACCATTAGAGGGCATGGGTTTTTTCATAGAGGAGGCATCTGACATCTCAAATCTTTTAATTAGCTCTTTAGCATATTTAGATTGAGATATAAAAATGTCATCAGGTGTTTGCTTCACTTGTAAACCAAGGAAGTAAGATAATACACTCATTCTACTCATTTCAAACTTTGAATGTATTAGGTTAGAAAACCTTTTGCAAAGTTTAGAATCAGTAGAACCAAAAATTATGTCATCAACATATATTTGAACTAGTAAAGTTTTAGATTTATGATGTCTAAAAAACAATATTTTATCTGTCATGCCTCTACCAAATTTATTTTCTAAAAGAAAACTAGCAAGGGTATCATACCAAGCTCTTGGAGCTTGTTTAAGACCATAAAAGACTTTGTTAAGTTTAAAAACATAAGAAGAGTGAATTGGAGAGATAAAACCTAGTGGTTGTTCTACATAAACTTCCTTTTTAAGCTCTCCATTCAGAAAATCACTATTCACATCCATCTGATATACATTGAACTTCTTGAATGCTGCAAATGCAAGAAATATCCTGATAGCCTCTAATCTTACAACAGGAGCAAATGTCTGATCATAATCTATGCCTTCCTCCTGTGAGTATCCTTGAGCTACCAATCTAGCTTTATTTCTTACAATGACTCCTTGAGCATCCAACTTATTCCTGAAGACCCATTTGGTTCCAATGACTGGATAGTCTTTGGGTCTTGGAACTAAGTCTCAAATTCGATATATCCCAAACTTATTGAGTTCCTCTTGCATTGCAACGATCCCGTGGGGATCTTGTTCTGCATCTTTGATAGATTAAGTTTCAATCTGAGAAATAAAACAAGCATGCATCTGATCTTGATTCAATTGATGCCTTGTTTGAACAACAGCTTATATGTCTCCAATCACTTGAGATTTAGGGTGATCTCTAAGTGTGACAAAGTTAATAGGTGGAGTTGGTTCTTCAACTATTTGTGGTGCTAATTCCTCTAGTGGAATTTCATTAGCCATAATATTTTTAGGATAGATTTCTGAATTTTCTTCATCACTGACATCATCAGCAATCTGTTGAGAAGGGTGTAATGTATCCTCTTGTGTTAGGATTAATTCATCCAGTTTCTCACACAGATTTGGTACCTGAAAGGAATCTATGGTAGAGATATCTCTCTCCTTATAAAATATGTTTGTTTCATCAAAAGATACATGTATTGATTCTTCTATCTTAAGGGTAGATTTATTAAAGACCCTATAAGCCTTGTTGACATGAGAATATCCAAGAAATATTTCTTCTGTGGCTTTGGGTTCAAATTTCCTTAAGTATTGCTTTTCATTATTATATATGTAACATCTACATCCAAAAACTTTAAAATAGTTTACTTTATGTTTTTTATTTTAAAGTAATTCATAGGGCGTCTTACCCTTTAATTTATGAATCAGACTTCTGTTAATAATATAATTTGTTGTGCTTACTGCCTCTGCCCAAAAGGATAGGGGCAAGTGAGCATCTGCAAGTAATGTTCCATCAGATTCAATTAGGGTTCTATTTTTCTTTTCAGCTAGCCCATTTTGTTGAGGTGTTCTAGGAGAAGAATAACAATGCCTGATACCTTCTTTCTCACAGAATTCTTTCATCAGAAGAGATTTAAACTCAGTGCCTTAATCACTTCTGATCATTGTAATTTGAGTACAGTACTCAATCTTGATGTTCCTAAGAAAGTCTGTAAGAACTTTAAAGTTATCTGACTTATTTCTAAGAAAGAATACCTAAGTGAATCTTGAGAAATCATAAACAATAACTAAGGTATATGGCTTTCCTCCCAAACTTGTATTGCAATAGGTCCAAAAAGTTCCATATGTAGCAAATACAAAATCCTGGGTGAATCACTTTTAGATATGGATTTAAAACTATTTTTAGTTTGTTTGCCTAATTGACAAGTCCTGCAAAGTCCTTCCTTCTTATAAGAACCAGAAGGTATTCCTCTGACAAGGTTATCCTTAGATAATTTAGCAATAATTCTAAGATTTATATATCCTAATCTTTTATGCCAAAGATCATTTGTTTTACTTATCTGATTAAATAAACAGATTTCTGATTTTGTAGAGTTAAAATTAACTAAGTAAATATTACCCTGTCTAATCCCAATTAAAACTGTTTTGTTTTTATTAGATGTAATAAAACATAATGATTTATTAAAAGATACATGATAACCTTCATCACATAATTAACTGATGGAGATAAGATTATGCTTGAGACCTTTCACATCAGCTACCTTCCTGAGGTTACTGCTCCAACCTTAACAGTACCATAGCCTTCTGTTTTCCAAAGTTGGAGTCCCCAAAGATGACTTTAGGTCCAAGCTTTGTTTTAATGTCTTTTAGATTAGCCTTTCTTCTTGTCATATATTTTGAACATCCACTATCCAAATACCACTGTTCCTTTGTGGTAGGATAGTTCTTTTCCTATAAAAGAACAAATTAGGTGTTCTTTGTTGGGTACATTGGAAAATGTGTACCTGATTTGAAGAAGCCTAACTTAGCTCAATGATATACATCAAGGTATATTTGATGTTATTTTGAGTTGACATGTGCAGGTTAAGAATGTACTAAAATACAGGAAAAATATTCTAAGTCCATATGTCGACACTAGAAGAAGCTGTGTCGACACTTCAGAAAGATTGTGTCGACACTTGAAGAAGGCTGTGTTGACACAGAGAAAAAGAGTCGACAACATTTGTGTCGACACCGGGAAGTAGTGTCGAATTACAGAAGTATAGTCGACATCAACTGTGTCGACACTGGGAGGCTGTGTCGACACACAGGATTGCTAGTCGACAACATTTGTGTCGACACCAGAAGACTGTGTCGACATACAGAGGCAGAGTCGACATCAGCTGTGTCGACAACTAGAGGCAGTGTTGACACACACTATATTCTGAGTCTACATCAACTGTGTCGACACACAGGACTTGTGTCGACACATTACAAAGTCTAGACCAAGTTAGTTGCTGGAGAATGATGAAGTGTTTGTGTCGACACAAATACTCAGTGTCGACACATTCTCAAGATGCAGTATCTAAAAGCTGAGTCGACATAAAGGCAGTGTCGACATCATCAAAGGCTGTGTCGACACCTAAGTCTCTTATGTCAACATATATTGACAGATGGTCTCGACACTTTCTAACAAATAGTCTCGACGCTTTGCTGACAAAGACAAAGGCACAAGATCTGTTTGAAGACTTGACAGCTGTGGGTTACAACCGGTTTACTGAAGCTGTCAGACTTGTCAGAGGTTTGTTAGAAACCGGATCAGCCGGTTACCAAGGATGAAGTCTATAAATAGACAGATTCGGAAGAAGGAATACAATAACAAAACGACACACATTAATCATCTATTGGGAGATAAGATCTCTGATCAAGAAAGTGCCAGGCACAGAAGAAGATCTTCGTGAGAAGATCTAAGAAGACATTCTGACGTATACAACCACTCAGGATCTGTCTAAGTAGAATTCTTTCAAGAATTCTGAAGTATCATCAAAGGTGTTGGATAGAGAGGGATCCAGCCATTTTGAAGACAAGAAGGAAGCTGTCACAGGTTTCTCAAGAAGCTGTCAGGAAATCAACTCAACTAAGTTCTGATTCAAGAAGCTTTGAAGAAAGCTAAGATTCAGTTGATTTCATCCATCAGCTGATCAAGTGTTGTCTTGTCCCTTCTCTCTCAACAAGGGCAAGAAATTATACAACTTCAATTTCAATTTCTGTAGGGTCTATTTGTATAGATCTGAGTTGTAAGCCTAGATTATAAAGGCTGAGTGTAGGAGAGGTATTCTCTGAGTGGTAGGGCTGTTTATGCCTGCGTTGTAGGAGAAGGTTTTCTCTGAGTTGTAGGCCTTGTGGCAAGGCTGAGGTAGGGCTGGTTAGCCTGAGCTGTAGGAACCTTATAGGGTTCTGAGTTGTAGGATCTGAGGATCTGAGATAAAGAAGGAAGTTAGGCCGAATCTAGCACACTGCTAGATAGGTGAAGGGGGAAAGTGGATGTACCCAGATCTTGGGGAACCACTATATATTTGTGTGCAATCTGTGATGTGTGCATATTTGTGATTGATGTGCTGAGTTTGCTGCAGTGTTTTCAGAATTCTATTATAACCTGTAGTTATATTCTGCCTTAAGTTAAAACAAGCATTAGAACCTATTCACCCCCCCCCCCTCTAGGTGTTTAGGTGGTATTAAAAGTAAAACTATCATTCTTGACCCAGATTACCTTGGGTCCTGGTTTTCTTTCATAATAATTAGAAATATAAGAACATTCAGGTTGATCTTTATAACAGAGTGGATGATATCTCCTAGGAGGGATTATCTACTGAGTAAAAGGATTTATAAATTTTTGTGTTTTATTATATTTTTGACAAGATTTAAAATTTCTATTTAAAAATTTTGGGTTCGACGAATTATATTAAGTTCGTCAAGCTTAGTTCGACGAATGGAAGTGAGTTCGTCGAGCTCCATTCACAGAATAATAATGTTCATTTTCTGTGTTCCACATTCGTAGATCGCAGTTCGACGAATCATATTGATTTTGTCAAGCACCATTTGAATAATTATACGCAAGCATTGCGTTCATAGTTCGTCATTCTCTGTTCGACGAATAGTATTTATTTCGTCGAGCTCGGTTCGACGAATTATTTTGAACATAATTTTTATGAATTTTTTTTTGATTTGGTTTATTCTTTTGTAAAACTTCTGTAATTTTATCTAAATCTTCTAATTTTTCTTTACCTTTAGCAGAAGTGAATTTTATAGGTGTAGACAAAATATTTTTCTATAACAGATGAGGCTGATTAGATAAAGCCCCCAAGCCTAGTTTGTCATTAAGCCTGACATTGACTGTGCTTGTGATATTCATCAGTTTGATGCTTCTCCCATTGAGAGATTCTTCAAACTTCTTTGCCTCTAATAATGTGTTTTCTAAAGATACTATCTGTTCAAAAGCAATTTTCAAATCATCCTTAAGTTTTATGTTTTCAGAAGATATATTATTTGATTCAGTTAATTTCTCTCTGAGAAGTTTTATTTCCTTCTCAGATTGTATCAAATCTTTACATAGTAATTTAAAATTTGTTTTAAACTGATCTGAAGTAAAATCAAATGTAGAGATTACCTGGTCTTCTACAGACTCAGATTTATTAGCAAAATTATTGCATGATGCATTTATTGCCATCAGACAGACTTCTTTTGCTCTTGACTCTTCTTTATCTTTAGTTGAACTGGATGAAGATTCAGATTCTGATTCACTCCAAGTTTCAGCAATAAAACCTCTCTCCTTATTTTTGTGTTTGTTGGAAGAGGAAATGTGTGAGTACTTCTTAGAGTCTTTCTCCTTCTTCTTATCCTTCTTTTGATTTTTAGGATACTCTAGAAGAATGTGTCCTGGTTTCCTGCAACAATAACAAACAATTTCTTTAGTTGAAGTTTTGGCATACCTTAGTTTGTCTTGGTTCTGGATGATCTTCTCCTGAAATCTTTTCAGGCTATCTTATAGAATCTTTTAGCCAAGAGACCCATAAGATCTTCATTTTGTGAAACTTATTCTTCTTCAGTTTCTTGGAAAGCAATGCTCTTTTCCATCTTCACTGAGGGTAGAGTCTTTTGTTCAGCTTCCCTTATTTTGATGAGCTGCTCATAAGATTTGAGCTTGCCCAACAAAATCTCAATTGTGATTTCATTCACACTTCTGGCTTCTCTAATTGGCTAGATCCTTGACTCCCATGTGCTAGAGAAACACATGTTAATTTTATAATTGACCTCTGTCAATGTTGTGTCTTTTTCTAAAGATTTTAGCTCATTAATTATGAGACTGAGTCTTGTGTACATATCTATAACTGATTCTCTTTCACCCTTTTTGAAATTCTCATATTGGAAATCAAGTGAGATCTTTTGTCCTTTTTTTATCAGCTGATCCAGCTACCATTGCATTAAGGGAGTCCCAGATAGCTTTAGCTGAAGGACATTCAACAACCTTCTGAAAAAATCATCAGACATTATTTGTGCTAATATGTTCATAGCCTTTGTATCAGCAATCTTTGCTTTCTTCTGAGCCTCTGTCCATTCTGGTGGAGGTACAGTACTGGTGCTTGTTGTTGCTAGTGGTAGAGGTGGACCTTTCAAAATAGAATTGTAGATATCTTCATCAATAGAGTTCATGTATGACCTAATCCTTGTCTGCCATAATGCAAACTTATTAATATTGCACACAAGAGGTCTAGTGCTTGAATACTCTTTATTTTGTGCCATGATAAGAAAAACATACTAGAGAAAATAAGATCTATCAGATCTGTTGGTTCAGGTGTTGGCCTGTAAAACCAAAGAACCAACCTCTGATAGCAATTGAAAGTGAGGGATAGATCTAACTTTACTCTAGATGGGGGTGAAAAGAGTATTTTAAAACTTTGATTTATTTTTATAGCGGATTTAAAATTTAATGATATATATAAAGAAAATAATCACAGCACACAATAAAGAAAACAATCAATCATAGACTACACAAGGATTATAGTAGTTCCCCAATAAACCTGGTTATGTCTACTCTTCTGCCACCCGATAGGAATCAACTACAGGTTTTTTATCAGATGCCCTGCCACCAAAAGATCTATTTTCTAAGAGAGATCTTGCAATACTTTCAGCTTTTAATCAGGTGCCCAAAAACCAATCTTAAGTATTTTGATCAGGTGACTTATGAACAAAGAGATACCTTTTGAAGGGAGTTAAAAACCATGTACACAATTTAGAAATAAACTATAAGAAAAAGATGGTGTCTTCTCTGTCAAGGTCTTTGAGAAGACTTAGTGGATGATGAAGCAAAAAAGCTCCCCCGTATTAGAATAAAGATTTGAGATCAGGAAGGGAGGCTTTTTTCCAGGGTGTAGGCCTTCATATATTTGACTGATGAAGACTTTGCACTTGCAGAGACTGAAGCAGAAAATATGATGAATATGTGTTGATCTATAATGATCTATTGATGAACCATTTAGCAGCAATCTTATGAAAGAATATATAGAATGCCTGAGGAGAATTCAAATATTTGAATTAAAACCATTCTGAAATGTCTTAAGCATCTCTGAGAATTGTAACTGCCCTAGTGAATAATTAGATTTAAACTCTATGATAAATCCATATTTAATGCTGCCTGGAACGGCTATATTCATTAAGAATATTTAGCATTAAATATTAGAGTGTAACTGACAATAATTAAGCCTTTTAAAATCATTCTGCCTCTTAATATAAAACTGCCTGAACAAATAACACTACAAGAGATTCATCGAACTGCGCCTGGAGATCGTTGAACTGAGCCTGGAGTTTGTCGAACGGAGCCTGAAGTTCGTCGAGCTAATATGCTGAGATATAATCAGCGTTCGTCGAACAGAGCCCAGAGTTTGTCGAGCTAAACACAGAGTTAGAACTCTGAGATCGTCGAACTGAGCTCGGCATTCATCAAACTGAGCTCAGCTTTCGTCGAACAGTGTCCTGCATTCGTTGAATTGCATTTCTTTGGAAATCTTTTGAGGAAGCAACCCTGGAAATAAACCTATGACCCTAGACTATACAAATTGGGTCAAACTAATCATCCTAAACAACAATAATGATCCTATCCCAAATCAGTAATAGGGTTCCAACACATAATGATGTCTATCTGCCTCATTATTAAAGTATAACTTTAGCAAGGTTAGATAGACAGTTAGCAATCAATCACTTTAACTAGCTAGGTTAAATTTCAGTGAGATCAGCTGAGAAAGATACAGTGTAGGATAAGAATGATGTTCCTCCAAAAATAATGATGTAGTTAAGGGGGAGCATTCACATGTTCCGACTCAGGATGAGGTCATTCCATCCACCCAGTTGGCTGAGGATTCAACTCTTCCTGAGCATTATGGTCAAAAGGACCAAGAGTATAATTCGCCCATGATCCTTTCTCTACCCTATATAAAGGAATGCTTATTGAAGAAGCCAGAAAGGGGGCGGAGTGGGAGAGCAATGACTTGACATGACTTGACATATTGAGTCAGTGCATAATACTCGGAATAATTCAAGTGGTATGAGGAGAGCAATGACTACTTGTTAAGTCAGTGTATAATACTTGGAAACTTTCAAGTAGTATGAGGAGAGCAATGACTTGACATGTTAAGTCACTGCATTAAACTTGGGAACTCTAGACAAGATACAGTTGCTAGCTTACATTTGCTTAATTGATATGTTTTATGTATTAATGCATCTTAGTATCGTTGTGTATTATGCCTTCTTCAAATGGGGGGAGATTATAGGGAATAATGTCCTTCAATGTTCCCTGGATTTGAAGAGGCATCACCATCAGTATTAAGAGAATAATTGTGTTTGATGTATGTTCAAGTTTTATGTGTGCAGGATGTTCTTTGTCACAATGATTAGACAGGTTGTCTAAGTGATAGTGATAGGTGGACACAAGGAAGAATGCTGGGAAGACATAAATTTTTCTAAGTTCATAAGCGTTGAGTGAAGGCAATTCACTCAACACCAGATGTGAAGAAGCACCAAGTAAAGCTCAGACAGTCAAAGCTCCAGCATTAGCAAAGAAGAAATCTCGCAAAGTCCAGAAGCATTGAGTGAGGACAGCTTACTCGATGCCTAAATAAAGAAGCGTCGAGTAAAGCTCTATGTTGTCAAAGCCAGAGAAACAGAGAAGAAATCTGGCTAAGTCCAGAAGCGTTGAGTGAAGTCAGTTCACTCAACGATAAGCTCAGAAAGCATCGATAGAACAAGCTTCAGTCAAAGCCTCAGAAGATGTAGATAGAAAATCTATCTAAGTCAAAATGCATTGAGTGAGGATATTTCACTCAATTCCAACTCAACATAAAAATCAAGTACAGAAGCGTTGATTGAAGGCAGTTCACTCAATGCCTAAAGAAGAAAGCGTCGATAGAATAGAGTGATGTCAAAGCTTAAGAAGAAGTGAACAGAAAATATTTCTAAGTCCAGAAGCGTTGAGTGAAGACAGTTCACTCAATGCCAGCTCAACAAGAAATTCTAATAAGTACAGAAGCGTTGAGTGAAGACTGTTCACTCAATGCCTTATCAAGATGACAGGAAAGTCGAGTATGTGTTGAGTGATGAAGGCTCACTCAACGCACTCAATGCCTATCAATAAAAAGATTGTCTAAGGACCAAAGCATTGAATGAAGGTTGTTCACTCAACGCTTCCTCAATAGATATATTGGCTAAGTCCAAATTCATCGAGTGATGAAGTATCACTCGACACCTAATAGTACAGAAAATTGGCTAAGTGTTTTGGCGCTGAGTGAAGGCTATTCACTCAACGCCTATGATGAATTGTCTGAAATCAGCTAAGTCCATGGATGGTGACGTCAGCAAAATTCAAATTATTGTGGGAAGTCTACAGTACACGACAAACGGTGCTGCATGCCTACTGTATGATATTTACTAATAAAGCAAAGTTGCAACCAACAACTACTGTTGGTCCCGAGGCTCAATAAGTCGTTAGACGGTGGAAGATAAAAAATGACAGATCAGAAAATAGAAGATAACTTTTCAGGATTGATTTTCAAAAAGGGGCGGAACTTCATCTTCTTCCTGTCGACATTATTGCAGAGCTAGAAGAAGTTGCTCTGAGTGCTGATCTGAAAGTTGATAAAAGTTAGTTATTGCCATTCTCAGCTACAACAACAAATTCAGAGAAACTTCTCTGAGATAAAAGAAGAAGAAGCCAAGGCTAAACCTAGCTGCAGTAGATATGTTGATAGAAGATAGATGTTTCCATTCTCACCTAGAACAATAAGTTCAGAGAAACTCTCTGATAAATAAGGAGCAACAAGGGCTAACCATAACTGCAACTACTTCACAGTTCAAGCAGATTTTTTCCTGATGAACATTTTCTAGAGCTGTGAAGAAGGCGACTGGACAGAGCGACTTCAGTTCAGAAGAAGTAAGACACAGAGAAAATCTCTCTTGTGTCTAGTCATCATCAACCATCCTTTCTACTTCCTATAGGATCTTTTCAAGATCTGAGTGTAAGCTTAATATTTTATAAAGGCTGAGTGTAGGATCTTTTGTAGATCTGAGATAGGATCCCTATGTGGATCTGAGGTAGGGCCTTTGAGCCTGAGTTATAGGACTTGTGCTCAAGTCTGAGGTAGGATCCTTGACTAGATCTGAGTGGTAGGGAAGCTTGCCTGAGGTAGGATCTATTTCAGATCTGAGGCAAGTGAGTATTCCTCTCTGAGTTGTAGGGCTATCCTACTAGCCTGAGTGTGGGACTATTAACTTAGTCTGAGATAGGTGATCTTTGGATTACTTAGCTATAGGAGCAATGCTTGCTCTGAGTTGTAGGGCTTTGTGCCAGAGGTAGGTCTTAGAGGAGACTGGGAGATCCTAAGGGATCTATGTTGTAAGCTCTTTGGAGTCGAGTTTGGATATGTTACCTTGTCTAACAAACAGTTAGAAAGGTGGGAGGGACAATGGATGTACCCATAATATGGGGAACCATTATAAAATTCTTATGTGTTGTGTGTGATTGTCTTGAAAGCTAAATGATGAGTCCAAGTTATATGCTTACTTTTTGGACTCATCTAGGCTATTTTTCTCGTTGATGCACTACACTTTAGAGCCATATTTGTTCATATTTGTTATTATGTCCATTCCATGTTAAGTGCACTTTTGGCCCGCTTTCAGTGTGATTTCATAGTTATTATTCTTTTTCCTTAATTGGTGTTTTGCTGTGTTTGGAGAATGTGGTATGCCCGTTTCGGTGGCTCTTCTGTTTTCGCTGTAGGTACAAAGGTGGTGAGCATGTTCCGAATTATTTTGGGAAAGTTTTCCGCCTAAGGGAAACTGGTCGTGTGTTTTTACACGTGCACGGTCAGTGCTCCTTAGCACACGACCACTAGTCGTGCGCGGTCTGTTCATCGAATTCCCAAACAGTCCAGGAACATTGCGCACGATCATTGGACCTATAACGTATGACCACTGGTTGTGAGCCACTGATCGTGCGCACTATTCTCCACTTTTCCAAGTTCTGTCTGGGGCAATTGCACGAAAATTGGACATAGTACGCACGACAACTGGTCGTGCACCACTGCTCGTGCGCGTTACCCCAATTTTTCTTTAGTTCTGTCTTTGCTAATCGCACGTTCATGGGATCCAGTGTGCACGACCACCGGTGATGCGCCACTAATCATGCGCATATATATTATTTTTTTGTCTGCTACAGTTTTCTCTAGAGCAGAGCGCACGATCATCAACCGCCAGTGTGCACGACCACTAGTCATGCGCCACTGATCGTGCGCTCTGATTTTCTGCTGCTATATTTAAGCCCGTGCTCCGTGATTTAGGTAAATGCTTTTAATTTTTCCACCCCACTACTGCACGCGAAGCGCCGATTTTCACCCCCACAGGTCCTCCACTCATCTCCATCCTCCGGGAAGCTTTCTCCGGCAATCCGAAGGCATCTTCAACACTTCGGAGAGTTTTCGGCCACCAGCAGCTTGCAACAAGACTCTGTCGGTACAACTCATTTGAGCAACGGGAGAAAAGATTTAAGAAAGGAGAGAATACGGAGGGATACAAGTGGATTGACAACCCATTTACCTCTGGAAGCAACCAACAGTCCGAATCGAGAAGTGGATTGACAACCCACCGCTCCGGCCAAGAACCTCAGCTAGGCTTTCCTCCTATCGGTTTATTCTACCCTCTTCTCATAGTGAAGTGTATTCTTAAGCTTGTAATGAACTTAAATTTACTTTTTCGGTCTATGAATGAAGTTTGTTTTGGCTAGTTACATTCTTTGTTGTTAGTTGTGTTGCACTCGCCTCCATCCACATCCACTCCACTCGCGCACTAGAACCACACTAGCAAAGACTAGTGTTAGTAGTTGAAGAGGTGATTGTGACCCTCACTTTCCGTACTTGTGATCATTCCATCCACTTGCACTCCGTCCATCCGCCCAACGAAGCACGGCATAGCGGCCTACACTAATTCCATCCACCAAGCAAAGCGGTGCTTACGACCCGCAGTAGTTTTCCTTTTGTTTTGTTAGCATTAGGAATCAAAAAACAAACCCCCCTTGTTATTTTTCTTAACTCTTAGTGAAGATCTTCCTACGACGCTATCACGATACCCAACTTGCATTCCTTAGAGATCGACTTTTCGGGGAAGCTATTCCCAAATTGATTACTTGACAGCGACCGGTGCACTTGTCGACACATAAATTTTTTGGCGTTGTTATTGAGGAATGCAGGCGTATTGTTGATTCGTGTTGTGTTAAGAGAGTTATGACAGAGTTGCTTGTTTTGAATTTGTTTTATTCCAGTCTATTTTTGTATTTTTTATATTGGTTGGAATTGTTAGATTTTTATTGAGAATCTATGCAAGGTAGTTTAATCCTGGAAATTAGTGATCTCTGCAATGTGGGCCTGTTTTAATATCTATTGCTGCTTGTGTGGAGATTTCTCTCATGCAAGTGATAGATGTCCTAAGGAGTATGGTAGCCAAGTCGCTCAAGGATCTACATATGGAGCACCACCCTCATTTGGTACTCAGTATGGTTGACATGAGCCAGTTAGCTACTCATCCCTGCTTCCTTTGCCGCACTACTTTTTTTTACGTCAGTAGCCGTTGTACCGACAAGGCCGGCTAAGCAGCGTTTATTTTGTCGGAGTTGGGATCACTCTTTGAAGGAGTGTGCTGCTTATTTGGCGCTATTGGAGGATGATGATGAACCGGATATTCGGATTGTCTCCACTCCGACAACTTGCAGCACCCCTTCTGTATCTGGGTACTTACTAGTGCCACCTTCAGATTTTGAAGGGAGAAATACTAGTATTTGCACAGACACGTTTGTCGATCTAAACCCTAACACAGATGTTTTTACTCCTTATGTACATATATTATCTTGTATAAAGTCTATTAGTTGTGAGGAGCCTGTGCTTGACCTTTTTGCAAGCACTGCTCCTCTATCCTCTACCTTACATAGCATTCTTTTTGTTTCTGACACTGCTGTGGAGGTTTATTTACAGGGAGATGTTGGTGTTTGTAGCACTTTGCTAGATCCAGTCGAGGAGGAAATCTGCATGGCCGAGTTTGCTGCCTCAGTTCCATGTAAGGAAGTCCAAGGCACGGACAAGGTAGTTGTAGCTCTAGGACATACTTGCACAAGCCTAGACAGCTGTGTAGATCCTCCCACAATTTCGCCGATGGGAGATGAAACCGGAATCATCCCCAAGATTGAGGTTACTTTTTGTCATTCTTCTAATTTATTTCCTAACCCCGCTCTCGTGCCTACTTCTCTGCAGGACCACATCGTGGAACCGGTACTCTTAGTACAAGGGCATGTAATGCAACCTAGCATTGATGGAGATGGGTGCAGGTGGAGTCAGATTCGTCGAGCTTCACAAAATTTATTCTACCCATGTCGATGTTCAAGACAAGTATAACTACACAGGAACATGGGTATTTATTTTTTCACCATTTTGGTACCCGCTACCGAAACGTGAACTTGAATAACTACCTGAGCACTTCAAATTTCATACGCCCATCAGTTTAGAGAGTGTATGGTCCTTGAATAAGTCCTGTTGGGATACAGTAAACCCATCAATTATCTAGATTAGTATTTATTTTGTTTTAAATATATGTACTTTTTGTTTCTAGTTTATAATTGTTGTTTAATTTTACTGTCGAAAGGGTTATGGTAGCCACGCTGCGTGATGAGCTCAAATGTGCACCCATGTGGTCAGCAGTGTGGGTTTGACTGCGAAACAGGGTGCGCGAAAAATTTCTCCGCGCACGACCACTGGTCGTGCACACTATTTAACAACGCACGACCATCGGTCGTGCACACTATTTAACAGTGCACGACCATTGGTCGTGCGCTGGCCCAATTTCTTTTAAAACCCAGTCGGCCGACCACAGTGTGTGCGCCCTAGCTTCTCTCGTTTTGTTCCACTGAGCGTGCACCGTTCCTCGTCGATCCGCTTCTTCTCCGATGAGATCCACCCCTTCTCTGGTAAGCTCTTGCAATCTCCGACCTCTTTCATCCTTATTATTCTGTCATGGAACCGGGAAGCTGCCATATGGTAAAAGCCTACCAATGCTTTGACCATTCTTCGGCAACTCCATCGCAAATTTTAGGGAGAATGGAAACATTTTTCAAAGCTGAGCACACCCAGCGCTACAATTCCTTGAAGTATAAGCCCTTCCCCTCTTAGTGGCTGATTGATTGGAATGAAATCCGGTTGATCGGTGATGATGGTGGGTTAGTGGAGGCCGTACTCCTTCTCTACTCCTTCAATAATTGGAGCAAATTGTTCGAGTGCGATGAGCTTGGGTATCGGGGGCTAACCTTGGAGTTCCTGTCAACTTTCGATTGGGGGACAACATTGGATAACCTCCGCCTACCTACTTGTTCCTTCCTAGTGTTGGGCCACATCTTCACCATCACGTTGCCCGAGCTCGCCATTCATGTCGGCGTCTACACCCAGACTGAAGCATCCCGGATAAACTTTCAGCAGTTGTGCATTGATTTTACGGAAGGCGTCACTCCGCGTGTCGCTTGGTGTTAGCTAACCGGGGGGAATAATGAGTACGTCGCCCAAAGGGCAAAGTCGACAAAGATTGTCTCCCCCGCTCTAAGGTATATGCAGCACTTACTCAGTCACTCGCTCACCGCAAGGGCCCTAAGCAAGAATGTGGTGGGGTGGCAGGATTTGATTTCCCTGTATAGCATGCAGTAGTAGTACTCCATTCATATGGGGTATATGCTGGCCCATTTCTTCCATCACGAAGCCACTTATGGCCTCGTAGGCACGATCGGGGGTGCTTACTACATTACCCGCATTGCGAAGAGTTTGGGGATTTGGAGTCAGCTACCTCCAATGGAGCAGGTCACTGCTCCCACTATGATCACCAGGGCCAATTTGGTTAGTTGCCATTTTCTGCGAGTGGTTGGGAGGAAGGCTAGACGAAAGTTTGTTGTTAACATACCTGGTGATGCGCCTGGGGGTAGAGATGAGGAGGAAGATGAGGGAGAGCCGGTAGAGTCTTCCGCCGTGGGTAGGTAAAGAGTGGCAGAGCCACAGTATCAGAGTCAGCAGCAGCAGCTGATGCCTCTAGTAAAGCATGAGGGGTAGTCTAGCCACCAGTACAGCCCAGCTTAGGAGCAGAGCGTTCCATATCTATCTGAGTGCCTTGCTGATTTGGAAGCCTCACAATACTAGATGCAAGACTTTATTTATCAGCAAGCGGTGAGAGGCAGGCTGAACATTCGACCACCTCCTGATAGTTTCGCTCCATCCGTGCCTGCTCGTTGTCCATCTCCCATCGAGATTCGCGACAGTGATAGCGAGGAGGAGTGAGGGGAGTTTGCCACGTAGCTAGTCTACCACACCTACTGATCTTCTCGTGTTTTATTAATCTGTAGAATTGTAATATACTTTATTTAGCAGGTTTAGACATGGAACAATTATATTTTAGTGGGCACCCATCTGGGTGTCGAATGTTATTTTTTATATATTACGTTATAATACAGGTATTCTGTCCACCTTAAGGACGGTAAAGAAAAGGGCTCATGGGAGACAACCCAATTTCGCTGCTTTTGAATTGCTTAATTATGCTGCTATGAATATATATATATATATATATATATATATATATATATATATATATATATATATATATATATATATATATATATGTGACAGGCACGGGCCTTCGGCCTTGGGTGCATTCGACCCTGGGGCATTTCGCGTGGGTGTGACAATCGGCGGGGTGCGTCATTTGGCGGGGTATGACATTCGTCGGGGTACGACATTCGTCGGGGCATAACATTCGCCGGTGGTGCAACATTTGCCGTGGGGACGACATTTATCGTAGGCGGCGACAATTGTCGTGGGCGGCGACATTTTTCGTGGGAGGCGACATTTGTCGAGGGCTGCGACATTTGTCGTGGGAGGTGACATTTGTCATGGGCAGCGACATTTGTCGTGGGGGCGACATTAGTCGTGGGGGCGACATTTGTCGTGGGGGCGACATTTGTCGTGGGGGCGATATTTATCGTGGGGGGAGTAGAGGGGGCAACATTTGTCGTAGGTGTGACATTTGTCGTGGGTGCAACATTTGTCGTGGGAGAGGCATTTGTCGTAAGGGCGACATTTGTCGTGTGAGACATCATTTGTCTTGGGAGAGACATTTGTCGTGGGGACGGCATTTGTCGTGATAGATACAGGGCTCCACCTCTATCCAAATTGATATTTGTCGTGGGGGCGAAATTTGTCGTGAGAGACAAAATTTGTCGTGACATCATTTGTCGTGACATCATTTTTCATGGAGGCGACATTTTTCGTGGGAGGCGACATTTGTCGCAGGGGCAACATTTGTCGTGGCGGTGACATTTCTCGTGGGCAGCAACATTTGTCGTTGGTGATAACATTTGACGTGGAGAGGCGATATTGGTCAGGGAGACAACATTGGTCGAGGGCGGAACAATGCTCATGGGCGGGAGTGCAGTCGTGTGCGAGACATTGGTCGTGCAACCAATATCCACCAAAATACAACTAAGAATGCGACTGATATCCCCAAAATACAACTAAGAGTGCATCAACCAATTGATATCAAATTCATTGGCAAAAACACTGGGCATCAACTAACCTCAAATTTGGTAGTAATGAAAGGGTAAAACATACATGAGAACATCTCAGAAGTATGTAGTGGCAAAAACAAACACAATTTGTTGCTGGTGAATATAATATGAACAACAACAGCACAGTCATTATCCCACTATAGTTATGCTCACAAAATGTGAATTATTTCCTTTGTAATTCGATAGCTCACAATTTTTAACTAAATGATAATGTAAATCAGATTCAGGGAAGGGCTTACTGTGCAAAGGAGGGCCTGTTGATCCCGTTCGGAGCCCTAGTAGAAATGGCGACAGAACACGGTGATGGATATTTCTTTGAACTCAGATGTGTTTGAAGCTTGTAAGTAAAAAAGAAAGAAACTTTTGTAAATCACAATTTCTACCATTCGGATAATGTAAATTAGATTCAGGGAAGGGCTTACTGTGCAAAGGAGCAGTTGTTGATCCCGTTCGGAGCCCTAGCAGAGATGGCGATAGAACAGAGTGCGACTCGCAGAAGAAATAATGCTAGAGGAGGAATCCTTCGTTGATGTCGTTGGCAGCTAGACGATTCGCGATGCAGAGGGTGGGAAGAAGAAGCCAGGGTTTAAGATGCCAAGAATGGGGAGCATAGCGAAGCGC
This sequence comes from Platanthera zijinensis, assembly GCA_039513925.1. Lineage (NCBI taxonomy): Eukaryota > Viridiplantae > Streptophyta > Magnoliopsida > Asparagales > Orchidaceae > Platanthera > Platanthera zijinensis. Next base: position 94,420,951 of record CM077081.1, read on the forward strand.
CTGGTTGAAGAAATAAAAAATCATGAACGGACTTGGTTACAACCTCCCAAGTCGAACAACAAAGAGCTCTTACCTAGCAAAATAGGTCGACGCCTGGGCATGAGATTTTAGGGCAAAGCGCGAAGGATCAAGGAATCACCGGGTTTGTGCTTTCGATTTTAGGGCGAAGCACGATGTGATCAAGGAATCACCGAGTTTCAGTGTCTTGGTAAGAGTGAGAAATAAGAAGGAAGAGTGTGGAGCTGGCAGCGAAGCGCGAAGGATCGGATGGAGGATGCCCTTGACGGAGAGCTACCTTTCGCTGATCGTCGTGCAGAACGTGAATGCGGGATTGTGCATGCCCCAAAATAATTAATTAATTTGCTGGAAACTGTGCCAAACAACAAAATCGAAAAGATTTGGCTAGAGGAAGTTGGTGGGAGATCAATTATTTTGGCGGGATTGAGTAAATTACATGTATAGGTAATCAATTTTGAATTTTTTTGAAATGAACAAAAGAAACAATAATCATTTAATTAAAATATGAGGGGTAAAGTGGGTATTAAGAATGTTGCACCAAAGTATATTTTTCCTTTATAGAATAGTATAGATATATATATATATATATATATAGTATTTGTGATGTGCTTGGAGGTAATGTCTTTTGCAGGTGGAGATCATTTGGGGGCGTGGACTTTCTTTTGAAAATAACGCCAATCGACCGGTATGCTAGCTCAATCTTGAGCATAGGTACTTCTTACCCCTAGCTCTTTATATTATTTGGAATGTTTAGTTTTTCTTGTCGTTGCATTGAAGTCTGGGGAGAGAGCATGTTTGTGGTCACTACACGAGCACATATTTCCTGGCATATCAGTTGTTATTTATTTATTTCAAAATCACTGTAGCACACACGGAATCACCCACATGAGTGTGATCTTATTTACGCATGCGACTCGAGTCAAATGCAGTGCTTTTGTGTAAACTTTAAAATAGTGGTGCTGGCTTAGGATTTTAGGATAGAGTAGTGTGAAACTCGTGCAGTGCTCCTAATCGAGTACTCATGGTCTGTGTAGAAATAGTATAGATTTAATTTTTCTTTATGCTCGTAGATTTATACTTTTTTTGCATATGTAAATATTGTTTGTACTACTCAAAAATGTTGAATCTACTGAAATCAATTGGTAATGTAGGGATGTGTGTAGCCGTCACTAGACTCATTTTGCTCGAGTCAGGAGTAAGGATCATCTTTCTCGGTGGCTAAGAACTTGCCCCAAGCTACTCTCGAAGCATTGGTGCATGGTTAGTCAAGCGTGAGCGTGACATAGGCCATCAATTTGGCTAGTTTGAGCTTTGTTTACCTTGTCCTAACTGCTAACTGTTGCAAGCCAAGTTTGTTCCTACCCCTCCTTTGATTCAGCTCCACCTTCATTCACTAAAGCCTAAAGTCAATCCACCTATCGCAACCAAATCCATGAGCTCAAGTGAATTTAATATTTTGACGAGGTGTGATGTGTGGAATTCAAGTGATATGGTGGATTAATTCAAGAATTTCTACGTGCTAAAGTTGGGGATTGCAAAAGAAAAAAAAAAGAAAAAGGAGAGAATTGAAAAAGAAAAAAATTTATAAGAATTACAATGAGAAAATGGAATCCCCATCAGGTTATCATGATATTGGTCGAGTTAGGCCATGTACACACCCGGTTTTCAAGCTAAGTCTGGGGGTGTGGCATACGTGCATTTTTGAGGGGCTGAATTGGTTTAGCTCATAGTTTGCTCACTTGGGTTGCGTGTAGCCTCCATATTTATTTTGACTACCAAACCTTAGCCTAAGCCCCATGATTATCCTAAATCCCTACAGATTCATGCTTGAGACGAGCTAGTACTGTAGGGAGAGTGTTAACGGGCAAGCATATGGTCCCCAACATTGGTGGATTCCTTTGGAGGTGATCCTGAGCCCCGGTCTTGGGCAAAGCTCACCTTAGTGGCCTACCTAATTTCTTCCTACATATGACCGAACGATTCTCCAGAATTCCAATTTTGAGTAGTTATAATATTTATTTATGCCTGTCGAAAAGTATAAATTCTGTAGTATAGTTAAAATTTTCATCTATTCTATTTTCTATGCCCATGATATATTTGATTTCTCTCAATACTGTATTTGGAAATTACTAAGCCAGCTAACTTTTTTCTAGTCCACGGAGTGATGATTTGCTCGAGACGATCAAATGTTTAAGTTTGAAGTGTGATGAGTCCAAGTTATATGCTTATTTTTGGACTCATCTGGGCTAGTTTTCTCATTGATGCACTACACTTTAGAGCCATATTTGTTTATATTTGTTATTATGTCCATTCCATGTTAAGTGCACTTTTGCCCACTTTCAGTGTGATTTCATAGTTATATTCTTTTGTATTACTTGGTGTTTTGCTGTGTTTGGAGAATGTGGTATGCCCGTTTCGGTGGCTCTTATGTTTTCGTTGTATGTACAAAGGTGGTGAGCATGTTCCGAATTGTTTTTGGAAAGTTTTCCGCCTAAGGGCCACTGGTCGTGCATTTTTACACACGTACAGTCAGTGGACTCCTTAGAGCACGACCACTGGTCATGCGCGGTCTGTTAATCGAATTCCCAAACAGTCCAGGAACACTGTGCACGATCATTGGACCTATAGCGCGCGACCACTGGTCGTGAGCCCTTGATCGTGCGCACTATTCTCCACTTTTCCAAGTTCTGTCTGGGGTAATCGCACGAACATTGGACATAGTACGCACGACCACCGGTCGTGCGCCACTGCTCGTGAGCGTTACCCTAGTTTTTCTTGAGTTCTGTCTTTGATAATCGCACGATCATGGGATCAAGTGCGCACGACCATCGATCGTGCGCCACTGATCGTGCGCATATATATTTTTTTTTATCTTCTGTCATTTTATCTGTAGCAGAGCGCACGATCATCAACCATTAGTGTGCATGACCACTGGTCGTGCGCCATTGATCATGCGCTCTGATTTTCTGCTGCTATATTTAAGCCCGTGCTCTGCGATTTAGTTAAACGCTTTTCATTTTTCCACCCCGTTGCTGTGCGCGAAGCGCCAATTTTCGCCCCTACAGGTCCTCCACTCATCTCCATCCTCCGAGAAGCTTTCTCCGGCGATCCGAAGCCATCTTCAACACTTCGGAGAGTTTCTGGCCACCAGCAGCTTGCAACAAGACTCTATCGGTACAACTCATTTGGGCAACGGGAGAAAATATTGAAGGAAGGAGAGAAGACGGAGGGAGATAAGAGGATTGACAACCCATTTACCTCTGGAAGCAACCAACGGTCCGAGTCAAGAAGTGGATTGACAACCCACCGCTCCGGCCAAGAACCTCGGCTAGGCTTTCCTCCTATCGGTTTATTCTACCCTCTTCTCATAGTTAAGTGTATTCTTAAGCTTGTAATGAACTTAAACTTACTTTATTTGTCTATGAATGAAATTTTTTTTGGCTAGTTGCATTCTTTATTATTAGCTGTGTTGCACTCGCCTCCATCCACATCCACTCCACTTGCGTACTAGAACAACACTAGCAAAGGCTAGTGTTGGTAGTTGAAGAGGTTATTGCGACCCTCACTTTCCGCACTTTTGATCATTCCATGCGCTTGCTCTCCGTCCATCCGCCTAATGAAGCACGGCATAGCGGCTACACTAATTTCATCCACCAAGCGAAGCGGTGCTTACGACCCACATTTGTTTTTTTTTGTTTTGTTAGCATTAGGAATCAAAAAACCAACCCCCCTTGTTATTTCGTTTAACTCTTAGTGATAATCTTCCTACGACGCTATCACGATACCCAACCTGCATTCCCTAGACATCGACATTCGGGAAGCTATTCCCAAATTTATTACTTGACAGCGACCGGTGCACTTGCTGACACATCACTAAACTACCTTAAATCACAACTCACCTAAAATAGGAAAAACATAAAAATGGCCTAGAACCTATTCACCCCCCCCCCCTCCAAGTGTTAGCTACTTTTGAAACTAAAGACTTTCAACCAGCTCTATACCTGCATGTTTAGATGAGGAGCTTGGCAGCTCACTATTAATCATAGTAGACTCATCAAATACTACATGTACGGACTCTTCTACAACTTCATTTTTCAAGTTGGATCCTATAAGCCATACTATGATTGTTGTACCCAACAAATATCTCATCATAGGACTTGGCAGCAAACTTAGTCACATAGGACTTACCATTATTGAGCACATAACATTTGCTACCAAAGATCCTGAGATATGCCAGGTTTTGTTTTCTGCCCTTCATGATCTCATAGGGAGTCTTCATGTGGCTCTTGGTGATAGAAGATCTATTTAGGACATGACATGCAGTATTTACTGCCTCAGCCCAGAAATATTCTAGGAGAGATGTGTCACTTTGCAAAGTCCTACCAGCTTCTATGAGAGTTTTATTCTTCCTCTCAGCAATCCCATTTTACTGGGTATTCTTGTAGAAGAAAATTCTTGATGAATCACTTGCCCTTCACAGAACCTTGTCATGCTTTTAGACTGAAATTTAGTCTCATGGTCACTTCTGATTTTGACCACAGTACTGTCCAATTTATTCTGAATTTGCTTGACAAAAGTCTTGAAGATATTAATAGTTTCAAACTTTTTCTTAAGAAATAAAACCCAAGTAAACCTAGAAAAGTCATCAACAACCACAAGGGTGTAGACTTTCCTACCTAGACTATGAACTGGCATAGGATCAAACAAGTCCATATGCAGGAGGTATAAACACCTTACAGAGTCTTTGGTCCCAATGCTCTTGAAGGAAGCTTTGGTCTGATTACCCTTTTGGCATGCAGAGCAAATGCCTTCCTCAGTGAATTTCATCATAGGACCATTCCTAACTAAATCTTCACTAAAGAGATTGCTAATGGTCTTATAGTTAAAATGATCTAGCCTCTTGTGCCATTGTACACAATATGAGACTTTCTCATTTGCAACTAGACATATAGGGAATCTTTATTTAGACATAGAAAGTTTAAGCAATAAACATTTCCACTCCTAGTGCCTGTCAAGATGACCTCTTGGTCACTTGACCTCTTAATGTGGCACTCATCCTTGTAGAATACAATGACATAGCCAAGATCACAGAGTTGGCTTATGCTTATCAGGTTGTGTTGCAACCCTTTAACATAAGCCACTTTTGAGATGGTGACTATGCTATTGGTGATCTTATCATAGCCTCTAGTGACTCTTCTATCTGAACCACCAAAGATTACTTTGGGTGTATCCTTCATTAGAGTGTACTCCTTCAAGTAGCTCCTTGTTCCAATCATGTGCCTGAAATAACTACTATCCAAGTACCATATAGGGGTATGAGCACTTGGACTATCATGCAAAACATAATTTAAGCTATCTTAGGACCGCAATTTTTATTGTGTCCTAGGTTCTGGTTAGCCTGAAAATGAACTTATCTTCCTGCAGATTTTCTGACAGGAAGACTACAACTTGATCTGGGCACAGTAGGATTGTTCCAGCAATCTAAGGAAAAATGTCCCACTTTGTCATAACACCAATACTCATGAATATTATATCTTCTTTTCCGAGCAGTTTTGGTAGAAGCTAACTGTTCATAAGGAAGAGCAGCTTCCTTTTCCTTATTTCTCTCAGCCATAATCTGACTGAATGTGAGTCTGGTAGTATAAGAGCTTGGTTTTTCTTGAGATCTACCAATAGTGTTCTTCTTTGAAGAAGACGTACCATTGATGACCTCAGAAATACCCAAGTCTGGTTTGCTGACAGACTTGCCATTGGTCTGAGTGTGTGCTGGGAGATCCTGAGAAAAGGCCACTGCCTTATTCTTGAGAGTAGGGGCTGGTGCACCAAATACAAATGGTCCATGATAGGCCATTTGAATTTCCTCATGGGGAGCCTTAAAGGCACTCATCCTCTTGATATATCTTCTACCATAGCAGTGAACATTTTTGTTCACACTTGTGAATCTTCCATTCAACCAGTGACCATAGATACTCTCTTGGTCATACCTGTTTGATGGTAACATCACCTTCTTAAAAGGGATGGGAGGCTTAGATGCCAAGGGTTGAATTGGAACTTTGCCTTTCCCTTTAGAATGGGCAATTCTAGTGTTCTCCATGAATCCCAACCCCTTTTTACCCTTTTAAGAGGAGGAGTCTAGCAAGGGAAACACTAACTTAGGCTTAGAGAAACTAGCCACAATCCTTCTCTCCCTTTGGAGCTTTTCTTCAAGATCCTCAAGAGACTATTCTTATAGTTAATGGTCCCAATCTGGATGAGTGTTATGATCTTTAGTTGATCCCTAATGGACCAGGCTAATCCTGGTTAGATTCTTCATCTGATAAGGCCATCAGCCCAAAGCAGCTGTTGGCATCTTCATCCTCATCATTCTACTCTAAGTCACTATCTGAATGTGATAAAGGGGCCCTGATACCTATCTTAGCAGTAGGATAGTCTTCAGCTTCATCTACTATAGCAGCAAACAACCCTATATAGGCTTCTTCTTCTTCAGACTAAGAGGAAGATGAGTCACTCTGACTCACACTCTTTCCAGTCTTGGCAAGGAAGTTCTTTTCCTTCTTGCCCTTGAGATGGTGATGCCTCTTCTCACCAGACTCTTTTCTCTTGACTGGGCAGTCAGCAATTACATTTCCAGGTTTGTTGTAGCAAAAGCAAACAACTTTAGAAGAAACTTATTTACTAGGTTTGGATTCATACCTGTCTCCCTTGGAGTATTTATTCTCATCCTTTTAGTGGTCCTTCCTGTGATGAGAGGAGGAGGAAGGTCTGCTCCTCCACTGCTTCCTCTTCATCATCTTCTGAAACTGCCTAGAGAAGGCATCAAATTCTCCATCATACATGATACTGTCTAATGTGCTTGACTCTGAGCTGTCTGATTCAGCAGGCCTCCTTGGAGGAGAGGCAATCCTCTCCTTACTTTCTTAGTGCTCTCATCTTTTAATGCCACAATCCTTTCCTTGGCCTAAGATCTGTTGATAGTCTCCTCCTCCTTCCTAGTAAATAGCTGCATCTCATAGGAGAACAGCTTCCCAAATAGTGTGTGAGGTGGAGTGTCAGCCAACTTTGCCACTTCTTTGATGGCACAGATCTTTGTGTCCCAGTCTCTAGTTAGAGACCTAAGGAACTTGTCATTGAGCTCATAATGGTTGAATACCCTCCATAGGTCCTCAGCTCATTCACAATTCTAAAAAAAATTTCATAGCATTCAGATATGCTATCTTTATTGGTCTATCTAAAGGCTTCATACTCTTGGTTGAGTAGGAATTTTCTGTCATCCTTGGCCTCCTCAGTGCCTTCCATGTAGACAACCAGTGTATCCAACATCTCCTTGGATGTTCTGTAGTGTATAAGGTTCTGGAATGTAGAATCATCTATGACACTCACTATTATGTTTTGTGCCCTCTTGTCCATTATAGCTAGAATGACCTCATCCTTGGTTATCTCTGAATACTTCTTAGGGGTCTTGACTGTTGTATCCAGTACTGAGATCTTCATAGGGATGAAGGGTCCCTCTTGAACAGTTATAAAAATCCTTGGGTCAGATGCTTCCATGAAAAGCCTGACCCTCTCCTTCCAGATCCCAAATCTTTCCTTTTTGAAGATTGGAAGCTTCAAGGAACCCAGCTCCTTATAGTTCTCTCCTGAACCCAAAAGGATATACTTGTGCTACTCTTGGAGATCAACTCAGACTGTTAAGTCCTTTTTGAGCAACCTCCCTCTAATACCACTTGAAAGTTCTAGATTCAAGAGTAACTAACACCTAGGGGTGAATAGGTGTTAGGCCTTTATTATACTTTTCCTTTTTTAGGTGAGTTGTGATTTAAGGTAGTTTAGCTTTCAATAAAATCACACACTGTATACATGAATTTTACAGTGGTTCCCCAAATTATGGGTGTGCCCACTGTCCCTCTCACCTTTCTAGTAGTGTGTTAAACAAGGCACTTCTCCAAAAATCATCTCCAAAGAGCTTAAAACACAGATCCCTTAGGATCTCTTAGTCTCATCCAAGACCTACCTCAAGCACAAAGCCCTACAACTCAGAGCAAGCTTTTCTCCTACAGCTCAGTGATCCAAAGATCACCTACCTCAGACTAAGTTAATAGTCCTACACTCAGGCTAGGAGGATAGCCCTACAACTCAGAGAGGAATACTCTCCTACCTCATATCTGAAATAGATCCTACCTCAGGCAAGCTGTCTTACAAATCAGATCTAGTCCAGGATCCTACCTCAAACTTGAACACAAGTCTTACAACTCAGGCTCAGAGTCCCTACCTCAGATCCACATAGGAATCCTACCTTAGATCTACAAAAGATCCTACACTCAGCCTTTATAAAATAGGCTTACACTCAGATCCAAAGAATCCTATAGAAAGAGAGGTTTGTTGATGATGAATAGACACCAGAGAGATTTTCTCGGTGTCTACCTTCTTCTGAACTGAAGTAGCTCAGTCAAGATATCTTCTTCTTCACAGTTCTAGAAAATGTTCTTTAGGAAAAATCTGCTTGAACTGTGAAGATGTTGTAGTTAGGGTTAGCCCATGCTGCTCCTTCTTTCTCAGAGGGTTTCTCTGAACTTTCTGTTCCAGGTGAGAATGACAACAACTATCTTATATCAACTTACAGATCATCTATAGCTAGGGTTTATTCTTGCTGCTTCTTTTTTCTTAGAGATGTCTCTCTGAACTTGCTGTCGAAGGTGAGAATGACAACAAATAACTTGCTTGAACTCTTAGATCAGAAGTTTGAACTTTGTTCTTTCGGCTCTGTAATAATGTCGAGAGGAAGAAGACGAAGTCTAGAGATTTTCCAAAAGTTAATTTTATCTTTTCTTATCTGTCGCTTTTTATCTTCCACAATCCAACGGCTCTTCGAGCCTCGGAACCAACAATAGTTGTTGGCTGCAACTTTGCTTTATCATTAAATGTCATACAGTAGACATGTAGTGTCATTTGTTGTGTATTATAGACTTCCCGCAATGATTTTGAATTTTGTTGACGTCAGCATCTGTGGACTTATAAGATTTCAGACAATTCATCATAGGCGGTTAGTGAATAACCTTCACTCAGCGCCAAAACACTTAGCCAATTTTCTGTACCATTAAGCGTCGAGTGATTATTCATCACTCGACGAATTTGGACTTATCCAATATCTCTGTTGAGGAAGTGTTGAGTGAACGGCTTCACTCAACGCTTTTGTCCTTAGACAAACTTTCTGTTGATAGGCTTTGAGTGCATTGAGTGAGACTTCATCACTCAACGCATACTTGACTTTCCTGTCATCTTGATGAGGCGTTGAGTGAACAACCTTCACTCAACACTTCTGTACTTAGTAGAATTTCTTGTTGAGACAGCGTTGAGTGCACCGCCTTCACGCAATGCTTATGGACTTGGACAGATTTTTTGTCCACTTCTTCATAAGCTTTGACATCAGACTGTTCTGTTGACTCTTTCTTCTTTAGGCGTGAGTGAACTGCCTTCACTCAAAGATTTTGGACTTAGCTGATTTCTCTGTTGAGTTGGCATTGAGTGAACTGTCCTCACTCAATGCATTTGGACTTTGACAGATTTTTTGTCTACAACTGAGGCTTTGACTGAAGCTTGTTCTGTCGGTGCTTTCTGAGCTTGGCATTGAGTGAACTTGCTTCACTCAACGCTTCTAGACTTAGCAAAATTTCTTCTCAGTTTCTCTAGATTTGACAGCATAGAGCTTTACTCGACACTTATTTCTTCAGGCATCAAGTGAGCTGTCCTCAGTCGACGCTTCTGGACTTAGCCATATTTTTACTTTGCCAATGCTGAATCTTTGACTGTCTGAGGTTTACTCGACGCTTCTTTCTTCAGGCGTCGAGTGAGTTGTCCTCACTCGACACTTCTTGACTAAACTAAAATTCTGCTTTGTCAACTGTTAGGCTTTGACTACCTATGCTATACTCAGTGTTTCTTCACATCTGGAGTTGAGTGAACTGCCTTCACTCAATGCCTTTGGGATTAGACAAATTTATGTCTTCCAAACATTCTTCCTTATTTCCACCTATCACTGTCACTTAGACAACCTGTCTAATCATTATGATAAAGAACATCCTGCACACATTAAACTTAGAGCATGCATCAAATACATCTATGTGTATACCATTGACTTGTTTGACTTCTACAAATCTGGGACATTGTGATCAATAGACCTAACACCACTGTATTGTTGACATACTGTTGAGAATGAAATCTCTACTCAACAATATTGTGCAAAAGAAGCTTAATGAAGTAGTTCTCAGCACCAAGGCCAATATTACTGAGATAGAAGATTATACTCAATGTTATCATGGAGACGGGATAAATATTATCGTTGAGCCCTTATAGAGTGTCGGGATTCAAAATTGGCGTTGGTACATAAAGTAAGGATAGACTATTCTATTGATATCCATGCCGATGACAAGACGCATTCGAGGACCATTGCAGAAGTCAAAGGTATAAAAAGAGATATGCTAGGGCAATGGAACAGTACCCAAGTGCTACAACACGACCAAGTGTTGTCGTCGTCAATCAAAACCTAAAGAGGCGCAAGTTAGTTCTTCCCGATTGCTTTCAGAAGAACAAGAGAGTCAATCAAGTCTTAAAGCTAGATCTTCTTCCAACTATTTTAGAAGAAGATCAAGGAGGATAAATCCCTAACCTATTCTACCTGAAGATCAATTTGTTCAGGGGTTGCTCCAGAAACTTGCCATCAGCAAGAACAATAGAAAAACTGAAGCTTCAAATTCTTAAATATCATAAGTCTTCTGTTGTATATTAATTCAATCATCTTTTCTCTAAGATTTATTTGTAGATATGATCTGTAAGGCCATTGTGCCTGAGTGTAGGGTTGTAATCCCAGCCTGAGTTGTAGGATTTCAATGTAAATCTGAGGTAGTACTTAAAGAAAAGTCTAAGGTAGGAAACCAGTAGTGTTTTGAGTTGTTGGAGTTGGAGTGCTCTAAGATATAGAGCTTATGTGCCTGAGGTAGGATCTGGAGGAGATCTGAGAAATCCTGAGGGATTTGAGTTGTAAGCTCTAAGGAGCCGAGTTGTTGAAGAGATTGCTTAGTCTAGCACACTGTTAATAGGTGTAGAAGGAAGATGGATGTACCCAAAACTTGGGGAACCACTATAAATATTTGTGTGATGCTCTATGTGCACTTGGTGTGTTTTATATTTCTTATAATCTACTAAATCTAAATAAGTAGCAAAGAAAGTGCAAAGCCACCTATTCACCCCCCCCCCTCCCCCCTCCCCCCTCCCCCCTCTAGGTGAGTTAGACTACCACAACAACAAACTATCAATTGACACACCATTAGGATGGGAACCACTTTGTCTATTTAGGGGGTATATTTGTGGTAGTAGGTAGTTATAGTCGCTACTTTGGATAAGAATTTTTGGATGATTGAAGGGGTGCTTGAGGACCTTTGATGGATGATCCATGAAAATAGGAATTGCCGAAGGAGAAAAATAACAATAACTTCTAAATTAAGTGCAAATTGGGTAATCTGAGGGTGATAAAAGAGCCGGAATAGTTTCCAATTTGTCGTTGGATTGATCTTCTCGAGCCGGTTCTGATAAGCTTTTAATTTCTAAAAATGGACAATTAGATAAAAAGTTTTGGTCGTTTGAAGTTAAGGTGTATTTTAGACTAAATCTCACACCTTCATCATAACTGATGTTTATCAAGATCTGAAGGCCACGTGTTGTGTTGATACCAAAAAGTGCTATCAAGACACAACGTTCTAACTATAGGAGGGGATGACTGATGAGTAGCTGGTTACTTCGAGTCACAGATGAAGACAATGTTAGAAGGAAGGGGCCGACAGGTCGTTCTAATCACCCTAATCACCTGAGCTCATGATTAGTCAAAAGAGTTTACACGGGCTGCTCAAGAGAGGTTGCAAGGCAAGAAGGATTTGGTTTCTTAAGTCGATAAAGAGGTCGCGCAGGTAGAAAATAGAGTTTGCCCAGGTCTCTCAAAAGAGGTCGCGCGGCCTGGAAAAATCTAACAACAAGTTTGACTGGCAACTTCTTTGCCTGAACTTCTCACTCCACACTGGGAAAGATCAGACCCTTATTTATATGAAATGGGGGCTGCCCGGACAGGCAGGCTGAGGAAACTTAGGCAGAACGAGGACCTCGCAGCTAGGAATTGAAAAGCCTATCCGCCGAGGTTGCATAGGCCTTCCGAACACAAAAAGAGCTGACCGTGAGCTTTCCCAAGGGGAGACCTCACGGTCACTGCAGGTAGCTAACCAAGCAACCTCACGGTCAGCGCGGTTAGGAAAGAGCTGACTGCGGGCTCTACGAAGGGGAGACTTCGCAGTCATCGTAGGTAGCTAACTGCACAACCTCGCAGTCAGCGCGGTTAGGAAAGAGCTGATTGCGAGCTCTCACAAGGGGTGACCTTGCGATCACCGCAGCCAGCTAACCGCATAACCTCACAGACAGTGCAGTTAGAAAATGGTTGTTCGCAATCTCTCCTAAGGGGATACCTCGCTGTCATCGCAGGCAACTAACCGTGTGACCTCACGATCAACGCAGTTAGGAAGGAGGTAACTGCTAGTTCTCCCAAGGGGTGACCTCGTAGTCACCACAGCCAGCTAACCGCGCGACCTCGCAGTCAACATGGTTAGTAAAGAGCTAACCACAACTTCTCCCAAGGGGAGACCTACCATCCAGGAAAGGGCTAAGCACCGGGCACTAGAACAGGCCACCTCCAAGGGGATTGCTGATTTCTGGGTAAACAAGGTTCATGCGTGTGAATCGATCCCTTGAGAATAAAAGGAGGTGATCATAACCCTCAAGAGAGGATGAAAAAACTCTTATGGATAGGAGTGAAATCCTCTAGTGGGAATCACCTTTATAAAGTAAGTTTTAAGTTATTTATTTGAACGAGAGTTCGTTTAATATTTCTTAAGCTCAGTTAGGCATATTTCTCGAGAGAGTTACGATCATAATTCAGTAATCTCCGTGGTCAAGTTTTATCTTCAAGCTTTTGAATTTCTAAACATGATAATATATTTTCATTAAGGTTGATTCTTGATGGAATGCTTTGTCTCTTATTATTTTAGTTTGTTCTTAAAACCCTAAAATATTTATTCGATAAAATAATAATAATGATATTTATGTGTATTCATGGCATCCTTCTCACAAATATTTGTTTTCCTCTAAAAGAGATGTGTATAAATATTAAGAATTCATATTAACATGAGCTTGAGGGTAGTCAAATGTCTCATCTTCACCATGATGATCATTTAATAATTCTTTGTCATCAACGTTCTCCTGAAGTGTCATGTTAGGAATAGCTGCAGGAAACAATTCATTTATGGAATCAACAAAGTTGTCATTAGTGTAAATTGAGTTTGTATTGAAAGAAGATATGTCATTAGGTTGGGCCCCATTACTAGATAGTCATTCGTCATGATAAATCCATTCTGTGTTATTTTCCAAAATATTGTTCCATACAAGATGTAAGAACCCTTTTTTTCTTTTAAACCACTGAGGTCTTATGCCCAGAACCGCCGCTTTGCGGTGACACCAACACACCCGGGAAGGTTGTCACTATAAAATGTTGATCCTGCCGGCCATACCGGTCGTAGAAGAGTAAAATGAATATAAGAGTACATGAAAACTCAAATACTGGTCCACAGAAAATCACATGAAATATTATAAATCTCCACGAATGGAGAGTCCACAAAAAAGATAAAGTAAAGTACTAAAGAGGGCTCCTGCCTGATACATCAAAATCCTCACTACAAATCACTCAATTGCGGAAGCAAATCTATAGTCTCTACTAAAGATCGGGACTCACTGTCCCTGCTGGCTGAACTCCCGTGCTAGACTGTTCTGTCTCCAAGCACACCGACCTCTGGGGCTGCATCTCCTGGTTCGGCTCCACGATCCCCTAAAATGATTTGGTAAACGACCGTTAGTCTAAAAGATTAAGTCCTATCATCCCCCACCCCTCTCCCATGGCTCATAGGCACTGAGCGGGGAGAAGGAAAGGGAAGGTAATGAAGGTGGAGAGTAACAAAGGTAAGCAGATGGCAACGAAACTAGTCTATCATGAGTTCATAAACAAAGCAAATAAATGTAAGCAGTAGTAGGTAAACAGTATAAGTATACACAAGAGAGAGAGAACAAGTACAGTATGAGAAAGTAAACTAAGTAAGTAATCATGACCTATAGGAATGCCCACACAAACCTAGAGACCAAGGGGTCGTTTTGTAAGGTCTATTGTATAAAGTGTCTCATACCATTTTATACAATAGGTGTCAGGGGTTATATGTAATGATGATGTTATGTCATGCAAGAATGTTATGATGTGAACATGCAAGTACAACATACACACTCGACTCTGTGCACACAGACCTTTAGTTCCCCCTTTCTGGAGCCTAACCTCCCAGGATACCTCCGTAGTGGCAAACAGAAGCGATGGGTTGGGACTCACCAACCTCTAAACTGGTATCAACACTACCAGTCATACCTATCGTACTCCTCAACGCTGGTACACTAAGCGGAGCTCCTGCGTACTCTTGTCGGCTGCATACCGAACTTTATTTGGCCAAGTGCTAAACCACACTTGTCGAGTCCACGTACTGGTGTCAATGTGATGACTCTCCGATACCGAAGACCCACTACCTTTATCTTATGCACATGGAATATTACCATGTTTTCCCACCGAGCCAAAGCCCCCTGGACTATCCCATCTGTCACAATTATCTACCGATCCATCGGTCGCTGAGCTAACCTGCCCATCACCAAAACCACCGAGCCTACCGCTCGAGTGACCCAACCTAACTCCCACCACCCAAGGGAGTGTGAGTGTAAGTGTAACCCTAGATTATTTCTAATTACTCTTATAATCCATTTAGTCTTACGGCTTATGTTAACCTTGGACTGCCCAGGGTATTCCCTGTGAAGGGCTCTCGGGGGCACTGGGAACTACGATGAGCTGAAGCCCAAAGCTTCCTTTCGCAAGGCACTTACTATTATTGGTTAATACCCAATTCCCGATCCCTTTTAATATTATTCTGGATCTAACCCTACTGTATTTTGACTCTCTCTCTCCACATGAAAGACGATCTTTCGTCGATCCCGAGCACCTCTTAACACTAATCTACCCAACACTCTCCTTATCATGACTCCTAATGAAGCTCTATTTTTCTTTCTCACTTTACCAAGACCAGTAAACCAATAATCCCATCTCCCTATGTCCATTCAACTTGTTATCACAATTTCCACAGTTTTACTAAATGCAGACCAACCTAAGCTGTATGATGTACATGATAAGAGGTACTTCAAATTTTCTTACAAATGCCCTAAGATAATTATTGTGGGTCTATCATAACATATTTAGCCTAAATCCCGAAACTTGTAATTTTTCTAACTAATTAAGTATTTATTAAATTTTCCCAAAAATTTTTCCATATGTAACTTTGAACATGAAGTACTAGATTTTCTTAAGTTATGGCCAGCAAAAAATTATGATCACTATATGATGAAAAAATAACATAAAATACTAAGTTTTACAAACTTTCATAAAATAATCAGCCCCTAAATAATTAATTTAAGATAAATACAATAAATAGAATTAAAGAGAGAATTACCTCAAAATATTATCCAAAAATTGCACAAAAATTACCAGGGCTTTAATATAATCATAAATCATCACTGACTAAGTTTCATAACATTCCTAGGTCAGTGAGCTTTGTATAAAAAATACTTCAACTAATTCCATTCAAGTGCACTTTATGAAGCAACATTCTTATAAACTCATCAAAATAACATGTAACAAATTTTCTAGGGTTTATTCTGCCCTAAAAGATTCTTTGGATTTATAACACAATTTTACAGCAAAGTATAATATTTATTATCTATTTATCAAAGTACGGTGCACTAGTTTACTTTACACAAGAAGTACTAAGAGAAAATGCCCACATGATCCAAATAATTCACTAGTGCCTCTAAATAATATTTAATTGACTTTGCCAGAGTTTCATATCATTCTAAGTTAATGTAACCATGGTTACTTCAAAATCATCAAAAAGGGCAAGATGGAGATTATACCTATAAGTGTGAGCTACTATTTTCTTAACATCCTATAATAAATCTCAGAGGTCAATAGCACTATAAAATTACTTCTACCAAAGTTTCATAAGGATCCAAGGTCATAAGACCCCTTATTTATTCGTTAAGGTGTATAGACCTAAATAATTTCTAAGTGATTTAAGTGGAGTGCATGTGTCCAAATACTACCAAATTCCTTCATAGGGCATTTCACCATCCTAAGATCACATGGAGTAAACACCAGGTTCATACAAGGACATATCACTCCATGTTCTTCACAATCCCCAATGTTCAACCTTAGGGTTGAACTTGGGTCCTAGGGCAAATCCACCCTAATCCATCCTAAACTCTATGTAAGGGTGTTTAAACTAACCATGCGGCTCTGGCCAAAGTCCATACCCCTTTGGATGAGAATTGACCCCTCCATGCCCCAAGCTCACACTGGCCCTAATTAACCCTTAAGGGCCACACTTTGGTCTCACTAAAACCTATTCAAATATAACTCAATTGGGATGAGATTTTTATCAAAGTCATAATATGACCCTGAATGACAGTCACCAAAATTTTGGTGGGTTTAGAGGTCATTAGACCCTTTAAATAATTCTTACATGGTTTATTAAATTCTTACAAAAACTTTAGGAATGTCTTCAAAAAATTCCCATTTTTGGATATGTTCTAGATATAGGTAAGAGTGACCCTCAACAAAAATCTCAAGTCATTTGGATGGCTGGATTGATGGGGGCACTCAAAATAATCTCTGAACAAGCCTAGGTATAGACCTCACCAAAAGAAGTGATGTGGTCTGACCTGAACTCCAAATTGGTTTAGACTAATTTCAAATTAATCAAGACTCATAGGGCTACAATAATCATATTGGCCACTTTTTCATAAAAGTCCTCTAAATATTTTTAATTTAATTTCTAAGGTAACTGATATTAAGTGACAGAAATGCACATATAAAATATCTAATATAAATAGATCTGCACAGATCTTAAAGCAAATCGAGTAGCTCCTAGTTTTCTTCTTCCTCCATCCAATAGCTGAGATCAACCCGACCTGGAGCACTTCCAAGTCCATTTGTCGGCCACCCAACCACCTCCCTGGCAGACCACCGCCACCACCACCTCCGTTGAGGTGAGGGCTATCGGTCGGAGGTGGTTTGGCCGCTGGAGACGGCGGATTCCGGCAAACCCGACACATTCATTTTCACGGAAAACCAGTGGAAAAATTCCACTAGATCGTGCTCAATTGAGCCTGATTCTCTTCTCTAAGGATTCCTAAGATCTAACCCATAAATAAGAAGTATAGGAGGACCTGATTTGTGGTCTAACGACGTGTGCTTTGTCTCATCATTTCTGGCCACCAAACTTTGGCTCCTCTGCAACCTCTACACCAACCTCAATGAATATGAAAAGCAATCATGAGGAACATTTGCCCTTGCTTTGGTGAAGGTCCTTAAAGAGGGAATTTGGGAGAGGAGGCTTGTAACTCCCCAATGCCATTAAATTCCATTAATGTCCATTAACTCCACCCCTTCGGTTTCAACCAAATTAAGGGGGCTGAACTAAATTAATGGCCGACCACCTCTAGAAACTCCTCCTCTCCCTCAGAGGAATAAAAGCCCCATAAAAGGGGGAGTTATGGAGCCTCCATGGCCATGATGGCCATTAATCTCAAGCTTTTCTCTCTCCTCCAAATCACCAATTCCAGAAGCTTAGTTCGATGAATTTTGTTCTATTCGTCGAAATCCATTCGACGAATTTTCCCCATTCGTCGAACTCTGCTCGACAAATCTGCTCTATTCGTCGATCTCCATTCGACGAATATGCCTCGTTCGACAAAGGCTGAACCTTGTTCAGCAACTTCCTCCGTTCGACCGTCGAAATTCGTTCGACAAACTCTGAACCCAGTTCAGCACTTGCTCCGTTCGACGAATTCTTACTGAGCTCGACGAATTCGCTCCCTTCGACGAACTCTTGCTAAGTTCGACGAATCCGCTCCGTTCGACGAACTGCTTGCTGAGTTCGACAAACACGCTTTGGTTTGACGAATTGCTGGCTGAGTTCGACGAAACCGACCGGTCTATAATCTCTAAGTAAAATGGCGTTGAGTTAGCTCAACTCACTCAATGCCAATCAGTCCATGACATTGAGTCAATACACCACACTCAACGCCTATCAGTCCACGCTCACCGCACCAAAATGTTGAAACCGAAAATTGGTCTCTTGTGGAGTTCACACTTGGGGAAGGGGTGGTCGCGCACCTACTTCGCTCTTGTAAGAAAAACAACAAGGAAAAGAGAGCAAAGGACTAGACCAAGGGCCCGGCTCGGAGGTCCCACCACAAACCCGGAAGATCACTGAACGCTTCCCCCCCCCCCTTAGCAAAATACAGGGCTAAGGTACCTCAGAAAGCGCTAGAAGACTAGGGAACAAGTAAGCCTGCCTCATGAGGTACCCCTTGGGTCCTATTTATAGATTTCCGAAAATGGCCTGCAAATAACTAACCTCTGCTGGCCTGAAATTACCGAAAATCCCTTGGGCTTGCCTGCCAACAGCCAAACTCCGCTATTCTGAATAGCTATGTGCAGCCCACCTGGGCCTGCCAACAGCGAGACTCCACTGTTCTAACGGGCTATGGGCAGACCAATGGGGGCAAAAGGGTGGAAAACACATCACAACCAAAGAGGGTGAGCTACCTCGCAATGGCCTCTACTCGGCAAAGGCGGCGAGTATCAAGGGAGCTCGTGCTCGCAGGCCTCGGCTCGGTAGTAGGCGAGCTTAGCCTTGGCCTGCCTTACCCTTCTGCCGCGAGTGCGAGCTGGCGAGTGCGAGCTGACGGGTGTCGGGATGTCCCTCGATACCGAGGTCAAAAGGCGTTGACAAAACTCTCCTCACTCGACGCCATGGCCGAAGGCGTTGAGTGAGCTTGCCTCACTCGGCACCATGGCCGAAGGCGTTGAGTGAGCTCGCCTCACTCGGCGCCATGGCTGAAGGCGTTGAGTGAGCGTGCCTTAATCGGCTTCGTGGCCTAAGGCGTTGAGTGAGCGCGCCTCACTCGGCGCTGTAGACTTGGCTCGCCTGGGGTCTGGGCTAGACTTGGCCAATCTTGCTCCTGCCGCCCCCACTCGCCGAATACGGGGTTGTACAAGCGAGACCCCATTCAAACTTTCTCATGAGTGTGAGGCGGTCCTGCTAGTGGAGTTTGAGGTTCGATCCCCGTGGGTCATGGCCGCGGGAGAAGGAGACGAGGTTTGGAGGTTGGAGAATGAGGGGGAGTTCTGCCTCTCATTAGACATGGTGCAAGATTTGTATGATGTCATAACTATCAGGCAGGAGGAAATCAAGCGGCGAATGTCAAGATACTTTGACAAGAACATCAGGATCAAACAGTTCGCAGAAGGAGATCTAGTGTTAAAGAAAGTCGATGCTGCGGGAAGATCAGCCCCCGTTGGCAAGCTCAATCCAAATTGGTAAGGACACTACATTGTTGAAAGGGTTCTAAGAACGGGAGGTTACCACATCCAGGATGTGGAGGGGAGATCCATGAGCCACACTTGGAGCGGTGACGATTTGAAATGTTTCTACCCATGATGGGGGAAGGTGAAACTGTATATTTAAAGTTAAGTTATTGCATTGTGTTCACTAACTTGTTATTTCTTTCGCCTTATCTGTTGTGAAATGCGGTTGATAGAAGGGTTGGATGTTTGCACTACCCCGAGCTCGGCTCGGCCCCAGGTAGACCCGCTGCACAGGCTCTCATCTAGCTGGCAGGTCTGAAGGCTCTCCTGTGGGGGAGAGGTTTGGTTTTTGGAGATACTTCAGTTTGGATACTTTTGCACTACCCCGAGCTTGGCTCGGCTCCAAGTAGACCTGCTGTGCAGGCTCTCATCTAGCTGGCAGGTTTGAAGGCTCGCCTGTGGGGAGAGGTTTGATTCTTGGAGATACTTCAGTTTGGAGACTTTTGCACTACCGCGAGCTCGGCTCATCCCCAGGTAGACCCGCTGCACAGGATCTCATCTAGCTGCCAGGTCCAAAGGCTCGCCTGTGGGGGAGAGGTTTGGTTTTTATAGATACTTCAGTTTGGAGACTTTTGTACTACCCCGAGCTCGGTTTGGCCCCAGGTAGACCCGCTACGCAGGCTCTCATCTAGCTGGCAGGTCTGAAGGCTCTCCTGTGGGGGAGAGGTTTGGTTCTTAGAGATACTTCAGTTTGGATACTTTGCACTACCCCGAGCTCGGTTCGGCACCAGGTAGACCCACTGCACAGGCTCTCATCTAGCTGGCAGATCTGAAGGCTCGCCTGAGGGGGAGAGGTTTGGTTCTTGGAGATGCTTCAGCTTGGATGATTGCACTATCCCGAGCTCGGCTCGGCCCCAGGTAGACCCGCTGCGCAGGCTCTCACCTAGCTGACAGGTCTGAAGGCTCTCTTGTGGGGGAAAGGTTTTGTTCTTGGAGATACTTCAGTTTGGAGACTTTTGCACTACCCCGAGCTCGGCTCGACCCCTAGTAGACCCGCTGCGCAGGCTCTCATCTAGCTGGCAGGTCTGAAGGCTCGCCTATGGGGGAGAGGTTTGCTTCGTGGAGATGCTTCAGCTTGGATGTTTGCACTACCCCGAGCTTGGCTCGGCCCCAGGTAAACCCGCTGCGCAGGCTCTCATCTAGCTGGCAGGTCCGAAGGCTCGCCTGTGGGGGAGAGGTTTTATTCTTGGAGATGCTTCAGATTGGATGTTTACACTACCCCGAGCTCGGCTCAGCCCTAAGTAGACCCGCTGTGCAGGCTCTTACCTAGCTGGCAGGTCTGATGGCTCGCCTCTGGGGGAGAGGGTTTGGTACTTGGAGATACTTCAGTTTGGAGACTTTTGCACTACCCCGAGCTCGGCTCATCCCCAGGTAGACCTGCTGCGCAGGCTCTCATCTAGCTGGCAGGTCTGAAGGCTCGCTTGTGGGGGAGAGGTTTTCTTTGTGGAGATGCTTCAGCTTGGATGTTTGCACTACCCTGAGCTCGGCTCGGCCCCAGGTAGACCCGTTGCGCAGGCTCTCATCTAGCTGGCAGGTCCAAAGGCTCGCCTGTGGGGGAGAGGTTTGCTTCGTTGAGATGCTTCATCTTGGATGTTTGTACTACCCCGAGCTCGGCTCGGCCCCAGGTAGACTTGTTGCGCAGGCTCTCATCTAGCTGGCAGGTCTGAAGGCTCGCATGTGGGGGCAAGGGACCCCAAATGCTGCTCGGCCCCGGGTAGACTCGCTGCTCAGGCTCTCATTAGCTGGGCAGGGTTGTAGGCACACCTGGGGGGAACGGGCTTATTCTTGGAAATGGGGGACTGTGACTTGGAAACTTTGGCACTACCCCGAGCGAGGCTCAGACCTGGGTGGACTCGCTGACCGGGCCTACTGGGCAGGACAAGAGGCACACCTGGAAGGAAGAAGAAAAAGGTCGGAAACCCCCTCAGGCAAGAGAAGTCTCGGCTAAGAGGATCTCGGCAGAGGGATTTCCCTGCGGGAAGGCTTTCGGCGAGGAGCCCTAAGCGAAAAACTCTGTTCACTCGCGCAAGGTGAAGGGGGCTGTTGGGTATTGTATCCACAATGTACCTGATTTGAAGAAGCCCCTGAACAAGCTAAGGTGAATTGACAATGTATTTGATTACTTGTCTTCAAGTTGTGCTTGCAGTTATTCATCGCTAAGTACACACCAATGTCAGGGTGCAGTAGGTCAATATACACGGGTCTGTGCAACGTAATCCCTCATTGAGCAGATCAGTGTGTTGGCTTACGTGTACTCTCTCTATTAGAGTGTACTTATTTTCAAGTACAGGGTTATGTAAGATCAAGAGCAGACAAGGAGCAAGGATGGGCCAAAGACCAGCTCACGGGAAGAAAGACGAAAATCGTCTAAGTCCAAATCGATGAGAATCATTAAGTGATTCTCGCCGATTCGAAGTGATTCTCGTCGAATCATCGAGAATCACGAACTGATTCTCACCGATTGCTGACGTTTGTCTCGTAGCCGCCTTGAATTCTTCTAAGGAAGAATCGTCGAGAATCACGAAGTGATTCTAGCCGATTCGTCGAGAATGACTCTGCATTCTCGACGATTCGGCGAGAATCAATTGTGATTCTCGCCGATTCTCACTGGCTTGTGTTATCAGTAGAGATTGAATTCTGTTAAGTAGAATTCGGCGAGAATCGTAGTTGATTCTCGCCGATTCGGCGAGAATCACCTACGATTCTCGCCGAATTTGACTTAGGCAATTTTCGCCTATTCTCTGGACCGGTCCAAGTTAACTGAACTATTTCGAACCGGACTTAGGGTTTCCTTTTGGTGGGGCCCACAACGGTCATGTGGAATGACCTAATGTATATATACCTCCGTATGGTTGAGCAGAATATACACGAATACACGATTTCAAAAAGAAAGGCCGCCGACGTGACCTAGATCGCAATCTTGCTCCGCCGCCGTCGTCGCCGCTCGTACAGTTAGTCGCCGTTGCTGATCATGGCTTCTTCCAGATCTCCGGCGATAGAAGCTTAGCCTAGCATAGCGTCTCACGCGTCTAACCAGAGATCTTTTGTCTCTTGATTCGTATATCGGGAAAACCATCCCCTTCCGAATCGATCGAGACGATCGATCCTAGTGTGACCGTTGGAAGACCTTGCTACCTTTGTTAAGAAGGTTGAATCTCCATAGCATCGCCACAGCACTCCGTTGCCGCCGCCAATCCCGAGAGCCAAGCCTCCGCCCTTTGCCGCCGCCGGTTTCGGGGAGATTCTCTCCAAGAGAGATCTAGGGTTGTGGACTCTTCGTTGACTTCAAGAACACGTCGTCGAACAAAGAGGGACACCTTAGTCTCCATAAGTTGTTTGTATTTCTAATACATTCTATTTTCAATTTCATTGTAAAGGAACGATTGGTTCCTAGTTGTAAGGGTTGGGTGCAACCCGTGGTGTGGGAGTGGTGACTCCTATGTGTGGAAGGGTTCCTTCTGTTAGTGCAAGGATTGGATTTCAATCCTGTTGGTGAAGTGACCGAGTCGTCCCTGGTTGGGAGATAGGTCGAAGGGGGAAAGTGGGCGAACCCAAATCGGGGAACCACTATAAATTACTTGAGTCTTTTCTGTGCTGTGTTGTTTGATTTATTTGTGCAGGTACAGTTTTTAATTCCGCAAAAACGCTACAAGACACCTATTCCCCCCCCCCCCCATAGGTGAAGCTAGTTGGCACTAGGTGGACTTTCAAGTGGTATCAGAGGGAGGTTACTCATCAAAAAGGCTCACACCTTGAGTAGAATCCTGCCACCAGTGTCAAGAAGAAGACAGATATCTACCATGGACGGACTCAAGTACTCCGGCAAAATCCTAGTGTGCACCAGACTGAACTTTCCTATCTGGAAGGAAAGAATCATATTCTACATGGAAGCAGTCGACCCTCGACTCTTCATGGTTGTGGAGGAGGGACCTTATATTCCCACTAAGGCCTCCACCATTGATCCTACCAAAATAGTGACAAAGACGCTTTCTGAAATGGACAAGGACGATATGGTGCTGGTCGGACTTGACAAGAAGGCACAGAACATACTGATCAGTGCAGTCGATGACTCCATGATGTAGAACTTCTGCAACTATAGGACGGCTAAGGATATCTGGCACAGCCTGATTATCCTGATGAAGGGCACAGACGAAGTGAGGGATGATCGGAGATCCCTCCTGAATTAGAAATATGAGGCCTTCAGGCAGGGGCCCAAGGAAGAGATCGGAGTTACCTTCGAAAACTTCCTCAAGATCGTCAATGCTCTCAAGGGATACGGAAGAGTGTTCACTAATGGTGAACTTAATGATAAATTCCTTAGGTCCCCTACTAAGGAATGGGACACGAAGATCTGCGCCATCCGAGAGTTTGGCAGATTAGCTGAAACTGATCCCCAGATACTCTTTGGGAAGCTCATGTCCTATGAGCTCCAGTTGAACACGAGGAAAGCTGAAGAAGAGGCAGAGAAGGCTGCAGCCAAGGAAAAGACTGTGGCCCTAAAAGCCATTCACTCCAGGAAGGGCAAGGGTGCGGCTTCATCCCGTGCCGGGAAAAAGGATGAGGAGGAAGACTCCGAGCCATGCTCCTCCGGCTCAGAGTTGTCTGAAGAAGATTTCTCCCTCATCACCCGAGAATTCAAGAAGTTCCTCAAGATGAGGAATCAAAGAAAGAGAGACGGTTCCTCCTCCAGATTTCAGAATAAGAATTATTCTTCTGACAGGTATGAATCAAAACCGAACAAACATCGTAATACTGACATCATCTGTTTTGGATGCAATAAGCCAGGACACGTCGTGGCCGACTGCCATCAAGGCAAGAGAGAGAAGGGGAAGGGAGAAGAGCATAAGACCTCTAGAGATAAGAAGAAGGAGAGGAGCTACATCGCCAAAAAGTCAAAGACACTGAGTGAGTCTGATTCCTCAGACTCCAGTGATGATGAGGAAGCCTACTTCGGGCTGGTGGGTCGCTCTGACTCAGAAGGAGAATACCCCCCCCCCCCATTCACTGGGAAGGTAAAAGCTCACACCCCTCTCTCCGACTCTGACTCTAATCCTGAGTCTCAGGATGATGACCCTGAGGATAGCCCTTCGGCCCGTGAAGCTGAGCTCCTCGATAAGTATGAGCTTCTGCTATATACTTTCAAGGAGTGTCGAAAGAGACTGAAGGCTGAGAAAAAGGAAGTTAAATTCCTTAAAGGTGAGAGTGTATCCCTAAGGGAAGTGATCACCAGTTTGATCTCCCTCCGATAGGAGCACTTGGACCTGACTTCTAAGCATTCAGAGTCTCTTAAGCTCCTCGATCTTAAGCAGGAGGAAATTTACAGGTTGGAAGAACAACTTGCGGCAGAAAAGAAGATCGTTAAGAGCTTCTCTATGCCAAAGATAGTTCTTCCACTGGTTGATACCTTCACTGCTCAGGCCAATGGAGCTGGTTTGGGGCACGTAGGGGTACCTGGTTCCTCATCCAGGAGAAACAGGAACTAGAGGAAGAATAAGGCTGCTAAGAAGGCCTCTGCTGCTGAAAAGGGAAAGGCCCCACTCAGTCTTGTTGCGTTCAGAAAGCCCAGCTTTCCCTGTAACCAACATGACTTTGAGTCAACATATGGCCATCACTTCAGGCCCTCGGTTGCAATGCCAAAGAGCCGATATGATGGTTGGACCTTCCCCCGCAATTTTGGCGAGAGTGTCTTCAAGGCACCTTATGAGGAAGTTCAGATGAAGGATTATGGTCACTTCTCTAGCGGCCATAATAGGAAGCAGGCACCCAAGGCCATGCCTATTACACTGAGAAACTAGGAGGTGAAGAAATCATGCGACTGTTGTCATCATGATGCCTCCACCTCCAGGTCCGAGGCCCCTGCTGAACCTTCCGTTCCAAGAGTGAAGCAGGTGCCTATGAGAAAGTATAACAGATTTGACTGCTGGTGCTGTGGCAAAGTTGGTCACTTTTCCATGGATTGCTGGTTTAATCCGAGGAATAACGAGACTCCTCATGTTGGAAATGCGAGGCAGACCACTCGTAGGGCTAACCATTCGAGGGGGAGCATGCTAACGAGGAATCTAGGACCCAAGTTCGATTAGGTTCCTAAGGCAAATTAATTCTGTTTCGCAGGAATGTCCAAAGGCCACTAAAACTCCCATATGGTATTTGGACAGTGGATGCTCCCGTCATATGACTGGTATAAGAAGCCTGCTGTCGGAGTACTCTCTAGTCGAGAATGGACCCAAAGTCATCTTTGGGGGATCTGATCGGGGAGTCACCAGAGGTTACGGTATGATTTCCAACGGTATACTCTCTATCACTGACGTAGCTTATGTTGAAGGGTTAAATCATAACCTGATCAGTGTAAGCCAGTTATGTGATAGAGGGTATGACGTTAAGTTCTGCAAGGATAAATGCCTGATAATATCATGTGCCTCTTCGGAGACGGTATTAACCGGCATTAAGAGCAGAAATATTTTCTGTTTAGATTTTCTCAGTCTAGATTCTTCTACCCCTGTATGCCTAGTAGTAAAAGGCAGTGCATCTCTTTGTGAACAATGGCACAAGAGATTGGCACATATTAATTACAAGACAATTAATATGTTGTTTTCCAAAGATTTAGTAAGGGATGCTCTCATTATTAAGTGCATCAAAGATAGTCCCTGTCCTGCATGCCAGATGGGCAAACAGACTCGGGCTACCTTTAAGGGCATCTCAGACAAAGACTCCTCCAGATGTCTTTATCTTCTGCACATGGACTTGTTTGGTCCAATGCAAGTTCATAGCTTAGGAGGGAAGTCTTATACGCTAGTGATTGTAGATGATCACTCTCGGTTTACTTGGGTGTTCTTTTTAAAATGCAAGTCTAATACGTTTGACATCTTCACCAGCTTTGTCAAGCAGATTCAGAATGAACTTAACTGCTCAGTGGTCAAAATCAGAAGTGACCATGGAACAGAGTTCGAGTCTGGTGCTATGACAGAGTTCTGTGAAGAACTTGGTATCTTTCATGAGTTTTCCTCCCCGCGCACTCCTCAACAAAACGGAGTTGCGGAGAGGAGAAATAGAATACTCATTGAAGCCTGCACGACAATGTTGAATGACGCTTCACTCCCAGAATACTTCTGGGCCGAGGCTGTCAATACGGCTTGTCATGTTCAAAATCGGGCGTTGATCAACAAAAGTCATCGTAAGACGCCCTACGAGCTACTGAAAGGCAGGAAACCAACCATGTCCTATTTGAGGATCTTTGGTTGCAGATGTTATATACTGAACAATGGGAAGTACCCGCGTACTAAGTTTGGTGAAAAATGCTTTGAAGGCATATTCATGAGCTATAGTAGCCATAGTCGGGCGTATAGAGTTTTCAACAAGAAAACCCTAGTGGTAGAGGAATCAATAAATGTTGTATTTGATGAAGGAAGTTTGCTTAATTGCAAGTCTTCTAGTAGTCTTCTTGAAGATGCAGGTGCCAGACTCGAAAAGATACACCTGGATGAGCCCGAGAAAGATGCAACGCCAAAATACATCAAGGTCTCCACATCAACGCCGATCGGAGAGGATGGCGATCAGGATGGAGCAGTCCTCCCTGAAGAGGAAGGAGCCCCAAAAATTGCTAGAGCTCTTGATGCAAGACTTCTAGAGCTCTGACACGTGAGGGATCATCCCAGAAATCAAATCATTGGAGATCCCCGAGATGGTGTCAGAACTCGCCGAGGTACTCTTAACGAGATTCTGCATTTTAGCTTCCTGTCGCAGGTTGAGCCAAAGAAGTTCGACGAAGCGAACAAAGATGCGTCATGGATATTGGCCATGCAAGATGAGCTGCATCAATTCGAAAGATGCAAAGTCTGGATGCTGGTTCCCAGACCTAAGACGCAAAATGTGATTGGCACCAAGTGGATCTTCAGAAACAAGCTGGATGAACAAGGGGTCATCATCAAGAACAAGGCCAGATTGGTGGCTCAAGGATACAGACAGGAGGAGGGGATTGACTTCGACCAGACATTTGCGCCAGTCGCCCGGCTCGAGGCAATCCGTCTGTTCCTAGCCTATGCCTCTCACAAAGGATTCACAGTCTATCAGATGGACGTGAAATCGGCATTCTTGAATGGATACTTGAAAGAGGAAGTATACGTCGCTCAACCTCCAGGTTTTGTCAATTCTACTTATCCTAATCATGTCTACTTTCTTAATAAAGCTCTATATGTCTTAAAACAAGCTCCTCGAGCTTGGTATGAGACCTTGTCTAGTTTTCTTCTTGAGAACAAGTTCTCTAGAGGAAAAATAGACAAGACATTGTTTCTCAGGGAAGTCAAAGGCAAGATCTTGCTGGTGCAAATCTATGTCGATGACATTATATTCGGCTCAACGGACAACAATCTTTGCAAAAAGTTTTCTAAACTTATGCAAGGAAAGTTTGAAATGAGCAGTATGGGAGAGCTGAAGTATTTCTTGGGACTTCAAGTGAAACAGTCTGAGGAAGGAATTTTCATTTCTCAGACAAAGTTCACCAATGAACTCCTCAAGAAATTCGGAATGGAGAATACAACCTCTATGAGGACTCCAATGGGATCCACCATGTCTCTGGATAAGGATGAGAAAGGGAAACCTTTTGATGAAACCAAATACAGAAGCATCATTGGATCCCTGCTCTACCTTACTGCAAGTAGACCGGATATCATGTTCTCCACATGTGTTTGTGCCAGATATTAGGTGAACACTAAGGAATCTCATTATGTCGCTGCAAAGCGAATTCTTAGATACCTTAAAGGTACCCCTAATCTTGGCTTGTGGTACCCGAGAAATAATGATGTCGAGCTAATAGGTTTTTCAGATGCTGATTTTGCAGGGAGTAGGGATGACAGGAAAAGCACTTCTGGGACGTGTCAATTCCTCGAAAGAAGGTTTATCTCATGGAACAGCAAGAAGCAGAATTGTGTAGCAACTTCCACAGCAGAGTCTGAGTACATCTCAGCTGGCAGCTGTTGCGCACAACTCCTTTGGATCAGAAACCAGTTAGCTGATTATGACCTTCAGTTCAAGGAAGTACCAATGTACTGCGACTCCTCCAGTGCAATTGCCATTGCCAACAATCTGGTATCGCACAGCAGAACGAAGCATATTGAAGTGCGCTACCACTTCATTCAGGAGCATGTGGATAACAAGGACATCTCTCTCTGCTATGTCCCCACGGACAAGCAGATTGCAGATATTTTCACAAAGCCCTTAGACGAGGCCAAGTTCAGTCTTTTCAAAACTGAATTGGGGATGCTAAACTATGAGGAATGAAGACTACAGAAGCTCCAAGCTCGTGCATCTAGGGGGCGCCTCTGTCAGGAACTCAAGGGTAAGCACAGGTGCAAGAACTGAGGGGGAGCATGGTGTCAAATGCACCAGACCTAGATTTGCAGAAGCCGAAAAGGGGGAGATTACCCTCTCGGCTAAGGTGCTAAGGTGTATGCTCCAAATGCTCTAAAGATAATGGTATGGAATTTCAACTCACTCTCGTTTTTCAAAGTTGTGTTTTCTTCTAAGTCGTTATATTCACCTTAGCTTGTAGGGTTTAGGCTTCTTCAAATAGGGGGAGATTGTTGGGTATTGTATCCACAATGTACCTAATTTGAAGAAGCCCCTGAACAAGCTAAGGTGAATTGACAATGTATTTGATTACTTGTCTTCAAGTAGTGCTTGCAGTTATTCATCGCTAAGTACACACCAATGTCAGGGTGCAGTAGGTCAATATACACGGGTCTGTGCAACGTAATCCCTCGTTGAGCAGATCAGTGTGTTGGCTTACGTGTACTCTCTCTATTGGAGTGTACTTATTTTCAAGTATAGGGTTATGTAAGATCATGAGCAGACAAGGAGCAAGGATGGGCCAAAGACCAGCTCACGGGAAGAAAGACGAAAATCGTCTAAGTCCAAATCGACGAGAATCACTAAGTGATTCTCGCCGATTCGACGATTCTCGCTGAATCGTCGAGAATCACGAACTGATTCTCGCCAATTGTTGTCGGTTATCTCGTAGCCGGCTTGAATTCTTCTAAGGAAGAATCGTCGAGAATCACGAAGTGATTCTAGCCGATTCGTCGAGAATGACTCTGCATTCTCGACGATTCAGTGAGAATCAATTGTGATTCTCGCCGATTCTCACCGGCTTGTGTTATCAGTAGAGATTGAATTCTGTTAAGTAGAATTCGGCGAGAATCGTAGTTGATTCTCGCCGATTCGGCGAGAATCACCTACGATTCTCGCCGGATTTGACTTAGGCAATTTTCGCCTATTCTCTGGACCGGTCCAAGTTAACTGAACTATTTCGAACCGGACTTAGGGTTTCCTTTTGGTGGGGCCCACAACGGTCATGTGGAATGACCTAATGTATATATACCTCTGTATGGTTGAGCGGAATATACACGAATACACGATTTCAAAAAGAAAGGCTGCCGACGTGACCTAGATTGCTATCTTGCTCCGCCGCCGTCGTCGCCGCTCGTACAGTTAGTCGTCGTTGCTGATCACGGCTTCTTCTAGATCTCCGGCGACAGAAGCTTAGCCTAGCACAGCGTCTCATGCGTCTAACCAGAGATCTTTTGTCTCTTGATTCGTAGATCGGGAAAACCATCCCCTTCCGAATCGATCGAGACGATCGATCCTAGTGTGACCGTTGGAAGACCTTGCTACCTTTGCTAAGAAGGTTGAATCTCCATAGCATCGCCGCAGCACTCCGTTGCCGCCGCCAATCCCGAGAACCAAGCCGCCACCCTTTGCCGCCGCCAGTTTCGGGGAGATTCTCTCCAAGAGAGATCTAGAGTTGTGGACTCTTCGTTGACTTCAAGAACACGTCGTCGAACAAAGAGGGACACCTTAGCCTCCATAAGTTGTTTGTATTTCTAATACATTCTATTTTCAATTTCATTGTAAAGGAACGATTGGTTCCTAGTTGTAAGGGTTGGGTGCAACCCGTGGTGTGGGAGTGGTGACTCCTACGTGTGGAAGGGTTCCTTCCGTTAGTGCAAGGATTGGATTTCAATCCTGTTGGTGAAGTGACCGAGTCGTCCCTGGTTGGGAGATAGGTCGAAGGGGGAAAGTGGACGTACCCAAATCGGGGAACCACTATAAATTGCTTGAGTCTTTTCTGTGCTGTGTTGTTTGATTTATTTGTGCAGGTACAGTTTTTAATTCCGCAAAAACGCTACAAGACACATATTCCCCCCCCCCATAGGTGAAGCTAGTTGGCACTAGGTGGACTTTCAGGGGCGGCGCCCCCCCCCCCCCAAGAACCTACAGTTATTGCTCCCAGCAAAAGGGTCTCGGCAGAAGGCACTCTAAAACGGCATGCTGGGCCTTGAGCTCTCAGCAGGTCTCCACCTATAGATCGCTAAGGGGGACGACTATCCTAAGGAGACCGAGGGCCTCGGCGAGAACGTGCTTAAGAGCATCTCGCGCATTTCAAAGACAAAAGGAGGGGGGTGGAAAAGAAACCCATCAGGGGGACGCACTATACCCCCCCCCCCCCACTAGAGCTCTCGCTAGAACCCTCTCGGGATGTCTCTCCAGCAGCAGTTGGAGATTTCGGTACATCCGAGGGCGAGGAGTCAGGTGCACTCGGGGGCTTAGGGATGGGCTCGAAGAGCCACGGGAGAAGCTGGCGGACGACGATGGTTTTGCCGCCCTCATTTAGACACCCCACGTCCTACAACGTCTCTATGGTAAGTCTGGTCATTTCTTGGGCATTGGACTACAGTAGCTTGTCAATATCGTATTCTGAGAAGTGGCGGCTCCTCGGCCTCTCATCCAACGAAGGAGGAGGCAGGACTGCGGCCGCCACTGCCTCCATGCGCCGGAGCTGGTCCTTTAGCAGGATGTTCTCGCACTCCACCTAGGCCAGCTGCGCGTGAAGCACCATGCTCTAGGCAGAATCCTGTGTAAGGGAGAAACCAGTCAATACAAAGGAAAGACGAGTTGTGGATTACGAGGACGTGAGCGAGTGCCTTGAAAGGTCTCGCTTACCTCTTCCGTCGGGCCCAAGGATAGAAGTTGATGGGCATCCGCCAGCTCAGCCTTTAGCGCTGTCGCGTGGGCTGCCGCCTGGTCCCTCGCCTTGAGCATCTCGCCAAAGTTACGGTCGATGGTGATACTCCAGTGAGCACACATATGCGCAAGCTTGAACCCATGCACCAAGGCCCGGATGGAGTCAAGGGCCAAGAGTCGAGTGGACATTTGGTCGAAGATGCTGGTATCCTCCCGACTGTTAAGGCCATAGCCCAACGCGAAAGAGTTGCCGGTGACCTCATCGCGCTCCGCCCAACTGGGAAGGAGGGTAGAGACGGAGACTCGATTGGTCTCAGGATCCCACTGGAGCAGAGGCTTTCCTTCCACATCTAGACACTTCACGCCGAGGCCGAAGTTCCGGTGCCCCTTTGGCACCTGCTTGGGTGAGGCCTGGGCGGAGGTTTCGGAGGCTGCGCCCTAGACACC
The DNA here is from genome assembly GCA_039513925.1 of Platanthera zijinensis. Lineage (NCBI taxonomy): Eukaryota > Viridiplantae > Streptophyta > Magnoliopsida > Asparagales > Orchidaceae > Platanthera > Platanthera zijinensis. The sequence goes on from CM077081.1 coordinate 94,453,031, forward strand.
AGTCCCGCCTGCGGCGGGAAGGATCTCGGCAGGGGCCCCAACGATGGTCCTGACGGCATAGATCACCTCCCCGACTGCCGATAGGATCTCGGTGAGGGATCAACCCTCGGCGGCAAGTCGGGAGGGAGAGGCCGCCACGGACTTCCCCTTGTCTACGACAGTGGGCTTTGGTCTTTTTAGCAGATGGGATGAGAAGGTGTCCGGCTTTCGCTTCCCAGCACCAGACCGAGGGGGAGGATCTGGCTCATCCCGGCAGTTGAGAGCCGCAGTTTGTGCAAGAGCCAGTGGATCTCTCGCAGCCCTGGTCTTGGCAAACGGCTGATGCCGAGGGATTTCCCGCTCTCCTTCAAATTCGATAACATTCAGTGCTACATTTTAGAGTATGGAATACCAAGCTAAAGGGGAGACCATACCTTCGCCAGGAGGCACGAGCAGGAGAGAGTCGACGTCTTGCCTGAGAAATTTGACGTCGAAGTCCTTGGTCCCGAAGAACTCCAGGAGGGCGCTCTCGCGCGACCCCCAGAGTGGGAGGTGTCGTCGTATTGGACTGGCATGAGGGGCACGTTGCCAAAGTCACTGGAAACATAGATAAACTTCTCGCCCCAGTGGTGATGCTTGTTGGCGAGACCATAGGTTTTGAGCAACTGACCAGAGAAGAAGACTACCCCGCCCTTAGCCCAGAATACAAACAGCTTCCGAAAGATAGGTAGGATGAACTCAATCCTCTCTGATCGCATATAACAGATGAATGCCACCAGGATGGTGACCAAGTTAGGGTTGAGCTGGGCGCGAACCACCTCGTAGTAGCGAAGGGCCTGACATATCTCGGGCCAGAGGGGGAGGAGGAAGCCCACCTCGAAATGCTTGAGGGGGATGGCAAGCTCTCCCTCTCCCGCGAGATTTACCCTATCGTCGTTGCCCGGGTTTCTTGTGGAGAAACCGGTAGGGATGTAGCATGAGGTGATCAGGTGGTACTCGTCCATGGTCAGTCAGCAAGGAGGGAACTAGTGCCTCCGGAAGGCTTATGCATAGTTAGAGCGTCCATCGCTCATGCCCGGCATCATGGTTAAGAGGTTGAAGGCGAAAACTCGGGGAGAAAGGCGAGAATGAGAGAAGGTGGCGGAAGCGAGGGAGGTCTCAGCAAGGCACGAGAGCAGTAAGAGGGAGGACAAGGGTTCCAGATCGGAGAAATAAATGTGGTGGATGGACCAGCCTATTTATAAAAAACCGTAATAATGATAATTTCCCCAAAAAGGCGGCAAGGGTACAATCGTCATGCCTCAAGGAAACGGCGCCTTATTTTCCACCCTGACACACGTCAGGCACCTAAGCCAACTAGAAGATTCCGGCTTATAGATACCAGCGATTGTTCGACAGCTTGAGTTCGCGATAACAATGAGATAACAACTTGAAACAGAGCAATAAAGCAAAAATATAAAAAGGGGCTCTCGCTGGGCGAGAGCCGCATAACAGATAATAATAAAGTCTCAAGCAGTCAAGGTTCAAATTAAAAAAAGGGGGTACATTATGAGAAAGGTAGGCCAAGGGATAAGGGGGGAGAGACTCCGTTATTCAGTATGGTTCCCATTGCCATCTCCCTCGTTCTCGCCTTATGGTCCTCGGAGGAGCTCGCGGGTTGAAGTAAGATGACAGGGTGGTGCATCCAAGGTCGATCCGGCGCGCCTGGTCTCGAATCCGCGCAATACACCGCTCTGGGGACGACCCAGCGGTAGGCATATCATGTCGCTCTGTCTCGCCCAGGAAGTTGTAATCCCACTTGAGGGCCTCCAGCCTTTTCTCCACCATCTCGTGATGTTCCTTTGCCGTGGAGGTGTTGCCCCGCTCCCGCCGCACGAGCTTCGACAGGATTGTCGCTATCCTTTTCCGCCGTCTCTTAATTTTCCCGGCACCGTCCTGGATTTCTTCCATCTCATCAGAAGAAGGAAAGGGGGAGCTCTCGGCGTCTTCCCCTTCCTCTCCATCTTCATCTTCATCTTCATCTTCCTCATCGGTTCCCTCCCCCGGGTACGCATCCCCTGGAAAAAGCAAAGTTCCATGGTTATGGCGAGATCAAAGTAAAGGCTATGATAGTACCTCGCATACCTGCAGTACAGCGAGAGCTACCGGCCGGTGGCAGGCGAGAAGGCCCGGACACCCCCTCATTCTCCTTTCCAAAGAGGAGGTGGAGCAGTTTTCCTCGCCCCGGGCGGAAGGTCTTGCGTCAGGTGATCCTGGCCTGGCCGGGAGCAGGGGGAGTCGTACTCTATCGCGGGGTGGCTGGCCTCCATTGGTGATACGGAGGGTTCGATGGCCACCCCTCCCGCCAATAGGGCGGGATTAGCCGCTTGGGTCACCAAGTTAGTAGCTACTTTTTCGTTTTCCCGGGTGGCAAGACCCGGGCTGGCAGAAGCTGGCGCTGCGGGAAGTCAGTTCAACAGATTGGAATGTTGTGATTAGAACGATAAAAAGAGGGCAGTAGGGATGAAAGGTTACTTGGAGTTCTCGAAGGGTCAGCTGGAGGAGTGGCCTCCGGAACCCGTGGTGGATCGTCGGGAAGGCGAGATGCTGAGTCTGGGGGAACCAGCAGGGACTCGGCGCCGCCATCTCGAGCCACCTCCTGTGAGAAGTATTGCATGTAAGTTGTCGATCCTTTTGCTTAATCAGTTCATAGTCTTGGTAATCAGCAAGCCAGAAAGATGTACCTTCTGCAGAGGGGAGGGATTATCCGCGCGGCTTGGGGATGGGGTAGGTGAGCCCCGGTTCTTGCGCAGTAGGTCCCGCTTGACTGATTTCTCTTTCTTCTTCTTCTTCAGCAGTGAGGGCTCAGTGGCTGGCACCTTTCTCGCCAACTAGGGGGCTACCGAGGCGCTGTTCGCGAGGGCTCGTGCCTGCGCCGTATCAATACGGTCTTGAAGGCTCTGTGAGAGCGGCTTATCAACACATTTGGAATGCATCTAGAGACCACGCGAGAGCTCAAACACGGGGCAGGGATTCGCAGGGATAGATTTATGGCCGTCTATCAGCGCACTTATATAACCACGGGATGGCCCACCAAAAGATTCTCTTTTCAGGACGACACGTGCTCAGCGAATATTTATGGGTTGGACGTGTCTTTTCGAGAGCAAGACTGGCTCGAAAAGAGCGGGGATTGTGTACAACCCCATATTCGCTGAGTGGGACCCAAAGGCACCGAGGGTAAGGTCTGGGCTAGCTTTGGGCTCACTTTGGGCCTTAGAACAGAAGAGCTCTTGCCTAGGAGGGGCGGGAACGCTCACGCTCAAGCACCAGTCGAGACCTGCTTCTGCTCAGAGACGGGTGAGAAGGCTTGTGCCCCGCAGAAGGCGGGAACTTTCTTGGCCCGAGGCATTCTTCAGCATCTTTTTTAGCTCCCGCCGAGTAAGGGCGGTTCAGTTCTCGACATAGGGGTTCTCGCCGGGTGGGGCCAATGGAGAAATTACCTAGTTGCCCTCGGGTAAATTACCTATATACCCTCAAGGTCTGCATTCAGTATTTCATGATAGCGGGATTTGGCTATTGGCAGATCAGCCAGGGGTAATTTTGTAATTTCAGGTCCGCGAAAACTATAAATAGACCCGTAGGGGCTCTTCAGAAAGCAAGCTTATATTTTTCCCTAAGATCTTCTAGTGCTTTCTGAGGAGCTCCAAGCTCAGCTTTTGGCTTTGGAGGGGAAGCTCTCAGAGATCTTCTAGGTTAGAGGTGGGACCTCCCTGCTAAGGCTTCGGTTCAGTTCTAGGTCATTTTCAGCCAGTCAGGGGTCGGAGCTTGGGAGAAGTATGTGTTGGCTACGCCCCTATTTTCGAACTCTTGTTGAGGTCAGATTTTGGCTTCAACACCACCAAGATGGAATCATGACGTCTAAACGTGATGGGTAGGCCCAGTATAAAATCCATACTAACATCTTCCCATGGAATGGAAGGTATCGGAAGAGGGGTGTAAAGTCCTGCATTTGTTTTATTACCCTTAGCTAATTGACATGTGCGACAACTTCCCACAATTTTATGAACCGTTGACTTCAAGCCTGGCAATTGAAACTTGCCTTCCACTAATGCAGTGGTCTTTTCATGACAAAAATGACCGCCTAAACCTCCGCTATGTAATTCCAAAACGATGAAATGACGTAAGGAAGAACGAAGAATACATAGCTTCGAATGCTTAAATAAATAACCGTCCTAAATATAATAGGCTGAAATGGTAGTGAGAGAGTTGTTTTGCGTGGATAAATAGATTTCCTTGAAATCCGGGCAATGATTGTACTAAACCTTAATCCTATCGAACCCAATCACTTTCACCTCTAACGTAGACAATAATAATGAGACACAACTAAGAGCATCTGCCACACGATTTAAGGTTACCTTAAGATGTCTTATTATAAAGGTGTACTCTTGAAGATAGGAGACCCATTTAGCATGCTTAGGGCTAACCTTATTTTGCAAATTGATAAACCTCAAAGCCTCGTTATTGGATAAGATAACAAACTCCTTAGGGAGTAAATAGTGTCTCCAATATTGGAGGCATCGAATAACCGCATAAAACTCCCTGTCATAATTAGAATAATTTAATTCCGGACCTGCGAGATTCTCACTAAAATACCCAATATGATGACCCTCCTGACTTAATACACCGCCAATACAAACTCCAGACGCATCACAGGATAATTCAAAAACCTTATTAAAATCGGCCAAATGCAAAAGAGGGGATTCCGACATTCGTGAATTTATTATTTCAAACGCTATAGTGGCCGATTTGGTCCATGTGAAATCACCCTTCTTCATGCACTCTGTGATCAGTGCCATGATAGTACTAAAATCTTTAATAAATCACAGTAAAAAGTAGCTAGGCCGTGAAAACTCCGAACATCCCGTATGTTGGTGGGTTCTGGATAATCCTTAATGGCTTGGATCTTCTTAGGATCAACATGTATGCCCTACGAACTCACAATATATCCAAGGAATTCCACAGATGGAACATTGAATAAGCATTTTTTAAGATTAACAAATAATTGTTCCTTTTGCAACGTGGTAAGTATTATCCTCAAGTGCGACTCATGATCGTTCGGAGAGGCGCTAAAGACTAATATATCATCAAAATATATAACTATGAATTTTCCTAGGAAAGGCTTGAACACTAGAGTCATCAACCTCGAGAATGTACTCGGGCCATTAGTGAGCCCTTCCCCGAGCACCAACCACTCATAAAGTTCGTCTTTTGACTTGAACGCCGTCTTCCACTCGTCTCCCTCCCTAATCCTTATTTGATGGTAACCACTCTTAAGATCCAATTTAGAAAAAGTCATGGCCCATGCTAACATGTCCAATAAGTCGTCCAAGTGAGGGATGAGAAACCTGTATTTAACAGTTATTTTATTAATGGCCCTATAATCCACACACATTCTCCAAGAACCGTCTTTCTTAGGGACCAATAAGGCGGGTACGACACAAGGAATTTTGCTATGACGGATGAACCCCTTACTTAACAAATCCAAAATTAATTTGTGCAATTCAAGGTTTGTGGAGGGGTTAAGTTGATAATGGGGAAGGTTGGGAAACGAGGAACCCAGGACGAAATCAATCTCGTGTTGAATTTCTCTCATGGGGGGGGGGTAACTTGGACGGTAAATCATCTGGATATACATCCTTAAACTCTTCTAAGAGTTTCTTCAGTGCTAGTGGTAAGTTCTCAAAGGGGGGACTATCTTCCTTGACTTGTAAACATATTAACGTAGGGGTGCAAGTTGAGTTGAGCCGGCTCGAAAGCTCGATGAGCCGGCTCGAAAAAAGCTCGACTCGAGCTCGAGCCTGTGGAGCTCGAGCTCGAGCTCGATTACGAGTCGAGCTCGAGCTCGAATATTATTGTTCATAAGCTCGCGAGCCGGCTCGCAAGCTTTTTATTCCAATATTTTTTTAAAAAAAATTAAAATATATAAAAAATCAGGCTCATGAGCTAAAAAGCTCGTGAGCAGCTCGAGCTCGGGCTCGATAACCAGGCATTGAGCTCGGGCTCGAGCCAGTACAAAATGGGCTCGACGAGCTCGAGCTCGAGCTCGAATGATCAGCTCGAGCTCGAGCTCGAGCTCGAGCTCGAACTTGGAAATTTTGCCAAGCTCGACTCGAGCTCGACTCGTTTGCACCCCTAATTAACGCATACATGACACCGTCCATAAAGGTATCACGCTCAAACTCCTTCTTACCAATCAAGTTTAACGCTTTCTTCTCTACATGCACAATCGTGTCCTTAGAAGGGACCGACGGTTCCTTAAGCGGAGTGGGCTTAAAGATAATGGTCTTGCCATTAAATTTGAACTCATACGTATTAGCTTGCCCTAAGTGAGTAACATCATGGTCATAAATCCATGGGCATCCTAGTAAGACATGACAAGCATCCATGGGGATGACGTCACACCAAACTTTTTTAGTGTAAGCCTTGATGGTAAGGGGAACCAAACAACGCTTCGAGACTGGAAGGGATGTCTTATTTACAAAAGCAACCTTATAGGGGTGAGGGTGCGGCTCCGGGGTTAGCAACATTCGTGACACCGCATTTTCAGAAATCACATTCATACAACTTCCACTATTAATGATCAACTTACACCACTTCTCTTCACTCTTAAAATTTAACGAAAAATATTTTTCCTATTCCAATCGTCTGAAGCATGCGGTATATCCAAAATACATCTCATCACCATCATATTAATATCATCCTCGATATCGCTAGGCACTCCTTCTGATTCAGACTCTTCACCGGCCTCATGCACGAGCTCGGTGGACTCAGACGATGTATCTAAAAGGGCTAGAGGTTTGGTCTTGGTATGACATTCACTAGCATAATGACCCGGAATACCGCAAGCAAAACATGTAGTATTTGTTTTTACTGATCCTACCAACATGCACTCTCTCACCCGTAGGGTTTTTCATATTCCTAGTCATAATGATAATAGAGTTTGAGTCAGTGGACCAGAACTTACCCTTATACTTATAGGTGGTTGTGGGGGTGGTCCTTAGATGGACTTTCCATTCTAAAACGATCGATTCTTAGACTTGTGAGCTTTGTTCTTCTCAATATCCAAGGCGGTATTGAAAGTGGTGTTTAGGTCAGTGTGACCATATCGGAGAAGTTTACCTTGAATGTCGGGGTTTAACTCCTTACGGAACCTAGAGAGGGTTATCTCTGGCATCTCCCTAACATCACACCTGACCATCATGTCCTTGAGAAGGCTCTTGTACTCAGTGACCGACAAATTCCCTTGTTTAATGGTAGCTAAATCATCAAACATCTGCGCTCGATGTTATGCAGGGACGTACTGGTCTGTCAGCATGGCCTTCATGCCTGCCCAACCAATGGGTGGTAAGCCGTTCACGGCACCAAGACAATGTTCCTCATTCAACCAGAAAATCTTGGACCTACCTAACAGTTTCATCCTAGCAAATCGCACTTTATCAACATCAGTCAGCTTATACCATTCGAAGTAGCACTCTATCTCCATAACCAGTCCAAGAAGACTTGGGGTTCACCCAATCCATTGTACGATGGTGGTTTGACCAAGACCGCCCTAGTAATATCAAACTCAAAAGGTGTCTGGTTATTGTGAAACGGTGCATGCGGTTCACGATCATAATTAGTGTTATTGTTATGGTTATTCCCTTCATCATGTTGGTTTGGCGGCATGATTACAGGGAGCTGCTTGATTTAATCTCAAGTCGTGAAGCATCTCCCTAATCTCCGTCAACTGATCAGTGAACTCCTGGCGGAGTTCTTCAATCGCTACGGGAATGTGACCTGCATCCCGTTCGTCCGCCATATAGGAGGAAGGCGGGGAATACTCTGTGCCTAATCTAGTGCGCATGCAATAACAGTGACTCTGACCCAATAAAATTATAACAGGTGGATTTGTTCCCGCTTAATAACTAGGGTAATAAATATATTTTTTATTTTCTTGATGAAAATAATTAGGAGATTATTAAAAAAAAATTGATTTTTTTGTAGAAAAAAAAAAGTTTTAGGCCACTATTTACAGACCAAAAATTAAAAAATTATTTTATTGTTTTGGACAACGGATCGTGCAAACCTAATCAAATTAAAAATTTCTTATTCTAAGAAAAGGAGGAGGTGACAATTAGAAAATTGACACGAACCTCCCTCTGATACCAAATTGATGCAGGCTCACACGATGACACCAAAATATTACGGTTTAACTTGAATTTCTCTCTACGTCCCGAATATACGTTCGCACAAAACTTTCAACGCAGCACACATGTTATTCAATTTTTATTAATTAAATGCTAACGTACGAGTAGGCACGTCGTTTGAGATCAAACAAGGGCTATAAGTCGATATTCTTTCAGGCTAAAAGGACTCACCCGGTCCGATCGAGTGAATATTGTACCAAAAGAGATCCACCAAAATTTGCGATTCTGAAAAAGGTAGATCTCTCCCAACAAAAAGAAAATGAGGTTCGTCAATACTCTCGAACTTAAATAAAATTAAGATTAATGACAAATCAAATCATAGAAAATCATGATAAATCCAACGCTATCAAAAGATCACGATAAAGTAATTCCACCACAAGAAAATCTAAGGGAAACACACAAAAGGTAGAGATTTTCGTTACCCAATCGGAATAGATGATTCCGATTTACTAACTTGTCTCGCTCTTCAACAGTTCCGTCGGGGCTACGCCGAATGGAGTGGAAACTCGTCCGCCTTCTTTACTTGACGCTAGAGTTGATCCCACGAGGCGCTTCTTTGCTCCTTGGTTGAAATCCACAAGAGGGCGAGAGGAAAATCTTGCTGGCTGAATTCTTCAAGGATGAGAGAGAAAAAGGTGGTTGGAATATTACCAAAGTGAAAGGAGGGGGGTTGGCCAAAATCTTCCAAGGTCGAAGAAGAGGGTGGCTAGCGGCTTGCCCCAGGCGTGAGAGGAGGGTGGTGGTTGGGCGGCGGCTTGGAGAGAGGAAAAAAGAGGGAGGCCGAATTTTGCAAGGAGGAGGAGGGAAATTCTCAAATGAATTTTAGGGTTTCAATTTTTCTCATTAATCTTAACATTCCTCAACATAAGAAGACCTTTTATAGGCTTACAACATAATCTGGCTACATGCAGCCCAAATAGAAAAATAAAACAAAGTTCATAATTTGAAATAACATGAAATGAAATTACAACTAAAAATATCATAAAAATTCAAATAAATTTTAATGAGCCGTCTTGCGCCGAGGGCGGAGATTGTAGTGTCACTCCACACGGTCATCACGACACCGCAAGTCTTTGGTTGGAGACGGAGAAAGATCTTCCGCAAGCATGTCGTCATCATCTTCAACATGTGGGGGATCGCCGTCTCCATCATTATGCCCTCATCTGTAACGCCCCCAATTTTTCTGCGTTTATTTTTATTCTCGTTTGGCGTTACGATGACGCGTTTCCGTGGCTTGTGCCATTTGTGGAGTGTGGTTTAGCTCCTTAGAACTGAGTGCCCTATTTTGTAGTCTGTTGGCAAGATCTCCCTAGCAAGCCAAGTCGTTTTGCGTGACCCGGTGTGGCCTCTCGGGGGATGTTTGTGTTTGGCTTTATATGGTATAACTCAAGTTCTGTTCGTCGAAAGTTAATTTTGACTTCGTCGTTGTGTTCGTAGCGTGGGTATTTAGCTACGGTGCGAATTTCGTCGAATTCCGAGGAGGTTCGGATTTCGCGTCATTTTGTATTTTATGTAATATTGAGAGTTATTGTATACATTATTTAATATGATATATTATATATGTATATAGCAGTTATGACTGAAAAGGTGAACCGGCGGTTTAGGAGGCGGCTAGGCTTCAGTTATTGTGAACCGACGTATTAAGGCTTGTTTAAGAGCCTTGTTTAGAAGTAGCGGGTCCACTCCCTTCCTTCTCCCCAAATTAAGTAACCGTCGCCTGCTATTGTTCGCGGAAAATAGAGGAAAAACTGATGTTCCTGCTTCCCTTTGGACGGTGATTCTGGGCGTGTTCGTGGACGGATTTCGATTCCGAAAGTGGCGTTGTCTTGCTCTCTCTTAGATCTTCGTTTCGACGGTAAGATATTCGATTTTCGTGGAGTTTTGGTGAGATTTGGGATTTCAGTTTTGAGGTTTTTCCGCCATTAATGTTAGGGAGAATGCTTTTAGGTGCTGCTGCTTTTAGTGTCAAGTGAAGGAGATGGAAAAGCCGTCCAAATCTTCGCCGGAAATCGAGGCAAGTGGTATTCTTGCCCTTGCCATGATTCTTTTCTTTTTATATATATATATATCCTCTTGCTGTATTGAAAATCCCGGTTAGCCCTAGGGTAGAGGCCAAGTTGTCCTTTTTATCTTGCTAAATTGTAAGGCTTAGTTCCTCTTATTGAGCCCCCCTTACTTTGTGTTGTTGGTGCACAATCCGCAGGCGTGATGCCGTTTTTCTTTACTCCAGATTTTAGTCTGGTTCGGGTGTAGCCGAGAGAGAGTGTTAGGAGGGGGTGATTGCTGATTTGCTAGAATAATACTCGAGAGATAGAAGGCAACTACTCGAGTGTTGGATTTGGAATAATCGAGTAGTAGGCAACTACTCGAGTAGTGGAATTCGAATACTCGAGTAATAGGCAACTACTCGAGTAGTGGAATTGGAATACTCGAGTAGTAGGCAACTACTCGAGTAGTGGAATTGGAATACTCGAGTAATCGGCAAACTACTCGAGTACTGGACCTTCTCTACTCCAGTGTTCGACGATCGTCGATCTCCTGATGACGATCGTCGAGCTCCAATTTGTCTTAGAGCCGTTCGACTATCGTCGATCTCTGAATAAAGATCGTCGATCTCAGTTTCTGCCTTAATCCGTTCGACTATCGTCGATCTCTGAATGGAGATCGTCGATCTTCGTTTTGTCTTAATTCCGTTCAACGCTCGACGATTTTCCGGGAGGATGAACGTCGAGCTCAACTTTTGTCTTATCTCCGATCGACGCTCGACGATTTCCTTGAGGATGATCGTCGAGCTTCGCTTGTCTTTAGCCTTCGACGACCGTCGATCTCCGGGTTGATGATCGTCGGGCTTCTTTTTGCCTTAAGCCGATCGACGATCGTCGACCTCCGGATGACGATCGTCGAGCTAGCGGGTCTGTCACGCCGGTGACCGATTTGTCACGCCCGTGACCCCCCTTCGTCGATCGTCGATCTCCGGAGACGATTGTCGAGCTCTATATTGTCGATAGAGGTTTGTCATGCCACTTTCTCTGTTTGTGGTTATTGCCTGATTTTTGCATTGAGAGAGGCTAGCTCACTCGACGCCAAAGTTGTTCTTGCTGGAGGCGTTGTGTGAGTGGACTTCACTCAACGTCCTGCTTGTTCTGGTGCTGAGTGAGGCTAGCTCACTCAACGCCAAGGTCTAGGTAGGCATTGAGTGGGTCTCACTCAACGCCAAGCCGTGTTGATTCATTTCAACACTTTCCCTCTACCTCGTTTTTCGTTCCCGAGTGAAATTTCTTGTTATATTTTTCGAGTCTCCTTGTCGGCCGTTTCTTTTTCTTTCCTAAAGGCCGAATTGTGGGTCGTGGTTAGTAGTGGCGGGTTGAAGCTCTTTATGGGGGAGGTGTTGTGTAATTTTGCCAAGGCCACCCTTGTTCTTCTATCTTGCTCCAGGTACGGGCTGGGCAAGTGGGTGGAAGGTCCCTTGTGCTTTCACATATAGACCCTTGAGCTCGTTGACTTGGAAATGGTGGGTGGGGGACTGAGTTTGCCTCCAACCCGATTCCTCGTTGTTTGTTTTTACTACTACCACTTCCCACAACTTAGGATGTTAGAAGTTTCTTCCTTGGTAGATTGCAGCAATTTGGGCTCTTGGTAGCCTAGTAGGCCCTGCAGGATGTAGTTTCTGGACAGGGTGGTTGTTGTTTCCTTGCACATAGTGCTTTTCTTGTTGTCCTGCTTTGGACAGTTGTGACTTTTTCTACTGCATGTCGTTCTTCTTTCTTTTACTTTTTAACCCTTGGTTGACTCTTTCATGCAGTTTTTACCTTGTTTTGCTTGCTGAGGTATTCTGTTTTCTTTTGGAATGCCTCAGGTTCTGAGCTGTAGCCAGTTTGGTGGCTAGGTTGCGGTGGTGTTGCAGGTGGTCTCTTGGGCTTTGGAGATCCTGTTGCTTTGTTGGTGAGGTAGTTTTTCCGCACTTTTCTTACAGATATACATATGTGCCAGTCGGTTCGTGTCAGGTTGTTGGCGCCCACTGGTAGTTTTTACCTTTGTACTAGATATATTACTTATGCTGCTACCATTTTCTGGAGATAGTCTACTTGCTCTGAGAAGGATTTATGCTAGGTTGCTAGTTACTTTTAAACTGCAATTATTATAATAAGTAAAGCTCTTGATCAGCATGTTTTATAAAACTTAATCACTATTTTCCAAATAATGTATAAATATCATTTTCTTATATATAATATAAATTAAATGTAGGGTCTTGCATAGCATAAGTGGTTCTCTTGGGACTCTTATGCACTCTTTAGGATGTCGAACCTGAATAAAGTATTTTTCCGCAGCGTATAAGTATGGTTTTTAATTGTGGACTAGGTGATCCACTGAGCCGAGGGATACGGCCTCTAAAATATAACTGATTTTCTAATCATTAAACTCATGATTTTCTTTCATTAAGCTTGTTGATGGTTTTGCCTGAGCGTCAGTAGTTATCCCCTGCTTGACGTGGCATCATGACGCGTGTTCTCTCTTACTCTGATAATTCCTAAATTCGGAGAAAATGCGGGTTGTGACAGTTGGTATCAGAGGGAGGTTGCTTGACAAGTTAGTCGGGCAACCTTCCTTTGTTTGCTTTTAGTAGTTCAGCATCATGTCATTCACACACCGATATGTCATCAGCACGTCTTGGCAAAAGCACGAACACTACACTCATAGCATAACATGAAGTATACGGGGCATATTATGTAGTATGGGATGCATAATATGTGTTCGTATATGGATCCACCATAGGGGCAACATGTGAGGGTTATGTAGTATGGGATGCATAACCTCACCACATGGCTGCGACTAGCTCGTTTTCTTTTTCGTTGCATGAGAATGTTATGTAGTATGGGATGCATAACATTTTTATGCATACGCCGCTCATAACATGCATTAGGGCCTTTTTAGAATGCATAGCACAATCATGCATAGCATAACATTGCATAAGCACAACGTGCCAAGCTAAAGACTGGCAGGATGACATATGTACACACATAAGTTTTTCGAGTCAAAAGTAATATAAAGTCATGCATTCTCGATCTAGGCACAAGAGTCGGAAGGGTGGTGGTTAACCATCCTAGGTTAGGGCTTAACATCAATTTTGTAAAAAGATAAACTCCCAGAGCAAGTTTAGCAGCTTTAAGTCTATATCTACATATGTATTGCCTGTACTTGTAATTGGTTCTAGTCGTTGTAGTAGGATCTAATTTGTGTTGTTATGATTTTAGAATGGCAAGGCGTCCTGCGACTCGATCGACTCCACTGTCTGAGGGTGAGTCATCTGGAGCTCAGAATGATGTGGTGATCGAGAGCCTGCGTTAGAGTAGTGATTCCATGAGCAGGAAGTTGGAGGAGGTGCGAGCCCAGATTCAGTCTTTGGTGGCAGTTGTGGCAGGGCAGACTCAGGGAGTGCAAGTCCTTGCAGGGGGGTTAGTTGTTCCTCCTCCTCCTGCACCCTTGAGACCTCCAGTGGTGGTGCCAGCAGAGATGGCCTTCATCTCGCAGTTTCAGAGGCTGAGCCCTCCCACTTATGACGGGAAGGCAGATTTCATGGTCATAGATGATTGGCTGATCTCCATGGAGGAGATGTTCTCGTATTCAGGGATTGCTGATGATCAGAGGGTGATGATAGCAGCCTATCAGCTTAAAGGTTTGGCTAAGAGTTGGTGGCTGAGAGAGAAGGAGGGCTTGGTAGCTGGATGCTCTTGGGGAGTGTTCAAAGAGATACTGTTGAGGAAGTTCTTACCCTCGGTCGAGCGTGACCGCCTCATGAATGACTTCCTCCGTCTGAAGCAAAGGCAACTCACGGTGGGTGAGTATGAGATAGAGTTCAGCAAGCTGAGCCGTTTTGCCCCTGGATTGGTCAGCATTGAGGCTGATCGAGCTAAGCGATTTCTCGGTGGTTTGAGGAGCGAGGTGCAGCAGTTGACCAGTGCTTATGGGTCAGAGACTTATGCAGGAGTAGTAGAGGCTGCTCTGAAGGTGGAGGCTATTGAGACCGCGAAAAGCAGAGGCCAGCAAATAAGGAAGGACAAGAGGAAGTCTGTGGAGGAGAAGAAACCCGTGATACCCGGTGTTGCTCTGGGAAAGAGGAGCAAGGTGGTGTGCAGTTTCCATGGCCGATCAGGCCACCCTGTCGAGAGATGTTTCAAGAAGGCAGTAGCTCAGAGGAAGGAGCAGGTTCATGCGATTCAGGGTGCTCCTAGGAGAGATGTCTCCTTTTCTGTTTGCAAGTGACCCAGGCATGATGCGGCCCAACGTTGGTCCAAGGATAAAGTCTGCTTTCAGTGTGGGCAGAAGAGCCACATCAAGTCTAGGTGTCCTCAGGTCCAGCCAGCTCTTCCTGCAGTTCTACTACAGGCATTACCTCCACCTCAGCGTGTGGACAAGGGAAAGGGGAAGTTGAACGTGATCTCTTCCGAGGAGGCTCAAGCTTCGACTCAGGTCATCTCAGGTTAGTTATTTTTCCAGCCTGAAAGTTTTGTTCTTGTTTTGCTTGTATGTTTGCGGTATTGTTGTTGTAGTTCCTTAGTTTTCTATGCTCTTATAGGGAAATTTAAGGTGAAGAACCGCTGGGCGCGTGTTTTGTTTGACTCCGGCGCTACCCACTCGTTCGTGGCTAGAGCCTTTGTGGAGCGACATCGGTTTACTTTAGATCGAGTTCGGGATTCCTTCCGTGTAAAGTTCCCCTCTGGTGAATCTGTGTTGTCAGATTTGGGCATATTGGATTGCCCTGTTTTGTTAGGGGACTTTCTTGTGAAGGCGGACCTGAAAATGGTTGATCTGGAGGACTTTGATGTTATTCTGGGCATGGACTGGCTGTCTAGGTATGATGCAGTCATTCAGTGCAAAGGAATGCGCTTGTACTTCATCAGGGACGACGGTCAGCCCGGCAGCGTGTATGCTGATCTATGCCAGGATTCTCCTGTCATCTCTGCGGTATGTGCTCAGAAGTTGTTTCTTTCTGGTTGTTGTGCTTGTTTTGTCTCGGTGGTTGGAGCCGCTGTTAGTATACCGCGCTTGGAGGAGATTCCAGTTGTTCGTGGTTTCGCCGATGTTTTTCCGGATGATCTTCCTGGTATCCCTCCCGAGCGGGATGTGGAGTTTGTGATTGATTTAGAGCCGGGTATGCGTCCTATTGCTAAGGCATCGTATCGGATGGCCCCTCGTGAGTTAGAGGAGTTGCGAGTTCAGTTGGATGAGCTGTTGGCTAAAGGATTTATCAGGCAGAGTTCGTCGCCTTGGGGTGCTCCTATGATGTTTTTGAAAAAGAAAGATGGGTCGATGCGGCTCTGCATCGACTATAGGGAGCTGAACAAAGTCATAATTAAGAACAGGTACCCTCTGCCGAGGATCGATGACTTATTTGACCAGTTGCGCGGTAGCACGGTGTTCTCCAAGATCGATCTTCATTCTGGCTATCATCAGCTCAGGATCCGTGAGGCAGATATTCCACGGACTGCGTTTAGATCAAGGCATGGACATTTTGAGTTCTTGGTGATGTCGTTTGGTCTGACCAACGCACCATCAGCCTTCATGGATATGATGAACCGGGTGTTCAAGGATTTCCTAGACAAGTTTGTTGTGGTCTTCATCGATGACGTGTTGGTTTATTCTCGCAGTGCTGAGGAGCACGAGCAGCATTTGCGTTTGGTTCTATCAGAGTTGAGGAATCACAAGTTATTCGCCAAGTTGAGCAAGTGCGAATTTTGGTTGCCTCAGGTCTCATTTCTAGGCCACGTGGTGAGCAAGGATGGAGTCTCGGTCGACCCAGAAAAGATCGCAGCAGTGATGGATTGGAGTAGGCCGAATACGTCTAAGGAGATCAGGAGTTTCTTGGGGTTGGCTGGCTACTACAGAAGGTTCGTGGAGGGATTCTCTTCCCTAGCTGCACCTTTGACCAAGCTGACTCAGAAGAACGTGGCTTTTGTTTGGAGCGAGAAGTGTGAAGAAGCCTTTCTTGAGCTAAAGAAGAGATTGTGCACTGCTCCCAATCTGACCCTGCCGACTGAGGGTGTGGATTATGATGTATACGTGGATGCTTCGCTTGTAGGTCTGGGATGCGTATTAATGCCGGTTGGAAAGGTGATTGCCTATGGGTCAAGGTAACTGAAGACTCATGAGAAGAATTATCCTACGCATGACCTTGAGTTTGCAGCGGTAATCTATGCGTTGAAATTGTGGAGGCATCTACTTTATGGGGCTCAGTGCAAGATCTTCACTGACCATAAGAGCCTGAAGTACGTGTTCACGCAGAAGGAGTTGAATCTGCGCCAGCGGCAGTGGCTAGAGTATGTGGCTGATTATGACGTAGAGATCCAGTATCATCCAGGCAAGGCCAATGTGGTGGCCGACGCCCTGAGCCGAAAGACGGGAAAGATCTTTAACCTCTTCGCCGATCGTTTAGTGGAGGAGTTCCTCCTTATGGATATATTAGTGGGATGTTGTGGTTTGCAGAGTAGTTTATCTGTGGCAGAGCCGACTTAGATTTCTTTGACCAGACTGCACTAGAAGGACGATCCGGATCTTTTACACTTATTCACCAGGACCGAGAAGGGGGAGTTGCCAGATTTTGCTATCGATGATGCGGGTACTTTGAAGTACCGCGGCAGGTTTTACATCCCCGCTGTTGGGGACATTAGAAGTGTGATTTGCAGAGAGGCTCATGGATCCAGCGTTGCCTACCATCCAGGATCTACGAAGATGTATCGTGACTTAAAGCAAATTGCTTGGTGGTATGGCATGAAAGGTGATATAACAAGGTTTGTTGCTGAGTGCCACACTTGCAAGCATGTGAAGGCCGATCATGGAAGGCCTGGTGGCAAGTTGACCCCGTTAGAGATCCCGACTTGGAAGTGGGAAAGTGTATCTATGGACTTCATTACGGGCTTACCGAAATCCCCGAGGGGATTTGATTCTGTTTGGGTTATAGTGGATAGATTGACGAAGTGTGCTCACTTCGTGCCATATAAGATTGATTACCCGATGAAGAAAATAGCGGAGTTGTACTTGAATGAAGTCATCCGACTCCACGGTGTGCCGGTTAGCATCGTTTCTGATCAAGACTCTCGGTTTACTTCTCGTTTTTGGCAGAGTCTGCAGGAGGGTTTGGGTACGGATCTGAGGTATTCTACTGCATACCACCCACAGACCAATGGGCAGACGGAGAGGGTGAACCAGATAGTTGAGGATATGATCTGATGCTACATTTTAGACCTCGGTGGAGCTGGGATGAGCGGCTGCGACTTATGGAATTTGCATACAACAACAGTTATCAGGAAAGTTTGCAGATGTCTCCGTTCGAAGCCTTGTATGGGAGGCGCTGAAGAACTCCGTTGTTTTGGGCTGAGGCGGGTGAGAGACCTTTGTTGGGTCCAGATGCTCTTGAGGAGATGGAAGTCGCAGTGAAGCTTGTTCGGGAGAAGCTTCGTATAGCTCAGGAGAGGTACGAGAAGAACGCCAATCAGCGTAGATCTGCCTTGGAGTTTTCCGTAGGGGACCTTGTATTTCTTAAGGTTTCTCCGATGGTGGGTGTAAAGAGGTTTGGTAAGAATCGGAAATTGGACCCGAGGTATGTGGGCTCGTTTGAGATTTTGGAGCGGATTGGCGTATCAGCGTATAGATTGGATTTGCCAGCAAACTTCCCAGGTGTTCATAATGTTTTTCATATAAGCCAATTGCGGAAGTGTGTGCGCAGTAATGGGCAGGTCTTGAACGTTGTGCCCCAGTTGGAGCCCAACCTCTCTTTTGTTGAGGTGCCGGTCCGTATTTTGGATACTCAGGAGCGAGTGCTGCGAAAGAAGACCATTCCGATTGTGAAAGTTCTATGGAAGAATCAAGGTTTGGAGAGCGCGA
Source organism: Platanthera zijinensis (assembly GCA_039513925.1). Classification (NCBI taxonomy): domain Eukaryota; kingdom Viridiplantae; phylum Streptophyta; class Magnoliopsida; order Asparagales; family Orchidaceae; genus Platanthera; species Platanthera zijinensis. Next base: position 94,471,114 of record CM077081.1, read on the forward strand.
CCTGGGAGCTAGAGTCGGCCGTGAGGAGGGCTTACCCTCACCTGTTTCCCTGATTTGATCGGTATGTTTCCCTTTTTGTAACTCCTGTTTGTTACTTTTCCTCCTTTAGTAGGAGTGTTGTGCGTAAAGTTTCGGGACGAAACTTTCTTTTAGGGGGAGTGACTGTAACGCCCCCGATTTTTCTACGTTTATTTTTATTCTCGTTTGGCGTTACGATGACGTGTTTCCGTGGCTTGTGCCATTTGTGGAGTGTGGTTTAGCTCCTTAGAACTGAGTGCCCTATTTTGTAGCCTGTTGGCAAGATCTCCCTAGCAAGCCGAGTCGTTTTGGGTGACCCGGTGTGGCCTCTCGGGGGATATTTGTGTTTGGCTTTATATGGGTATAACTCGAGTTCTGTTCATCGAAAGTTAATTTCGACTTTGCCGTTGTGTTCGTAGCGTGGGTATTTAGCTACGGTGCGAATTTCGTCGAATTCCGAGGAGGTTCGGATTTCGCGTCGTTTTGTATTTTATGTAATATTGAGAGTTATTGTATACATTATTTAATATGATATATTATATGTGTGTATAGCAGTTATGACTGAAAAGGTGAACCGGCGGTTTAGGAGGCGGCTAGGCTTCAGTTATTGTGAACCGACATATTAAGGCTTGTTTAAGAGCCTTGTTTAGAAGTAGCGGGTCCACTCCCTTCCTTCTCCCCAAATTAAGTAACCGTCGCCTGCTATTGTTCGCGAAAAACAGAGGAAAAACCGTTGTTCCTGCTTCCCTTCGGACGGTGATTCTGGGCGTGTTCGTGGACGGATTTCGATTCCGAAAGCGGCGTTGTCTTGTTCTCTCTTAGATCTTCGTTTCGACGGTAAGATATTCGATTTTCGTGGAGTTTTGGTGAGATTTGGGATTTCAGTTTTGAGGTTTTTCCGCCATTAATGTTAGGGAGAATGCTTTTAGGTGCTGCTGCTTTTAGTGCCAAGTGAAGGAGAGGGAAAAGCCGTCCAAAGCTTCGTCGGAAATCGAGGCAAGTGGTATTCTTGCCCTTGCCATGATTCTTTTCTTTTTATATATATATCCTCTTGCTGTATTGAAAATCCCGGTTAGCCCTAGGGTAGAGGCCAAGTTGTCCTTTTTATCTTGCTAAATTGTAAGGCTTAGTTCCTCCTATTGAGCCCCCCTTACTTTGTGCTGTTGGTGCCCAATCCGCAGGCGTGATGCCGTTTTTCTTTACTCCAGATTTAAGTCTGGTTCGGGTGTAGCCGAGAGAGAGTGTTAGGAGGGGGTGATTGCCGATTTGCTAGAATAATACTCGAGAGATAGAAGGCAACTACTCGAGTGTTGGATTTGGAATAATCGAGTAGTAGGCAACTACTCGAGTAGTAGAATTCGAATACTCGAGTAGTAGGCAACTACTCGAGTAGTGGAATTGGAATACTCGAGTAGTAGGCAACTACTCGAGTAGTGGAATTGGAATACTCGAGTAATCGGCAAACTACTCGAGTACTGGACCTTCTCTACTCCAGTGTTCGACGATCGTCGATCTCCTGATGACGATCGTCGAGCTCCAATTTGTCTTAGAGCCGTTCGACTATCGTCGATCTCTGAATAAAGATCGTCGATCTCAGTTTCTGCCTTAAGCCGTTCGACTATCGTCGATCTCTGAATGGTGATCGTCGATCTTCGTTTTGTCTTAATTCCGTTCGACGCTCGACGATTTTCCGGGAGGATAAACGTCGAGCTCAGCTTTTGTCTTATCTCTGATCGACGCTCGACGATTTCCTGGAGGATGATCGTCGAGCTTCGCTTGTCTTTAGCCTTCGACAACCGTCGATCTCCGGGTTGATGATCGTCGGGCTTCTTTTTGCTTTAAGCCGATCGACGATCGTCGACCTCCGGATGACGATCGTCGAGCTAGCGGGTCTGTCACGCCCGTGACCGATTTGTCACGCCTGTGACCCCCCTTCGTCGATCGTCGATCTCCAGAAACGATTGTCGAGCTCTGTATTGTCGATAGAGGTTTGTCATGCCACTTTCTCTGTTTGTGGTTATTGCCTGATTTTTGCATTGAGTGAGGCTAGCTCACTCGACGCCAAAGTTGTTTTTGCTGGAGGCGTTGTGTGAGTGGACTTCACTCAACGTCCTGCTTGTTCTGGTGCTGAGTGAGGCTAGCTCACTCAACGTCAAGGTCTAGGTAGGCATTGAGTGGATCTCACTCAACGCCAAGCCGTGTTGATTCATTTCAACACTTTCCCTCTACCTCGTTTTTCGTTCCCGAGTGAAATTTCTTGTTATATTTTTCGAGTCTCCTTGTCGGCCGTTTCTTTTTCTTTCCTAAAGGCCGAATCGTGGGTCGTGGTTAGTAGTGGCGGGTTGAAGCTCTTTATGGGGGAGGTGTTGTGTAATTTTGCCAAGGCCACCCTTGTTCTTCTATCTTGCTCCAGGTACGGGCTGGGCAAGTGGGTTGAAGGTCCCTTGTGCTTTCACATGTAGACTCTTGAGCTCGTTGACTTGGAAATGGTGGGTGGGGGACTGAGTTTGCCTTCAACCCGATTCCTCGTTGTTTGTTTTTGCTACTACCACTTCCCACAGCTTAGGATGCTAGAAGTTTCTTCCTTGGTAGATTGCAGCACTTTGGGCTCTTGGTAGCCTAGTAGTCCCTGCAGGATGTAGTTTCTGGACAGGGTGGTTGTTGTTTCCTTGCACATAGTGCTTTTCTTGTTGTCCTGCTTTGGACAGTTGTGACTTTTTCTACTGTATGTCGTTCTTCTTTCTTTTACTTTTTCCCCCTTGGTTGACTCTTTCATGCAGTTTTTACCTTGTTTTGCTTGCTGAGGTATTCTGTTTTCTTTTGGAATGCCTCAGGTTCTGAGCTGTAGCCAGTTTGGTGGCTAGGTTGCGGTGGTGTTGTAGGTGGTCTCTTGGGCTTTGGAGATCCTGTTGCTTTGTTGGTGAGGTAGTTTTTCCGTACTTTTCTTACAGACATACATATGTGTCAGTGGGTTCGTGTCAGGTTGTTGGCGCCCACTGGTAGTTTTTACCTTTGTACTAGATATATTACTTATGCTGCTACCATTTTCTGGAGATAGTCTACTTGCTCTGAGAAGGATTTATACTAGATTGCTAGTTACTTTTAAACTGCAATTATTATAATAAGTAAAGCTCTTGATCAGCATGTTTTATAAAACCTAATCACTATTTTCCAAATAATGTATAAATATCGTTTTCTTATATATAATATAAATTAAATGTAGGGTCTTGCATAGCATAAGTGGATCTCTTGGGACTCTTATGCACTCTTTAGGATGTCGAACCTGAATAAAGTATTTTTCCGCATCGTATAAGTATGGTTTTTAATTGTGGACTAGGTGATCCACTGAGCCGAGGGATACGGCCTCTAAAATATAACTGATTTTCTAAGCATTAAACTCATGATTTTCTTTCATTAAGCTTGTTGATGGTTTTTCCTGAGCGTCAGTAGTTATCCTCTGCTTGACGTGGCATCATGACGCGTGTTCTCTCTTACTCTGATAATTCCTAAATTCGGAGAAAATGCGGGTTGTGACATCGTCGCCCGCCTGTGCCAAAACGCCACCCTTGTCATCCTCCAGCGGCAAACCCCGCCCTCGTCCTCCTCCCACGACAAACCCTTCCACCGACAAACGTCTTCTATTTCTCCACTGTGCGACCTCTTTACTTCCCTTCATTCTGATATCGCGAAAGAGCGTGTTGAAGTAATATTTTGTCAGTATTTGTGCAAATACTGTTAGTTCTGGCAGTATTTGAGTCAAATACTGTAAATTATGACAGTATTGTGGCATCTAGGGTTCCGCTGGGAGAGAAGGCAACCAAAGAAGAAGAAATCCTAGCAGGCGTTCGGTGGCCTCTACTGTTCCGCGACGGAAGGAGAACGTGCTGCAACGATATTTTATTATTTTGTACAAATAATGTTAGTTCTAGCAGTATTTGGAGATAATAATTTTAGTTCTATCGAGGAAGAATGTATTGCAGCGATATTTTGTAAGTATTTTGTACAAATACGGTTAGTTCTGATAGTATTTGGGTAAAATACTGTAAATTAGGATAGTTTTCTGGCCAAGACACTGGAGAAGGCAGCAAAAGAACGGAAATTCTAGCAGGCGTTCGACGCCCTATACTGTTCTGCGGTGGGAGGAAGACGCTAAAGAAGGCAAGTAGGGTGTCACCGCGGGAGGAGGACGAGGGCGGTATTTTACAACGGGAGGAGCACGAGGGCGGGGTTTCACAGTTGGAGGAGGAGGGTAGGGTTTCAGAGGGAGGAGGAGGGGGTGTCATCGTGGGAGGAGGGGAGGGTGTCGCCGCGGTAGGAGGAGGGGGCTGTTGCGGGGTTACGGGTTTCAGTTTTCTACAGGAGGAGGGAAAAATAATCGGCCGGGATTTTGGGAAGGAAAGTGAGTGGGTTCAACAAATTTGGGTATTTATTCTCCCACCAAATTCTAGATGTGAGACATGCATGTAAATTTTTATACAAATTTTGGGAGTGCAAGCACAAAGTAGCAGGTGTGTGATACCTTGCATTCTTCCACTTGTGAAATACACAGCTAATAGTTCAAAAGAGAGTGAGAAACTTCCAAAACCACCATCATATCAAGACACTGCCAATGAGGGCCATGAAAGTAAGAGGCTGATTATTTACGGTAGGGCGTGGTTGGAGTACCAAGGATCTCGTTGGCGACTACATGGAAAAGAGGAGGAAGAGGGTTTGGAGAAGGCGACGACAATGCGAGCGATCGAGGAGAACGACGGCGTGGAGAACCCTTGGTCTGGGAGGCAGACAAATGCGGTCGACGACTTCAATTCCGAGCGCGGGTCGCGGCGAGGACAAAACATCGCTAAACTATTTCTTCTTTGCAACATTTTACACAAAAACCGCCGCAAAACTGTTAATGAGTATTGATCGTGTATTTAAATCCAAAGTGTCTTGGTAATTCAGATTCTGTTTGGGATAGCTTATGCTAATATATAATCTCTATTCAAAATACAAACGCAATTTTACAGTTGTTTGTTTGTGCAGCAGTTAGAAAACACTTATTTTAAAATTGATGATAGATGATTTTTCATAAACTATTCAGATCGAGCTTATAACTACTTATAAACGCTTATCATTGAAAAAAAGCCCTAGGTTACTTTTTTTTTGTCTCGACGTGTTTTTTTCGCACGAGCGCATTTTTTCCCGAACGCAAATTTTTCATCGGGACGCAGTTTTTTCGCCTGGGCACAGTTTATTCGTCCGGGCACAAATTTTTCTCCCGAGCGCGAATTTTTCAGGTCCAACTTATGGCTACTCATAAGTGTTTTTCTCTTAAAAATCCCTAGGTTGGTTTTGCGCACGAGCACGTTTTTTTCGTCCAAGCACAAATATTTCATCGGGGAGTAGATTTTTGGTCGGGCAAGGTTTATTCGCTCGGGCGCGGTTTTTTGCCCGGACACGTATTTTTTCGCCCGAGCGCGGTTTTTTTGCCCGGACAATGTTTTTTCGTCCTAGGCGCTGTTTTTTCGTCCAGGCGTGGTTTTTTGCCCTGAGCGCGATTTTTTCGCCCCAGCCGTGAATTTTTCGCCCCGGACACGAATTTTTCGCCTGACGTGATTTTTTATCTCGGACGTGATTTTTTTGCTCAGACGCGTTTTTTTTGCATGAGCGCATTTTTTCGCATGTGCGCGATTTTTTCACCCTACCAAGAATTTTTCATCTGAGTGCGAATTTCTCGTCAGGGGAGATGTTTTCGTCCGGACGGGAATTTTTCGACTGACCACTATTTTTTCTCACAGACACGATTTTTTTGCCCGGACGCGATTTTTTCGCATGGTTGCGATTTTTTTGCATGTGCGCGATTTTTTTGCATGTGCGCGATTTTTTTGCACTGTCTCGATTTTTTTGCATGGCGCGTTTTTTTCATCCGAGTGCGAATTTTCTCCAGGGGCATGTTTTCTTTCGCCCGGGCGCATTTCGTTTTGCCCGGACGTAATTTTTTTTGCTTTCGGACAAAAATATCGCGTCCGTGCAAAAATATCGCGCCTGGGCGGAAAATTCGTGAAAGTGAAGGGATAGATACTACTCTAGAGGGGGGGTGAATAGAGTTATCAAATTTTGCACAAGACAAAACTTAATGGTCTACCCAACTCCCTTGGAGTGAAATGCGGAATGAAAAGATTATAGATATAGAATTAACCCTATAGCCTAACACAAGTGTTGTGCACAAACTCAAGCTAACTGTAATTACAGTTAAGGCTTGGAAAACCTAATCAACAACTAGCAAACCTAGTTATATCTATTCACAGCCACAATGCAGGAATTTAAACAAGGCAATCCAGACGACACAAGGAATTTTATAGTGGTTCCCCAAACAACTTGGGTACGTCCACTCTTCTACCAACAAGGTAGGAATCCACTCAGGTTTTTGATCAGGTGCCCTGCCACCAACAGGATCTGCTTCAGGTAGATCCAGAAACCCTTTAGACTTTTGATCATGTGTCTAAAAACCGAACACAGGTTTTTGATCAGGTGCCCTGCCACCAAGGGATACTTTTGAAGGGAGTAATAACCATGTACAGGAGGGGGAAAGAAGGTTAAGATGTCTTCTCTATTTTACAAAAGATTAGAGAAGCACAAAGACTCACACTGAGCTAGAAAGCTCTAAAGAATCAAGGCTCCCCATGGCTCAAAGATGTCCAGGTGAAGTCTTGCTTCAGTGCAGAAAACTCTTCAGAAAGATCTGAAGGAAAAACTACAAGAAGATAAAAAATAATAAAATTAGAAATCTTTAAGCAGCTGTCTTCTTCTTCTTCTTCTTCAAAAGAACTCTGAGTTTGAACTTCCTGGAATAGGAGAACTCAGGTTGAAGAAGAGCAGAAGAGCTTAACACTTCTCAGATGAATGAGTATTGCTGAGAGCAGAAAACTTGATCTTGATGAAGGCTTGAATGCTTAAAATGAATAACTGGTTAGCTAGTTAGCTAGCTTGAATCCTTCTTCAAAGGATCCTTTTTATAGCAGCAACAAGCAACGGCTCTCTTCAATTTGAATTGTTTGTCTTCTTCTGAAACTTGAGACCTGGGCTGTAAATATCAAAAGGACAAACAATCTCTGCAGCAAAAACATTCTATAAAAGGGATAAACCTTTTTCTAGGAAGCTGCAGGAAGCAGTCTGATAATAAAGTACTAAATAAAGTCACATCAGAAACAAACTCTTTATAGCAGAAGAAAGACTTTTCAGTCTAACGGCTATAAAGGACTGACAGCAGATAAAGTAAAATACAATATCAGCTAATAAGACAAACAACTTTATCTGAAAAGATTTTACTCAGGCAAAAGGGATGGAGCAGATATTGCCTGGAAATATTATCACCAAACAACTGAAATAAAACATGCCAGATAATGTATTAAATAATTAAATATAATAAATAAATACAAAATAAAAAGGCAGACAGAAAACGTCGAACGACCTTCGGAGATCGTCGACCGACGCACGGAGATCGTCGACCTATCGGGCAGATAGTTGAACGATCCAGATAGTCGAACTATCACAGGAGATAGTCGAACTATCACAACAGATAGTCGAACTATCAGAAGATAGTCGAGCTATCAGATAGTCGACCTACCAACAGATAGTCGAACTATCAACGCAGAACAGATAGTCGAACTATCAACAGATAGTCGAACTATCAACGCAGAACAGATAGTCGACCTATCAACAGATAGTCGAACTATCAGAAGAAAGCAGATAGTCGATCTATCAACAGATAGTCGAGCTATCAGATAGTCGACCTATCAACAGATAGTCGAACTATCAAAGACAAACAGATAGTCGAACTATCAACAGATAGTCGAGCTATCAGATAGTCGACCTATCAACAGATAGTCGAACTATCAGATAGTTGAACTATCCAAGCAGATAGTCGAACTATCAAAGCACACAGATAGTCGAACTATCAACCGATAGTCGAACTATCCTCGCAGACTGAAAGTCGAACAACTGATAGACGATCGTGGAACAGTTAGTCGACGATAGTCGAGCGGCATTCGACTATAGTCGAACGAACAAACTACTTAACCAAATTCTTTATCTGGAAAAGCGAGGACTCTACAGCTAGACCACTAACCATTGACCATAGATATTTCTTGGGTCAAGGGACAAAAGGAGAAGACTAAACTCAAATCAAACTAGGGTACCAACAATCTCCCCCTATTTGAGTTAAGTCTCTCAAAAACTAAAACACAGAACTAGCTATAGAGCAATAAAATTAATACAGGAAATAGATAAACAATTAACTAGCAGTTATCAAACAGATAAATAACAGTCAAACAAAATTAAGAGTCTACAGAGTCTGGCTTAGGGTTAGAAGAGCTAGGAACAAAGGAAACTTTTCGCAAAGGATCAATAGCCTATTTCTTAGACATCTTCAAGTCTTGCATGCCAATAATCTTTAATTCTGCAGCCCTTAGAACAACGGCTTCTGGGTGCTTTTCCATATACTTTGAAGGGTCAAAGACCTCAGGGCTAACCTGGAACTTTTCGAACTCCTTCTTTCTGAATGTAGACATGGTGGTTAATCCAGTAGTGTCCTTTCCTTCAGCTTTTGCTTTCCTGATTTGAGCTGCTCCAACCACTTCGAGAAAACGAGCCATCCTAAAGTTAGGATCAAGCTTAGGACTTTCATAAACAGTCTCAGAAGGAGTATCATCTGGTTCTTTATCTTGATTAACTAGATAAGACAGGGGAGCAGACTTAGCAAAGTTCTTGCTAGAATTTTTAAACAAAATAAACTACTTACCTTTTGAAACAACTTTTTCAGAATATACTGGCATTGGAGATGAAATCCTTTTCTTTGGAGAAGGAGGAGGGGGAAAAGTTGGTCTTTGATACAACCTCCTTCACTTATTCTCTCACTGTATCAGTTCTTTGATAGCCAGAATATGATTTACCTTGAAAACCTTGAGAGCTTTTCCTTGAAGAAGACTGAGAAGGAGCAGATTTTGCTGTCGGAGCAGAAAGGTTGCTAGAGGCTCCTGCACCGGGAGGTGGAGGAGGAGGACCTCTGGGATTCCATCTGGGGGTAGGACTATCATATTTCTTAGCTTTCTTTCTCTCTTTCTGCTGGTTCTTGGAGAACCACATCCAATGTTGAAACTCTTTTGACTTGGGGTCAATTCCTTTCAGAATATAATATGGAGTATCATTATCACGATTGAGAGGAGGAGGAGCAACAGCTTTTCTTTTCTTCTGAGCAGCTTTCTTTTTCTTTGAATTCTCAGATAAATCTGAATCCTCTTCATCTTCAGAGTGAGATGATGGAGAATTGTCATATGGGTCATAGGCTTCAGAAACAGCCTTTTCCTTTAATTTCAGATCAGCTTTCTCTTTTCCCTCTTCTATGGCATCCTGAGCCAGAAGGGAATCCAAATCCAACCCTGGGGAATCATCCCAAACAGTTGATTTTTCAACTTGCAAATCTTTTTCTTTCTCTTTTAACAAAGATTGAACTCTTAATTGTCAAGCATCTCTTGCTTTCTCTTCTTGATTTTCAGATACATCTTCTATATCATCTAAAAAGGAATCCAGTTCTGGATCTACTTGAACATTAGGAACATCTGGAGCAGCTTCTGAAACAACTGCTATAACCTGAGCAGCTATATCTTCTTTAATATAATCTGTAGATTTATGAACACAAATCTGCTAAATAAGCTAAAATCATTCATTCTAGGTATTCACAAGCTAGCAAATCAATTGACTCGTCAATAAAACGGATGAGTGAATTACCTTCATATTTTACCAACTCTCAGGATTCATCTAGATAGGATGTAATAATCCCTTCTAGGAAATGGGCAACCAAGGGAGTGGTGAGATCTTCTAAACAAACTTTCACAGCAAATTCAGATAGCATAATTGCATCAGATAATTCTTTGTCAGATAACACTGAACCTGATTCATCTTGAGCTTGAACTACATCAGTCTCTTCTTGAACTGCTGGAAGAACTGCTGGAAGGGAGGCTGGAGGCTCTGAGACATCTTCACAGAACATCTCCCCCTGCCTAATTTCAGTGGAAACTGAAACCAGGCCCCTTGAAGAAGAGGGCTCAGCAGATTTAGAAAGTGATTGGATGGAAGCAGTTAAGGTAGCAATAGAGGAGGCAAGTGGAGCAATTGCCTCTTCAATCATAATTTTGATTGAAGGGGTAATCAACTCCAAAATGCTGGATATGAATGCTGGGGTTATCTCAAAAGATGATGGAATTGCAGTGGATGGAGATGCAGCAGAGATGGTTGTAGTGTTAGGATGAGAAGTGGTGTGAACTGGAGATCGAATTGGAGATGGAGCATGATGTGGAGAATGAATAGGGGACTGAATAGGAGACTGAGGAGGTGTTGGAATCCTCTCAGATCCTAACAGACCAAAACTAGGAGCAGATATCCTAGCCAGATGAGAAGGAAGAGGAGATGCAGGAGGAGAGGGAAGAACAACCGTGGTTGTTTCTCGAACAGGAGAAGGAGAAAGTCGTACTTCAGCTGAAGTTGATGGAACTTCAACTGAGGCAGACTGCATAGCAGAAGAAGATGAGGGAAGGGAAAGATGAGCTGAGCCAGCTTCTACCGGGTGAGGAGCGACTGAATCAGTCCTAGTGCTCTCTGATGTCGCTGGAGCAACCCCTGTGAGAGCGGGCTTCACAAAAGTCCTCTTCCACTTGGAGAACAAATTTGGGTCCATCTTCTTGCTCGCATTTATGGTTGTTGCAACGGAGACCAGCAGCTGAGGATACTTTTCCTTCAGGAAAATTCCAATAACCCTGCCTAGGGTAACCTCTTTCTTACTATTCTTTTTCCTTATCAAATCGAACATTACTCCTGCCCAATCAATCCTTTTCTGATTAACAATTGCACACATCAGTGCAAATTGTTGCCTTGTAATGTTGTCATGAGCAGAGTGCTTCCCAAGGAGCACTTTTCCAACTAACTCAGCAAGAAATTTAATCTTAAATGGGAAATTGACCTTGAGCAGCTTCGTGGGAATGCCCTCCGCATGTCCCAGCTCAGTCAGCATTCTTCCAAACTCTTGAGCATCTTGCTCATAATCTTCTTCGCCATTTATTAATCCAAAAACATCAGTCAGAACGGCTGGAGTTAAAATTACCTCTTCTCCGCCAATAGTGTCAGTCATCGAATCGTTTGAGGAGGACGAAGTGAAAGCCCATTCTTTAATCTCGGGAACATTTAACTTTATCCTTGTCGACATTAATCTTTCTAGACCTTGATCCCGGCATAACTGAAGAATTTCTACAATCCCTACTTCACAGCAACTGAAAGCGTCAAAATCGACGCTGAAACCTGCATCGAACTTTACAACGGCTAGCACTGCTGGAGAAATCGCCATTGAATTGCTGGAGAGAGCGCGAGAAAGACGGAGAAGACGAAGGAGACGAAGCGGCAGAAAATCGCAAGCGGGAAGACAGAATGCGAAAAGTCACGCTCCGTCGACGATAAAACAAAAGATCTTTTAACCTAGGTCGACTATCGGCTTTATATTAGACCGGAGATAGTCGATCTATTTAAAAGATACTAGACCCGATGGTCGAACGGCCGTTCGACGATCGGCCCAGAAGCAGAGTAGTCGATCAATCGTTCGACTATTTCTGGCTTCTCAAACAACAAGCTGTCGTCATACAGAGATCGACGATAAGCTCGACCTGTTCGACGATCTTCGAATGCCGGTCGACGATCTTCAAACAGATAAGCTATCATTAACCAGAGGTCGACGATAGGCTTAATCCGTTCGACGATCTTCGATCATCGTTCGACGATCTTCAAGCAGGTTTCAACATAGGCAGATATAGTCACACTTAGTCTCGTCCATTGATCATGCCTAGTTGAACTAAAAAGAACAGATGCTTCTGTTCATCTAAGGGCTTGGTGAATATATCACCTCTCTGAAACTCAGTGGATATGAACTCAAGACAAATCTTGTTCTTTTCCACACAATCTCTCAGGAAATGGTGCCGAATCTCAATGTGCTTCGTTCTAGAGTGGTGCACTGGATTTTGTGCAATGGAGATAGCACTGGTACTGTCACACATGATTTTGGTGTTCTTGTGTGAGTAACCATAATCCACAAGCTGGTTTTGAATCCACAGGATTTGTGAACAACAACTAGCAGCTGCTATATATTCAGCCTCTGCAGTTGAAGTTGAGACAGAGGCCTGCTTCTTACAGAACCAAGAGACCAATCTCTCTCCCAGGAACTGACAAGTTCCTGAGGTGCTCTTCCTGTCAACTCTGCAACCAGCATAGTCAGAGTCAGAATATCCAATTAATTCAAATTCTGACTCAGCTGGGTACCAAAGTCCTAGATTTGGACATCCCTTCAAATATCTCAGGATTCTCTTTAGAAGAATCAGATGAGATTCCTTGGGGTTGACCTGGAATCTAGCACAGAGGCATGTAGCAAACATTATATCAGGCCTACTTGCAGTTAAATATAATAGGGAACCAACAATGGCCCTATAATTCTTTTGATCAACTGGCTTGCCGTGATCATCAGAATCAATAACTACATTAGTAGCCATAGGTGTAGGCATTGCTGAAGCATCAGCCATCCCAAATTTCTTTACCAATTCCTTGGCATATTTGGATTGGGAGATGAAGATACCATCAGCATCTTGCTTAACTTGGAGACCAAGAAAGTAAGACAGCACACCCATACTACTCATCTCAAACTTAGAGTGCATCAGGTCAGAGAACCTTTTGCAAAGTTTGGGATCAGTGGAGCCAAATATAATATCATCTACATACACTTGAACTAACAGGATTGTGTCCTTGTGATGCTTGACGAAAAGGGTTCTATCAACTATTCCCCTAGTAAAGTTGTGCTCTAAAAGGAAACTAGCTAGATTCTCATACCAGGCTCTGGGAGCTTGCTTTAGTCCATATAGAGCTTTCTGCAACTTAAACACATGTGAGGGCTGAGTTGAAGAAACAAACCCTGGTGGTTGTTCAACAAACACCTCTTCCTTAAGCTCACCATTCAGGAATGCACTTTTGACATCCATTTGAAAGACCTTAAACTTCATATAAGCTGCATAGGCCAAGAAGATCCTTATTGCTTCTAGCCTTGCAACAGGAGCAAAGGTTTGGTCATAATCTATACCTTCCTCCTGTTTGTAGCCCTGAGCTACAAGCCTTGCTTTATTCCTTACAATAATTCCATTTGCATCCAACTTGTTTCTATACACCCACTTGGTGCTTATGATCAGTTGGCCTTTAGGTCTTGGAACCAAAGTCCAAACTTTACATCTCTCAAACTGATTGAGTTCCTCTTGCATAGCAATGATCCAGTGGGGATCTAGCTCTGCATCTTTAAAGGTGAGGGGCTCAACCTGTGAGAGGAAACAAGCGTGCATCACATCCTGTCTTAATTGGTGTCTTGTTTGCACACCAGCTGATATGTCTCCAATCACTTGAGATGTGGGGTGATCTCTAAGTGTGACAATATCAGCAGGTGGGATATGATCTTCAGCAACAGTTGGGATTAATTCCTCGGGAGGAATTTGATCTACTGTTGGTGGTACAACAACAGCTTCTGCAATGTCTTCATCACTGTCTGATTCAGTGATTTGAAGAGTTGATAGTTGAAGAATTTCTTGAGTAGCATCAGGTACCTGCAATGAACTAGAGGAAGGAGAATTTTCCTTCTCCTTGTAAAACATCTGAGACTCATCAAAAGATACATGCACAGATTCTTCAATTTTACAGGATGATTTGTTATAAACCCTATAAGCTTTGCTTACTTGGGAATATCCAAGCATGATTCCCATTGAAGCTTTTGCTTCAAACTTTCTAAGATATTCTTTATTGTTATTATGAATATAAACTACACAACCAAATATTCTAAAATAATTAATTTTAGGTTTCTTTCCTTTAAGCAACTCATAAGGAGTTTTATATTTAAGCTTGTGTATCAGACTTCTATTCAAGACATAATTGGCTGTGCTAACAGCTTCTGCCCAATAGGAGAGAGGCATGTTAGCATCTGCCAACAATGTACTAGCAGCTTCAATGAGTGTTCTGTTCTTCCTTTCAACTACCCCATTTTGTTGAGGAGTTCTAGGAGCTGAGAAGCTATGTTTGATACCTTCTCTCTCACAGAATTCTTGCATGAGAAGAGAGTCAAACTCAGTACCATGATCACTTCTGATCAAGGCCACATGAGTAGAGTACTCAGTCTGCACACATAGTAGAAAGTCTGTAAGGGCTTTGAAGTTATCAGCCTTAGTTCTCAAAAAGAAAACCCAACTGAACCTAGAGAAGTCATCTACAATTACTAAAGTGTAATACTTCCCTCCTAAACTCTGTACATTTATTGGGCCAAATAGGTCCAAATGTAATAGATACAGGATTCTAGGAGAATCTCTTTTATTTACAGATTTAAAAGAATTTTTGGTTTGCTTGCCTAGCTGACAAGCCTTGCATAGGCTCTCCTTCTTGTAGGGGCGAGAAGGTAAACCTCTAACAAGGTTGTGTTTAGATAATCTAGATATATTTTTAAGTTTAACATGACTAAGCCTCTTATGCCACAAAGAATTATTATTAATTGTTACTTCATTAAATAGACAGATTTCAGAGTGAGATGAATTGAAATCTACTAAATAAATATTACCTATTCTAATGCCTACTAAAACAACATTATTATTTAAAGTAATATTGCAAGAAGAGTTAGAAAATGAAACCTGGTAGCCAGCATCACATAGCTGGCTGACTGAGATCAAATTGTGCTTCAGTCCTGTCACATATGCAACTCTCTTGAAAGTAACATCTCCAATTGTAATCCTGCCATAGCCTTCTGTCTGACCACAGCTGGAATCTCCAAAGATAACCTTTGGGCCGAGCTTAGCTTTGAATTTTGACAGATGATTTTTATTTCCTGTCATATGCTTGGAGCATCCACTATCCAAATACCACTTATTTTGAGTGATTGGATAGGCCTTCACCTGCAAGACATTTATTTAGACAGAGTGGACCCAGGTAACCTTGGGTCCCTTGTTTTTCACATAAGAGAAGCTAGAAATAAATGAAAATGCAGGCTGAGGGTGATAACCTAATGGGTGAGATCTCCTAGGTGGTATTCTCCATGCAGATGATGGGTCAACAAACCTAGGGTTTCTATTTTCATTTAGGTTTATATGGTACTGATGATGATTTTGAAAATCATATTGAAAACGTCGATCGACGTTCGACGATGGGTGCTCAGATCGTCGAGCTTCGTTCGACCATTGAGCTTCCGATCGTCGAGCGGCGTTCGACGCTCTTTGCATTTCTTTAAAAAATTTCTTTCTCTTTTCTCTCTTAGCTTTATTTAAGGTTTTATTAACTTGGTTTACTTGCTCAGTGTTCTTCATTCCACTAGCTGAAATGAAGTTCACTAGAAATGAAAGATTATTTTTAAGAAGAACTGGGGGTTCACTGGGAGAAGCTCCTAAGCCTAGTTTGTTATTGCCTGACCTAGTGTTAGTCATGTTGGTAATCTCTAACAGCTTAAGGCTTCTACCATTAAGTGATTCTTCTAACCTCTTAGACTTAGCTAACTTCATTTTAAGAAATTTAATTTCTTCACTACAAGTAGTGAGATCTTCCTTTAGCTTAATATTTTCTGTAGCAATTAATTCTGAGTCAGCTAACTTATTTCTAAGTTCTTTAATCTCCTTTTCTGACCTATTAAGTCTAAGCATAAGGATTTAAAATCTAATTTAAATTCTTCAGAAGTGAAGTCATAAGAAGATAGTACCTCATCTTCTGTTGGCATCTCTTCATCTGAATCTGAACTCTCTGCAGCAGAGTGGTTGTTGCAGGCATCTATTGCCATGAGGCAAACTTCTTTTGCCTTCTTCTCTTCCTCATCCTCACTGGAGCTAGATGAGGAAGATTCTTCATCAGAATCACTCAAGGTTTCAGCAATGAAACCTCTCTCCTTTTTCTTGTTCTTGTAGGAGGATGGCTTGGAGTGCTTCCTTTGCTGTTCCTTTTCTTTCCTCTTATCTTTGTTCTTCTCCTCTGGACACTCTGGTAAGATGTGTCCAGGTTTCCTGCAACCATAACATATAATTTCTTTAGCAGGTGAACGATCATACCTTGGTTTGTCTTCATAGCGTGAAGACTTCTTTCTGAATTCCTTTCTCCCCATCTTGAGAAACCTCTTGGCAAACAATGCCATTAGCTCCTCATTTGATTGGCTGCCTTCAGAAGCATCAGCAGCCTTAAGAGCTAGAGATTGCTCTTTTCTTGTTGGAGTAGGGGTCTTTGCTTCTGCTTCTGCTTCCCTTGTCTTCAGCACTTGCTCAAAAGATTTGAGTTTGCCGAGAAGAGCTTCAGTGGAGATCTCTGTGGTGCTTCTGGCTTCCTTGATGGGCCAGATCCTTAGATCCCATGTGCTAGGGAAGCACATAAGAATCTTATCATTGACCTCTGTCAATGATATGTCCTTGTCAAGGGTCCTCAGCTCATTGATGATTGAGCTGAGCCTAGTGTACATGGCTTCAACTGATTCAGCATCAGTTTTCTTGAAGTTCTCATATTGTGAGATAAGGTTGGACCTTCTGTCCTTCCTTTCATCAGCTGAACCAGCTACAATCTGGTTCAGTGTATCCCACATGGCTTTTGCTGAAGAGCAGTCAGCAACCTTCTGGAATACCTCATCAGACATTGTCTGAGCCAGTATATTCATCGCCTTGGCATCTGCTATCTTTGCCTTCTTGTACTCATCGTTATAATCTGGAGGAGGCACTGCACTCATATCAGATGATGAGGCAGTGGCAGCAGCAGGTGCTCTTGGGGGTCCTGACAAAATAGAAGCAAAGATGCTTTCATCAATAGAATTCATATATAATTTTATCCTTGCCTTCCAGATGCCAAACTTAGCTAAGTTGCATGCTGGAGGTCTGGTGCTAGAATAATCCTTGGACTAGGCCATGATAGTGAATATCTATAATCCTTGGTATCTATCAGGATCTTGTGACTTAGGTGTTAACCTATTCAGTTAGTCAACCTCCCTCTGATACCAATTGAAAGTGAAGGGATAGATACTACTCTAGAGGGGGGTGAATAGAGTTATCAAATTTTGCACAAGACAAAACTTAATGGTCTACCCAACTCCCTTGGAGTGAAATGCGGAATGAAAAGATTATAGATATAGAATTAACCCTATAGCCTAACACAAGTGTTGTGCACAAACTCAAGCTAACTGTAATTACAGTTAAGGCTTGGAAAACCTAATCAACAACTAGCAAACCTAGTTATATCTATTCACAGCCACAATGCAGGAATTTAAACAAGGCAATCCAGACAACACAAGGAATTTTATAGTGGTTCCCCAAACAACTTGGGTACGTCCACTCTTCTACCAACAAGATAGGAATCCACTCAGGTTTTTGATCAGGTGCCCTGCCACCAACAGGATCTGCTTCAGGTAGATTCAGAAACCCTTTAGACTTTTGATCAGGTGTCTAAAAACCGAACACAGGTTTTTGATCAGGTGCCCTGCCACCAAAGGATACTTTTGAAGGGAGTAATAACCCTGTACAGGAGGGGGAAAGAAGGTTAAGATGTCTTCTCTATTTTACAAAAGATTAGAGAAGCACAAAGACTCGCACTGAGCTAGAAAGCTCTAAAGAATCAAGGCTCCCCATGGCTCAAAGATGTCCAGGTGAAGTCTTGCTTCAGTGCAGAAAACTCTTCAGAAAGATCTGAAGGAAAAACTACAAGAAGATAATAAATAATAAAATTAGAAATCTTCAAGCAGCTGTCTTCTTCTTCTTCTTCAAAAGAACTCTGAGTTTGAACTTCCTGGAATAGGAGAACTCAGGTTGAAGAAGAGCAGAAGAGCTTAACACTTCTCAGATGAATGAGTATTGCTGAGAGCAGAAAACTTGATCTTGATGAAGGCTTGAATGCTTAAAATGAATAACTGGTTAGCTAGTTAGCTAGCTTGAATCCTTCTTCAAAGGATCCTTTTTATAGCAGCAACAAGCAACGGCTCTCTTCAATTTGAATTGCTTGTCTTCTTCTGAAACTTGAGACCTGGGCTGTAAATATCAAAAGGACAAACAATCTCTGCAGCAAAAATATTCTATAAAAGGGATAAACCTTTTTCTAGGAAGCTGCAGGAAGCAGTCTGATAATAAAGTACTAAATAAAGTCACATCAGAAACAAACTCTTTATAGCAGAAGAAAGACTTTTCAGTCTAACGGCTATAAAGGACTGACATCAGATAAAGTAAAATACAATGTCAGCTAATAAGACAAACAACTTTATCTGAAAAGATTTTACTCAGGCAAAAGGGATGGAGCAGATATTGCCTGGAAATATTATCACCAAACAACTGAAATAAAACATGCCAGATAATGTATTAAATAATTAAATATAATAAATAAATACAAAATAAAAAGGTAGACAGAAAACGTCGAACGACCTTCGGAGATCGTCGACCGACGCACGGAGATCGTCGACCTATCGGGAAGATAGTCGAACGATCCAGATAGTCGAACTATCACAGGAGATAGTCGAACTATCACAACAGATAGTCGAACTATCAGAAGATAGTCGAGCTATCAGATAGTCGACCTACCAACAGATAGTCGAACTATCAACGCAGAACAGATAGTCGAACTATCAACAGATAGTCGAACTATCAACGCAGAACAGATAGTCGACCTATCAACAGATAGTCGAACTATCAGAAGAAAGCAGATAGTCGATCTATCAACAGATAGTCGAGCTATCAGATAGTCGACCTATCAACAGATAGTCGAACTATCAAAGACAAACAGATAGTCGAACTATCAACAGATAGTCGAGCTATCAGATAGTCGACCTATCAACAGATAGTCGAACTATCAGATAGTTGAACTATCCAAGCAGATAGTCGAACTATCAAAGCACACAGATAGTCGAACTATCAACCGATAGTCGAACTATCCTCGCAGACTGAAAGTCGAACAACTGATAGACGATCGTCGAACAGTTAGTCGACGATAGTCGAGCGGCGTTCGACTATAGTCGAACGAACAAACTACTTAACCAAATTCTTTATCTGGAAAAGCGAGGACTCTACAGCTAGACCACTAACCATTGACCATAGATATTTCTTGGGTCAAGGGACAAAAGGAGAAGACTAAACTCAAATCAAACTAGGGTACCAACAATTCGCGTCCGTGCGAAAAATTCATGCCCGGGGGGAAAATTCGTGTCCGGGCGGAAAATTCCCATCAGGGAAAAAATTCTTATCAGGGAGAAAAAACTCACCCAAGTGAAAAAAATTTGTCTGGGCTTAAAAAACTCGTTTGGGCGAAAAAATCACGCCCACGCGAAAAACCACACCCGGGCGAAAAATTTGCGCCCGGGCTTAAATTTTGCTCCCGAACAAAAAAAATGCGCCCGAGCAAAAAAATCGTGAGTGGGAGAAAAAATAGCACCCGAACAAAAAAATAACGCCCGGACGAAAAAATCACGTTCAGGCAAAATAAATGCGTCCAAACGAAAGAACCCTTGTGAATGAACGAAACTTTAGATCAACACTTATAAACAAACTATTCAAAGAATCTACTGTTTATTCATCATTGCTTGTATAAAAATCTCTGTACAATTATTACTTTTCAATCAGTAGCTTATTCATCAACATAAGGTGTTCAAAACAAAACCTAAATTCAACAACAGTGTTTTATAGTGCCGCCAAAAAACACAGTCATAAGCCAACTTTGTTGCAGTGACCCTTTCATGTGCAGGTAACTTTGGATAGTGTACACCAAACTATAGATACAATCATACAAATACTCTCACACATGCATGGGACTTATGAAAAGACGGGGTGTTTTCATTTGGCGTTTGGAGCAAACGCCGCGGCAAGGTGGCAAATCAAATGACCGCCGACGAAATTTGTCGTGCCTGCTCCCACTGTATCCTGAGAAATGAAGTGAAACGCTCCATTTCAAACCCCTGCCTCCTCCCTCAAGTTCCCAACGGTCGTCGTCTCCTCTCCTCCCGCTGTCAGGGGCAGACTCACCTTGGGGCGAGCGTGGGCAGCCGCCCACTAATTTTTTTAAAAAAATTTGAATAGTATACTCTATTTTTAAAAAAATTAACAGTATTAGTCATGATTTAAATCCTGGCTAATACTTTTTTTAAAAATTATCTATATTAGCAACGACATAAACTATAAACAGTGGCTAATTCCTTGTTTTTTAAAAATTAACTGTATTTCTCTCGGTTTAAACCGTGGCTAATATATTATTTTTAAGAAAATTATAGTATTAGCCACGGTTTAAACCGTGGTTAATACCTTATTGTTCAAAAAAATAGTATTATGCGTGATTTAATCGTATGAATTAAGCAATTTTTATGTCTGCCCGACCACACTGAAAAAAGTTTCTGCGTCCGCCACTGCCCGCCGCGTCAAATAAATGAGGCCTTAGGCTTCGATTAGTTTGACGTTTCGCCGCCTCCGTTTGGAGCAAACGTTGCCGGGCGGCAGGTAAATAAATGGGCGCCGACAACGTTTGCAACCGCCGGACAGAGGAAAAACCACCAAATCGGAGCTTTTCTAGCCCCGCATCCCCCTCTGGTTCGACACCTCCGTTTGGACTCGTTGGCTCCTCCCGCACCGCTTAATCAAACAAAACCTTAGGCTTCGTTTGTTTCGACGTTTTCGTCGCCTCCGTTTGAAGCAAACGCCGTCGGACGGCGGACAAACAAACGGCCGCCGGCGGCGTTTGCACCCGCAGCAGGGAGGAAATGGCCCCGATCCACTCCGTTTCGACCCCCACCTCTCCCCCTCCGATTTTAAAGTAGCATTTCGATCCACCAGATGCACCCGCCACCGGCGAACCAAATATAGCCTTAATTATCCTAATTTCTTGACATTTATTTACAAATTTAAAGTAATGTAGATATTAAATTTATTTTCTCTTAAAAACAAAATAGAAATACTTAAAAGGGAAAAAAAATTTCTGGCACTCGCAAGGCGGAGATCCTATGTTACTGGAGAAGCTGTCGCCCAGTTACCTTTTTAATAGCGTCGGTGGCGCGCTTCCAACCATTGTCCCACCGGCTACCATGGCTTCATTCTATTTACCTCCATTTCCCCCCTTCTCCCTTCAAAGCTCCCAAAGCCTTATCACCGATAGAAATTTTGAGCGCTGTCGTTGCTTCCTGAAGGATATTCCCCGCATCTTTATTCTTTCTCAGCGCTCTTCAAGGCAATGCCGCATTTTATATTCATTCAATTGTTTCTTCACTTCTCTCTGTGTTCTTATGTAAACGATGATATTTTTTTATATGGGATTTATTATTTAGTTTCTCCTGATTCATCTCATTTACTCCTTATAAGTCTATGAGATTTAGTATGTTTTCTTAATACACAAAGCCTGGGATTGTTTCATTTGTATTATATGAGCCTATTTCGAAACTTGTCAGAGGTGGTGATGGAGATTGCCATATAAGGGGAGCTGAGCTCAACTCATGGAAAATGCAAGGGGAGAGGAAAAGAGAACCGTGCTCAACCTTAACCATAGAAATGGAGGGAAGAAGAGAGACTGGATAGAGCGAGAGAGAGGGACGAACTAAAGAGAGAAGGAGAAATTAATTTCATTCTTTGATATCTCATACAAGACCTAAGAGGGGCATATATATAGACCCCGATGACATTGACGTAAATTCTCCATAAAAAATTAAAATTTGTGAAAAATTGAAAACACTAAGACGCTAATAACCCGTAATCACGACTCGACTCAATACGACTCGACTCATACAACTCGAGTAATATAACTCGACTCGATACATCTCGACTCAATACCTAAAAGTTCATAATAATATAAACACTAGATAACTGACGACGTGGGATCCCTATCTTTCCACTCATCCTTCAAATCGAGCTTGTTCTCAAGCTTGAACAGTCTTGGATGAGCTGAACATCTGCCTCTTTGATTTACTGCCAAAACCACTCCTTGTAGAGCGCTGTTGTAGTGGAGGCGGTGTCGAGCGGCACGGTGTCAACATGCTCCCAGGTGTCATAAACAATTACAAGGAGCGCGCGTGTCAGAGACACTTGCAAAGGGGAGATTGGCAGAAAGAGCTGTAGTCGGGGTGAGTGTGCCCGGGGATCAGTCGAGGGACACAAATGATCGGGTCGTAGGCGATGAGAAACGGTGACGCTGACTATGGAACGATCAGTGAAAGGAACAGATCTAGAGGGATGGACAGAGTGGGTGGCCAGAATAGAGAAAGTGAGATAACGACTACATGGATTGGTGGAGGAACCTCACACTGGGACGACATCACCATGAGACTTGGAGGCGATGGTGCCGGTTATGTAAACTGCGCGCGGGGTGGGAATCACTGTCAGCGATGGTGGGGAGATAAGAATTGTCGAGAGGGACGGAGCCTCGGCAGTCGTCTGTGCGAGCGGCGACTGCTCAAGTTGAATCGACTGTGGAGAAGGTGGAAGTTACGTCTGTAGGGTCCATCCGTGGCATGGGTTGCTGAGGCATAATCGACATCTTCGATGGAACAAATGCAGACGGTGGTGTGACCGGGCAAGCTGAAATCGAAGGGACGACGTCATGTCTCAGCTTGGATGAGGATTACGCTTGTGGAAGTGGAAACAAGTAGTCGATGTTGGCGATGAGTCACGACATAAAGGACTGACACGAAGGCATCATCTAATGGTGAATAACCCGCCGCAGCAGCAACACTTATTTTCATGTTCAACATGATTAATGGATTAAGTAATTAATCCAATCATGAACTAGTTCAGTAAAAAATTAATAAATGGAACATACATGTATGTAACAGTTGAGCCTCCTCGAGGCGGAGAATGCGGGTTGCTTGAAACGACAACTGCTTTTGGGTCAGGCTGCTCGATTGATGAAGGCGCAAGGCTCGAGGAAGGGAACGTGAGGGTGGCTCGTGGCGGGCGAGCAACAGGTCAGCGGAGTTGTATTGTAATGTTGAAGGCGTGTGCACTGAGTTGGACGACATGGACAAGTGAGGAAGCGTCGATCGAAGGAGAAGACGAGGTCGGCTCTGTTGATGTCGCTGGATGGGGATAAGCTTGCTTAAGGATCCATTCATACTGGATGCTCGTGGGGTCGCTATTGAAAACGATTGCCCTAACATTGTCCATTTGTGCAAGAGGTGCATGCAGTAGGAGACATGGAGCGGCCTTGATTGGTAAGAGCATGCAACTTTTTTTCCTTTCCATCTTTAATAGACTTATTCACCATCACATCCCGCGTGAAGCTAACTTACTGATTGTTTTTTGCGCAAAATGTGCGAAACTTTGTGCTTAAATTTGGGAAACTTTTGAATCTGTTGATCAGAAATTCCTTGATCCTGTCAAGGAGGACCCTAATGGTATCACTCCTATGTCGTTTTAGTCATTTTGACTTCCTTTTTATTTTTAATGCAAATGTACTTTTCAAGGATGTGGATGAGTTTGTTGGAGGGGGTCGATCACACAAAGCTTTTGAGCATGGATGGTGCATCGATGTTGAAAGAACGCAACCACCAGGTTGTCTGACAATCGCTGGAAGGGAGGGGATCATGCGAGGAGCGCTGCGTGGGGCTTCACTGCGGGCTTGTTGATGGAAAAGTGGTTGTCAGTGGCGATGGAAGGAGTGCAACATAGGGCTTCCGTAAGCTGCTCAATGAGTGGTGTCTTTCCCTGGGAGAAAGGATCCCTTGAGTTGGTCACTGGCGCTAGAAGCTTGTCATTCCATAAGCTGGTACAAAGGGGGAGGATCGGCAGCTTTGATACCAAATTTGTTTTGAGCCTATTTCTACACTTCGTCGGAGGAGGCAGTGGAGGCTGCGATACAAAGGGTTTTCGAGCTCAACCCACGGAGAATGCGTGGGATGAGGAAGAGAAGAGGGTCCATGCTCAACCCTAACCATAGAAATGGGGTTAGAAGAGAGACTAGAGAGACGGAAGAACTTGAGAGAGAAGGAGAAATTAATTCCATTCGTTGACATCACTTACATGACCTAAGGGGGGCAATATATATGTACCCGATGGAATTGACGTAGATACTCTATATAAAGAAAATGTGTGAAGTATTAAAACTCTAGGGCGCTAATAACCCGTAATCACGACTCAACTTGACTCATACAACTTGACTCATACACTCAGACTAATACAACTACACTCATACACTCGATTAATTTCATTCGTTGATACCGCATAAAAGATCTAAGGGGACCTATATATATGACCCTGACGGCATTGCCGTGAATACTCGGTATAAAGAAAATGTGTGAAACATTAAATATCTAAAACACTAATAACCTGTAACCACGATTCGACTCGACTCATATAACTTGACTCATACACTCGAGTAATACAACTAGACTCATACACTTGGCTCAATACCTAAAGACTCATAAAAATATAAACGCTAGATAGCTGATATCGTGGGGCCCTTTCATACAGCCGAAAAAGTTGCCATAAGCTTGAATGTGCTGAAAATTTATGATTATTTAAACATACTTTTAGGATATAATTTCATATTAAAATTCAAAAATTGAAATAAAATTGTTTATTTCACATTTATAAAACTATATAAACAATTTAAATTAAAATAAGTCAAATTTACTACTGAATCGGCTTGCTGAAAGCACTAAGATGATTGAATTGATATTTCAATTATCAGTGAATGGTGATTTATATGATGTAAAATTTCTTAATTTCAGAATCTAACTAGTGAAGTTGATGTCATTTACACTTCCAAGTAGAGTGTATTGGTGTAAAATATTGTATTGGGTAAATGTAGGAGGGAAAAATAATACTTTGATTGTGAGAATTGGGTCCATTTGGCGCTGTGTTCTGTTCCGATGCGTTCGGCCCAAAACGCCACCATCATAAATCTTCTGTTTGACTCGGCAATGATTGTGACAGCATCCTTAGAAAAACTCATATTTGAACCTAAATGTGAATGCAGTTCTAACAGTGAGATCGGCGGGTGTTCATGAATGATAGTTCGTGATGACAATGTTCACAACCACCACTGCTGCGCCAAAACAGAGCTTTAAAGGATAAAAAAGGACTTAGGGAGCAAGTGATAAATTCCTTTTGATTGAGAGTTTAGAATTTAGGAAGGAAAAAAGAGTAAAAACACTTTCTTCTATATGGTTGAAATTTTATTTTTGCAAATTAAGAAGAAAGGCTAGAGAGGAATTTTCACGAGTAACATTTTAATAATATTCAATTACTCTATGTTAATAAAGATAAATATGCATTCATCATTTACTTGTTTTCCTATCATGTTATATTTGCCAAATGTTTATAAATATTACTTTTCCCTTCTCTTCCTTTCACCAATCAAGAATTGAGTGCATCTCTTGTTTCTCTTAACACTTCACTAAAGAAGAAAGGACACAAATCTTTTCTTTTCTGCCATCCTTTTTTACTTCCTAAATTTTCAATCAAAGCGTTTGAACCAACAAATCGTTTTTAAGTCAAAACATATTCTCAGAACCTTAACGAAAGATTTGAAAATGAGTAGTTTTGTGGGAATATAATACTGAAGACATGTATTATACACTTTGATGTTTAAAATATGATTTTTTTAAAAGTTCCGATAAGATGCGAAAATTGCAGTTCTTGTTGGATGCTTTGTTCAAATGTTTAATATATTGATATGTCAAACAAATATTTAGTTAAAGCTGCAAGGATGACATACCTGCTATTATGTTGCAGCAATTTGTGTTGATAATACTTTTCATCTCATGTATGCATTCTTTTGGTGCTCAGATTTAGAAATGGCTGTATGTGAAGATACTTTGCCCCTTGTTTGTGATAATGGTACTGGAATGGTCAAGGTAAGAGCACATGCTTTCATTGAAGAACTTCACTTCAAGAACTAATTTCATTCGGAATTGTTTCATGATATATTTTTAGATTTAGTTATGTGCTTTCCATGTAACATATTATTCAGCGTGTGACCAATTTTTCTTCTATCTTTTTACCATCAGGCTGGATTTGCGGGAGAAGATGCTCCAAAAGCTGTCTTCCACAGTATTGTTGGTCGTCCCCGCCATACTGGTGTGATGGTTGGCATGGGCCAAAAAGATTCATATGTAGGAGATGAGGCACAGTCGAGACGTGGTATTTTAACTTTAAAATATCCAATTGAGCATGGTATTGTAACCAATTGGGATGACATGGAGAAGATTTGGCATCACACTTTCTTTAATGAGCTACGAGTGGCTCCAGAAGAACACCCTGTTCTTCTCACCGAGGCGCCGCTTAATCCCAAGGCTAATCGGGAAAAAATGACTCAAATTATGTTCGAGACCTTCAATACTCCAGCTATGTATGTGGCCATTCAGGCTGTGCTATCTCTTTATTCTAGTGGTCGTACAACCGGTGAGTAAGACTATTACTTTACTTGTGTAAACTTTTAATGAACTAACATAAATTGAATCGTGCATTTTAAAATGTTGAAAATAAATAATTTTGTTTGTTTGATAAATTACTTGCACATCTCTATTTGATTTATCTCTCCAAATGTCCAAATTTTTTAGATAAACAATATGCCCAAGCTAAAGTAATTTAATTTGGCATTGTTAGAAAAGATATTGTAAAGGTCCATCTAAATGACCCATTTATTCTCTCTCTTGTTGTATTTGTCCCACATTGTGTATAAGGAACTCTTCTCCTCTTTTCCTCCTATAAATATGTTCTCATACATTGTATTCACATACAGAAGAAGGAAATACAAGGTTGTTTGTTCTGTTCCTCTTTTCTTGTGTACTTCTCTACATGGTATCAGAGCAATACGGTCCTACCTCTTGCTTCGGGCGGCTACGTTTTTTTTAACCGCTCGTGTCTGCGGTCTCCTACCCGCTAGCTCCTAGCCGTTTCTTCCTTCTACCCTCCAGCTTCGTGTGACTTCTACCCGCCCTGCTATCCATTCTTCTCCTGCGGTTTTCCTTCTTCTACCCGTTCTCTCTTCTCCTTCTGTGGAACCACTCCCCTTCCGTCTCTCACCTGACTTTTTATAGCCGTCTACTACTACTGCAAGGTGGGCCCCTCCTTCCTCTTCTCGCGCGGCCTTCTCATCCTATCCGCGCGACTTCCTGTGTTTTCTTTACCGCACGCGTGTCTCTGCGGTTACCAGCGGGATGAGCCTACTCGCGCGGCCTTCTCTCCTCTAGTCGCGACACCTTCTTCTCCTTTGACCGCGGCCTTCTCTCCAATGCGGTCTCTTCTTGCCGCGGCCTCTTCGACACGGTCTCTTCTTGCCGCGGCCTTTTCTCCGACGCGGCTTCCTCTTAGCCGCACTCTTCTCGCTTCTCCTAATCGCGCGGTCTGCTAATCTATCCGCTCCTTCCCTGATCTACCTGCACGGTCTGCTTCTCTCTTCTACCCGTGCGCCCTCTTGTCGCACGGTCTGCTGGCTGCTGGTCGCGCGGCCTCCCCGCTGCGACTTCTCTCTTCCTTACGGCTTGGCCGCTTAGCCGGTGTGTTCTGTTCACCCGCGGGTTGTTCGGCTTGCCCACGCGGTCAGCCTGCTGCCGTTGCCACTGCGACCTGCTCTTCTTGTCACGGCTTGTTAGTGTAGCGGACTGTCCGTCTCTTGCCGCTGCGACAAGCACTTCTTGTCGTTGTCTGACCTGCTGTGCGGTCTGCCGGCTAGCTGTCCTGTGTAACCGGCTGCCCTCTTCCTCATGGATACATCTACTGCTACTTCTTCTACTGCAATCGTATCTGCTTCGGCTCCTGAACTACGAGACGAGTCACGCATCACAACTATCTCTCTGACAGGGAAGAAGAACTTTGTTGAATAGGTACATTCCGTTCGCCGAGTTCTTCAGTCTAAGGGCTTTTTGCATCACTTAACACAGGATGTTCCCGCTACTCTTACTGATGACTGGATTCGTAACGATGAGCGTTTTCAGACACGGATTCTCAACTTCCTTGATGATGAACCTTACCGCATGACCATATATCACGAGACGACCAAGGCCATGTGGGACGAGCTTCATTCACTTTACTCAGGCAAGGACAGTCTTCAGCACCTGTATAACATCATTACTGGTCTTCAGACTCTCTACACCGGCGATACTACCGACTTGACTTCATTTGTTGCTCGTTCTAAGGCTCTTGTTGAAGCCTGTATGCAACATCAACCCCCAACTACGAATCTTACTGCCCAACGTGCTCAAAAGGAGATTGTCGGAATTGCCATGATGATTCGTGTCCCGCCTCATCTTCAGAGTATCCGGGCTCAGATTCTTTCATATGCTGCTAGTCCCTCGTTCTCTGATTTGTGCTCCATGCTACTAAAGGTGTCACCACCTCCTGATACTACTGGACCTCCTTCACCGGTTATTCTCCAGCGTTCTTCTGAACCATTGCTACCTCTCCCTCCTCCCACTCATGGAGGATGTTCTGGCTCTCGGGGAAGGGGTCGCGGTGGCCAAGCGCGTCCTCAGTGTTCTTTCTGCGGTAAAGATGGGCACCTAGAGACAACCTGCTTCTGCAAACATGGTTGTCCACCTCGTTCGATTGTTTATGTTGCTGATCACAATCCCTCTGCCACTCGTGCTGACCTTTACGACGTCCGCAGACAACTCCAACATCTTCAAGGGCTACTCAGTCACCCGCTTGCATCTGTTGCCTCCGTCTCCAATGAAGGTACTGTTTGTCTCTCCACTAGTCCGTGCTGGATAGTGGACTCCGGTGCTACTCATCATATCACCTCGCTGAAACCACCTCACTACCTGGGTTCCTCATATCCCAAGTGTATTACTGTGGCCAATGGCGCTAACATCCTTGTCTCCGGCTCTGCTGATATCCCTCTGAATTCCTCTATATCTCTCCGCTCGGCTCGTCATGTCCCGGGCTACCCATTTAATTTATTGTATGTTAGCCACCTCACTGTTGATTTAAATTGTTCTGTCACGTTTATCTCTACTTCTTTCATGGTGCAGGATCCACGGACGCAGAGTATCATTGGTAAATGACAACTGCACAACGAGCTCTATCTTCTTGATGATTCTCCTACCATTCTCTCATCAGTTTCCACCATTGATTGGCATTAGCATCTTGGGCATGCTCCTCTACCAGTCCTCAAAAAGGCTCTACCTGATATTTCTTTTCTTTTTTTATGTAATTCATGTATTTTGGGGAAACAACATCGTTCATCTTTCCCTCCTCATTGTACTTGGAGCTCTGCTTCTTTTATTTTAGTGCATTCTGATGTTTGAGGCTCGTATAAAATATCTACTATATCTGGCTACCGGTATTTTATTACCTTTATCGATGACTATTCTTGGACGAGATGGTTATACTTACTACGTGATCGCGCCGAGCTTCCTCGGGTGTACCGGGCTTTTGCTCTTGAAACTCGAACACAGTTTTCCACCAACATTAAAACTTTCTGTACTGATAATGCTCGTGAATATACTAGCAATGAGTTTGCAAATATCTGCTCTGAATTTGACATTATTCACCAGACTTCCTGTGCCTACACACCACAACAAAATGGTGTCGCCGAACGTAAAAACAGACACTTTCTTGATATTGCTCACTCCCTTATGATTCAAATGTACGTCCCTAAGGTCTATTGGAATTTTTCCCTCTCGACATCATGTTATCTCATGAACCGTCTTCCTTCTTCCATCCTACAAAATGCTACACCGCTTGGTCTACTTTTCCCATCTAGTCCATTGTTCTCTCTCCCACCTCGCATTTTTGATTGCACCTGCTATGTTCACACACTTGGTCCGTCATCGGACAAGTTGGATCCCCGGGCAACCAAATACATGTTTGTCGGATACTCCCGTACCCAGAAAGGATATGCGTGTTATTCTCCTACTGCCCGCAAGGTTACCGTTTCTACTGACGTTACCTTTCAGGAAGATCAACCATACTTCGGCGCTCCAACATCACCTCTGTCACCACAACCTTTACCAAGACTTGTTATTCCTATTACCTCTCCTCCACCTCCACGTCTGCCTGAACCAGCTCCTATCTCTCAAACACCCCCTCTTATTCGTGTCTGTACTCGTCGCCCTACTCGCTCTGTCGCCCCTGTGCAATCGGCTTCGACCTCTGACACTCTACGGCCTGAAGATCCGACACTGGCCTCCACCGCTCATCCCATGGCGAATTATGTGTCTCTACATCGACTCTCCTAGGTGCTTCACACCTTTGCTACTTCATTGTCCTCTGTTTCTATCCCTAACTCTGTGCAGGATGCTCTTCAACACCCAGGTTGGCAGGTAACTATGGATGAAGAAATGACAGCCCTTTGGGCTAATTGGATGTGGGATCTGGTTCCTCTTCCTCCAGGCAGGACTACAGTGGGGTGCAAATTGGTCTGTCATCAAACATGCTCCTAATGAGACAATTGACCCTCTAAAAGCCCGCCTGGTGGCTCGTAGGTTTACTCAGCAACATGGTCTAGACTATGAAGAAACATTCTCTCCCGTGGCCAAGCTCAACACGGTTTGTGTCCTCATTTCAGTGGTTGTGCATCGCCAATGACCCTTACATCAACTGGATATCAAGGATGTTTTTCAGAATGGTGATATGCAAGAAACCGTCTACATGCAGCAACCTCCCTGGTTTTAGACCACGGGGGAGTCCCGGGGTTGTCACCTCAAAAAATCGATTTATGGTCTCAAACAATCCCCTCGGGCATGGTTCAATAAATTCAGTAGAGCTGTACATGAGATTGGTTTTACTCGAAGCTCAACAGACTTCTCTCTGTTTACTTGACATCACACAACAGACATTGTGCTTCTTTTAGTATATGTCGACGACATTCTAATCACAGGTAATAACACAATGGGAATACAAATGATCAAAAAGCACCCGAGCTCTGTGTTTCAAACAAAAGATCTGGGGAACCTCAGATACTTCCTTGGCCTTGAGATTGCAAGACGACCGGATGGTCTTGTCCTATCTCAACGGAAGTATTGTATCGATCTCCTTCAGGATGTCAGATACTTCGGATGCAAGCCGACCAAAACTCCCATGGATGTCAATCATAAGCTTTGTGCTGGAAGCTCAGATACAGATCCTCTCCTCTCAAATCCGGAATACTATCGACGCCTTGTTGGAAAATTAATTTACTTAACAGTTACAAGACCTGACATATCCTTTGCGGTTGGGGTTGTCAGTAGATTTATGCACTCTCCTCGGATGTCTCTCTTACAGGCTGCCGAACGCATCATGAGATATTAAAAAACATCCCCTGGTCAAGGGCTAGTATACAAAACATCTTCTACTTCTACTCCAACTTTTGTTGTGTATTCAGAAGCAGATTATGCTGGGTCCCTGGATGATCGGCATTCTACCGGTGGATTTTGTACCTACTTGGGAGGTCATCTTATTACTTGGCGCAGTAAGAAACAAGCTGTGGTTGCTCGATCTTCAGTTGAAGCCGAGTATTGCTCAATGACGTCTGTTGTGTCTGAGCTTACTTGGCTCGAGAGTCTCCTATGTGATATGGGAGTAAAACTTTCCTTACCATCTACCTTACTCTGTGACAGTCAAGCTGCTATACACATAGCTAAGAATCCGGTCTTCCACGAAAGAACATAACACATTGAAGTTGATTGTCACTTTATCCGAGAGAAAGTTCAAATGAAGAAACTAGAGTTGAGACATGTTCCGGCTACTGAACAAGTTGCTGATATTCTCACAAAGGCCCTGCCTAGTACTCTATTCTATAAGTTCTTGTCCAAGCTTGGTGCCTACGACTTGTACGCTCCAGCTTGCGGGGGAGTGTTAGAAAAGATATTGTAAAGGCCCATCTAAATGACTGATGCAACCCGTGTCGCCACGTTTTTTATTATTTTTATTGCACGTGTCTTTTATTATTGTAGCGCACGTTTTTGCGCATTTTTGGATTATTGTGTAGCCTCAAGTTGTTTCGCGCACGTTATTAGCGCTTGGATATTATTTTTGTATCACGCAATTTCTATTTGGCTCGTTGGTGTGACCGACCAACGTGACCCTAAATGCGAAGGTCCGGTAATTTAGGCGATGGGCTAGTTTAGGGCAAGCTCATAGTAATTAACTATTTCAATGTCATTCTAATCCTCGCCTTTAAAAATAAATCTCATGATGTGTGCCAATATCAAAAGAAATCCCAAACCCTAATTCCTCTCTATAAAAACAAACCCTTCCCCATAGTAATAGGCGGCTGGAATAGAACGAAGAGGATTTAATTTTCTGTTGTCGTTCTCCCAGCACTGTTCTCACCCGCGATAACCGCCCTGCCTGCTCGGCGGAAGGCCCGACACCGACTCTGCTTCCCTTTCCCCGTCCCGTCCGGTTTCGGCGCCGCCTTTGGTGGCATTTCCCAGAACCGGCGAGATCTCTTGCTGCTTTCCCCTTCCCCGACAGCAACCTCCGACAACCCGCACCATTCCAAAGCCCTCTTTGTTGACGCCGCCGCCTGTGGAGCCACCCCTAGTTGCCGTCGAGCTCGCCAGAGCCCTCCTAGGGCACTGCCGACGGCCCCTGCGCCCTCCTCCGGCGGATTCAGAGCTCCTCCGGCGGATTCAGAGCTCCTCCGATGTTTTCCTTGCTTCTAGCCGGCTCCTCCCCTGTCCAGTGCTTGCTACAGCCGCCAGAGCTCCGGCCTGCTCCCAGTGATTCTTCAACGACAGTCACCACTATTCCCGCGACCTATAACATTATTCCTCACCTACCCGAAGACCAGTCAGCCATAGCCACTCTTCCTTGGGTATACCTCTTGTCCTCCTCGCTTGCGAACACTAGTAAATTTTATGCTTACATGTTGAAATGAATAGTAATCATTATGATCTTGCCCTAATTAATTCCATTTCCTGATTACCGCTATTTTTGTTACACGTGCATGCCACCAATTAATTTTTATGCTTGTGGGAATAGGATTTGTGAAGTTAATGCGTTTGTGCGGTAACCTTGCGTTTGAGAGCGACGCCTTGACCGTTTTATTCATTCAAAATAGCCCACGAAGTTGCCCCGCGCCGCATTATTTTAGGTCGCATTTATTATATTTCAAAAACTACAGCCCTAGGCTTCAGGTCACATCAGTTTGGTGTGCCTGCTTGGATATCTCACTCCTATCATGGGGTAGCCAAGCGCCGGTCGTTTTAGAATTTCTAAGTTTAGAAATTTTCATATAAAAAATGATGAGTGATTTAGATGCGCGCATTAAAGGTTTGAAGAAAGATGTTAAGCGTGTCACTGCTGACGTCCAACTGAATCTGCGTGGGTTGTGCACCTCAGTTAACAACCTGGAGGTGATAACTCGCACGTATTATGCTGCTCCTGCATACCTCCCCACTTCATATCACATAGTGCAACCCGAGGTTAGGTGTTTCGATAGTCCACATCTCCTCAGTTTCACGACGAGCACGTTAGCTCCACCCCCACCCCCCCCCCCCCACTGTGACGCTTACGTCAGTCGAGGAGATTCTTCCGGAGCCCCTTCTCTAGGAAGAAATTTTTTCTCCTATCTTTATCACTCTGACTGATGTCGTGACTCCATGTGTCTCCACTACAGCACCCCCTTCAGTTGAGGAGGTTCTTCCTGAGCCCCTGCTCCAGGAAGAAGAGCTTCTTCCTATTTTTACCACCCCGACTGAAGTCGTGTCTCCAACTGTCTCCGTTTTAGCACCCACATTGATTGAGGATGTTCTTCCCGAGCCCCTGCTCCAGGAAGATGAGTTTCCCCCTTATCCCTTCCTCCCGATTGACTTGGTGTGCCCACTTGCCCCCGTCGGCTCCTCCTCTGTCCAGTGCTTGCTATAGCCGCCAGAGCTCCGGCCTGCTCCCAGTGATTCTTCAGCGACAGTCACCACTATTCCGGCGAGCTACAACATTATTCCTCACCTACCCGAACACCAGTCAGCCATTGCCACTCTTCCTTGGGTATACCTCTTGTCCTCCTCGCTTGCAAACACTAGTAAATTTTATGCTTACATGTTGAAATGAATAGTAATCATTATAAGCTTGCCCTAATTAATTCCATTTCCTGATTATCGCTATTTTTGTTACACGTGCATGCCACCAATTAATTTCTGTGCTTGTGGGATTAGGATTTGTGACGCTAATGCGTTTGTGCGGTACCCTTGCGTTCGCGAGCGACGCCTTGACCGTTTTATTCGTTCAAAATAGCCCGCGAAGTTGCCCCGCGCCGCATTATTTTAAATAGATCGCATTTATTATATTTCAAAAACTACAGCCCTAGGCTTCAGGTCACATCAATGACTCCTTTATTCTCTTTCTCTCTTGCTGTATCTGTCCCAAATTGTGTATAAGGGACTCTTCTCCTCTTTTCCTCCTATAAATATGTTCTCATACATTGTATTCACATATAGAAGAAGAATATACAAGGTTGTTTGTTTTGTTCCTCTTTTCTTGTGTACTTCTATACAGGCATCAAATGTGTTATAGTGGGGGCAATGTTTACACCAGATATAATTCAGGAGATAAGTTCCCACTAAGCTCTCAGAGACTAGGTCTTCCGAAGAAATCTCTCAAATGAGAGTCTAAAATCCTCGCAAACAAAGGATCTCAGAGATTGACAATTCTCCTCTTTATATAGAGAGCGAGACCTACTTACATATTAGGAAACCATTCCTAAAAAATAAAATAAAATACATAATGACAATACAAAACAAATTACACCTGCTTGTTGACATCGCTTGTGCGTAAAAATACGTCCCACTCAAAAATAAATCTTATTCTCAAAGTTGAGACTTTGCCATGCTACTACGGCTCCGTTTGGCACGGTAGTGGCAGTCATTAACATGGGAGTTAAATTGTCATTCATTAACGCCTACCTAAGGAACTTCATCCAATTTTATGTTCAAACGGATGATGTTTGTTTTGTGATCCTTAACGAATGACTGTTTAACCCATGCGTTTACGACCTCCACCACCGTGCTAAACAGAGCCTATGACTGGTACATGGAAGGGTTCGCCCGAGGTGTTAGGGACTTTATGATCAAATAATGGTACGGTTGAACACGCGTTGATGATGGTGAGGGTGCACTCGATAACATCCATGCACATAGTTATTTGTCATTTGTGGCGGCTTGGGCATAAGAGGTTCAGATGGGCAATGGGGCTCGACAATGTTGCAGAGGGAGGTGCGACTGCAGTGAGCACTGCTCCCAGGAGGGAGTTGTAGTAGTCGGTCAAGATTTTACTCCTCTGGGGAGCTGCGAAGTCATAGCTACTGTATGGATGGATCATGTTGGGGAGGCTTGGCTATTGCCAACGGTTTTGGACTAGAAAACCAGGGATCATTGGGGGAGAAGCTAATGGTGCATGAGCTAATCCGAGGAGTTCTGGAGCGTGCTTACTACATTTACTGAAAGCGGGATCACGAAGCCGCAGGATCCACGAGAATAGGGTGGAGCACTGGAGTAGAACAGATGAGTAAATTGAAGTAAAACGTGGAACGATCGCTACGATCAACCAAAGGCTGCAGACTGTTTAGGATCGGGCAACAACCGCACAAAACAAAGCCCAAAGTTTCAAGTCTTTCTTGCCCTAATACAGGCACACCTAAGCCTTATATATTGGCTTACCAAAGACCATAATACCCTAAGGAAAACAATAAATAAAATAAATTAAAGAGGAGACTCTGGTGGCCTAATATAGCTGCTGGTAGGCTGGCCGTTTGCCACGCCGGGCTCGCCGTCCTCCATGCCATTCGCCCCTGCTAGGAAAGGACTTGACCGCGAGTCGTTGGGCTGATAAAGTGGCACGTTGGAGGGGTTATACGTGGCCAAGTCCGTGACATTGAAGGTGTTTGAGATGTTGAGATCTGGAGGGAGTTCGACAGTGTATGCGTTGTCGTTGATCTTCCGCATAATGCGGCATGGACCGATCTTATGCTTGCATAGCTTGTTGTACCTACCCGTGGGTAAACATTCTTTCCGAAGGTGGATCATGACCAAATCTGTTGGTGTTACATTGTGATATGAAAGTGATCAAACATGTAGCCTCACTGCCAACTCAATATGAGCCTATCAGGGTCGCACGTAAGATTGTGGAGAAATGAGGAGATTGGATCTGTATGATATAGCTCATATGATGAGTTGAAAAGGACTTAAATATTCCAAGGCAAAAGCGTCGAGTGTGTCGAGACCACTCAACGTCTTCGTCGAGTTAAAAGATAACTCGTCGAATGGTGGCGTTGAGTGTATTCAACGATTCGTCGAGTCAAGGAGTTGATTCGCCGAGTATTGCACTTAAGCGTTGAGTGTGTTGAGTCCATTCAACGATTCGTCGAGTCAAAGTGTTGACTTGACGGATCTGAGTCTTAGGCGTTGAGTGCTTTGAGTTCACTCAACGCCATTCGACGAATTTGGCCTTAGGCGTTGAGTGCGTTGAGTGCACTCAACACCATGGCGCAGATAGCGTTGACAGCGTTGAGTCCATTCAACGCCTTCGTCGAGTCAAGTGTTGATTCGGCTAAGGATGGCGTTGAGTTCGTCGTGTATCCTATGGATACTCGACGATTCGTCGAGTATAAGATGATACTCGACGATTCGTCGTGTATGCTATAGATACTCGACGATTCGTCGAGACAAGTGTTGTCTGGCCGAATTTCTGGATTCTATGTCTGGGTCTGCCAATAGCGGTGGGGGTTGTTCTATTTATTCCTTGGGTATAAATAGGAACTGTTTTAGGGTTTCAATAACTTTACGCGATTATTTTTTCAGCACACGAGCCGTTACTGTGCGAAAGGCCGATAACCCTGAAAGGCCGACGGAAGCGTTCCGCCAATCCCGTCACTGTCGTCGATCCCGATCCCGGCGAGTGTCGCCGTCGCCTCTCCTCTAACAGATCTAACAATCTGTGGAGACGATGTGTGTCCTCTCTCGACCTAGCACTTGTGCGACAAGTTGCTGTGAGTTTTCCCGATTGTGTGGACTATCTGTAGAGGCGCAGATACAATTTCTGCGCTCAGGACTCAAGCCGCCAGTGACCGGCTGGATTTTTCTGGAGCATCTTGGTTGAGTATAGACTCAATCCCTCAAAGGTAATTTTAATTACAGCATGCTTTACTTCTTGATTCATGGATATTGCCAGATCCGAACTTTTGGGTTTTCTTGTTCTCTATTTCCGCTGCGCGCACAACTGTTGTGTCACCCCAGTAAAACCCAACAAAATCCCCCTCACTAAAAGTTTGCACCCGTCGATGTGCATCCTTGTCAGCTTTGTATTTGGCGTTGGAAAGTTCAAGATGTTGTTTAACCTCCGCTTGGATGGTCTCCACTCGGGCGGCAAAGTACTCGGCCGCAATACTATATCCGGGAATTTTGGGAAGGTGAATGTAATCCAATGTGTGGAGTGGCGGTCGTTGGTACACAACGGAGAAAGGTGTATGACCGGTAGACCTACTCTCCATGCTGTTGTAGGTGAATTCAGCCGACGCGAGGCAAAGGTCCCACTATTTGGGTTGATCACTGCATAGGAAACGAATAATATTTCCCAATGTTTTGTTGACACATTCGGTTTGCCCTTCCGTTTGTGGATAGAATGAACTGCTAAGTTGGAGATCGGTCTGAAAGAAACGCCATATAGTGCGCCAAAAGTGGGATAAGAGCCTCGTGTCTCTGTCATAGGTGATCGTCTTCAGTACGCCATGGAGGCGAATGACTTCGCGAAAGAAAATAGTGGTGACGTTAGAGGCATCCACCGTATTCTTGCATGGTAGCTGTTGAAGTATGAGACCGGGCGGTCTGGCGGTTTGAGCCTGGCGGGTTGTAGACCGGCGGTCTAGTGGTTACTCTCCAGCGGTTTGATATCCAGGCTGTTGCTGTGTGTAGTCCGGCGGTCTGGCGGTTTATCTCCGGTAGCTTAGAAGCCAGGCGGTCTAGCGGTCTCCTACCGCATCTCTCTCTCTTGCTTCTGGTATTGCCGAGCGGTTAGCACATTGTCTAACCGCGCGTCGTGTTCGGTCTGTTGTTCTAGCCGCTCAGATGTTGTATAGCTTTAGTACCACATTGTTAGTTTGTACTCTCTCATCTCTCCTCCATTTTATAAAAGGGAGGTCATACCTTTATAAATGATATCTTTTTGAATAATAAAAATTTAAATTATTCAAGTTTCCGGCTTGTTTTTTAATCGTTTGTTCGCTACTTTCACATGGTATCAGAGGACTCGATCTCCTCCTGATTCTGTCCGGCCTCTCTAACCGCGTGCCCTAACCGCGCGGCTTGCTTCTTCTCGCGACCTGTCCTCGCGGCTTGTTTCTTCCCCCGGCTTGTGCCCTATTCGCGCGGCTTCCTTCTCTCCTTATCGTTGCCCTGTGTGTGCGCGACCTCTTTGTTTCCCCGTCTTCTCGCCGCGATCTGTTTGTCTCCAAGCGGATCGTCCTTCTGTTCGCGCGGGCTACCTTCTAGCCGCTCGACATCTTTCCCTCTGCTTGGTTATGCGGCTTGGTCGTGGCTATTCTGGCCGCTGGTGTCTGACATCGTGACCGCTGTCGAGCTCCTGTTTCCTAACCGCACGGCTTGTTTCCTAACCACGCGGCTTCCCGTCCCTTTCTCCTATGGCTCCTTCTGAGACTTCAACTGCCACCACTCCTGTCGCCAATCCGGCTCCGCCTCCTCCTCCTACTCCTTCCGGAAACCTTGACACGGTTTCTAAACTTGTTGGTTCCAATTATCCGGATTGGAGCGTCTCTTTCACCTTTCTTCTTCGCTCTCAGCGCAAACGTCATCACCTCACCGATGACCCTCCTCCTTCAGACTCTGCTCAATTTGAGGACTGGGATGCGAGTGATGCCCTTGTCCGCACTTGGCTGGCAAACAGCCTCTCTGATGAATGCCTTCCCGTCATACGCCATGATGAGACGGTCAAGGACGCATGGCTTCACCTTGCTGCTCTCTACTCGAAGGGGGCCCATACATCCCGCATTTATACTCTCTATGCGGACCTCTTCGCTCGTCCTTTCATGTCTCCTGTTGCGGCTTATCAGCAAGTTCAGGCTCTTGGCGCCGAGATCCTCCAGAATCGCCCCTTCTCCGCAGACTTGGCCGAGCAGCACAAACACTTCCAGGAGCTCCTGGTTGTTTGTTATCTTCTCCGACTCCCCGAGTCCTTTGATATGATCCGCCAGCAGATCTTGGGCGAAGCAGAGCCTCCTGCCTTGGATGCCACTGCGGCTCGCATCGCCGCTGTTACTTCGCTGCTCCAGCGCCCTCTGTTGTCCTCCCCTCCTCCACAGGACTCTTATGCTCTCCAAGTTTAGCGGGATGGCCCTAGTGGCCGCAACCAGTCTGGCGGGCGCGGTTCGTCCAGATTCCTCTGCTCTCACTGTGGTCGTACCGGCCATTCTGTTGACCGCTGCTGGCAGAAACATCCTCATCTTCGCCCTTCTGGTGACACATCTTCCTCAACCTCTGCCTCCTCTCGGCCATCTGCCTCTGTGGCCACGACCTCAGGTAGTTCTCACGTCGTTACCCAAGGTAAATGACTGATTGACTCTGGTGCTACAAATCACATGACCGACAATCCTCAATGCTTCTCTCTCCTAGAAACGCATGATCGGTTGCCCCCGGTTCTTGTTGCGGATGGTTCACCATCCCCGGTTCATGGGACGGGCATGGTTCAAGTCACCCTGTCGCTTCGCTTAGCGGACACCCTCTATGTCCCGAAGTTCCCTTGCAACTTATTATCCGTTACTAATTTATGCAAGCAATTTCAGTGCTCTGTCTTATTCACTCCTACTTCTTGTTGTTTTCAGGACCCGAGGACCCAACGGACGATTGCTACTGGGACTGAGAGCGGCGGCCTCTACTTCCTCGACAACGTTTCCGCTCTGTCCGCCTTCTCTCCCTCTTCTACCGATCTGCTTCAATGACATCTTCGCCTTGGACATCCTCCTCCTCGGATTCTTCGTCAGCTTCTGCCCCACTTACCTCACACCAGTCCTCCGCTCGACTGTGATGCATGTCAGCTTGGCAAACATCACCGCTCCTCTTTCCCACCGAAGCAAGGTCGTGGTTCCTCCCGCCCGTTTGATCTCATTCATTCTGATGTCTGGGGTCCTGCTCCTACTCTCACCGTTGGTCGGGGTAGTGCGTACTTTGTAACTTTTATTGATGATTTCTCTAGATGTACCTGGGTGTATCTATTAAAAGATCGCTCAGAACTACTTTCTGTATGACAATCTTTTTATTATATGATTAAAACTCAGTTTGATCATTCTATTAAAGTTATTCGCTCTGATAATGCTAAAGAGTATCCCAGTCATGAGTTCTCCTCTTTTTGTACGCAACATGGTCTTATTTATCAGACCAGCTGTGTTTATACCTCCCAGCAAAATGGGGTGGCGGAGCGTAAAAACCGTCATTTTCTCGATGTCGCTCGCACCCTCATGACGCAGATGCAAGTGCCTCGCTCCTACTGGGGCTATGCTGTTCTCCTCGCCTGTTATCTCATCAATCGCATTCCCTCCACGGTTCTCCATGGCAAGACCCCCTTCTCCATTCTCTACCCGGGCAAGGAACCCTTTCCTCTCCCTCTCTGTATCTTTGGGTGTACGGCGTTTGTGCATGCTCCTTCCGCTACCCGTGACAAGCTTTCCCCACATTCCACAAAATGTGTCTTTTTGGGTTATTCAACCACTCAAAAAGACTATTGTTGCTTTGACCCGGTTTTGCGCAAACAGTTTGTCTCCGCGGACGTCACCTTCTTCGAGAATGCGTCATACTTCTCTTCTCAATCCCCCCTTCCTCCTGATGTCTCTGACTCTCCACCATCACTCTGTGTTCCTTTCACGTATATCGACATCTCCCCTCCTATGTCATCTCCTCCGCCGTCTCCTCCTCTCTCTGATATACCCGCTTCTCCGCAGCCGTCTCTCTCT
This sequence comes from Platanthera zijinensis, assembly GCA_039513925.1. Taxonomy (NCBI): domain Eukaryota; kingdom Viridiplantae; phylum Streptophyta; class Magnoliopsida; order Asparagales; family Orchidaceae; genus Platanthera; species Platanthera zijinensis. The sequence goes on from CM077081.1 coordinate 94,512,013, forward strand.
AGTCCCGGGCCAGCTTTCTCCGCCACGGACGCTCCGGTCCCTGAGACACGAGTCGACCTGGATCTTCCCATTGCTCTTCGCAAAGGGGTGCGGGCGTGTACCCAACGCCCGCTTACGACTGTTGTTTCCTATGATCGGCTTACTCCTTCTCGCAGGTGTTTTGCTTTGGCTATCTTGGCTATTACCACTCCCCGCATTTACCAGGAGGCTCTTGTTATTCCTCATTGGAAATCTGCCATGGATGAGGAAATCGCCACTCTTACTGAAAAGGGTACCTGGACCCTTGTTCCTCCACCAGTAGGTACTGATGTGGTTGGCTGTCGATGGGTATTTGTTGTGAAGTTTCGCCCAGACGGCACTGTGGACCGTTACAAAGCCCGGCTGGTGGCCAAAGGCTTTACTCAGACTTATGGAGTTGACTAATTTGATACTTTCTCCCCAGTTGCTCGCCTCAGCACCATCCGGGTTCTTCTCTCTGTGGCCGTCAACAGGGATTGGGCTATTTCCCAGCTTGATGTCAAGAATGCCTTTCTCTATGGGGATCTTCAGGAGGACATCTACATGGAGCAACCTCCTGGGTATGTTGCTCAGGGAGAGACACGAGTATGCCAGTTGAAGGTCATCTACGGCCTAAAACAGAGCCCTTGAGCATGGTTCGACAAGTTTAGTGGCATTGTGGCTGCCATTGGCTTTACAAGAAGTTCGGCTGATCACTCATTGTTTATTCGCAAAACCGCATCGGGCCTTATGGTTTTGGCGGTATATGTGGATGATATTCTTCTTACCGGCGATGACCAGGCTGGGGTGGACTTGACAAAGAAACACCTCCGTCAACACCTAGTCACGAAGGATATGGGCTCCCCGAAATATTTTTTGGGGATAGAAATCTCTCGGAAGCCCGACTCGTTGGTTCTCTCCCAACGGAAGTATGCTCTTGATCTTCTACAAGAGGCAGGATTGACCGGTGCCAAACTGGCCCGATATCTCATAGCTACTGGAGAGGACAAAATATGGACAGATGACTCACCTCTTATATCCGATGCCACGAGGTATAGAAGTTTGGTGGGCAAACTCATTTATCTCACGGCGACCAGACCCGACATCGCCTATGCTGTAGGCAAGGTCAGTCAGTTCATGCAAGATCCCAGGGAATGTCATCTTCAATCTGCCTTGAAGATACTAGAGTATGTCAAAGCAACACCGGGAAAAGGGCTACTCTTTCAGAAACATGGTCATCTGAGAGTTGAAGCCTACTCAGACTCAAGCTATGCGGATGATAAAGGTGACCGTAAATCTACATCAGGTTTTTGCACATTTGTTGGAGGTAATCTTGTGAGCTGGAAGAGCAAGAAGCAGTCTGTTGTCTCAAGGTCCAGTGCAGAAGCTGAATACCGGAGTATGGCGTCAACCACGTGTGAGTTAAAATGGTTGCGGGCTCTCATGCTTGACCTAGGAGAGGTCTATGACTATCCTCTGCCTATGTTCTGTGACAACAAGGCCGCTATATACATATCCAAAAATCCGGTCTTTCATGAGAGAACGAAACATATAGAAGTCGACTGCCATTTCATCCGAGAAGAGGTCTTGAAGAGACAGATTTGCACTCCGTTCGTCACCTCCGACAAAGAGTTGTCGGATATCTTCACCAAGCCGGTTTCTACTTCCTTCTTCCACATTTGTGATAACCTGAGCATGATTGATATCTATGCTCCAGCTTGAGGGGGAGTGTTGAAGTATGAGATCTGGCGGTCTGGCGGTTTGAGCCTGGCGGGTTGTAGACCGGCGGTCTAGCGGTTACTCTCCAGCGGTTTGATATCCAGGCTGTTGCTTTGTGTAGTCCGGCGGTCTGACGGTTTTTCTCCGGTAGCTTGGAAGCCGGGCGGTCTAGCGGTCTCCTACCGCATCTCTCTCTCTCTTGCTTCTGGTATTGCCGAGCGGTTAGCACATTGTCTAACCGCGCGGCCTGTTCGGTCTGTTGTTCTAGCCGCTCAGATGTTGTATAGCTTTAGTCCCACATTGTTAGTTTGTACTCTCTCCTCCATTCTATAAAAGGGAGGTCATACCTTTGTAAATGATATCTTTTTGAATAATAAAAATTTCAATTATTCAAGTTTCCGGTTTGTTTTTTAGTCGTTTGTTCGCTACTTTCATAGTAGGAAATGTGCCATCTTTGAGAATCGGTCAACTACGACAAACACGGAGTCGCAACCACGTTGTGTGCTGGAAGGCCGAGGTTGAAGTCCATGGAAATGTCCTCCCACGGAACAGCGGGAATCGGCAAGGGCATTTATAGGCCGGTGTTTTGTGTTTGCCCCTTATTGCTTTGACAAACAACACATCATTGCACAAGCTTGTGGACGTACCGCTTAAGTTGTGTCCAATAATACCTTTCCTCGACCATGGCTATAGTTTTATCGCGCCCGAGGTGTCCGGACAGCCTGCCGCCATGTAGTTCCAAAATTAAATGTTCACGGAGGGAGCCCCGCGGAATGCACAACTTGTTCTCAAAGAACAAGAAACCTTCCTAAATCAAGTATTGCCTGTTGGGTTGTCCTTCCTCCAATCGTTGCCAAATGGGGCCAAAATCGTCATCATCGATATATTGATCTTTCAAAATATCGAACCCGGCCACCTTGGTGTCCATTGTAACCAAAAGGGCTGATCGTCGACTGAGGGTGTCAGCAACTTTGTTTTCCTCCCCGGCATGGTGCTTGATGACGAAAGTAAATCGTTGTAAATACTCCACCCAACGAGCATTCATCCGGTTGATTATCTTATGGCTGTTAAGATATTTGAGTGCTTGGTGATCGGTTTGAATGACAAACTACTGTTGAAATAGGTAGTGCTCCCAATGCTTGACGGCCCGAACGACCGCGTATAATTCTACTTTTTATTCCGACCACTTCCGGCGAGATTCACTAAGCTTCTCGCTGAAAAATGCCACGACATGCTTTTATTGTAATAGAACTCCGCCAATCCCGAATAGAGAGGCGCCAGTCTCTAACTCAAATGGCTTGCTAAAATCTGGCAAGACCAAAATGGGAGCTGAGCTAATCCGGTCCTTGATCAAGGCAAAAATTTTACGCTGCCTCTTCCCCCCATTGAAACTGCCCTTTCTTCATGCATTCAGTAATCGACGCCATGATTGTGCTGAAATGGCGGATGAACCTCTGGTAGAATGTGGCGAGACCATGAAAACTCCTTACTTCACTAATTGTTTGCGGCGTAGGCCAACTCCAGATGGCCTGAACATTCTCGTCGTCAACGTGGATCCCCTTGGAGCTCACAACAAAGCCCCAAAATGGGAGTTTGTCCGCCCAAAAACTGCACTTTTTGCGATTAATGTATAATTTATGTGTTTGGAGTGTAGTGAGGACGGCCCGAAGGTGTTTAAGTGCTCGCTTTCCAATTTTCTATAAATCAAAATGTCGTCAAAATAAACAACAACAAAAGTACCAATGTGAGGTTTGAGGACCTGATTCATAGCTGCATGAAGGTGCTTGGAGCATTGGAAAGGTCGAATGGGATGACTAGCCATTCGTAGAGGCCCTCCTTGGTTTTGAATGTCGTTTTCCATTCATCGCCCGCGCATATCAGCAACTGATGGTAACCGCTCCTCAAGTCAATCTTGGAGAAGATCGTCGACCCCCGCAACATGTCGAGCATGTCGTCCAAACGCAGGATGGGAAACTTGTATTTGACGGTGATCTTGTTGATAGACCAGCTATTGATGCACATACACCAAGTCTTGTTGTGTTCTGCGTAGTTCCTGCTGAAGTTTCGCCGCCCATGTTTTGATATTGTTGCTTTGGCCTCTAAAGCAAGTCGCACTGCCTCGTCGAGTATCCCTGTAGTTTGAAGGGACACTACGTCTTGTACGTCGGGGTGTAGCCCATTGTTGAAACGAGCTACCTGTTGTGCTTCTGACTCCTGAAGTCAGTTGCGAGCTGCAAGTCGCATAAATTCCTCTGCATAATCGGACACGGAGTTGGTGCTTTGCCGACAATTTTGATATGCCGAGAACAAGGTTTGTTCGTAATCTATCGTAAGGAAACGAGCAAGCATCAACCGTTTCATCTTCACCCAGCTTCGCATCGGTCGTTTACGTTGGTGATGACGTGCGGCCTTTGTTATCCCACCAAGCGAGGGTAGCTCCCTTGAGCTTGTAAGCAATGTAGCGCACCTGTAATTCTTCAGAGACGGACATGAGTTCAAAATACTTCTCAACTTCAGACATCCAATCCAAACAATCGTCAATATGTAGAGATCCGGAAAACTGAGGAATGTCGGTGCGAATGCGTGGATGCTGGTTGTGTTGTAGACGCACATCATCTGTGCCATGATTTCTGATTCATCATCGGAGGAGGAGGACAAAAGATCCCGCCCTAGATCCATTGGCACGGGAGCGGGTACCGGTGGGATTAGTGGTCTTGCTGCTGTGGGTGGTGCGAGCTGCGTGAGGGATTCTAGTTCAAGCGTTTTGCTCACCTTGTAGTTGCATTTGATGTTGCATTGCTTGTAGGAGCTGGAGGACTGCCGCATTAGGTCCGGCCATGGAGAAACCTGCAGGCCGCTTGTTCGGATCTGGTAGGGAGAGCCTGCTACAACAGTGTAAATTGAAGTAAACGGGGAACGATCGCTGCAAGTGTCAGCGATCAACCAAAGGCCGCGGACTGTCCAGGATCGGGCAGCAGCCGCACAAAACAAAACCCAAAGTTTCAAGTCTTTCTTGCCCTAATACAACCACGCCTAAGCCTTATATATTGGCTTACAAAAGACCATAATACCCTAAGGAAAACAGCAAGTAAAATAAATTAAAGAGGAGAATCTGGTGGCCTGATGTAGCTGCAGGTAGGCTCGCCGTTTGCCACGCCGGGCTTGCCGTCCGCCACGCCGGGCTTGCCGTCCGCCACGCCAAGCACGTTTGCACAAGAATGGCGAGCGACAATACTGCGTGAGAAGGGAGCGCTTCAGAGCTGGTTTGGAGTGTCGCGCGATGCATGAGACGAAGTGGAAGTGTGATTTGTCGCTGGATTGAGGTTGTCGTTCGCGTGAACTGCTAGGGACTAGGGTTGTAGCCGGCGGCTGAATACTGCAGTGGCGACCGGCAAAGAAGGATAATTTCTGTGAGAGTGAGTCTAGAGACAGTACCACCGACTTACCGGGAGACAAGCTCAGACCAAGTTTATGAGGTTGGGTTCTCCGAAGAATTCCTCTCTCAAGTGAGTGTTCAAGTCCCTTATAGCGAGACTCACGTATTACCAAACAGTCATTTAAAAAGTAAAATAGTTATACATAATGACAATACAATATAAAATACTAGTGCTTTACAATACCGCATGTGGGTAACAATATGATGTCATTTGCTATTGTTTAATATATTTTTAGATCTTGTTGATCAGTTTTGCCTTCAAATTGAGAAACAAATATATAAATTTTAACTTCGTGCTAGAAAATGTCCAAAATGACCCATTGGCTGTTCACGATCTTTTGATTTTTGCACCATGTATAAGCAAGATCATTAATGTCCTTCTTTTAAGCATTGGGTTAAATATAGTGGGAAAAAAGACACATTTTCGTAGGTCTCACTTTTGGCTTTTTATATGTGCCTTACATGGGTTTTTTATTTTTTTGACCATTGAAAGACTAAAGAAAGGATTATAATGTTAACATTTGGGCAAGTCTTTCTACCATGTTGTAGAAAAACAATCTGGTATCCGATTCAATTCATTTTGAATGGGCAATATAGCCAGGCCATCATTTTGGTCATTTTCTGACCTACTTTCCGTAAAATCTGAAGAAATGCACAGCCAAATAATGTAGTTCAGATTCAAGCATGCAGTGTGGTTGTGAAAGCTATGCTGCTCTTGATCCATGACCGAAGGACAAATCAGTGCTGTTAGATGCATCTCAAGCCATTTAGCTATTAATAATTCATCTTGCTAAGCCATCTGTTGCTGCCTAATTCCTTTCTTCATGGTTTTTTATGCTCATGTATTCTTAAACAGGCCTTGTTCTTGATTCTGGAGATGGTGTCAGCCATACTGTCCCCATCTATGAGGGCTTTGCTCTCCCACATGCAATTCTTCGTCTAGATTTAGCTGGCCGCGACCTTACCAATGTTCTCATGAAGATCCTTACTGAGCGTGGCTATTCATTCACAACTACAGCTGAGCATGAAATTGTGAGGGACATGAAGGAGAAGCTTGCATATATTGCTCTTGACTATGAACAAGAATTGGAGAATTCGAAGACCAGCACATCTGTGGAGAAGACCTTTGAGCTGCCGGATGGGCAGGTGATCACCATTGGTGCTGAACGGTTCCGTTGCACGGAGGTACTCTTCCAGCCATCAATGATTGGCATGGAAGCAGCAGGCATCCACGAGACCACATACAACTCAATTATGAAGTGCGATGTTGACATAAGAAAGGATCTGTATGGAAACGTTGTCTTGAGTGGTGGCACTACCATGTTTCAAGGTATTGCCGAGCGGATGAAGAAGGAGATCACAGCATTGTCACCAAGCAGCATGAAGATTAAGGTGGTGGCTCCGCCTGAACGGAAGTTTAGTGTCTGGATTGGAGGTTCCATCCTAGCATCCCTTAGCACTTTCCAACAGGTAGATCTGAGTATTTTTTTGTCCAAGATTCTCAGTTAAAAAATTTATTGTCATTGCATACACATCATTTGTTCAATGAATTTTAATATTGATGAGGCCAAAATAATTATATAGGAAAAATAGGGTGCCGATAGCCCACATTTCATGATCCCCACTAACTTAATGAGATCATGACACTAACTACCACACACAAATCCCACTACACGCACTACCCGCACGACAACACGCAACTGGCTACCGGCGCCGCCATCACTGGTGCCAGGCGGCCCCGCTCCCGGGTCGCCTCGGCGAGGCTGGCGCTGGGCGGCCCGGTCCCGGCCGGCCTCCCCGTGGAGGCTAGCGTTGGGCGGCCCGATCTCGGCCGGCCTCGGCGAGGCCGGCGCCAGGCTCCCCACTCCCGGTCGTCCTCGACGAGGCCGACGCCGGGCTCCCCGCTCCCGTCCGGCCTCGCCGAGGCCGGCGCCGGGCGCCCCCGCTCCCCGCCGGCCTCGGCGAGGCCGGCGCCGGGCGCCCCGCACCCGCCTCGACAAAGTCGCCTCCGGGCGGCCCTCGCCTGCCAGGCCAACCTGTGGCCGGCGTCGGATGGCTCTTGCCCCAGCCGGCTGCTCGGTCGATCTTCCCCGACCGGATTATTCTGGTCAACCTCCTTTAACCGCCGCCGCCCGATCGTCCTTTCACGATCATTGCCGTTCGTTACGTAGGTAACCAACCACATAATCACCCATGCAACTCTATGATTAGTGAGAAATATTATGGGTATAATTACGAGCTGCATATAATAGATATCATGTAAATAATATAGATCAAAACAATGCAGAATGTGGTCTGCATCCAGTAATTTGGGTGGTTACGGTGCACGGATAGCCGCGTAACCACCGTAACCACCTCCGGGAGTCGATAAAAAGGCCCTAGAATCCCTTTCATTTCTAACTTTCTCTCCTCCCAACCTTCTTTTTCCTCAGGTCGGAGCTTTGCCGAAATCCTCCTACGAGACTTCTCCTCCCGTTGAGCCACCCAAAAATTTGTCTGCGTCCACGACGATCCTAGGAAGAAGACGATCGCCAGCAAGCCAGTCCAAGCAATCTCCTACGTGCGCAAGATTCCACAAGTCTCCGCCGACGCATCTCTGCACGCCTTGCTGCCGCCCTGCCATGCTCAACATCGGTCTGGCGTGTAGGGGCATCCGCCACCGCTATAAAGTGATATAAAATGAGCTTCACGTGAGGCGGCATGTCTCCCACCGAGCGCACCTGCAATCTCTCTCATCTCCAAGTTGTAATGAAGAGCGTCTTGTTGCCCTTGATTCCCTTGATAATCTGTAAACTGCCGCCAATAGTGAAATTTGACCGGCACCGACCGGTCACATGATTTTTTATCTAATTGAGATGTTTTTCCACGTTAAAATCTCTGTGTTCTACTCTACTTGTTCTGTAACTGTGTTCGTGCTTGACCGCTCAACGACCTAAGGAGGCATAGTTTAGTCCGGTCTACCAGGAATATTGAGTTGACTGCAACAGTTTGGCGCCGTCTGTGGGAAACCGTTCCCCAAAACTTAAAGGAGATTCTGAAGACAGTATCTCCAGCCCAGCGATACTCGTGACTTAAGAAGCCATACAAATGAATAAGATCATCTCAGAGCCAACTCAAACACACCTTGTAGAAAGATTCGAAGAACTGTTACATGGGAAACGACTTAGGCGAGATGCCACCATAACCTTCGGGGATGCGGATCTCATTTGGATACGCACGCCACACAATGACCCCCTCATAATAAGTGCAAAATTGGGGGATCCATGTTTTGATGTAAAGAGGAACCTAGTTGATAGCAGAAGTTCAGCCGACGTCTTATTTTTCTCCGCGCTTCATGGAATCAAACTTTCTAAGGATCACATCGACCCCGCAGTTGGGCCAGTTCACGACATCGACAATCGTCCTATTCCCGTTCAAGGGATGGTCTCTTTCCGTTAGAATAGGCGAACCACCAAGACAAGCGACACATCGTGTTTAATTCATGGCGGTGGACTACTGTTTGCCTTATAATGCAATTTTTGGCCGGCCACTGTAATCAATATTTAAGGCAATCCCATCAATTCTGCACCTGGCATTGAAATTTCCCACTGACGCTGGGATCGGGATTGTGCGGGGCGGTCAGGAGACAACACACATGTGCTGCTTAAGATTGAATGACGAAGCGCAAACTACCACTTCCGATATCAACAAATTTGATTTACGTGACAAAGCTACACTTTGGAGAGGGGTTCCGGTAGAAGGACTAGAGGAGGTTGTCCTTTCCCCTCAAAACCCGTCTCGCACGGTACGGATCAGGTCTCTCCTCCCTCTAACTGAAATAAATCTACTTATAACACTGCTATAAGAAAATAAGGAAATTTTTGCCTGGAATCCGGAAGACATACGAGTGTAGACTCGAACGTAATCACACACTCCCTGAACATCAATCTTTCCTACCGCCTAGTTATCCAAAAGAAAAGAAATTTCTCCCCCGAACGGCTCCAGGCTATTGAGGAAGAGGTGACCAAGATTTTGGAAGCAAAATTCATTCGAGAAGTGGGATACCCAATTTGGGTGTCGAACGCCGTTATGGTAAAGAAAGCTTCGGTAAAGTGGTGAATGTGTGTCGATTACACCAACTTAAACTAGGCCTGCCCAAAGGACAGTTTCCTGCTTCCCAGAATCGACCAACTTGTAGACGGAACAACCGGTCACGAGCTTCCCAGCTTTATGGACGCTTATTCAGGATACAATCAGATTCGGATGAACCCGACTGATGAAGAACACACTGCTTTCCAAACAGATAAAGGAATTTACTGTTACATGGTAATGCCCTTTAGTCTCAAGAATGCGGGGGCAACTTACCAACGGTTCATGAATAAAGTATTCAAAGATCTTATCGGAAAAACAATGGAGGTATATGTTGATGACATGTTGGTAAAAAACATTAATCGCCAAGACTATTTGCAGGATTTAGAAAGGTGTTCCGAAATTCTACGCCGCTACAAAATGTGACTCAACCCCAGCAAGTGTGCCTTCACAGCAGGGAAGTTTCTAGGCTTTATGTCAATTCATCGAGGAATCGAGGTTAATCCTGAGAAGATTAAAGCTCTCAAAGAAATGTCACCTCCAGACTCAATAAAGGAAGTGCAACAACTTAACGAAAGGATTATAGTGTTATCTCGCTTCCTAGCCAAGACATGGTATAAGTATCTCCCCTTCTTTAAAATAATCCGGGGAGCACGAAATACAGGTTTCCAATGAAAAGAAGAGTGTCAGAGTGCGTTTGAAAACCATAAGCAATATCTGGCATCCCCCCACTGCTATCAAAGCCGGTTCTTAGGGAGGATTTATTTTTATAACTAGCAATATCTCCAACAGCTCCCAACACGGTATTAGTAAGAGACGAGGGAGGTGTCCAACATCTGGTCTACAACATCAACAAAATTATGATCGAAACTGAAACCAGATATCCAGCCGTAGACAAAGCAGTCATGACACTAGTATTCTCGGTAAGAAAACTCCGACCATACTTTCAAGCTCACACCATAAAGGTATTGACGTGATTACCATTTCGAACCATTCTACAAAAGCATGAGGTTTCTGGAAGACTCGTCAAGTGGGTCGTAGAACTTGGAGAATTCGATATTCAGTTGCTTCCCAGGACAGATATCAAGTCTCAAATGCTCGCAAATTTTATTGTAGAATGCACCCTTCCTCCATAATGCTCCCCAAAGAAAGACTCCTCCACGGCCTGGTGGACTCTCTTAGTGGATGGCGCGTCAGGCGCAGAGGGGGCCGGAGATGGGTTACTTCTAATTAGCCCTGAAAAAACAATTCTTGAGTACGACATTCGCCTGAAGTTCTCAGGTACTAATAACGTTGCAAAATACGAAACTCTAATTGTTGGGCTTTGTCTTGCCATCAACTATAAAGTAGGAGACTTAGTAATCCACACTGACTCGCAGTTGGTGGTGTCTCAGGTAGAGGGAAATTACGAGGACAAGAATGATCAGTTAATTCAGTTCCTGATATTGGTAATGTCTCTGTTACAAAAAATACCTACATATCAAATACTCCTCATTCCTCGTGAGCAAAATTCAAAAGTTGATGCCATCTCAAAGCTCGCTACTTCCACAACTAGATATCAAACGCGAAGGAGGAGAATCGACGATATAAAGGTCCCAAGTATTCATGTACCTTGGGTCGCTACCCTCAGTCACGAAGATTCATCATGGATGACACCGATACAAGCTTATCTCGAACACGAAAAACTTCCAGAAGATTGGGTGGAACCACGAAGACTCAGAATATAAGCTACAATGTTCACAATCAAACATGGGGAGCTTTACAAGCGATCTTTTTCCGTACATTTTCTAAAGTGTTTGCCAATACATGGGGCATAATATGCATTGCGCGAGGTTCATTAAAGAATTTGTGGCGAACACCTAGGCGGAAGAGCCTTGACATGAAAAATTCTTTGTCAAGGGTTCTGCTGGCCAACCATAAAGAAGGATGTGATAGACTTTGTCCAAAAATATAAAAGCTGCCAACTCCATGCGACCACAACTCATCTGCCACCAATTGCTCTCACTAATCTTCAAAGCCCGTCGTCGTTCGCCTAGTGGGGAATAGATCTTCTAGGACCTCTTCCCATGGCAACTGGCCAAAGAAAGTTTTTAATTATGGCCATAGATTATTTCACCAAATGGGTAGAAGTATAGCCTCTCGCAAAAATAATTGAGGAAAATGCCAAAAACATCGTCTGGAAAAATATCGTCTGCCGGTTCGGCATTATGACGATAATCATTTTGAATAATGGAACTCAATTCACTGGAAAAAATTCAACCAGATGTGTGACGATCTAAAAATTGACCTCCACCACACTACCGTAGCGCATTCTCAGGCCAATGGACAAATAGAAGTAACAAACCGCACTATCCTGAAGGGACTAAAAACCTACCTCCGGGAAGCAAAGGGGCAATGGGTGGACGCACTTCCAAACGTATTATGGGCATATCACACCACCCAGAAGACCCCAACCGGAGAAACACCGTTCAGTCTATGTTACAACACAGAAGCTGTCCTCCCAATCGACATCGACATACCAAGCGCCTGCGTTCAGACCTTTGATCCAGGGCAGAACGAGGAATTGCTTCGAGAAAACCTTGACTTTATTTCAGAAATAAGAGAAGAAGCGTCGCAACACACATCAACCTATCAAAAATGAGTGGCCCGCTACTATGATCGGAAGGTGAAACCAAGGCCCATTAGCATTGGGGATCTTATCTTACACAATGTGGATGCAGTAGACAAGGGGCCACAAAAAGATAAATTATCACTAGCATGGGAAGGACCTTTCATTGTCTCCAAAACTGTTAAACCTGGAACATACAAACTCAGAACAGTTGAGGGAAAGACTCTTCCCCGGACATGAAATGCCAAAAACTTACGACGATTCTATCAATAAAAATTGTTCTGAAAACAGTAACGGTTTTTTAAAAGATTATTGATGTTTACACACATGAGTTATGATCAATACAATATTTTCCATGGTCTTATTATCATGGAGACGCTCGAAGCTCATCTGTCCAACCCCAACAGTCAACAACACTGTAGTCCTTATTTTCCCCGGATCGAAGTAGATGCCTTCTCCCCCGCGATAAGGACATGTCATAGGGCCATACACCAAATGACCTCTCAATGCCCTGGGACGAAGGTGTCCCCTCCCCCCCCCCCCATGTAGGTTACCGTAACGCCGGGGCAAGACCCCCTCGCATACGCCAAACGATTGGTAGGGCCTACCCGCTTGCCGTCTCCAAGTGGCCTATCACTGCCCCGGATCGAAGGTACGTCCCTCTCCCCCACGGTAGGTCACGACACCGTCAGGGCCTGCCGCCTCGCGGCTGCCTCAGTTCGAAGGTTGGTACTTCACCGTCACCACTTCACACCTCCACGAATCGCCTTCCTCCGCTTTGCTCCTCCGCGGGTCGCCTTCCTCCGCTTCGCTCCATTGCGGGCCGCCTTCCCCCTCTTCGCTCCTCCATGGTCCGCCTTCCTCCGTTTTGCTCGTTGCCATAGCAACACACCACACAACCAATCACAATCATAAATCACAATAAGACACAAACTAACTCATTCAAACCATCCACAATAGAAAATGTACCTATGAAAATCTACACCCAATGGTCATAGTGTGTAGATGCTTTAGATTATATTACAATATGCCCACAAACATCCCAAATGAGACAGAAGAAATACAAGTTATCATTCCGAGATACTAGGAGAGGGTGACAACTTCTCCGGTATCATGGACGATGACCAAGGTAGAGTTGGGAGAGCCGGTGGACCAAGCAAGATTTTTTACGAACACGAGGAAGAGTTTGTCTCCTCGACATCAAGTGCTCCGACCATAAAGCTCCATTGACACATTGGAAATCGATTTCTACACCATTGGAATGTTTAGGAAGGTTGGAGGAGGCCTAGGGGTGAAACCCTAGGTCGTGCGGTAAAAACGGGCAAAAACGATGCTGGAAAATCAGGGTAGTCAAAAGTAATCGTGAACCAACTATTTATAGGTTGGAACAAAATTTTGACCTAGCATAAGTAGGCACATGATCAGTGGTCGTGTGTGAAGATTGAATGCACACGACCAGTGGTCGTGTGTGAAGGAGGTACAATACTGGTGCAACCACCCGTGTGAAATAGAGGGGGTTCTTGAGAAAATTTTGGGAAATGACCGTGCACGACCACTGGTCGTGCACGGAGGGATCCACTGCTTGTGAGTGAAGAAAAACACACGAGTAGTGGCTTCCTCTATGAAAAAGTGCCAAGACAGTCGGGGGAAGCTACACTAGCACTGTACCTGCAGGAAAACCATCCAATATCTTCAGAATTTCACATCCACACGCGACAAAGCTAATATCTAAGTATACAAATGAAATAAAAAGCGAAGGAGATCTCCTTCATGCATGAAATGAATCAAAATATGTTCTATCTAGCACAAATGCGCTCTAAAGTCAACTTTTGCACAGTTGAAAGAAATGAAAAGTAAAATTACCAAATGGTTAGCTAAATAATGGGAAAACCAAGCTAGTACAGTGCCCAAGTTACTATATGAAATCCGCTTATCAATAGGTAGTTGCTGGATGAGAGAGGAACTTGAGGGGTGATGATGGAGATGTCGAGTATAAATGTATTTCACTTTTATGGTCTAAAAATATCTCTCATTTAACATCATAGAGGTAGTGCCTCCAGATCTTTATGGCATATTACAACGCCTAGTTCCGGGTAATGTGTCGTGTAATTTTTTTCATGGATCTTTAGCTTTCTTCATGCATAGACCATCACCTTACCGTATTGCATGAGCACAACTCCCAACCCTTGCAGGGATGCATCAGTGTAGATTTGGAAGCTTTCTTGGCTGAATGGTATGGTCAAATTTAGGGCCGTGGTGAAGTGGTCCTTTAATTCTTAGAATGCAACGTTACATCATTGAGGAAATTGAGCTCTAAAAGCCAGAACTCACACTTGCTATCTTTGGTATGTAGTTTGCGCCCACTTAACCTCTTTAATACTCTTTCTAGGTGGAGTTTGTGTTGCTCCGAAGATGAGTAGATGAGGATATAGTCGATGTAAACTATCATGAAAAAAAATCCAAGTAATATTCGAACACATTGTTCATGAGATGCATGAATGAGGACAGGGTATTGGCCAGTCCAATTGCATAATTGTGAACTCAAATTACTCGCACCTGGAGCTAAAGGTAGTATTTGGGATATCTTCTTTTTCGATACAGAGCTGGTAATAAATAGGCCATATGTCAAACATGGAAAATACTTGGGCACCTTACAGTTGGTCGAAGAGTTTATCTCTCCTCGCTAGGGGATAAGTGACCCTGACCGTGAGCCTATTTTGTTCTTGGTAGTGTATGCATAGTGACAGTCGTAATGAACCATCCTTCTTTTTGAAGAATAACACTAGGGTACTCTATGACGTTGAGCTGGGTCGTGTGAATACTGAGTACGCCAGCTTTTTAAATTGAACTCTAAACTCTGCTAGTTGCTTTGGTGTCATACAATAGGGACCTCTTGATGCGGTGTGTGCTTTCGATACTAACTTGATTTGGAAATCTACATCGCAGTTTGGTGGTAGGCCTGATTGTTTTTCTGGGAAGACGTCTGGGTAGTCCTGGACCACCACCACCTTAGCTATCTCCTTTCCTTATCTAATTATTTTGAAGTATATTGCGTAGACTTTTTCGTCCTGCAGATATACCTTGATGGTCTACACAGAGTTTAGGAGATTGTGGGGGATCGATGGAGTACCTCTAATGCAATAAGTGGTACCGTAGTGTCTGGAGAGGAGCATGATTAGCGACTGCCTAATAGAGTTTCAGATCCCCTTGATGTTTTAGTTGGCACGATCTCTTTCATTCAACGCAACTGTTCTTGAGTGGTAAGAGAGGTGGAAAAAACTTTCATTGATATTACAAGACAGACATCTATGAAGAACCGATACTTCCTTGAGGGTCACTTACCCGTACCGGATACGTATCTGGTACCGGTACGTACCTGATACTCGGCGGATACACCTATTACTCTAGTATGCTGATACACTTGGACTTTGCAGATCGTTCTGCATATTGTGATATGAGTGTCTTTTTAAAGTAAACAAAAGACTTCTGCGTGTCTTTTAGAAAAGAAAATTTTGTGGCCCAAAGATATAACTACTGTTTTCTTTTTATTATAGTAACAAAAATATATGCTTTAGATTTAAATGTATTTTTTTTATTAAAACAATAAAGAATTTGATTTAAAATTTATTATCGTACTCGAGACTCGTACCCATACCGGTGCTTCATAGTTGCCTACTTAACTTTAGATGAACCAAAAATGGAAAATTCCTTGATCTCCAATGATATGAAAGAAGATGAAGAAAATGAGTGATGAACTTCCTTAAATTTGAAATGATTATGAATATTTTATGTTTAAGAATTACATGTTATATTGCATTAGCTGTGGATTTGTACTTCAATTGATTATTTATATTTTATGTTTTATTGTTTTGAGAATTTATGATTACATTTGTGATATATACATATATATTTATTATATTTAATACAACATATCTCGCCGTACCCGTATCTTTGTTTTTTTAATTGTGATGTACCGACGTACCGGATACGCGTATCATACCCGGTACTCGTACCCGTACCATTGTTTCATAGACAGACATGCTTCCTTTTTCTAAGTGTAGGAAGCCGTCTTGCAGCTCTGTTCGATCTGTCTGCAGGTTGAGGTGATCCAATAAAGCGTCTGCGAACTCCTCCCATGAGATATTATCGGTCCGCCTGTTGGAGAAGGTGGAGTCCATTACTAATCTCCACCATTGGCGGGCATACCCCTCGAGCACTATGATGATTAGGGAGATAGAAGCACTACATTCCCACTAGGAGTTCTTCCACATTTTAAAGCCATTCTTCTATCTGTATAGCTGTTTCTGTTCCTTGGTATATCGGGGTTCAGAATTCTCGAAAGAAAGTAAGTCTTTCCATATCCGATGGGTCATTGACCCGTGGACTTGGAGATGTTCTATATTGCAGGGATGCTCAAAATGCCTCTATTAGGGTAATCAGTGTCCTCCCAAGCTTGGTTTATAGGAATGAGGGACTTTGTGATGCCGGCGGCATCTCTGGCGGTGCGGCCCAGTCTTCTTCTGGGGTAGTTTGGTGGTAAGTGTCGTTTCTCGCAATTAGTCTTGGAGCTGAAATCTGATTCAAGGAAAAAAAACCAGGTTGTGGGTTTTCAAAAAAATTTAAGGTTCTCATGTTTTCTATACTTTTAAGTTTATTTTTCTAGCTGAAGGTGTTATGTGTGTTAAATTTACGGAAGTTCTTTCATGAACTTAAGAGTGAATGCGAGGTATTACCCTTATGACTCCACTTTTGATCATTGGATCTTATGGTCAATTGTAAGGTCCCCTCCCCGTACACATTTGAGGCGGATCTTATACCCAAGGAGAACATCCCAAGGAGAGAGTCACTTTGAGGGAGAGGGACATGTCTTCTCTCATATCTTTGACATGCTTACAGAAACACTCTTCTTGTAAGGCTAACACATCCTTTCCAATCATATCAATTCAGCGGAAGGGTAATTTAAAATTTGAGTCGCATGATAATCCATAGATAGATGATATTGGTGCTGCCGCATATGTTTGTGCACAGTTTTTACCTTAATAGAACCAAAAGTAAATGTGTATCATCCTAGCTATGGCACCTAATTCACAAAGTTAGGCTCACTTCATGGATCTCATGCTCCTGCTCTAGCTCAGGCTTGTCAGGCTGCACCACCGGCCCCGTCACCTGTCTAGCCCCATGAACTCCCAGGGATGGGTGTGTGTGGTGGGTGGGGGGGGGGGGGGGGGGGGGGGAGCACATTCTTCCTCACCCACCCACAATAGCCAAAACATAATAATGTAAGGAAGTTTGATTCACATTGAGTTCGTTGTATTCGATTGGACAAAGGCAGGTCTACTATGATACTTGGTGCATTGATTGGGTTATCCCGGTCGATTTAGTGCTCGGTGTGTGTTTATTGGGGCTTACTTCGGGCACTGTGGTACCCAATTAACACATGTGGGTCTGTAAGTATGTGTGGGGTGTTACAAATCGGGCATCTGGGCCGACGAAGGAGCCACAGGCGAGTCTGGGATTCCATGTCGCAGAGGGTCGATGTCGGCTGTGCATGACACTACGAAGCTTGTTCTGGTGCAAGTAGTTCGGCAGAGTGATGTCAGAGGCAGCAACGAACGGTGCGAGCGTTGACGAAGTCGTCACACTAAGCTGGAAAGGGCTGCAAGGGCGCTGAGAGCGACGAATTATGAGAGATGACAACGATACCAACAGAGTTGTTGTGGACGGTGGTGCCACGTGTGGGGGATGCGCATGAATTACCCGACTGTACTAGATGCTGCCAAGGAGGGCCATGATGTCATGAAACTGTGAGGTGATCCAATTGAAGTGCTCGTTGAAGGAGGAGCGATGACTGAAAGCACGACGGGCGGAGGAATTTGCTAGGGACGGAGAGAGGAACACCATTTCATTGCACGTTTAATACGAACAAGATACAATCTGGAGACAAACTCTTGCCAACTCTTGAAGGCTTGGTCCTCCAAAGAATTTCTCTCTAATGAGTGCCCAAAACTAATACCAGTAAAAGATACCCAAACACAAACACATACCCCTCCCCCTTATATAGATGAGAGGACAAACATTTCACAATATTTTAATTAATACAATTACTTTAATTAATAGTAATTAATCAATATTAAGTAATTAATACTAATTAATTACAAAATGTAACTATCACTGCGACTTTCATTGGCGCTGCACGAACATGCCTAAAACGATAACTTTATTATATAATTAATATAATTACTATCAGTTAATACTAATTAATTTATATGGAGTTTTTTAAATAAAAAACTCATATCTCACCCCAAAATAATCTTGTTCTGGATCTTCTCCATTTCGTTAGAAATGGATAGTATCCATTTGTCCATCTGAGGGACACAATTATTCTGAAATACATCTATTGGTGCAGATTATTTTGATTAAAAGAAAAATATAAAAGGATAGGATTATGTAACCTCTCATATCATCCTGAAATATATCTAGACTGTGAAAACGATCCATTTCATCAAAAATGAAGAGGATCCTGGTCGGATTATTTTAATCAGGATAATCTCAATTTCTGACGAAATAGATACTATCCTTGTGAATGATATTCTCCACAACCTTCCTTGTTAAGTATGTAGCGATTTCAGGTACTCTTGCCGCACGTCTTTATATTGAATTCAGCTTGAGAGGATGTAACATTTGATGTGCACTTAATTTTCCAATTAGTTCTACCTTATTGCCAAATTTGCATCTTTAATTCTGACTTAATCTTATAATTAATGATCAGATGTGGATTGCCCAGTCGGAGTACGATGAATCAGGGCCATCTATCGTGCATCGAAAATGCTTCTAAACGTTCGACTGGTGAAATGAAATAGACAGCTTATACATGGATGCATGCTGTCCTGCCCTTCTATTTTTTACCGTTGTCAACTGAGCAGCAGCGACGGTGCTCTTCTTCATTCACAAAGGAAATCATTCAGCTCAACGGGTTACCACATTTTATTACGACAGATGTGGGTTTTGAGGTTTTAGTTTATTTGTTAATGTTTAATATTTTAACCAGTTGAATGATATTATTTACGAGTATGAGATTTAAAATCCTCTCATTGTGGCAATAATGTTTGGGCGGTGTTTGAGCGACGGTCAAATATTATGATGTCATCGTTAAGGGCACCGTAGTTTTGGCTAGGCGCAACATACTCTTCTAATTTTTTGCGGTTATTGGAAATACGTCTTGTACATGTAATTTTAGGAAAAGTGTTCAACACGAAAGTTGTAGATCTCGTCTTTGGGCGGTGTTTGAGCGACGGTCAAATATTATGATGTCATCGTTAAGGGCACCGTAGTTTTGGCTAGGCGCAACGTACTCTTCTAATTTTTTGCGGTTATTGGAAATACGTCTTGTACATGTAATTTTAGGAAAAGTGTTCAACACAAAAGTTGTAGATCTCGACGAGATCTACAACTTTCGTGTTGAACACTTTTCCTAAAAATGCATGTACAAGGTGTACTTTGGAAATACGCTCAAGTTTCGCGCCTTTTAGAAATACGTCTTGTACATGCATTTTTAGGAAAAGTGTTCAACACGAAAGTTGGAGATCTACAACTTTCGTGTTGAATATTTTTTCTAAAAATGCATGTACAAGACGTATTTTCAAAAGACACGAAAAATTAAGAGAGTGCAGAGCCAAAACTGCGATGCTCTTAACAACAACCTTTATTTTTAATATGGGCACACTGACTAAAAAATTTTGATGTGCAAATCAATGTTACATGCCAACTAAAATCAATTCATTCCAACGACTGAACTTCAGAGAACATGACTTTCAAGACACTCAACGAAATTCGAATCTAAAAGTGCAGTGGACTCGGTGGCTAAAAAACATTCAATATAGTTACCATAATAGAGAGTTTTGGTGAATGATTGATAGAGATTTTGGGATAAAAGATTTTGAGTTTTACAATTTTGAACAAAAATTACATGAGTTCTACACTCCAATTACAAAATTGTTTCAAGAGATAGACTCATGACAATGAGAAGAATAATTCTGAAAAAAAATTCTGAGAAATTTTATTTTATTTTTGATTTGTTTGCCTCTATCCATCCATCTTTAGAGTTTAATTTTAGATATACTTTCTAAAATTTTAATTAATAAAATGGTGTACACATCGAAATTAGGTTTGCACTCCAACTAGTATATAGAGAGCGCAAATGTTTTGGAACAAAGCATTGGAGATTCGAACAAGGCCTTAAAGATTTCTTGTATTGACAAGAATACCACTGCAAATACATGCTTGAACTGGACGAAGGTGCAGTATGACCTTGCGGACAGGATTTGACGAGCAACAGAACTCGATGAGAGTATGAAACGCTAAGCAACTGATGAGTCAAATTTCCAATTCTCCTTGGATGACGGTCTTTTGAGAAAAGACGGTAGTTTGTGCGTCCCGAATGTGGGTAAACTACGGGAGGAATTGATGTATGAAACACACTTCACGAAGTACTCAATTTACTCAGGAAGCACAAAAATGTACAAGAACATGAAAAAGATATTCTGGTAGTCGAGTTTTAGCTCTTTACGTTGTAAAGTGTCAGACTTGTGCCTTAGTGAAAGAAGAATGTCAGAAGCCTAGCGTTTTCCTGAAATCATTACCAATTCCGGTATGGAAGTTCGATGATATCTATATGGATTTCGTGCACGGGCTGCCGAGATCACAGAGCGAAAACGATGTCGTGTTGGTGATCGTTGACCGATTGACAAAGGTATTACACTTCATACTGAATAAGAAGGACGATTTAGTGGAAAAGTTGGCTAAGTTGTACGTGAACAACATAGTATGATTGCACGGTGTGCCCCGTAGCATCGTTAGTGACCGAGACGGACGCTTTACTTCGAATGATTGGAGGCTAATCCACTAATTGTTGGATACGAAACTGCAGTTCAGTACGACTTTTCATCCGCAGACGGATGGTCAGACTGAAAGGACCAACAGAACAATGAAGGATATGCTCCGGATGTGCGCCTTGGATTTCGAGAAGAGATGGGAGGACTCTCTTTATATGATCGATTTCACCTATAATAATAGCTATCAAGCTAGCATTCAGATGACGCCCTTCAAAGCTTTATACGTTAGGAGATGACGTGCACATTTAGCTTGGGCGGAAACAGGCGAATCGAAGTTGTATAAGCGTAAGGAGGTCGAAGATACAAATTCGATTATACGCTTGATACCTAAGTGGTTGTTGATAGCTTAGGATAGGCAAACTATATACTATAATGTCAAGCACTAAAACGTGGAGTTTCGGCGGGCGATTGGGTATATTTGAAAATCAAGTCATTCAAAGGTGTGTCCAGGATTCGATGCTTGAAAAAGGTGAGTCTGAGGTATCTTGGTCCGTTTGAGGTGGTTGAGCGGATTGTAGAAGCTGTCAATCGGTTAGCTCTTTCGGCGGAGCTAAGTGGCTTGCACGATGTGTTTCTCATATCGGTGTTGCGGAAAGCTGTGAAAAAGCCAACGCAAGTGTTCATGGATGATCGAGTACCAGTCGATCGTGGGCTGACAATGATGGTTAAACCCATTCAGATCGAGGATACAGAGATCAGGTAACTGCGTAATAAGGCAACCGGGATGGTCAAAGTCCGTTGGAACAATTGTGGCCGAGAAGAATTGACATGGGAGCGCGAGCAAACCATGCGCGATGAATTTCCCGAGTTATTTGTAAAATAATGTTGTAACATATTTGTTGTTGTTTTTACCTATAGAGGAATAAAATTTCAGGACGAAATTTTTGTAAGGAGAGGAGGTTTGTAATGCCCCAAAAATAGGAAAACAGAGGTCTCTGGTGGCTATCGCCGGGCGACAGTGGATATCGCTGGCGATAGCACTCGACGATTTCCACAAAGCGTTGAGTAATCTCGACGAATCGTTGAGTCGACTATCGCGTGGCGATAGTGAGTATCGCACGACGATACCACTCGACGCACTCGACACTTTTAATAAAGCGTTGAGTAGACTCGATGCACTCGACACTTTTAATAAAGCGTTGAGTAGAATCGACGCACTCGACGCTTTCAACAAAGCGTTGAGTGGGGCTATCGCGTGGCGATAGTGGGTATCGTTGGGCGATACTTCCACGTGTGATAGACACGTGTTGGATGGCCGGTAAGCGGCCGATGAGCGGTGGTTCACTCGAGTCAAAGCGGCTGTTGGCGCTATCGCTAGGCGACAGTCGATATCATGCGGTGATATCGTTTTAATTGACTGGTCAGATGAAATTATGGTCTTTGCTTCCTTTTGATGAAATGATCCTGTAGCTGGGATTATTCCCGAGAGCACTTAACCAGAGAAGAGGTGGAGAGAAGTCTCATTTCACTTTTTCCTCTCTCTCTCCTCTTTTTTCATCAACTCTCTTGAAAGAAAGAGTTAAGAAAGAAGAAGGCTAAGGGCTGAAGCTTTACTAGCTTAGTGGAGGAGATCTAGTAGTCGAAATCAAGAACCAAGACAAAATCCGTGAAGGGGAAAGCGAGGTGCTCCTTTCTAACTGGATAGAAAAGCTCGTTCATGGCTATGAAACGAACTACAAGGGTAATGACCTTTCTTCTTGGATAAGTGATGTCCTCCTTTTTGGCATATGCATGGAATCCCTCATTAAAAGGTGGAGAATCAAGGGAATTCCGATGGGTTGATACGTGATATCCTCGAGTAATTTTGTATATAGAATCCAGAAATCGCAGTACGGAATAGACATGCTATGTGAAGCCCATCCGCACAGGTTGGTCCGGATTGGTGATTTTTTATTTTGCGTTCCAGAGAAGACTCCAAGTATAAACGGGTAGTTTATAGAGTCTGAAGGGTTGTGCCTGTGAATGAGAGTAGCAGGAAGTACTGGAGCCACTCTCCAGGAAAATACCCAGAAAATTCCACGGTTGTGACAATCGTTGGATATCGCCGGGCGAAAGTGAGTATCGCTTGCGATAGCTCTTTATGATCTATATTTTTTGAAAGTCCAGTTTTTTTGGCAGTGCAGGATGCTCAGGTTTTTCTGGACAGATGTTCTAGTTGTGGTTGAGTCTGGGTACAGAAAGAGAAGTTCTATTGTTAACGTCATGCGATAGTGGCTATCGCTGGCGATAGCTCCCAGATAGCATTTTGATTACCAAGCCTGTCTCTCAAAGACCGTAGCTAGTATGTACGATGTGTGTCTGGGTGCCCAGATATAGCCGTGAGTGCCATTTTGTGTTGATTGTGGGCTCTGGTCCTTGGGATCTGGTGGGCGGCAGTCGAAGCTGAGAGCTTGAGAGCCCAGCTAAAGAAAGGCCACTGAGCCGAACGGGAAAGGGGAGGCTGACCAGCGTCTTATCATTAGCCATGATGGTTGGGACCGTCGGCGTTGACATGGCAATTTCAGCAACCAGATGTGGCTGAACTGTACCTGCATTATGTCGTTCAGACTAGATCGCCTAAAGTAGCTGGCATTCTTCGTTTGCATAATGAGAGTCTTAGTTTCCGAGCCGGAAAGACTAGAATGCTCAAGTGAACCATCGAGTCTGGGACTGTGGATGGTGGTGGGACCTAGAGAAATCTGGTACACCGAGAATGTGCCCTGAGTGCACGAGGCGTGTGGTCGACCGAGCCTACGTCTGTGGCGAATGGTGCTTAAATTGCACGTTCTGTTGCCAAGATATATATTTGTATATGTTATGCCTATAGGGAAGGATTGTCGCTGCCCCGGGAATGGGTTATGGTCGTTATAAATTAATCAGCTAAAGCTGACTGTTACCTTATTTGCCACTTTTATGGTGGAATGTCCCTATGAAGGTGTTGGAGAGCAGAGCGAGAAATAGCGGGTTGCAGCCCCTTTGATGTTATGCCGGCCCTCGAAGGCCAAGTGAAGAACTTTTAGTGTTTTCATTGTGTGGTCGGCCTGCGAGCCGATGTTAGAAACTACTTTTTAAAAGTGAAACAATTGTAAGGCCTTTAGGCCGCACTGTTTTGTATATTTTATATAAACATTCGTATGTAGTTTTATATAGTGGACATTTATATTACTTGAGTTCAAATTCACCCATAAAGCTTCCGCTAGAATGCTCTGAGTTATGATTCGTTTGGTATTATGATATTTAACATGTAGCCCCGATGTCTGTTTGCGGAATATGGCGTGGGCCCTCGTCCGGACCCTATGTTATATTTTACGTGACGAATGGAGGTGTTATTGTTGAGTAAAGACTAGACTGTCAAAGCCTCAGCATTGCCAAGGCAGAAATCTGGTTAAGTCCAAAAGCATTGAGTGAAGGTAGTTCACTCAATGCCCAGAGCTAGAAACATTGTGAAAAGCTCAAGCAGTCAAAGCCGTAGAAAATCTGTTAAGAAATCTGGCTAAGTCCAAAAACGTTGAGTGAAGGCAGTTCAGTCAACGCCATGCAGAAAAAGCTCCGACAGAACATAGTTCAGTTAGAGCTGCAGTATTATTTAATACAGAATTATGTCTAATGACAAAAGCATTGAGTGATGTCAACTCACTCAACGTCTATTCAACAAAAAATCTGTCTAAAGACAGAAGCATTGAGTGAAGGCTGATCTGTAACGCCCTGAAACTTAAAAGAGCAACGGGCAACTCTTTGAGGCGAGTTTGGACCTTGGTAAGGTCACACGGCCTGGGACACGGGCGTGTCCCAGGGCCGTGTCGTGCTCGGGATCGACGACTCGCTGAGTGGTCGACAAGAATGCAGGCGTCGAGTGTCGAGACAGGGAACACAGCCTGAGACACGGGTGTGTCCTGCTCGGGAAGTTTGCTGGTTTGTGCTGAGGGAGTTACACGGCCTGGGACACGGGCGTGTCCCAGAGCGTGTCTAGCACACGGCATGTGATACAGGCATTTTACATGGTCGTGTCGTGCTCGAGACGTGTTTGGTCCCGTGTCGTTTGAGGCACACAGCCCGTGACAAGGGCGTGTCACTTGGGACACGGACGTGTTCCAAGCCGTGTCACAGGCCGTGTCATGGTCGGGATTTTCCTGATTGACGGCGAATGAGGAACAAGGCCTTGGACATGGGTGTGTCGCAAGCCGTGTTTAGCCCAGGAAGTTCATTTTAAGTGCGAATCGTGGCTGTCCGTTTCCTTATTTTGGGATCCAACGGCTCAGGGCTGTTCTTGCTGGGATATACCCGGGAATATGGCTTAGAAACCCTCATTTCTTTTGGGTTCAATCTCTTTCTAAGTTCTATAGAGAGGGGAGAGCAAGGAGGAAGAAGGAAGGGAGATCCGGTCGCCGGAGGAGATTAGTAGCGCCAAATCGCAAGCCGAGTCCAGATCTACGGAGGCGAGATCATCGCGGTGCTTTCCATCCGTATAGATTTCCATGGCACCAAATAGGAATGCTAGGGTAACGATTCTCTTCTTGAGCATGTGAAGCTCTCCTTCTTTTGCATAAGGAAACCCGCTCCCGCGAGTGTGCGGTGAGTGTGCGGTGTTCCTTGGGGTAGATGTGAATAGTCCCCCTTGTTTGCATGTAGAGTCCGAAATCGAGATACAGACATAGGCATGGTGTGTGAAGCCTACCCGGACAAGTTGGTTTGGATCGGTGATGTTTCATTATGCATGATTAGCCGGAGAAGACTTCGTGCCTTTGGTTGTTTTCGGGTTTTCTACGTGGTAGATTGCAACAGGGAGTCTTGGGGATTAACTCCAAGGTGCACCCGGAAAACTGGGCGGAAACGCATTTCTGCCAGCTTGGTGGCCTGGGAGCCAGCCTTGAACATAACTGGGTTATGTGCATGTTTGATCGTTTTGGGACTCGGGGAAGCTTGACCCGCGCATATGGCTTAAATTGACGTTGCGGTGTGAGCAACGGATTAGGCGGAACCGTACCCGCTCTGTGTCGTTCGGTTAAAGCGACCTAAGGTACGTGGTACTTACCGTTGGCATATATGGAGGGTCTTAGGCTTAAGCCAGAAAGACTAAAATGCTCACGAGTATTGCCGTCCAAGGGGCGGTGGTGAGACTGCGATTTTGACCGGGTTCACCGTGTAAGTGCCCTGAGAGCACGGGGTGTGCGACCGTGTGTGCCTGCACCTGTGATGTTGTGATTATTCACTATAATTCTTATTATGCTAATAAGTGCAGGGAAGGAGCATCGCCGCCCCGAGTTTGGGGGCGGGATCGTTATAATTTGGTCAGCTTTAGCTGACCGTTACTTTTGTTTGCCACCGTTGCGGTGAATTGTGCTTGCAAGTGCTGCGGAGTCGAGTGGCAAATAGCGGGCCAAAGCCCTTGTTGCTGAGCCGGCCCTTGAAGGCCTTGTTTTTTTTACTTGTTTAATTCATGTGTGACCGGTCTGCGAGCCGAAGTATGGAAGACACTGTTTTAAATTTAGTGAACTCTTGTAAGGCCATAAGGCCAGTACTTTGTGTACTTTGTATTTCATTCCTGTTTGGGTTCGATAGTAGATATTCATACTTGTGGCTGGGTTCTTATTTTTCAACTTAATAAATTGCTTCCGCTAGATGCTCTGTGTAGGACGTTACGATTGGAAGAATGGTTTCAATGAGTAACATTTTGGTATGTCCGTGGTATATGGCGTCGGGCCCCGGCCGGATCTACTGCTATATGCTATGTGACAGATAGGGGTGTTACATGTTCACTCAACGCCTCTTCAACAAAACAGACAAACACAGAAATCATTGAGTGAAGTCAACTCACTCAGCGCCTTCATATAGAGAAAATCAGCTAAGTCCAGATGAGTTGAGTGAGGAAGGCTCACTCAATGCCTAATCAGTTAGACTGCAAAATTCTATATTCGTTGAGTGATGACTGATCACTCAACGCCTGGGGTTGTAGAAAATGACTAAGTGTTTTTGCGTTGAGTGACAAACTTTCACTCAACGCATATGGTGAATTGTCTGAATTTGACTAAGTCCACAGGTGCTGACGTCAGCAGAAATTCAAATGTTGCGGGAAGTGAACAGTACACGACAAATGACGCAGCTTGTCTATTGTAAAATATTTAATGCAAAAGTAGAGTTGCAGCTACAAACTCCTGGTGGTCTCAATGCTCAAAGAGCCGTTGGACGGCGAGATAGAAAAGGGAGAGATCAAAGAAGGAGAAATTAACTTTTAGAAATAAAAACTTTTTAAAAAGGGTAGAACTTCATCTTCTTCCTCTCGACTGTGTTGCAGAGCTTGAAGAAGGAGTTCATTCTTCTGATCTGAAAGTTCAAGAAAGATAGTTGTTGACATTCTGGTCTTCAACGGCAAGTTCAGAGAGCTTTCTCTCTGTGTTAGAAGTTGCAGCACAAGCAAACCCTATCTGTAGTGTCTTTACAGCCCAAGCAGAACTACTCCTGAAGATACATTCCCGGTGCTGTGAAGAAAGGCATGACTAAGTTTTCTCAGTTCAGAAAGGGGAAGACACATAGATCATTTCTCTGGTGTTCTTCATCATCAACAAACAACCTTCCATCTGTAGGATCTTCCAGAAGATCTGAGCTGTAGGGCTTTTGAGCCTGAGTTGTAGGATTCCTGTGATGAATCTGAGTTGTAGGATCCTCCTATAGATCTGAGGTAGGACTGTAAGCCTGAGCTGTAGGAGAGTTTCTCTCTAAGGTAGGATCCTGTGTGGATCTGAGTGTAGGCCTAACCTCCTAGCCCGAGGGTAGGACTTTGAGCTAAAGTCTGAGGTAGGGCATGTGTGCCTGAGCTGTGGGAGAATATTTCTCTGAGTGTAGGGTCTTGGACCTGAGTGTAAGACTTGGAGGTGTATGAGAAATCAAGAGAGATTTGTGTTGTAAGCTCATTGAGCCGAGTTTGGAGAAGTTGCCTTATCTAATAATCTATTAGAAAGGTGTGAGGGACAGTGGATGTACCCATAATCTGGGAAACCACTATAAATTTCCTGTGTGGTGGTTGTGTAATCTTTAAAGCTAAGTTAAAATAAACCACAACACATCAAATAACTGAAAAAGTACAATAAGCCTTAAAAACCTATTCACCCCCCTCTAGGTGATTAGCTACTCTTGAAACTAAAGACTTTCACCATATACGGGCAGTGTTAGATGCGGGCGTGTAGCTGTAGCTATCCGACTACAGATCGCGAGCTAGACGATAATTAATCGCGTGCATAGTATGATTAATCATACTAACAACGCCATCGATTATGCTCTGTGTATGAGCCTTTTACCCAGTGGCGGTTGGTGGCCGGCGAGCCCGTAGCCGTCGGCCACCGCTGGGTAAAAGGATTTGCCCGCGGGCTGATTTTTTTACCCAGCCGTGGTCGGCGAGCCCACAGCTGCTGCCCGCCGCTGGATCCAGTTCGCCTGGACGTTTTCTCCCACCTGCAGCCCGCCCTGGATCTGAGACAAAGGAGGAGGCCGCGGGTTGTCCTTTTGCCGGCGAGTTGAGATCCAGGGAGGTTTCGTCGAGAGGAAGGAGGAAGCTGCAGGTCGAGAGGAAGGAGGAGGCATCAGTACTATGGGATCGTTGGCTGGAGTGATCTGACGTCTTCCGTTAAACGCCCGCACGCCCGTACCTGTAGCATCCAACACTAGATTACTCATATATATATATACACACACACACATACGAGTGACAATGCACGGAAACCTCCCGTGCCCTATGCGACAGTACCCGCCTGCGGCGGGCTTCGCCCGCTGGAAGGAGGAAATGGGAATAGTTAAGAAGGATCAAATTCTAGATTATGAAAGAGTGTTAGAATATCAGCATTAATCATTCAATGCATCAACTCCCAATCATGTACTAATGTTGATTTCAAATGAGGTAATTGATTTTCTCCAAATCTTCTTCACTTGATTCGTGCAACTCATCATACCTAACAAAAATGAATCAATTACTATAGAAAGTGATCATCATTGCGGATCACCGAAGCTTGAGATTAGTAATATTTATTCCAAACATGGCGCAATCTATCAAATCAAAAAACAAAATCATCTCAAAAGAAAATAGTGTTACCTCCTGTTGGGATAAAATCTATTTGGGTGAACTCAGGGAAGCCCCCCATGCGACAATACCCATCCGTGGCGGCGGGTTTCACCTGTCTGAGGGAGAAAATGAGAATAGTTAAGAATGATCAAATTCTAGATTATGAAAGAGTGTTAGAATATTATCATTAATCACTCACTGCATCAACTCCCAATCATGTTCTTCAAATCTTGTTCACTTGAATCATGCAACTCATCATCCCTAACAAAAACGAATCGATTCGCATAGAAAGTGATCATCATCGCGATTGCCAAAGCTTCAGATTAGGAATCTTAACTCCAAACATGGCAGCAATCTATCAAATCAGAATACAAAATCATCTCAAAAGAAAATAGTGTTATGATGGAGGAATTGGGAATAGTTAAGAAGGATCATATTCTAGATTATGAAGCTATAGGTATGGACATCTGAGCAAGAAAGAAATTGTTGCATGATTGGTGTATGTATGGAGATCTTGCAATATGTTTGTACCTTATGATCAGATGTCGATGTTGTTTCTCCTGGGAAGAGGGGATGTAGCGGTAGTAAGCCCACAATAGCATACAGCAGGATAGACAAGTGAGATGGCGACATGTGCCAGTCCACATGTCTTGTCTTTAATATAATCATTGGGCACTACTCCACTATAACCGTTGGGCAATGAGCATTGTATATAAATATTAGTAATAGTTATGTACAGAGAATATGAATAATAAATGTTATTTGTCTTTTACTCTTCTCTCTCCACTTATGTTCTCTCTCTCTCCTTTATACCCTCTTTCCTCTATCTCTCCTCCGGGAAGATGATCTTGTTTCCCTTACTGCTGTAACATTACATTGGTGCTCTATGTTGAGTGCACGTAATGGACATGCCTGCTTCTTCTGTCGAGATTTCTGCTAGGGTGGTGTCTTGGTAGGATTTGGATTTGCGTCATGGCATTTACATGGAGCAATTCAATACGTTATAAGAGAATCTACAGTCCACTCAAGAACAATTCAATCAAGAACTCTCTCAACTTTCTACAACATTTCAACAAACACAACTCCAAACACAAGCCCAACATGATCTTACGCAAGCTGCAACCAGATACTTCTACCAAGAGTTCAAAATTTTTTGTTCGTGGTCTTTCGACCACAAACCGCGACGACAATGGCACCCCGATCTTGCAAAATACATCGCCGGAAGATGTTCTTCAGCTGCAGGCTCAGACAACGCTTCCATCAGGAACCAACATGTCATCGTCTAGCGTCCACGGGTTGGCACCTCGATCGCTTCAATCATCATTAGCGACGGACATCCAACTCCAATTTCGGACTCATGTTCTTGACTTTAACAATCAAGAATCTTCATTGCCTGGGGTTCTTGGAATACAACTCGTAAAAACAATTCCGATCACATAACCCACCTCACAGCCACCCATTCTTCCCCAAGATCCTTTGCAACATAATAATCCAAATCATCAACAGCCAATACAGTCAACTGGATCACCGTCTGGATATTCGAATATACCTACTTTTAATTTTCCATCCTTTTCAAACACCCAATCATTCAGGCCATCAAATTATTTTGATACAAACGACAAATTAGGCTCAGAACCCTTCCAGCATTGCCCAGCCAAACTACATTGCCCACGTTTTGCATCTGAAGACCCTACGGATTGGCTGTATAAAACTGAGATGTATTTTCGTTATAATAATATTAACCCATTGGATTATATTTTTGTAGCATCTATGCATATGGACAGGCCAGCTGTACGATGGTTTCAAGGTTTATTACACGATGGATCTTGTCAAGACTGGCTATCTTTTAAACAGGCAATCATGGAAAGATTTGGGTCATCTGACTATGAAGATCCAGCAAGAAGATTAATGAAATTGACCCAAACAATCTCAGTAACAACATATCAGGAACAATTTGAAGAACTGTCATGTCAAGTTACAGGTATATCTAAACATGTTCTTCGTAGTAATTTTATATCAGGCCTAAAACCTCATATTAAGCGTGCAGTCATAGCTCAACACCCAACCACACTCACAAACACTTTTAAAATGGCACGATTATTTGAGGATCAGTTTCCAGTCGACTTTAGTGAAGCTAGATCTTGGCAAAATAAAACTTTTTCTCACACAAACAGTTTTAAGACGTCAAGACCAGATAAAACATTTATTAAGCGTTTGTCTCCGGCCAAGTTACAACTGCGGAGAGACAAAGGTCAATGCTTTACATGTGAGGAAAAATTCACAAAAGACCATAAATGTAAGAATAAAGCGACGTTATACTGTTTCGAAGGCGATACTGACATCACTGAAATTCCAACAGAAAACCAAGAATAATTTATTGATCACCAAGCCTATATTCCTCCGAAGTGTTTGGACGAATCTGATATTTGTCTAAACGCTTTAACTGGAACATTTTCAACAAAATCTTTACGAGTAGAGGGTTTTATTGACCATTCATCTATTCATATATTCTTAGATAATGGCAGTACCCATAACTTTATGACTCGAAAATTAGCCCACTTTCTCAAATTACCAATTACAACTGTACCACCATTTAAAGTACATATAGGCAATGGGAAATCCATTTTGTCACGAAGTTTCCTAATCAGTATAATTACATATTTAGGAAATCTTTTTTATTCTAGACTTATTTTTAATGGATTTACATGGCGCAGACATTGTATTGGAATTTCAATGGTGGGAATCAGCAGGAGCAGTTACTACAGATTACCAAAAATTAGAGATGTCTTTGAAAGTCTTTGACTACAAGGGTAGCTAATCACCTCGAGGGGGTAAATAAATTTCTTTAGCCTTTTTTGTTACTTTTAAGCTTTATCGAATTATTTTATGAGTTATGATATGATTGTTGATGCTTTCAAAATTAACACCAAAATAACACAGTAGCTTTATAGTGGTTCCCCAGTATAAGGGTACATCCACTGTCCCTCCCGCCTTTCTAACAGAATGTTAGACAAAGCACTTCTCCAAGACTTTGGCTTCTCAGAGATTACAACATGATCCCACTGGATCACTCAGTCTCCACTGAGACTTACAACACAGACACACAACCCACCCACTCAGTAATCACCTGAGACCCTATCACTGGCACAACTGCCCTTCAACATAGGCTGAGAAAATAGCCCTACCACACACAGATCCAAGACTGGATCCTACCACTAAGATCTATACCAGATCCTACACTCAGCCTTTATAACTCAGACTTACAACACTGATCTCACCAGATCTAACTCATAGTCTTTATAAATTAGGCTTACAACACAGATCTTGAATAGATCCTACAGAGTATGAATAGAAATATTGATTTGACTCAACAAAAATAAATCTGTGATTCAACTGCTTCCCGAGCTGAGTGAATCTCAATCCTATCTTCTTCACAGCAACAAAATTGATGTTCATCAAGAATTTACTGCTTGTGCTGGAAGTATTCTCAGAATCTTGATTCTGATTCTGTTGATGAGAGAGAAAAAAGATCTTCTATCAGCTAACCTGTTGTGTAGATCGCAGAACTCTTTTTCACAAATCCAGAGATTGATCTTCAATTTTGGCTCGACTTGGATCTTGAAGCAACTTCAGTTAAGGCTTGCCTTAACTGATTCTTCTTCCTTAAAGAAATCCTCTGATTCTGCTGTTGCAAATGTTGATTGCAGCAGCTAACTCAGATACCCTTCAGATTTGTTGAATTGAAGCTTTTTGTCTTTGCAACAATGGCGAAAAAAGAAGATGAAGTCCGACTCCTCTTTCTCAAAATGAATTGATCGATCAGAAACTTGTTTCGGTCCAAATCTCATCTTCTATTTATAATCCCATCATCTAACGAGATGATTGACACGTGTCATTGCTTTAACGGCTGATTATATCATTAGTTTTATAGAATGAGACTGGCAGCGACGTTAGTGATGAGGTTCAACTCTTCCTTAAGCATTTTGAATTTTGTTGAATTTTGTTGACTTTGCTGACGCCAGCCATTCTATAATTAGAAAATTTCAGACAACTACGCATGCTTTGAGTGCGTTGAGTGAACAAGCTTTACTCAACGAATCTGGACTTAGAAAATTTTCTGTTCTGCCAGGCGTTGAGTGAGTAAGCTTCACTCAATGCTTTTTAACTTAGTCAACATTCTGCATCCTTCTACACTCTAGGCGTTAAGAGAGTTGAGTGAACTGGCTTCACTCAACGATTCTGGACTTATAATAATTTTCAGCTCTTTTTGCAACTATGGCGTTGAGTGTATAAGCTTCACTCAACGCTTTTATACTTAGCCAAATCTCCTTCTGTCTGAAGACGTTGAGTGAGCTGGCCTCACTCAACGCTTTCTGCTTTTGCCTCTGAAATCTGGCTTTGAGTGCGTTGAGTGAACTGACTTCACTCAACGCTTCTGGACTTAACCGATTTCCCGTCTTATTTTTCTTTGGCTTTGACTTAAACTGTATGGCATTGAGTGAACAAGCTTCACTCAACGCTTTTGGACTTAACCAATTTCCTGTCTCCTTTTTCTTTGGCTTTGACAGAAACTTTATGGCGTTGAGTGAACAATCTTCACTCAACGCTTCTGGACTTAACTAATTTTCTGTCTCTTTCTTAATATGGCTTTGACTTTCTGCCATTTCTCAGCACTGTTAACTGTATGACGTTGAGTGAACTGGCTTCACTCAATTCCTGTGGACTGTCATTTCTTGCGCGGTTATTGGCCAGGCTTTGATTGTCCTGACTTTACTCATCGCTATTAGCTATATGGCGTTGAGTGACTTGCTTCAGTCAACGCCTGTGGACCTAGTCATTTTTCTTCACTATCACTTGCTTCTGGTTCATTTGGCGTTGAGTGAGCTTACATCACTCAATGCATATGGCCTTAGTCATTTTTCTTTAACAACTACCTTGATATTTGACGTTGAGTGAGCTTGCTTCACTCAACGCCTGTGGACTTAGGTAATTTCCTGCATTTCCAGTCAGCTTTAAAGAGTCCACCTGTCAATGTCACTTGAACCACTTGTCCAATCAATATGAAATTGACTAACCTGCATGCATGAACTGAAACATACATCAAATACAACTATGTGTATACCATTGACTTGTTTGACTTCTTATAAATCTGGGACATTGGGATCAATGGACCCAATAATCTCCCCCTATTTGAAGAAGTCAAAACACCACTTGAAAAACTTTTGTCAATGATATACACTAACATATGCAACAATAATATACACCAACATTTTAACACAAGAGGGTTAAGGTTTACCACATTTCCCATTTTTCTAATATGGTGACCATCACCTTCTCACCTTTAATGAAAACATCACCTGCTCCACCTGTTTTGTTGCATTGACACCTAATCACCTTAGTCACCTTCTCTCCCTTTTTAACTTCTTCGAACAGAGGTAGAAGCTGGCCATCTGTGATTATCTTCTCCCTTTTCTGAAGACAGATAATCAACTGGTGCTGAACTTGCTCCCCCTCAATAAGAGCATCGTTTACCAAGACTGTGGACATTCTAGCCTTGATACCATCTTTTGGTCTTCACACCATGCAAGATAATGTAGTTCCTGTAATAAAACAACATGAAGAGAAACTGAAGCTACACTAAGTTTAACATACCCAACTCAAACTTGAAGGTGTTGAACTTTGCTTCATCTAGTGGCTTGGTTAAAATATCAACTACTTGCTTGTCTGTTGGGACAAACTCAAGACTAATATCCTTACATTCCACATGCTCTCTTATAAAATGATATCTAATCTCTATGTACTTAGTCATGCTATGTGAGACAGGATTCCTAGCTATTATAGAACGAACTAAAACAAGCCGGAACAGGTATAACTGAAACTTTATTATCAGAAAAAGGTATCTATTACAAAGGTATGTCCTCCCTTATATAGAATGGAGGAGAGATGAGAGAATACAAATAAGAGATGTGGGACTAAAAAATTACAGGACTAAGCGGACTATACAGAACAAACCGCACAAGCCGCGCGGTTAGACAGAAGGGCTAACCACACGGCTACCACCAGAGAGAGAGAGACCGGCAGGGGAGACCGCCTGACCGCTCGGTAACCAGACAGCAACAGCACAGCAATCAAACCGCTGAAGGGAAACCGCCAGACCGCGCGGTCTCCAAACCGCCAAGACAGACCGCCAGACCGCCCGGTCACCAACTTCAACACTCCCCCTCAAGCTGGAGCATATATATCGATCATGCCCAGCTTGTCATAAATATGATGAAACAAGGCGGAAACTGGCTTGGTGAAGATGTCAGCCAACTCTTTATCAGAAGTGACAAAGGGAGTGCAAATTTGTTCCTTTAAGATTTCTTCACGAATGAAATGTCAGTCAACCTCAATGTGCTTGGTTCTTTCATGGAAGACCGGATTTTTGGAGATGTATATGGCAGCCTTGTTATCACAGAACATAGGTAGAGGATGGTTGTAGACCTCTCCTAAATCCAGCATTAGAGCCCGTAGCCATTTTAGCTCACAAGTGGTCGACGCCATACTACGATACTCTGCTTCAGCACTGGACCTGGAAACAGCAGACTGCTTCTTGCTCTTCCAGCTTACCAGATTACCTCCAACAAAGGTGCAAAAATCGGAGGTAGACTTGCGATCCCCTTTGTCATCAGCGTAACTCGCATTTGAGTATGCTTCAACCCTCAGATGACCATTCTTCTGAAAAAGCAATCCTTTCCCAGGGACGGCTTTGACGTACTCCAAGATCCGCAAGACGGACTGAAGATGGCACTCCCTGGGTGTTTGCATGAATTGACTCACCTTGCCCACAGCATAAGAAATGTCGGGTCTGGTCACTGTGAGATATATAAGTTTACCAACAAGACGCCTGTACCTCGTAGTATCTGAAAGAAGCGGCGAATCATCTGTCCAGGTTTTGTCTTCTCCAACAGCCATGGGACACCGGGAAGGTTTGGCCCCAGTCAATCCTGCATCTTTTAAAAGATCAAGGGCATACTTACGCTGAGAGAGGACTAAGGAGTTGGGCTTCCGAGAGATTTCGATTCCCAAAAAGTACTTTGGAGAGCCCATATCTTTCGTGACCAGATGTTGACGAAGATGCCGCTTTGTCAAGGCTACCCCTTCTTGGTCATCGCCAGTGAGAAGAATATCATCAACATATACTGCAAGAACCACCAGCCCCGAGGAGGTTTTGCGAATAAATAGAGAGTGATCGGCAGAGCTGCGCACAAAACCAACGGCCGCCACGATGCCGCTGAACTTGTCAAACCAAGCTCGAGGGCTCTGCTTGAGGCCATAGATTGCCTTCTTCAGCTGGCACACTCGTGTCTCCCCCTGAGAAACATACCCAGGAGGTTGCTCCATGTAGACGGCCTCCTGAAGATCACCATAAAGGAAGGCATTCTTTACATCCAGCTGGGAAATCAGCCAATCTTTATTGACCGCCACAGAGAGAAGGACCCGTATAGTGCTGAGACGAGCCACGGGAGAGAAGGTGTCAAAGTAATCAACCCCATAGGTCTGAGTAAAGCTCTTAGTAACAAGGCGAGCTTTATAACGGTCCACAGTGTCATCCGGGGCAAATTTCACCACAAAGACCCAGCGACAGCCAACAACATCAGTACCAAAGGGAGGAGGAACAATAGTCCAAGTACCCCGCTCCGTTAGGGTGGCCATTTCCTCATCCATGGCCATCTTCCAGTGAGGAATAGCAAGGGCCTCCTGGTAGGAGCGGGGCGTGGCAGAGATAGCCAGAGCAAAGGCCCTGCGAGAAGGGGTAAGACGATCATATGAAACAACAGCAGTAAGAGGGTGTAGGGTACACGTCCGCACCCCTTTGTGAAGAGCTATAGGAAGATCCAGGTCAGCAGGTCCCTCGGCATCCGGAGCATCCGTGGCAGAGAGAGCTGGCCCAGGAGTAGAGAGCGACGACGGCGGAGACGGTGGTGGAGAAGAGGGAGAGAGAGGTGGAGTGAGAGGAGTGGATGTGGACGGTGTAGGGGTGAATATCGTAGTAGGAGATGAGGGAACAAAGGGAACAGTAGGAGAATCAGAAGCTGAGAGAAGAGGAGAGGAGTCATCCGAGAAGTAGGAGGTATTTTCGAAGAAGGTGACGTCAGCAGAGACGAACTGCTTAAGAAGGACGGGATCAAAGCAACAATAACCTTTCTGAGTGGTGGAGTACCCCAGAAAGATACATTTAGTGGAGCGAGGGGATAGCTTATCACGGGTGGCAGAAGGGGCATGCACAAAGGCAGTGCATCCAAAGATTTGGAGAGGGAGAGGAAACGGCTCCTTGCCCGGATACAAAATGGAGAATGGGGTCTTTCCGTGGAGAACGGTGGAGGGAATGCGATTGATAAGGTAGCAGGCAAGGAGAACGGCATAGCCCCAATAGGAGCGAGGAACATGCATCTGGGTCATCAAGGTGCGAGCGATATCAAGAAGGTGACGGTTTTTGCGTTCTGCCACCCCATTTTGTTGGGAAGTATAGACACAACTAGTTTGATGAATAATCCCATTTTGCATGCAGAAGGCCTGAAAGTCATGACTGATATATTCTTTAGCATTATCAGATCGAAGAACTTTAATAGAAACATTAAACTGAGTTTTGATCATGAGATAGAAGGACGTCCATACAGAGAATAATTCGGAGCGATCTTTTAACAGATACACTCACGTACTGCGAGAGAAATCATCAATGAATGTGACAAAATAAGAACTACCCCGACCAACGGTAAGAGTAGGAGAAGGACCCCAAATATCGGAGTGGAGGAGATCAAACGGACGGGTGGATCCACGAACGTGCTTTGGAGGGAAGGAGGAGCGGTGATTCTTGCCAAGCTGACAGGCCTCACAGTTGAGCGAAGGACTTTGTGGAGGAAGATGGGGCAGAAGTTGACGAAGACGATGAGGAGGAGCATGACCAAGGCGGAGATGCCATTGGAGAAGATCTGTGGAGGTGGAGGAGAAGGTGGAGAAAGCGGAAATATTGTCCAGGAAGTATAGGCCGCCACTCTCAGTCCCAGTAGCAATCGTCCGTTGGGAGTCCGGATCCTGAAAAGAGCAAATAGTAGAAGTAAAAGTAACAGAACATTGTAATTGCTTGCATAGAGAGGTAACAGATAATAAGTTGCACGGGAACTTGGGCACGTAGAGAGTATCCTCCAAGCGAAGAGACGGAGTGACATGAACTATCCCCGTCCCATGAACCGATGATGAAGAGCCGTCAGCGAGAATAACCGGGGGCAACCGACCATGTGTTTCGAGGAGAGAAAAACACTGGAGATTGCCGGTCATATGATTAGTAGCACCGGTGTCGATCAACCATTTTCCTTGAGTAACAACGTGAGCACTACCAGAAGACGTGACCACCGAGGCGAACGGCTTAGAGGAGTATATGGAAGCCATGAAGGGAGGAACAAAAGAACTGCAGTGGTCACGGTGACAGCACACCAGCGGCAAGAAGGGCCACGACCAAAATGCAGAGCAAGGCAAAAGAGGAAGAAGAGGGAAGCACAAGCCGCGCGACTAAATAGGAGGTCGCGGCGACTAACAAGCAGGAGCGGCTAAAGGACGAGGGGCAGAGAGGCCGCCAAAACAAGGCATAACCCGCGCGAACAGAGAGAAATCGCAACGGTTAGAAGAAAGAGGTCTACAGCGGTCCCGATGAGAGCACACCAGCGGCCAGAACAGCCACGACCAAGCCGCAGAAACAAGCAGAGGGAAAGAGTCGAGCGGCGAGAAATCAAACCGCGCGAACAGAAGAGAGAGACACCACGCGAACAGAGAGATGTCCGCTGGGAAGCAAACACGGCGAATAAGGCAACAGGCCGCGGCACAGGTCGCACACACAAAGGACAACGACAAGGAAGAAAAGAAGCCGCGCGAACAGGGCGCAAGCAGGCGGAAGAAACAAGCTGCGAGACCAGGTTGCGAGAAGAGGAAGAAAGCCGCGCGAACAAGACGCAAGCAAGCAGGCGGAAGAAACAAGCCGCGAGAACAGGTCGCGAGAAGAAGAAGCAAGCCGCGCGGACAGAATCAGGAGCCAAAGATCGATTCCTCTGATACCATGTTATAAAACGAACTAAAACAAGCCGGAACGGGTATAACTGAAACTTTATTATCAGAAAAAGGTATCTATTACAAAGGTATGCCCTCCCTTATATAGAATGGAGGAGAGATGAGAGAATACAAATAAGAGATGTGAGACAAAAAAATTACAGGATTAAGCGGACTATACAGAACAAACCGCACAAGCCGCGCGGTTAGACAAAAGGGCTAACCGCTCGGCTACCACCAGAGAGAGAGAGACCGCCAGGGGAGACCGCCTGACCGCTCGGCAACCAGACAGCACAACACAGCAATCAATCCGCTGAAGGGAAACCGCCAGACCGCGCGGTCTCCAAACCGCCAAGACAGACCGCCAGACCGCCCGGTCACCAACTTCAACACTAGCTATAGAGATTGCACTAGTAGAGTCACAGAATAAAGAACTTCTACTTAACTGAATGTTATAATCCTGAAGTTGATGTTGTATCCACAACAACTGTGCACAACAGTTCCTTGGAGCTATGTATTCTGACTCTGCGGTAGAAATAGAAACACTTGTTTGCTTTTTGCTGCTCTTTGACACTAGCCTTTTCCCCAGAAACTGACAGGATTCTGATGTGCTTTTCCTGTCTTCTCTACAACCTGGAAAGTCTGCATCTGAAAAGCCTATTAGTTCCAAATTTTTATTCTTATGGTACCAAAGGCCAAGATCTTGTGTACCCTTTAGATATCTCAAACTTCTCTTAGCAGCAGAGTAATGAGATTCTTTATGGCATGCCTGTTATCTAGCATAGACACATGCAACAAACATAATGTCTAGCCTACTGGCAGTTGGGTATAGTAGGGAGTCAATTATCTCTCTATACAAAGTTTGATCAACAGGTTTCTCTGTCTCATCTTTGTTTAAAGACATAGTTGACCCCATGAGAGTTTTTATGGTGGAGACATTCTCCATCCCAAAATTTTTAATCAACTCCCTGGTAAACTTAGACCGGGATATGGATAATCCATTGTCAGTTTGTTTTACTTGGAGACCTAAGAATAACTTATGTTCACCCATACTGCTCTTCTTAAACTTCCCTTGCATAAGTTTGGCAAACTTTTTGCAAAGGTTGTCATCAGTAGATCCAAAGATTATGTCATCAATATATATCTGGACTTGGATGATCTTGCCTTTGGATTCCCTTAGAAATAGGGTCTTGTCTATCTACTCCCTTGAGAATTTGTTCTCAATGAACAAGTTAGACAGAGTTTCATACCATGCTCTAGGAGCTTGTTTCAACTCATATAAAGCTTTCTTAAGTCTATAAATAAAATTAGAATGGTTAGGAATAACAAAATATGGAGGTTGTTCAACATAGACTTCTTCCTTCAAGTCTCCATTCAGGAAGGATTACATCACATCCATATGATTGAATCTGAATCCTTGATGTGCAGCATATGCAAGGAATAATCTGATGGTTTCTAATCTTGCTACAGGGGCAAAGGTTTGATCAAAGTAAATACCTTCTTTCCGTCTATACCCCTGAGCTACCAACCTAGCTTTGTTCTTGGTTATAATGTCATTTTCATCAAGTTTATTTCTATAGATCCACTTGGTTCCAATGACATTATGTCCTTGTGGTTTGGGAACCAGCTTCAAGACCTTACACCTCTTAAATTGGTTCAGTTCTTCTTGCATAGCTACAATCCAAAACTGATCCATGTTTGTCTCTTCAAACTTTTTGGACTCTACTTGTGATAAGAAACTGGAGTACATTACTGTGTTGAGATATTTGCTCCTTATCACAACACCTTGACTTGCATCACCAATGATTTGGTGTCCTGGATGATCCTTCAAATGCCTGATTGCTGGAGGCAATCTTCCTACAACATTTTGTGCTCCAAAGTTTCCATCTTGTTGAACATCATCCACTTCCTGTGAGCCTTGTGCTTCCTCTAGAATTTATACACTTTCATCTTTGTCTTGGACTTTAGGTTCAGCTTCCTTAATTGTCAGCTTGTCCAGTATCACTTTTGTGCCTGCAGGACTAGAAGAGGAGCTTGACAAATTATTGTTAATCATGTTTGATTCATCAAACTCTACATTAACCGACTCATATACAACTTGACTTGTCAAATTATAGATTCTATATGTCGTACTATTATTGTTGTACCCAATAATAATCCCTTCATAGGACTTGGCAATAAACTTAATTATATAGGATTTTCCATTGTTAAGCACATAGCATTTGCTCCCAAAAATTCTGAGATATGCAAGGTTTGGTTTTCTACCCTTCAATATCTCATAAGGAGTCTTTTTATGGATCTTGGTAATAGAAGCCCTATTGAGGACATGACAAGCAGTGTTTACTGCCTCAGCTCAGAAATATTCTGGGAGAGATGTGTTATTCTGTAAAGTCCTTCCAGCTTCTATGAGAGTCATATTCTTCCTCTCAGCAATCCCATTTTGCTGGGGTGTTCTTGAAGAGTAAAACTCTTGTTGAATCCCAAGTTCTTTAGAAAACTTTGTCATACATTCAGATTGAAACTCAGTTCTATGATCACTTCTGATTCTGACCACAGAACTGTTCAATTCATTCTATATTTGTTTGACAAATGTCTTGAAGACATTAGGAGTTTCAGACTTTTTCTTTAAAAAGAAAACTCAAGTAAATCTTGAATAGTCATCAACAATCACAAAAGTGTGGACTTTCCTACCTAAAATATAAACTGGCATAGGACCAAACAAGTCCATATGCAGGAGGTATAAACACATCACAGAGTCTTTGGTTTCAATGCTTTTGAAAGAAGCTTTGGTCTGCTTGCCTTTTTGGCATGCAGAGCAAATGCTCTCCTTAGTGCATTTTATGTTAGGACTATTCCTAACTAGCTCTTTACTGAAGAGCTTGCCTATGATTTTATAGTTCAAATGAGCTAGCCTCTTGTGTCATTTGACACAGTGTGAGGCATTCTCATTTGCAACTAGGCATATGAGAGAGTCTGAATTTACACAAAGAAAATTTAAACAATACACATTCTCACTCCTAGTGCATGTCAAGATGACCTCTTGGTCACTTGACTTCTTAATGTAACACTCATCCTTATAGAAAGAAATGTCATAGCCAAGATCACATAGTTGGCTTATGCTTATAAGGTTGTGTTGCAACCCTTCCACATAAGCTACTTTTTTGAAAGTGACTAAGCCATTTGAAATCTTACCATAACCTCTGGTAATCCCTTTGTCTGCTCCACCAAAGATCACATTTGGTACATCCTTCACTGAAATGAACTCCCTCAAATTGCTCTTTGTTCCAGTCATATGCCTGGAACAACCACTGTCCAAGTACTATATAGGGATATGGAAACTTGAACTAACCTACAAAATATATTTATTTTACCTTAGGACCACAATATTTATTAGGTCTTAGGTGCATGTTAGTCTCAAAAAGAACATGTCTACCAGTAGTTTTTCTGACTGGAAGACTGACTTTAGCTCTAGACACACTAGGGTTATACCATCAGTCAATGGAATAATGTCATGTCTTGCCACAACACCAGCATTCATGAAGGTTATACCTTCTTTTCTGAGTTGGTATAGTGAATGTGTTAACAACAGCAACCTTTCCCGAAGGAACAACATAGTCTTCTTCACATTTCTTTCAACAACTATCTAACTGAATGAGAGTCATTCAGCAGTTTTAATAAGCTTTTTCTGAGTGCCATTATCAATAGTTTTCTTTACAGAAATCATGCTTCTGATAGCATCAGAAACACCCAAATCAGGCTTGCTATAAGATTGACCTTCAGTCTGAGTCTTTGCTGATTGAGTCTGAAGTTTGGCCACTACCATATTCTTAAGAGTTGGAGCTGGAGCACCAAAAACAAATGGTCTAGGATGGGCCATTTGTATTTCTTCATAAGCAGCCTTGAAGGCACTCATCCTCATTCCTCTTCTCCTTACATTTGAGAATATATTAGTATCCTTCCAGGAAGAATTCTCATTCTTCTAGTGACCATTCATGGAGTCCTGGTCATACCTGTTAGTAGGGAGTATTACCTTTTTAAAAGCAATGGGTGGCTAAGCTAGAGCTTTTCCCTTTCCTTTGAAAGGGGCAGATCTAGTGTTTCCCTTGAATTCTACTCCTTTCTTGTTTCTTTGATAGGAGAAGGAATCAATAATAGGCAACACAGAATTGGGCTTAGAAAAACTAGTCACAATCATCTTCTCCCTTTGGAGTTTTTCTTCTAGATCCCTTATAAGGGCATTCTTATATTTTATGGTGCCTATATGTATAAAAGTGACATTCTTAAACGGACTAACTTCCCTAATTTTTTGTTCCAGCATGATAGCTGTCTCAGAGTACTGGGAAGCAGCAAGCTGTAGAGATGCAATATCTTGAGCCTGCTTTTTATATAGCTGCTTACTCCTTTTAAACGCTTCTAGAAATTCACCATATTTATCAATCACTTGATTGATGTCATCCTCAGATTCAGAACCACCTTCATCCTTAGATGAAGATGCTTCTGAACCTGGACCAGTATTATAGCTTAACTTAGATGAAGAGCTGAATAAAGAGTGTACCTTAGATGGACCAAGCAGATCCTGGCAGGATTCTTCATTTGATCTTGCCATCAGCCCAATATATGCTTCCTCATCTTCATCTGACTCAGAAGAGGATGAATCAGTCTAGCTTTTCTCCTTCTTAGCAATGAAGGTTCTCTCCATCTTGCCTTTCTTATGATGATGATTTTTCTCTTCAGCCTCCTTCTTTATAGGACATTCAGCCACAACATGCCCTCGCTTGCTGTAGCAAAAACAGATAATCTTATTAGAAATCTATTTAATGTGTTTTGAGTCATACCTGTCTTCATTTGAAGGTTTCTTCTTGGTCCTATAGTAGT
Organism: Platanthera zijinensis; assembly: GCA_039513925.1. Lineage (NCBI taxonomy): Eukaryota > Viridiplantae > Streptophyta > Magnoliopsida > Asparagales > Orchidaceae > Platanthera > Platanthera zijinensis. The sequence goes on from CM077081.1 coordinate 94,555,716, forward strand.
CCTCCTTGTGTTGAAAGGAAGAAGGTCTGCTCCTCCACCCCTTCTTCTTCATCAGCTTCAGAAACTGCCTTGAAAAGGCAGCAAATTCCACATCAAACATATTACAGTCTGATGTTCCTTGTTCTGAATCATCAGACTCAGCTGGCCTCCTTGGGAGAGAAGGATTCTTCTCTTTGCTCCTCTTGGAACTATCAGCCTTGAAGGCCACAGTGTTTTCTATGGCCTGAGACTTGCTTAATTTCTCTACCTCCTTCCTTGATGTCAGCTGCATTTCATATGATAGCAGCTTCCCAAAAAAGTAAATAGGGGAGTATCTATCAGTTTTGCCACTTCTCTAATTGGACATATCTTAGTATCTCAGTCTCTAGTACGAGACCTAAGAAACTTATCATTTAGCTCATAGTTACTAAAGACCCGGGCATAGGTCCTTAGCTCATTTACTGTTCTGAAAAACCTTTCATAGCAGCTAGCTATGGTTTCTTCCTTGATCTATCTGAAAGCCTCATACTCTTGATAGGTTTTGAAAAGTAGAGTCATATATGACACTGACTATAATATTATGTGCCCTCTTATCCATTATAGCCAAGATGATTTCATCTTTAATCATTTATGTATAACTCTTAGGGGTCTTGGCATTTCCATAAAAAACAGACACTTTTAATAGAATGAATGGTCCTTCTTGCACTGTGACATAAATCCTAGGTATGATGCTTCTATAAATAATCTAACCCTTTCTTTCCAAATTCCAAAGTTTTCTTTTCTGCATAGAGGAAGCTTCATAGAACCTAGTTCCTTATGGTTCTCTCCTGAACCCATACTTATTTTTTCTCAGCTATCCTTGGAGATCTACTCAGACTATTAAGCCTTTCTTGAGTAACCTCCCTCTAATACCACTTGAAAGTCTTTGACTACAAGGGTAGCTAATCACCAAGAGGGGGGGGGGGTGAATAGGTTTCTTTAGCCTTTTTCTTTACTTTTAATCTTTATCAAATTATGCTATGAGTTATGATATGAGTGTTGATGCTTTCAAGATTAACACCCAGACAACATTGTAGCTTTATAGTGGTTCCCCGGTGTATGGGTACATCTACTGTCCCTCCCGCCTTTCTAACAAAATTTTAGACAATACACTTCTCCAATACTTTGTCTTCTCAGAGATAACAACATGATACCACTGGATCACTCAGTCTCCACTGAGACTTACAACACAGGCAGTCAGGCACACAACCCACCCACTCAGTAATCACCTAATCACCTATCACAGGAACAACTACCCTTCAACACAGGCTGAGAAAACAGTCCTTACACACACAGATCCAAGATTGGATCCTACCACTCAGATCTATATCAGATCCTACACTTAGTCATTATAACTCAGGATTACAATACTAATCTCACCAGATCTAACTCACAGCTTTTATAAACTAGGCTTGTAATACAGATCTTGAACAGATCCTACAGAGTATGAATAGAAATATTGATTTGACTCAACAAAAATCAATCTGTGAGTCGACTGCTTCCTGAACTAAGTGAATCTTATCCCTTTCTTCTTCACAGCAACAAGATTGATGTTCTTCAAGAATTTACTGCTTGTGCTGGAAGTAATCTCAGAATGTTGATTCTGATTCTATTGATGAGAGAGAGAAAAAAAATCTTCTATCAGCTAACCTGTTGTGTAGATCACAGAACTCTTCTTCACAGATCAAGAGATTGATCTTCAATTTTGGCTTGGCTTGGATCTTGAAGTAACTTTAGTTAGGGCTTGCCTTGACTGATTCTTCTTCTTTAGAGAAATCCTCTGATTCTGTTATTGCAGATGTTGATTGTAGCTGCTAACTCAGAGACCCTTCAGATTTTTTGAATTGAAGCTTTTTGTCTCTACAATAATGGCGAGAGAAGAAGACGAAGTCCCGCTCCCCTTTCTCGAAATGAATTGATCGCGCAGAAACTTGTTTCGATCCAGATTTCAACTTCTATTTATAATCCTGTCATCCAGCGAGATAATTGACACGTGTCATTACTTTAACGGCTGATTATATCCTTAGTTTTACAGAATGAGACTGACGGCGATGTTAGTGTTGAGTTGCAACTCTTCCTTAACCATTTTGAATTTTGTTGACTTTGCTGACGTCAGTCATTCTGGACTTAGAAAATTTCAGACAACTACCCTTGCGTTGAGTGCGTTGAGTGAACAAGCTTTACTCAATGATTCTAGACTTAGAAAATTTTCTGCTCTGCTAGGCATTGAGTGAGTAAGCTTCACTCAATGCTTTTTAACTTAGTCAACATTCTACATCCTTCTGCACTCTAGGCGTTGAGAGCATTGAGTGAACTGACTTCACTCAACGATTCTGGACTTAGAATAATTTTCAGCTCTTTCTACAACTATGTCGTTGAGAGCGTTGAGTATATATGCTTCACTCAACGCTTTTATACTTAGACAAATCTCCTTCTGTCTGAAGGCGTTGAGTGAGCTGACATCACTCTACGCTTTCTTCCTTTGCCTCTAAAATCTAGCGTTGAGTGCGTTGAGTGAAATGTCTTCACACAACGCTTCTGGATTTAGCTGATTTCCTGTATCCTTTTTCTTTGGCTTTGACAGAAACTGCATGTCATTGAGTGAACAAGCTTCACTCAATGCTTCTGGACTTAACCAATTTTCTGTCTCTTTTTTCTTTGGCTTTGATAGAAACTGCATGGCGTTGAGTGAACAAGCTTCACTTAACACTTCTGGACTTAACAAATTTTTTGTCTCTTTCTCCTATGGATTTGACTTCCTACCCTTTCTCAGCGTTGTTAACTGTATGGCATTGAGTGAACTAGCTTCACTCAATGTCTGTGGACTTAGTCATTTTTCTGCGTTGTTACTGGTTGGGCTTTGATTATCCTGACTTTACTCAGCGATATTAGTTGTATGGCATTGAGTGAACTAGTTTCACTCAATGCTTGTGGACTTAGTCATTTTTCTTCACTGTCATTGGCTTCTAGTTCATCTGTCGTTGATTAAGCTTGCTTCACTCAACGCCTGTGGACTTAGTCATTTTTCTTCAACAACTGCCTTGATATTTGGCGTTGAGTGAGCTTGCTTCACTCAATGCCTGTGGACTTAGGCAATTTCCTGCATTTTCAGTCAGCTTCATTGAGTCCACCTGTCAATGTCACTTGAACCACCTGTCCAATCAATATGACATAGACTAACTTGCATGCATGAACTGAAACATACATCAAATACAACTATGTGTATACCATTGACTTGTTTGACTTCTTATAAATCTGGGACATTGGGATCAATTGACCCAACAGTCTTTTACTTATAATAATATTCCCTGCACAATTAAGGGACATCGATCTCTTAATTCAGGTCACGTATCCTTAGCCCAATTTCATAAAATTGTGGCTCAGGACATCATAGAGGCAACACTTCTATGCTTACAAGCTGAAAATAATAATCTGTTACCACCAAATAAAGTGGACTTTTTAGGGCAATATTTCTGATTCAATACTTACACTTTTACAAACATATTCTAATCTGTTTTTAACGCCTGCATCTTTACCCCCAGATAGGCAATTCAATCGCAAAATATCATTATTTGATGAAACATCTATCGCAAAAGTAAAACCTTATCTATACCTGTATATTCATAAAAATGAAATAGAAAAACTAATCTCTGAAATGTTATTAGCCGATTTAATTAGACCAAGTTCCATGTCTTTCAGTTCCCTGGTTTTACTCATTAAGAAAAAAGATGGGACATGGCGTTTTTGTGTTGATTATCGCGCTTTAAACGCCCTCACAATTAAGAATAGCTTCCCAATGCTCACTATTGATGAAATAATAGACAAACTATATGGAGCAAAAGTGTTTTCAAAACTAGATCTTCACTCAGGATACCATCAAATAAGGATGCACCCAAATGATATACACAAAACTTCTTTTCATACCCATCAATGCCTATATGAATTTTTGGCAATGCCTTTTGGCCTTACCAATGCCCCAACATCTTTTCAATCTTTAATGAACTCTATTTTCAAACCCTTTTTACGACGTTTTGTGGTAATTTTCTTTGATGATATACTTATATATAGTTCTTCTTTGGACAATCACATTCAACACTTAGACTTGGTTCTACAGCTGCTACAAAAACATAAACTTTACCTTAAAAATCAAAAGGTTATTTTAATATCTCATCTATTGAATTCCTAGGCCATACTATTTCATCTATGGGAGTCCAACCAGACCCTACTAAAATTAAGGTAATTCAATCTTGGCCCGAACCCCGCAATATTAAAAAATTACGTTCTTTTCTAGGATTGGTCAGATACTAACATCGTTTTATTCAAAACTTTGCCTCTATAGCTGCACCATTATCTGATTTATTAATCAAAGATCAATATAATTGGTCATCACTAACATCACAAACATTTGCGTACCTAAAAATATTACTTTCAACTGCTCCAGTATTATCTCTTTCCAATTTTTCTACACCATTCACAAATGAATGTGATGCTTCTGGGGTCAACATAGTTGTCGTTCTTTCCCAAAATGGGCATCCATTAGCCTTCTTTAGTAAAAAGTTGACTCCTAGTGAACAATCTAAGTCTACGTATTTTTGAGAGTTATTGGACATCACCGCAGCCGTTAGCAAATGGCGGCAATATTTGGTAGGTTCAACATTTATAATTTTAACAGACCACAAAACATTACATAACCTCTCCTCACAGGTTATGACAATGCCTGAACAACAACACTTTCTATATAAAATGCTTAGGTTCAATTATATTATACAATATAAACCAGGCAAAACAAACCAAGCACCTGATGCACTATCCCGTCTAAGCGATGTCACTGATGACAGTTTTTTATTCAGCTACCAAAATATTACATTTTCATTTTCCAATTTATTTGCTGATTTGGACTCTCTATATGCTAATGATGCTAAAGTTGTTGAAATTTTCACACAATTGTCTACAAACCCAACAGATATTCCAGACTGGACATTAATAGGAAACAAACTTTTCTATAAGAATAAATTTTATATTCCCAATTCTAGTATGCGTACTTACTTAATATATGAAGCATATAATACTAAAGTAGGGGGCATTCTGGCATTACAGCCACCATAAAAAGGTTAACCCAATACTTTTACTGGCCTGGACTGTCACAACAAGTCCATGATTTTATAACAAACTTGTGGCTTATGTCAGAATTCGAAACCACGTAATTCTTTGCCTTATGGGTTATTATAACCTCTTCCCATTCCTACCCGAATTTGGGTGGATATCACAATCGATTTCATCACACATTTGCCACCATCAAAATCATTTACTACAATCTTAGTTATGGTTGATCATTTAACAAAGGGGCGCATTTTGCACCCTTCTTCACATTATTCTGTCGAGCAAGTAACCCAAATATTTTGGGATTACTGTGGGAAACTGCATGGTTTCCCGAAATCAATCATTTCAGGCCGCGACTCAATATTTTTAAGTAAATTTTGGCAAACATATTTTAAATCAAATGACACTCACTTGCGTTTCAGTTCAGCTTACCATCCTCAAACAAATGGTCAAACTGAACGAGTAAATCGTTGTATAAATCAGTTTTTACATATCTTTGCATTTCAACACCCTCAGAATTGGGCTACATTACTTGGCTGGGCAGAATTTCATTATAATACGACTTATCACGCGTCAGCCGGTATGGCACCTTTCGAGGCTACATACGGCCAACCACCACCTTGTTTTATTCCACTACCAACCAATGGAGTTAATAATATGATATTGTTACAAACATCACAACATAGAGCTACCCTATTATTATGATTACAACACAACTTAAAGAGAGCACAACATAAAATAAAAAAAAACAGAGGATACAAAGAAGCAGGACATTGCTTTCCAAGTGGGAGATTTGGTTCTTTTGCACCTCCACCCTTATAGATAGCATTCCATGCCCAACAAGCAGTGCAAACGCATTAATCTTTGTTATTATGGACCCTATAAAATTCTACAAAAAATAGGACAAGTGTCCTATAAGTTGGATCTCCCACCTACAAGTAAAATACACCCAATATTTCACGTTAGTCTCCTTAAACCCTACTATGCTAACTCTATTATTGCAGTGCATGACTTTCCCGAATACCCATCGTCTCATAAGAAACATGGAATAGTTGATATATTGGATCGTAGAACAACCGAGAACCAGGGTAAGGATTCAACACTAGTATTAGTTCACTTGGAAGGGATTCTACTAGAGGAAGCCACTTGGGAAGACATTGCAATATTGGATCCTAATAAGTTGGCACAATTCCAGAACTCATGTGTTTGCCCAGATTCAACAGCTACATTGTCAAACGAGAACAAGGGCGCCATCTCTACTCCTTCTATCATCCATCAAAATGTTTCTTTGGAACCCACTAATTTGCTGCTTCCTGATGTAGATTCTCACTTGACATCTCTGGATCACATGGACGTCATCTCTCACTCAACTTCTACTGTCATCCCAGATATGAAAACGACTCACTCTAACATCTCTATTGTTTTGTCTAGTTCTTTACCAAATCAAAAAACAACAACAAGCTTTGTTAACGGATCCCTACTCGACAAACTTCAGATCTGCAACTGATGGTTTCAGGGATGTTCACACTACCTCTAAGGTCATCCTTCATCTTAGTAAGGATACCTCTAATTCAACTTCTATTTTTTCCAGATCCAGGCTGCTTAACTCCACTATAACATCAAAAACTTTGAGATCTAACAACACTGCGTCAGATCATAACCCTCAAGAATCAGAAAGAATAACAACACAACCAGAAACTCTGCAACTCAAAATAATAGGAGATGTAGAGATACCTGCTTTAGAACCTTCTTCATCCACGGTGATACGCCACTCCAGTCTGCCGTCGGTGCTTCTCCGTCAGATCCGCCGGCTTCCATCCATGTCGCGCCGCTCTTGATCCGCCAGATCATGCCCAAAGGTATTACGAAAGGAAATAAATCAAACGTTGCACATTTAGGCTTTGTTTGGCGTGGCGTTTTGAGAGCGGTGAACCGCAGATTTTTCAAAGGCCGCGCCAAACAATTTTCGGGAGGACCACGATGACAACAACCACCATGATTTATAACGGTGCCCCGCTATTTTTGAGTCATGGAAATATTCCGCGACTCAAAACAGTGGCAGTGCTGCAGCGCTTCAGCCAATTGGCTGCAGCGCTGCTGCACTTTTTTATAAAAAATTATATTTTTTTAATATATAAAGTTATAAACGTTGTAATATATATAATTATGATATTTAAAAATTTATATAATTATAATACATTATAATATATAAAAAAATTATATTAATATATAATATATATAATATAAAAAAATTATATTAATATAAGTTATAAATAATATATACATGTGATTGTGCCTCACGGTTGAAGCAGCACTGCAAACACTGTTCTTCCAAAAAGATTAACAGATTCTGTCACCACTCTACAAAACAGCTAATTATTTCATCACTGCTTCTCCAGTCGCTGCAGCCGCGCCAAACAGAGCCTTACAAGAGACTCAGGTCACTGCTTCTCCAGTCGCTGCAGCCGCGCCAAACAGAGCCTTACAAGAGACTCAGGCAGCTGATTTCGATGGGCAGATATTTTAAGCTGGGCAGTCATGTAGCAGTAGTAAGCCCACAATAGCATACAGCAGGATATACAAGTGAGATGGCGACATGTGTCAGTCCACATGTCTTGTCTTTAATATAGTCGTTGGGCACCGCTCCACTACAGCCGTTGGGCAATGTGCATTATATATAAATATTAGCAATAGTTCTGTACAGAGGATATGAATAATAAATGTTATTTGTCTTTTACACTTCTCTCTCCACTTATGTTCTCTCTCCTTGATCCCCTTCTGTCCTTTATCTCTCCTCCAGGAAGATGATCATGTTTCCCTTATTGCTGTAATGTTACAGGGAACCTCGGTTGGAGAGTTTCTCTGAATTTCTTGGCCGAAGGAAGCTGCGGTGATGGATCGGGGAGGAGAAGGTGCCGATGGCGTGGGATGAAGAGGGAAGTATTTTTTGTGATTACCGTCAGTGATAGATCGGGAATGAGGAGGTTGTGGTGGGGTGAAATGTAGTACGAAGTAGTGTTTTTGCATTCGCCGTCGGAGCGGGATCGGGAATGAGTTGTTTTTGGGTCGTTGGCATGGGAACGGGAATGAGGTGTTGCCAGCAGCGGTGTTAGATCGGTTTTAGATCGGGAATGAGGTGTTGTCGGCGGTGCAGGATGGAGAGGGAAGTAGGGTTTCCGCCAGAGGAGAGGAAGTGTGGTTTGCGAATGAGGAGGTTGTTGGGTCCATTGATCCAAATGGCCCTAATTTGTAAGAATTCAAACAAGTCAATGACACACACTAGTTGTATTTGATGTGTGTTTGAGTTTATGCATGGAGGCCAGTCCATATTACATTGATTGGACAGATGGACACCAGACAAGCTGGTGATCAGGCAGAAATTACACTAAGTCCACAAGCATTGAGTGGAGCAAGTCACTCAACGCTAGCTGCCTTAAGAAAGAAAGCTGGACAGAAAAATATCACTAAGTCCACAGACGTTGAGTGGAGCAAGCTCACTCAATGCCAGAAGTCAAGGAAAGATGTTGGCAAGCAAGAAATTCTACCAAGTCCACAAACGTTGAGTGGAGCCAGTTCACTCAGCGCCATGAGCCAAAAAGCGTTAAGACAGGTGTGGAAGTCAAAGTCTATGCATCAGCAAACAGAAAAATTGACTCAGTCCACAGGCATTGAGTGATGTCATCTCACTCAACGCCATACTGCTTATTCATTGAGTAAAGCTAATTCTGTCAAAGCCACAGAGTTTTTGCCAAAGAAAAAGATTCTAAGTGCAGAAGCATTGAGTGATGTCAGTTCACTCAACGCCATACTGATTTTGTCAAAGCCAAAGGAGATAGACAGGTAAATCTGTCTAAGTAGAAAAGTATTGAGTGAAGCCACTTCACTCAACGTCAAAAGACAGAAAGCATTGAGACAAGCTCCAACAGCCAACGCCAGAAGAAAGGACAAAATTTGACTAAGTCCAGAAGCGTTGAGTGAAGTCAGTTCACTCAACTCTAATATCAAAAAACTTTGAGTCAAGCTAATGTTGTCAACATAAGAGGAAACAGAGAAATCGGCTAAGTCCAGAATCATTGAGTGAAGCCAGTTCACTTAATGCACTCAATGCTAGATTTCAGAAGCAAAGACAGAAAGTGTTGAGTGAGGCCAGCTCACTAAACGCCTTCAGATAGAAGGAAATTTGGCTAAGTACAAGGCATTAAGTGAAGCTTACTCACTCAAAGCTCTCAACGCCAAGCATACAGAAAGGGTTGAAGATTTAGGTAAGGCAAAAAGCATTGAGTGAAGTTTACTCACTCGACGCTCTCAATGCCTGGATGAACTGAAGAAATGACTAAGACCAGAATCGTTGAGTGATGGTCACTCACTCAACGCTCTCAACACCTTGAGTAATTCTGAGAATTTGGCTAAGTCCAGAATGGCTCACGTTAGCATGAGTCAGCAAAAGTCAGCAAAGTCACCGCAGTTCAAAATCATTGTAGGAAAGATGTAGTATGTCATGGATGGCGCTGACAGCCAACTGTAGTCGTATTCTGCAAATGGAAGGTGGTAAATCGGCAATTAAGGTGGGGCCCATAGCACAAAAGAGTCGTTGATTGACGATCAATAAAAGGGAAAGATATACTGAGTCGAAACAAGCAATTAGGTTTTTCTGAATACGCATAACGGCAGAACTTCGTCTTCTTTCACGCCATTAACATTGAGCCTAAAGCAGAAGTTCTGTTCAGTCAACCTAAAAGAAAAAAGAGAGCTGCTGCGATTTTCATCTGTGACAAAATGGTCAGGACTGATTCCTGAAATAAAAGAGGCAGAGGGTTCTGCAAGTTACTTCCAGAACAAGCCGCAATTCTTCTGAATATATTTGTTAACTTGTTGATGTGAAGAAGAAGTTAGGGCTGAAATCTGCTCATCCTAGGAAGACAGACAAAGAGAAAACTCTCCGGTGTCATACTGTTTATCATCATTTCTACATTTTGTAGGATCCAGTCTTGGATCTGAGTGTAGGATTCTGAGTAGAATCTGAGTTATAAGCCTGTATTATAAAGGCTGAGGTAGGATCTTTTATTGATCTGAGTGTATGGCTGTCCTTCCAGCCTGAGTTGTAGGGATTTTGAGCCTGAGGTAGGTGATTGTTGAAAAACTGAGTGATAGGGCCTTGGGCCTGAGTTGTAGATCTTGAAGGAGATAGAGTGGTCCTACGAGATCGTGTTGTAAGCTCTTAAGGAGCCGAGTATTGGGGAAGAGCCTTGTCTAACACACTGTTATAAAGGCGCAGAGGGATAGTGGACGTACTCATAATCTTGGGAACCACTATAAAATATCTGTGTCTTCTGGTTGATGTTCTTGAAAGCTAAATTAATAAAACATTAAGCATAACAAACTAAGGTATAGGTCTAGGTAATTTTAAAAGAGACCTAAAACCTATTCCCCCCCTCTAGGTGTTAGCTGACCTTGAAAACAAAGTTTTTCAAGTGGTATTAGAGAGAGGTTGCTCAATAAAGGGTTAACAGTCTGAGCAAATCTCCAAGGTCAGCAAAAAGATTATCCTTATGGGTTCAGGAGCGAACTATAAAGAGCTGGGTGCCATGAATCTTCCAATCTGCAGGAATGAAGGATTTGGCATTTGGAAGGAAAGGGTTAGGCTGTTCATGGAAGCAGCTGGCCCTAGGATCTTTATCACAGTCAAGGAAGGGCCTTTCATCCCTATGAAATTGCTTGTTCTGGATGCAAATGTCCAGACACTCAAGACCTATTCTGAAATGACAAAGGATGAAGTCATCCTTGCCATTATGGACAAAAGGGCACAAAATATTATAGTTAGTGTCATAGATGACTCCACCTTCCAAAATCTGATCCATTGCACAACTGCAAAGGAGATGTGGGACACACTAGTGGTCTATATGGAGGGCACAAAAGAAGTCAAAGATGACAGAAAGTCTATGTTCAACCAAGAGTATGAGGCTTTCGGGAAAAGCAAGACTGACAACATAGCTGATTGTTATGAGAGATTTTTCAGAATAGTCAACGAATTGAGGACATGTGGCAGAGTCTTCAGCACTTATGAGTTGAATGACAAGTTTCTCAGGTCTCTAACTAGAGACTAGGATAATAAAATCTATGTCATTAGAGAGGTGTATAAGCTTGCTGACACTCCACCAACAATACTGTTTGGGAAGCTGTTGTCCTATGAAATGCATCTGACTGCCAGGAATGAGGAAGAGAAAACCAGCAAGTCTCAGGCCAAAGAAAATTCGGTGGCCTTCAAAGCTAAATCCTCAAGGAGGAGCAGAAGGAAGATCCCTTCTCCACCAAGGAGGGCTGCTGAATCAGACTCAGATGACTCAGAGTCAAGCCAATCAGACTGCCACATGTCTGATGAAAACTTTGCTGCCTTCTCAAGGAAATTCTAGAGGTTCATGAAGAAGAAGCAAAGGAAGAGCATACCCTCCTCATCCTCTCATCACAAGGAGGACTATTACAGGGGAAAGAATAAATTCTCCAAGGAGGACAAGTATGGTTCTAACACAGTAAACAGATTTCTACTAATTTTATCTGTTATTGCTGCAGCAAGCCAGACTATATTGTAGCCGTCTGCCCAGTGAAGAGGTGAGAGGATGGAGAGAAGAAGAACCATCACTAGCACAAAGGCAAGAAGGAGAAATCCTTCATTACTAAGAGAAAGAAAAGATGGACTGACACTTCCTCATCGGAGTCAGAAAAAGAAGAGGAAGAAGATGAAGCCTATATTGGGCTAATTGCTGCTATGCTGGAAGAAGAGGAAAAATATCCTTCTCCCAGAATTAAAGTTAGGGCCCCTCTATTATAGTCAAACAATGACTCAGAGGTGGATGAAGAAGAAGAAGACAGTTACTGCCATGGACTGATGGTTATGATTGATGAAGAATCCAACCAAGAATAGCCTGGTCAACAAGAGGTGCACTCTCTGTCTAAATCTTTTTCTGAGTCAGGTTATGAGACCAGCCCAGATTCCGAAGCTCATTAATCAAGAGATGAAGGAGATTCTGAACCTGAGGAAGATGTAAATTCTGTTATTGACAAATATGATGTCTTGCTAAATGCCTTCAAGAAAAGCAAGTTATTGGCTAAGAAGCAGGCTAAGGAGATTTCTTCTCTTCGGCTTGTTGCTTCCCAACATGCAGACTCAGCTTCATTGCTGGATTTGAAGTTGAGAGAAATTAGTGAACTAAAAACTATTTCCTTCATCTAGTTAGGCACCATAGAATATCAGGAAAACAGAATAAAAGATCTGGAAGTACTGTTGGAGAGGGAGAAGAAAATAGTGGCTAGCTATTATAAGTCAAGTTCAGTGCTACCCTTGATAGAATCCTTCACCTCCCAAAAGGGTAAGAAGGGGTTGGGCTTCAAGGGTCAAACAAGCATTGCCAATCCCAAAGGAAAGGGCAAATCTCCAGTATAGCCACTGACCTCCAAGCCTCATATTCCATTTAAGAGAGTACTGCTTCCTTCAAACAGGTATGACAAAGAAAGTATCTTTGGTCACTGGATGAATGGTAGATCCACCAAAGGGAATAAAGATGTTCACCACAATGGTGGAGGATATAGCAAGGGTGCATGTTCCTTCATGGCAGCCCATAAGGAAATCCAAATGGCTCATCCTGGACCATTTGTATTTGGTGCACCAGCCCCAACACTCAAGGACAAGACAGTTGCCTGTTCTCAGGATCTCCCAACCCAAAATCAGACTAGGGGCAAGTTTGTCAGCAAGCCAGACTTGGGCATATCTGAGGCCATCAAGAGTATGTTTTCTGAAAAGAAGACTATTGCTGGTAGGGCTTAATATATTCCAAGTTCTTCTACTGCCAGACATATCCCAAGTCAGACTATGGCTAGAAGATACAAGAAAAAGGCTGCTGTTGTACCTTATGGACTGAGAGCTGCTGACAGCAATACTATAAAACCAGCTCCTAAAAGAAGGTATAATATTTATGAGTGTTGGTGTTGGGTACATTGGACACAATGTACTTGATTTGAAGAAGCTCTTTCAACTCAATGATATACACATTTTTGTATTTGATGTATATTTCAGTTTATGTATGTAGGTTGTCTATTTCATTTTGATTGGACAGGTGGACACAAGAAGCTGACTAGATTTTGAAGAAAAATTATCTAAGTAACAAAAGTGTCGAGTAGAGTCCACAAAGTGCTGAGTGAAGTCAACATAGTTCACATTCAGCAACTTGCAGTGCAGAAAAAATGACTAAGTACAAAAGTGTCGACACACTTCAACTATGTCGACATCTTTGCGGAAGTTGTGTCGAGATAATTCAGTTAACTCGACACATAGAATATTCAAGACAACTATGTCGAGATAAGTCATTTAACTCGACACATAGAAGATTCAAGACAGTTGTATCGAGACAAGTCAGTTAACTCGACACATAGAGGATTTAAGACAGCTGTGTCGAGACAAGTTAGTTGTCTCGACACCTTGAAGTCTAAGTTAGCTTACTTGACACTATAAAGCTTAAAACAGTTGTGTCGAGACAATAAAATTGTCTCGACACAAAGAAGACAGTAAATTTTACTAGGTAAAATTGTGTTGAGACAAATCAACTGTCTCGACACAATGATGAATTAAAGCATAGACGTTCCGACATCAGGCAGAGAGTTGTGTCGAGAGAATCCAACTGTCTCTACACAATGTAGAATTAAAAGATGTCGACACAGATAATGCTAGTGTCGAGATAAGTCAACTGTCTTGAAACTTTCAAGTTTCAGATGAAAATTCTTCCAAGTAGAATTGTGTCGAGACTACTAAAATGTCTCAACACAAGTGTCAAGACACTATGAATATCTCGACACTTATATTTCAGAAAATATGTTGAGTCAACACAGAAGTGTCAAGACAAGTCAGAATTATCATATCAGCTATAGGAATAAGATATTACAACAAAAATAGTCAGAGGAATGATTTGAAGTATGATATCAAATGTTGATGTCATCATTCAGTAACCAGCCATCCATGAAGGCTATAAATAGATGGGTTGTCTACACCAACATACAAGAGACAGAATCAATCTAGCAAACGAAAAATTCTCATTCTTATTACAATCCTAAGGAGGAGGAAGAAGACGAATGTCTTTAAGAAAATCTCCAGATCCTTTCTCCAAGTTAATATGAAGATTAGAGTGGATTTGATCTACAATTTCTTCAAGGAAATCAAGCGGATCAACATCAAGAAGAATGCAGATATAGAGAAACAACTTTTCAGCAAGTCAATTTATCAAGAAGAAATCCATTGCTGCTGATTTGAAGAATCTGTGCTAACAGATAAGTCAGATTACAGAATTCCTGTTTTCTGAAGATTATTGTTTATACTTTTACCTTTTAATTTTGTTAGATCTCCTTGAGATCTAAGTGGGCAGGAGATCTAATCTCCGAGATGTAAGCCTAACTTATAAAGGCTGAGGTAGGGTTCTTGAGGGACCTGCGGTAGATGGTTTGAGTGAATCACTGAGTTATAAGTCTAATTTATAAAGGTTGAGGTAGGGTTCTTGAGGGACCTGAGGTAGGAGATTAGAAGAATCTCTGAGGTAGGACCTATTGGTCAGAGTGTAGATTTCTTAATAAAAACTGAGACTATAGGATCTTTGGATCTGAGTTAAAGAGGAGGAGCTATAACCTTATCTAGCATATTGTTAGTGAGGAAGAAGGGGGAAAGTGGATGTACCCTAGATGGGGGAATCACTATAAATTCTTTGTGTGCAGTGTGCTGTTGCTTTTGCTTGTGCTGTGATCTGTGTTTTGTAACTGCTGAAATAGTCAAGTGATAAATAATTGCTAAAGTATTTTAAAAAGTCACCTATTCACCCCCCTAGGTGATTATCTACCCATAGGATTATCTTTCAGCTAGTGTTGTAGTAAAGTGGTCCACTATGCTATTGATTGCTGGCACAATGCAAGTGTGCCAAGAGCAAGAGAGAGCTTACCTGTCAGAAGCAGGTAGGCATGGTTATTATCAGACTAACATGCACCTAAGACCCAACAAGAATTGGGGTCCTAAGGTTAACTGATTTTTGTATTGCAGGTTAGTCCAAATGCCCATACCCCTATATGATACTTGGATAGTGGATATTCCAAACACATGACTGGAATAAGGAGTATACTGAAGGACTACACTCCAGTGGAGAATGGACCCAAAGTCATCTTTGGTGGTTCAGATAGGGGAGTGACTAAAGGGTATGGTAAGATAACGAATGACATAATCACTATCACACAAGTAGCTCATGTGAAAGGTTTGCAATACAACCTCATAAGCATAAACCAACTATATGATCTTGGCTATGAAATTTCATTCCTCAAGGATGAGTGCCAAATTAGGAGGTTAAGTGACCAAGGGGTTATCTTGATAAGCACAAGGAGAGGAAATGTCTATTATTTTAATTTTGTATGTGAAAGTAAGGACTCTCCTATATGCCTAGTTGTAAATGAGAAAATCTCATATTGTGTTCAATGGCATAAGATGCTGGCTCATCTGAAATACAAGATCATAGGCAAACTCTTTAGTGAAGAGTTAGTTAGAAACGACCCCAAGTTGAAATACACTAAGGAGGGTATCTGCTATGCATGCCAAAAGGGCAAACAGACCAACACCTCCTTCAAGAGCATTGGGGACAAAGACTCAGTGAGGTGCTTATACCTCCTGCATATGGACTTGTTTGGTCCTATGCCAGTTCAAAGTCTAGGTAGGAAATTATACACCCTTGTGGTGGTTGATGACTACTCTAGGTTTGCTTGGGTGTTCTTTCTTAAGAGAAAGGATGAAACCCTTAAAGTCTTCAAGACCTTTGTCAAGCAGATACAGAATGAACTAGACAGTACTGTGGTCAAAATCAGAAGTGACCATGGAACTGAATTTCAATTTGCAAGCATGACAAGGTTCTGTGAAGAGCAAGGGATTCACCAAGAATTCTCCTCACCTAGAACACCTCAGCAAAATGGAATAGATGAGAGAAAAAATAGAACTCTCACAGAGGCTGGTAGGACCTTATTGTTGGGTATTGCATCCACAATAACCCAGATTTGCATGAAGTCACCCTTGAACTAAGATGAATTAAGTTGTATTTGATATCCTTGTTCTAGTTGAATGTTTGCAGATTCTCAGTGCTAAGTGTAGACCAATATCAGTCTATAGTGGGTCAGGAACACAGGACCATTCAGTGTAATCCCTCACTGGGTGATCCAAAGTGTTGACTCATGTGTAGCCTCTCAATTGGGATAAACTTTATGTTCAAACATTGGGAGCAAAGGATGGAGATAGGGCCATAAGGAAATCTTCTCTACAGTTCTTGAAAAACTTTCTAAGTACAGTTCTCGAGAAGTAATCTCAGAGTTCTCGAGAAGTATGGTATAGTTCTCGAGAAGCTCAGACTCTACTTCTCGAGAAGTCAGGACAGTTCAAGAATTTCTCAAGTTAAGTTCTCGAGATGTCAGTAAAGTTCTCGAGAACTATTCTATAAGTTCTCAAAAACTCTATTTAGTTCTCGAGAAGTATTCCTTTGATTCTCAAGTTCAGAAATTCAATTAGAAGTTGATTCAAAGTAAAGTTCTCGAGAAGTATTATATATGCTCTCGAGAAGTCTAATTTAGTTCTCGAGAAGTCAAATTTAGTTCTCGAGAAATATTCCCTTTGTTCTCGAGAAGTTCAGAATAAATTTCTCTAAGCTCAAGTTCTCGAGAAGTCCTCTATTATTTCTCGAGAAGTAAATTAGTTCTCGAGAACTATACTCTGGTGTTCTCGAGAAGTCCAAACCTTTCTAAAGAGATTAATTTTCGAGAAGTCTCTACAGTTCTCGAAAACTTAGTTCATAGTTCTCGAGAACTATGATCACTTCTCGAGAACTAAGTTGGATCTTTTCCAGAAAATTTCTTTTAAGTCCAGAACGGCCGGAATTTCAAATAACCCAACAGGATTGGTCCACGTGTCATCATTAATGATATTTCCAATCGTTAAGAGATATCCTATATAAGGTATTGTCACTAAGACATAACCCTAAGAAGGATTAAGAAAAATTATTGAGCGGATCTCGTACTTTCAAAAAAGCTCTGGTTCGGCCGATCTCTTCTAAAGCTCGACGTCTTGAAGCCGCCACCACCGCTCTCGTCAAGATCGATCTTCATCCTTTCGATTTAGAAGATCTACTGATTCAGGAAACGTTCTTTCTTCCTTCATCGAGTAGATTCAAGAATTTCTCAGGTCAGATCTACTAGTCTACTTCAACAAATCTGAAAGGGCCGCAACTTCAAGAAGAAGACCTAAAGACTTATTTCTTGCAGATCTGAGAAAGTTTATGCTTGTATTTTCATATCTATTTGTAAATCTTATAGAAGACTATTCTCCGAGTGTAGGAGCATTATGCTCCGAGTGGTAGGAAGTTTGTATCTTCCGAGTGTAGATCTGTTTGGATCGAGTTTTGTAGGAACGTGGTTCTGAGGTGTAGGATTGGTTTGCAATCTGAGATAGTGGAGTAGCCGAGTCTAGTGGTTTGCTCGATCGGTGAGGAAAGTGGACGTACCCAAGATCAGGGAACCACTATAAATCTCTTGTTGTCTATGTGATTGCTTGATTGCTGAAATTTTTATTCTGCATTAGACGCACATCTCACCTATTCACCCCCCTCTAGGTGATTTAGGTAGACAACTTACAACTTTTAATTGGTATCAGAGGGAGGTTGATCGTTAAAAGGTTAACATCTTGATCTAATCCTTCCCAAGTTGTCTTTAGAGAAGTATCAAGCATGAGTAAGACCAAGGATTTTGCTAAGCTCCATATATGCACCAAGAACAATTTTTCTATATGGAAGGAAAGAGTTAAACTCTTCATGGAAGCAGTGGACCCTCAGATCTTCATAATTGTTGAAGAAGGTTCGTATGTTCCGATGATTGCATCTATAATAGATCCAACCAAACAAGTCCCAAAGAAGTTGATGGACTTGGATAAGGACGAGATTGCACTTGTCTCCCTAGACAAGAAAGCTAAAAATATTATAGCAAGTGCAGTCGATGACTCGATGCTGCAAAATCTGATTCATTGCCAGTCTGCCAAGGAGATGTGGCAAACCCTGGTGACTCTAATGGAAGGCATTGAAGAAGTTAGGGATGATCAGAGATCCCTTCTAAATCAGAAGTATGAAGCCTTTAGGCAAGGTCACAAGGAAGCCATAGCTGATACCTTTGAGAACTTCTTCAAGATAGTTAATGGCCTAAGAGTTTATGGTCGAGTCTTCACAAATGGGGAACTGAATGACAAATTCTTAAGATCCCTGACCAAGGAATGGGATAATAAGGTATGCGCCATTCGGGAGTTCGGAAGGTTAGCCGAGTCGGACCAGTAGAATCTATTCGGAAAGCTTATGTCTTACGAGCTCCAAATCAACTCAAGAAAAGCTGAAGAAGAGATGAGCAGGTTTGCATCCAAGGAGAAGTCTGTCACTCTGAAGGCAGATAGCTCAAGGAAGACAAAGGCTAGCTCTCCTGCCCCAGCTCCTGAAGCTGATGAAGAAGAATCATCTGAGCATAGCTCCTCTGGCTCAGAGCTATCTGATGGAGAGTTCTCTCTACTCTCAAGGTAGTTCAAGAATTCTTGAACAAGAAGAAGGAATAGAGAGGCAAGGATGCCTCCTATAGAAGATCACGCAATGATGGTGATCGCCACAGAAAAGGCTCAAGCAGCCACGACAGGTATGATTCTAAACCGAATAAACATTATTCGACTGACATTGTTTGTTATTGCTGTAATAAGCCAGGTCACGTCATTGCGGATTGCCCCCACAAGAAGAAAGAGGATGGCAAAAGAGAAGAGAAGAAGTCCTATAGTAAAAAGAGGACAAAAAAGAGCTTGTTGGCCAAGAAGGGCAAAACCCTCAGTGACTCTGACTCATCTGAGTCGAGTGCAGAAGAGGAAGAAGCCTACTTTGGGCTAATTGCTCTAACTAACGATGAACAAGTCCCCCAGTTCACTGGAGAGGTAAAATTTCACACCCCTCTTTCAGAATCTCATGATGATGATGAGCAAGAGGACTATCCCTCTGAGGATGAATCTGAACTCATGGGTCTACCGGAACAAGATGGACGAAGAAGGAACTATTATAAAGAACAAAGCCAGACTCGTCGCCAAGGGCTATCGTCAAGAAGAAGGAATCGACTTCGATCAAACGTATGCTCCAGTGGCAAGACTGGAGGCGATCAGGTTATTCCTTGCTTATGCTGCACTTAAGGGCTTTGCCGTCTTTCAGATGGATGTAAAATCCGCCTTCCTGAATGGTGATATAAAGGAAGAAGTGTATGCAGAGAAACCGCTAGGTTTTGTTGACTCAACTTTTCCTAATCATGTTTATTTACTGCGAAAAACTTTATATGGTCTTAAACAAGCTCCTCGAGTTTGGTATGAGACGCTGTCTAGCTTTCTTCTTAAGAACAAGTTCACAAGAGGAAAGATAGACAAGACATTATTTCTTAGGGAAATAAATGGCAAGATTTTGCTAATACAAATCTATGTCGATGACATTATTTTTGATTCTACGGATAACAACCTCTGCAAGAATTTTTCTAAACTTATGCAAGAGAAGTTTGAAATGAGCAGTATGGGAGAGCTGAAGTATTTCTTAGGGCTTCAGGTGAAACAATCTGAGGATGGAATCTTCATCTCACAGACCAAGTTCACCAAAGAGCTACTTAAGAAATTCGGAATGGAGAATGCAACCTCTATGAGGAATCCAATGGCCTCAGCTATGTCTCTGGACAAGGATGAGAAAGGGAAACCTTTTGATGAAACCAAGTACAGAAGCATAATTGGGTCCTTGCTCTACCTTACCGCAAGTAGACCAGATATAATGTTCTCAACATGTGTATGCGCTAGATTCCAGGTGAACTCTAAGGAATCTCACTATATTGCTGCGAAGCGAATTTTGAGATACCTTAAAGGTACACCAAATCTTGGCTTATGGTACCCAATATGTAAAGATAGTGAACTGATTAGATTTTCAGATGCAGATTTTGCAGGAAGCAAAGACGACAGGAAAAGCACTTCTGGGACTTGCCAATTCCTAGGAAGAAGGCTTATCTCTTGGAGTAGCAAAAAGCAAAACTATGTCGCAATCTCAACGGCCGAGTCAGAATACATTTCTGCCAGTATTTGTTATGCACAGTTGCTTTGGCTAAAGAACCAACTAGAAGATTACAACATGAAGGTCAAGGACATTCCATTGTTCTGTGACTCCTCCAGCACAATCGCAATCACAAACAACCAAGTCTCTCACAGCCGGACAAAGCACATCGAGATGAGATACCACTTCATCCGGGAGCATGTGGAGCAAGGGGATGTAGATCTGCAGTACGTGCCAACAGATCAGCAGGTTGCAGATATTTTCACAAAGCCGCTGGACGAGACCAAGTTCAATTTCTTCAAAACTGAACTTGGGTTGCTGAACAAGGAGGATTAGACCAAAGTGATCAGTTCAAAGGCTCAAGAATCGAGGATACTCCTAAAAGGTTAGAATTTACATAGTGGAAGGCAGTTCTCGAAAACCTACTTCACTTCTCGGAAAATCAAAGTCACTTCTCGAAAAACCTAAGTACACTTCTCGAGAGGTAGAAATTAGCTCTCGAAAAGTATCTTAAGTTCTCGAGAAATACTTAAACTTCTCGAAAAGTCCATCGTAAGTTCTCGAGAACTAGTTCTCGAGAAGTCAGCCTATCTCTTGAGAACTCTGAAATCAAGTTCTCGAGAACTTTCTTACTTCTCAAAAACTATTGGCCACTTCTCGAAAAGTATAACCTACCTCTCGATAGCTGGCTCGTCCTTCTGTCGGTACTTCTTAACTCTTTTATTTCGCAAAATTCTTGATTTCTGCCCTAACCTAAGACTAATTAGGCTTATAATTAACGTTACTAGGAAAATATATATATCTATATTATTTTAGAATCCTAAATCAACCGTCATTTCAAACATTTCTCTCGCAACTCTTCATCTTCCGCCGAACGAAAGCTCCGTCTCCGCCGCTGCTCCCCGCTCCGTTCGTTGCCACCGTCGGCATCAATGGCTTACAGTTCTAAGATTGGAATCGGCAGCGAACTCGTCGTCAAAGGACTAGCCGACATTTTTGACGATTTCCAGAACTTGCTGATTCTTCTGGAAACGGCCGGGTTGATGTTCGTTCTCTCTGAGCCCGTCAAGATAGTATTTACAAATGTCGAAGAATTTTTCAGAAATGCTAAGATAAAAAGGAATGGAACAATTTTGAAGACAAAAGTTAAAGGGATCAAAATCAAGCTTGACAAACATAGGATTTCCAAGCTTCTAAAAATGCCTATTGTTGACGAGGAAGACGACCTAACTCCAACAGATTATGATAGAACCTATTCCTTCTGTGGACTTCCTGAGGAATACATCTTCCTAAGGAGAAATCTTCTAAATGACGTAGGGAAACTTCTTGCAGATATTATTGGAAAGATACTGTGGTGCATAACAGGGTCAGTCAGTTTTATTTCCCATGACTTGTTTGGATTAATGAAGGCTATAGTCTGTAGAAAGAAGTTTCAGTTTGGAATGATGGTGTTTGAGATGATCATAGACAGTATCCAAGAACCCAAATTTTCCAGGATAATCTCTTTACTGCTGAGTGAGATTGATCCAGTCACCTTCAAACTCTCCAAAGGTACTCCAGTTCATCACCTGAAAAAGATCTCCTTCACCTACATCCAGAGATGGGAGCTAAAACTGAAGAACCCAAGACAGTTAGCTAAGGAAGTTGGAGCTTTTGTCTCAGAGGTCAGGACCCCATCTCCTCCTCCACATCATGCTGCTGAACCATCTGGTGCAGTAGCTGAGGGGGAGCCTGCACACTCTGCCCCAGTTATCAGAATTCCTACTCCTCCAGCCAGATCTCCTCAGAGAAGCCCTGTGATATCTCCAATCAGGAGCCCCATGGCAAACTCTCCAGTTCCAACCCAGCCAGATCTTCCAGCACAAGATATACTCAAAGACACCAATGAGGCTATAGATAAGATGATAGAGGAACTCTCTTCAAAAGAACCTCTTTCCCCCCTATCCAAAGATATCCCTGAAGATCAATCCAGAGATCCCTCACCCCAAGCTACTCCTTCTCCCTCTCCTAGAAAAGATTCAACTCCACTAGAAACCATCCTTTTGTCAGAAGAGGATGAGCAAACTCCTGAGGAGGTGGAAGCCCCTCTTAAGAATCTTGACTTCTCTCTTCCCAGATTTGTTGATGAAGAGGAAGATATATCATTCAAAACTATAAGAGCCAAGAGCTCTGTTGTCATAAAAGAACTTCCTCCATGGCAAGCTACCACTATATCTGCCACCCCTGCTACTACTGCTTTATTAGGTACCCCTCCAGTTCCTCCTATTTCCATCACTCCTGCTGCTTCTGCTGCTGCTGTCATAGTACACTCAGATATTCTATCAAGGATTGAAGAAATGTTAGCTGCACAGAGGAAACATTTTGATGAATCACTTCAGACTGTTCAGACACAGGTAACTGCCCTGGAAAAAGAAATGAGCAGAGGTTTTGCTGAGATCCAAACCAATACTGACCTGCTGAAAGATTTGTTCAAAATTGGAGGCAAAGCAATAGATCACACAATTACCAGTATTGGTCAAGTAATGGAACATTATGTCACTCTAGCAAACAATCAGATCCAATTAGACAAGAGAGCTGAAGAAAATGTAATGAAGGTATGCAATGAAGTTGGTACATTCAAGGAAGATGTGATAGCAAACCTATCTGTAGAAATCAGAAAGGGGGAGAGCATAGTAAAAGAACAAGTTGAAATGCTTACTACTGATGCCAAAACTCTTTGGACTGAAAAAGCAACTGAGATCAATAAAAGTGTTTTAGAACAAATTCAATCAGTCAAATTCCATACTTATGATATAGCTGTATGGATGCATAATCAAATCTTTCCAGATTTTCAGGCAGACCCCAATGTGATTCCTCATCATTTAAACCCTCTTGCTGAAGGTGAGTCTATCCAAGTGCCTTAACCTCAATTTCCTACATTCTCTCCGAGGCCAGAAGATCAGGAACCTCCTCCAGCTTCCTATTCCCATGTTTGGGATGATGTGATTCCTCAAGATCTACCAGAGGTTAACATTCCCAAGAAAAGGAAGTATGGGGAAGGTCCTTCTGCCAGCAGATCTGTTCCCCAGCCAGAGGCTAAAAGAAGAAAAGTAAAGGAATTTGGTGAAGTTTGGAGCTCCACTTCTAAGAGTTTGATTCTTGATACTCTTAAACTTGTCATGGACTTTAATGAGAACAGACATCTGCACTACAGTTCAGTTGAGTGGGAACTATATGAAAAATCCATGACCAAAAGGAGGATTTATGACATAGAATATGGAAAGAATAATCCCAAAGCTCCTCCAAAGCCTCCCAGATACTATCCAAAACCTTTCAGCTATCAGAGAAGACAACAAGAAAAGCTTGACAGGCAAAAGCAAAGCAAAGGATGATTCATGATGTTGTGGTGTTGAGAAATGTTGAGGAAATGGATGTTGACTAATTCTAAAACATTATTGATATATATATAACATTTCCTAGTTTTGCTTTATTGTGCTTTCTAATAATCTGTCTGCGCATTTATTCTTACTCTTCTTCCTTCATGTTCTTGATTTATTATAATAATTAACCTTAGTGTAGAGGGTTCTGACTTCTACAAATAGGGGGAGATTGTTGGGTATTAAATCCACAATAACCCAGATTTACATGAAGTTACCCTTGAACTAAGATGAATTAAGTTGTATTTGATATCCTTGTTCTAGTTGAATGTTTGCAGATTCTCAGTACTAAGTGTAGACCAATGTCAGTCTACAGTGGGTCAGGAAGACATGACCATTCAGTGTAATCCCTCATTGGGTGATCCAAAGTGTTGACTCATGTGTAGCCTCTCAATTGGGATACACTTTATGTTCAAACATTGGGAGCAAAGGATGGAGATAGGGCCAGAAGGAAATCTTCTATAAAGTTCTTGAAAAACTTTCTAAGTCCAGTTCTCGAGAAGTAATCTCAGATTTCTCGAGAAGTATGGTATAGTTCTCGAGAAGCTCAGACTCTACTTCTCGAGAAGTCTGGACAGTTCAAGAATTTCTCAAGTTAAGTTCTCGAGAAGTCAGTAAAGTTCTCGAGAACTATTCTATAAGTTCTCGAAAACTCTATTTAGTTCTCGAGAAGTATTCCTTTGATTCTCAAGTTCAGAAATTCAATCAGAAGTTGATTCCAAGTAAAGTTCTTGAGAAGTATTATATAAGTTCTCGAGAAGTCTAATTTTATTCTCGAGAAGTATTATATAAGTTCTCGAGAAGTCAAATTTAGTTCTCGAGAAGTATTTCCTTGGTTCTCGAGAAGTTCAGAATAAATTTCTCTAAGCTCAAGTTCTCGAGAAGTCCTCTATTATTTCTCGAGAAGTAAATTAGTTCTCGAGAACTATACTCTGGTGTTCTCGATAAGTCCAAACCTTTCTAAAAAGATTAGTTTTCGAGAAGTCTCTACAGTTCTCGAAAACTTAGTTCATAGTTCTCGAGAACTATGATCACTTCTCGAGAACTAAGTCAGATCTTTTCCAGAAAATTTCTTCTAAGTCCAGAACGGCCGGAATTTCAAATAACCCAACAGGATTGGTCCACGTGTCATCATTAATGATATTTTCAACCGTTAAGAGATATCCTATGTAAGGTTTTGTCACTAAGACATAACCCTAAGAAGGATTAAGAAAAATTATTGAGCGGATCTCGTACTTTCCAAAAAGCTCTGGTTCGGCCGATCTCTTCTAAAGCTCGACGTCTTGAAGCCGCCACCACCGCTCTCGTCAAGATCGATCTTCATCCTTTCGATCTAGAAGATTTACTGATTCAGGAAACATTCTTTCTTCCTTGATCGAGTAGATTCAAGAATTTCTCAGGTCAGATCTACTAGTCTACTTCAACAAATCTGAAAGGGCTGCAACTTCAAGAAGAAGACCTAAATACTTATTTCTTACAGATCTGAGAAAGTTTATGCTTGTATTTTCATATCTATTTGTAAATTTTGTAGGAGATTATTCTCCGAGTGTTGGAGCGTTGTGCTCCGAGTGATAGGAAGTTTGTATCTTCCGAGTGTAGATCCGTTTGGATCGAGTTTTGTAGGAATGTGGTTCCGAGGTATAGGATTGGTTTGCAATCCGAGATAGTGGAGTAGCCGAGTCTAATGGTTTGCTAGATCGGTGAGGAATGTGGACGTACCCAAGATCAGGGAACCACTATAAATCTTTTGTTGTCTGTGTGATTGCTTGATTGCTTGTGTTAGGTCGCTAAAATTTTTATTCCGCATTAGAAGCACATCTCACCTATTCACCCCCCCTCTAGGTGATTTAGGTACCCAACTCTCACAGAGGCTGGTAGGACCTTATTAAGTGACACATCTTGTAAGATCCTGTTCCTCAAATCCGAGGCAACCCGGATCTTATGCCCAGAACCGCCGCCTTATGGTGACACTAACGCACGAGTTAGTCGTCACCGCAAGACGCCGATTCTGCCGGCTAGTACGATCATAACCTGTTCGGCCAATATGAGAATAATTGCATAATAAATCAGAGTAAAAGCAGAAGCAAGTCCACAGCCACAGTATATATATATCAAATGAAACATAAGACAGTCCATAATGAGTACAGAAAATGTATGAAAGAAGGGCTTATGCCCAGTACATCATATCTCTCTCTCACTCTCATACACAGCAGTGGAAAAACCATAACTCTCTCATCACCTGTAGACGTGCTCCAGTAGTAGTAGCAGGTATCTGCCCCTCAAGCCCTGCCTCCTCGACGTGCTGGTCCACCTCCTCGAGCTCCTAAAATAGTAAGGTCACCGACCATTAGTCAAAAAGACTAAGTCGTATCCTCAGCACCTCCTCCTGCAACTCCTAGGCACCGTGCGGGAGGACGAAGCGGAGGACAACAAGGGGTGGCAAAGGCAAGCAGGTGACAGGAAACTAACAGAGTATATATAATCAAAATATAATGAAATGTAACCTCCACTTATGCGGGTACGCATAAGCAAGGGATCTTTTGCAAGGCTCCCATTGTATAGAATGTCCCATACCATTTATACAATGGGGTGTCAGAGTCACAAGCATATATATAAAGGAAAATAACCTTAACCTATAAACATGCCCACTCAGGCTTATAGGCTAAGGGATCGTATAGCAGGTCCTAATGTATAAGCGTCCCATACCACTTATACATTAGGTGACTTAAGTTGTTATGAAGGTTAATGTTATGCATCTATATGGTGGGTATGATATGAACATGCAGTGCGACACACACACACACGACTCCGTGATCACAGACCTTTAGTTCCCACTTTTCGAGAGCTAGCATCACTCTCAGGTACTACCGTTGTGGCTACGGCAGCAGCGGAGCGGGCGTCTCCGCCTTCTAGGCGGGTATACACACTACCAGGCCTAGACCTCTCTTGTACGCCTCTGTACACCTACAAGTGCACTCTAGAGCCTCTGCGTACCACTTTGCTGACTACCTGTCAGTCTTGTTGGGTCGGGTGCGCGTTATTAGGAAAAGTCCTCCAGACTCCAGTATAAACATCCTACTGGTCCTTCTAACCCTCGCACCTGCCTGGTCCACCGTACTGCCGTCGGTGTGACGACCGGCCAGTACCGCATGGCCCGCCACTAGTATATGCACATGCAAGTATTATATATTGAGCCTCCAGCTCCAAGGACTATCCTGTCTCAAATCTCTCCAACCCGCCACGGGTGAGCATATGCTACAAACCCTCCAACCCTGGCCGGGTGAGTGTATATAAGCCAATTTCTTTCCTCCAACTCTGCACGGGTGAGCAAGTAGTCAAAAGACTCCAAGTCCCTCCAACCCGGCACGAGTGAGCACATGTCCAGTTCACTTAGCCTATTAGACTACTCTTATCTACAGATTATCATACTTAGAGTCTTAAGGTTAGTCCCAGGACTGCCCAAGGTACTCCCGGTGAAGGGCTCTCAGGGGCACTAGGAGCTACGATGGGCTGAATCCCAAAGCTCCCTTTCTCAAGGATATTTACTTTAGTTGATATCTACCCAGAATCCCTTTTTCTCTCTCCTGTTACATAGAGTGACCTAGTGACTTAAGGTATGGGTTAAGGAGTGACGGTCTTCCGTCAACTCTACCTAGGCATGATTAATGTTGCACTTTTACTCTCGCCTCCATAATGCACCTGCCACCCAGGGTTGTACTTCCGAACTTAGACTCTAACTCAGTTGTTGATTCATCCCCTGGCGGCCTATAGTCCAGCCTACCTTTACTATGCGCACCCCATGACCTAACACCACCCTGAGATCGAACTTCTAACTTCCTGGTCCAACTGACTCCAAATATTTATCCTAGGGTGGTATGGACTAATAAAATGAGTGTGTTGATTTTCGTAATTTTCCTAGGTCATTAAGGCCTTTAAATAAATCTTTTAAATTATTCCCTAGGTCATTTTACACAAGAAGTATTATCAATTAAAATCTTCTGACCTAAGGGAATTTTCCTGAGTTGCATATGAATAAAATATTACTGTCTACAACATTTCATAATTTCTCTTTTTATAGTTCTATTTTTCCCATAATTAATACAAATTCTACCTATTTCTCACTTTCCAAATGAAGTACAAGAAATACATACACCAAAACTCCAGGAAAATTACTGAGCATTTATATTACTATTTTATGACTAATGGCAGAGTTTTATTAATTTCTACAGGGTAATGGTCTATCAAAATCCATTCCTAATTATTTACCAAAAATGCCATTATGCTAGTTAATAATTAACATTGTACCCAAAAATTCTGATATAAATCTACAAGACTAATATAACAATTATGCAACTCTAGGATTATTTTCACAATTTTCCAACAAGTATTTATACCAATTCATAAACATTTACAAAAAGGGTAAAATGGTCATTTCTATGAATTTTGCTCTAACAGTTGCCAAACAGAGATATGAAATTTTCCTAAGTCAATTAAAACACCATACTTTGACTTGGCTGAATCTGAAGGTTTTCTATAGCCAAAACCTATTCTTCCCATTTATTTTACAAAAGGACCTATAATTTGAAAAATTCCATTAAGTGGTATTTTTAATTCCAAAAATCCCAAAAACAATTCTAGGGGTGAAAAATGCCCTAAAGTATCACTGGAATTTATTGCATGGTTTTTGGGTGCCTCAGTTAGGTTAAATACACAAAATATAAATTATTGCTAATTGCACACCAAGGCCTAAATTAGCCTACACAAACACATGGAATAACCCTTCATGCAGGGGTCCAATTGCCTTGAAATTTCTACCAGACACCAATAATGTCCCCAAGGACATACCACCAAAATTTGGGGTCATTTGGGTGCCTAAAAATTACAATTATGCCCTTAATTTAATTTTTGATATTTTGATAAAAACTATAGAAAAAGTTCTTCCAAAAATTCCAAATTTTTGGCAGGGCATATGCATGCCCTAAATACACCCATGACCAAAATTTCAGGTCATGGTGATGCTTGGTTTGTCTTGGGCATCAAATTTGGTTTCTGCCCTAGTTTAGGGGCAGTCCTAGCAAAACAGCCCTACAGGGCAACCTACTGGTCCAAAAGTCATGATTTCTGTGGCATTTCAAAGTTAACCCATCTACCTAACTTTTTCATTCAGGGTTCATCCAATGGTGGGGCCTCTAAGTGCCTCAAAATTAACATGCATGTTTGTTGTTAAAGTGTGACATTTATTACACTATGCATACTATAGAAAATACAGAAATAATAAAATTCTGTTTGCACAGATCTTAAAGCCTAATCCAACGGCTGCTGTACTTCTTCCCCATGCAATGCATGCAGGGGCAGCCGAGCCCATGGAACTTGCATGGCCGTTTCCGGCCATCACCGGCGGCGAGGCCTCCGGCCAATTGCTTCCCCGGCCTCACGGTGGCCGGAGCTTGATCTGGCCGGCGACTGGACGGCGGAGAGCGGCGGACGGCGGCGGCGCAACCAACCCGAAAAACCTCCAGGCCGCCATTTTTAAAGCTTTTTCCAAGCTTTTTGATTCCTATGTCGAGCTCGTTTGAGCTCGACCTCTAACCTAGATGATCTAGGATACTAGCACAGTAAGAGGGGAGGGGATACGGACCCTTGGTGGTTGTGGTTGAGGGTGGCGGCGGCTTCCCCTAGCATGCACATTCCGGCGAGCTCCACGGCCTTCCATGGCTTCCTTCCTCTCTCTCTCTCTCTCTCTGGGGTAGGGCTGGATGGAATGAGAGAGGGGGAAGGGTTTGGGGCTGAGTTAAGAGAGTGGGCGACTTCACCTAGGTAGGGGCGGATTCACCAAGGAGGGGGGGGTCGGGTTAGTGGATGTGGCCGGCTAGGTGGCTGGTGAGTGGGTCCCACTGGCCATGAAGGCTGCTTAGAGTCTAGTGGGTCGGGTTGCCAAGTGTTGGGCCGGGTTGGGTGAGTGAATAGGGAGGGTTGTCTCCACCAAGTTGTTTAGGCTATGTTGGGCTTGGGTTGGGTTTGGGCTTGGCTCAAGGCAGCATGGTGGGGGCCCCACACCTCCTAATACCCATGCATGGTCAGCCAACCCATCATGGGTTGGTGGGATGAGCCCAAGTGGCCCAAAATAATTCCTAGGCACTTTCTCTCTCCTATTCTCTTCTTTTCTCTCTCCTAGGTAACTTTCCAAATTTACTATTGAGAGGCCCTATTTTTCTCTCCCCTAGGGTTTATAGGGTCACTTTAGGCCCACATGATGAATTTGGGTTGATTTGGGTGGTCCCAACCCAGTGAATTGGGCTAGGGGCACCATTTTCACTATTTAGGTCAAAGGTGTTGACTTGACCCATCATGGTCAACTGGTTGACCCCCTGACCTACCTTGGGGTCTACTTAGATTGTATTTAGGGTTAGGGCATCATGAGGGGGTCATGGTGTGGCTAGGGTTCCTGTTTAGGCTAGTTTGACCTAGTTTGACTTTGGCCCCATAGTGGGCCCCACATGGCTACCATCCACTATCTAGGGTCAAACCTAGCTCATTACCCTAACACCCACCCCATGCCTAACCCAATCTAAGTTAAGGGGTCTAGAAGTAACATTGGGATGTTACAAATCCTATAAACAAAAGAAATAATTTCGTCCCCGAAATTTAAGTTTGGGTCTACGGGTTCCAGTTGCAGAAATTGTTAAGGAAATTTTTGTAGAAAATAACATAAAAGTACCTGATGTAAATAGTTCTGGATGACGCTCCAGCATCAGATCCCTAGGTTCCCAGGTGTGCTCCTCCTGTCCATGGTTGGACCACAGCACCTTTACAAGTGGAACCTTCTTTTTCCTCAACGTTCGGACCGCTGAATCGTCGATCCGGATCGGCTCCAATCTAACCGAACGGTCAGGCTCTACCGGTCCAGCTGCAGTAGGGACGTGCTGCTCAGGGCGAAGGAGAGCTCTTCGCAAAGAAGAGACATGGAGCACATCGTGTAGGCTGCTCAGCTCCGGAGGTAGCTGCAGCCGATAGGCCAAGGGGCCCACACGCTCCAGAATCAGGTATGGTCCCATGTACCGGGGGCTGAGCTTCTTATGTCTCCGAATCCGAGAAATACCGTGTACCGGTCGGATTTTCAGGAAAACCCTGTCCCCAACTTGGAAGTCCACTTTCCGGTGTCGAGCATCATAATATTTCGCTTGTCTGCTCTGAGCCTCCAGAAGCCGATCCCTGATCAAATGAATCTGAGCCTCCGTATCCTCTACAAAGTCTGACCCAAGGGCTCGAGTATCCACATCTTGCACCCAGGATAGCGGAGTCCGGCATTTTCTCCCATAAAGCGCCTCGTAAGGAGCCATCCCGATGCTGGCCTGGTGGCTGTTGTTGTATGAGAATTCGATCAACGGCAGTAGCCTCTCCCAAGGTTTCCCTGTATCCAAAATACATAACCTGAGCAGGTCCTCCATAGTGCGTATCGTCCGCTCCGTCTGACCATCGGTCTGCGGGTGGAAGGCAGTGCTAAAGGAAAGTTTGGATCCCAAGTAAGCGTGCACTGCCCTCCATTCCCTGGAGGTGAAGCGACCATCCCTATCTGAAACAATAGACCTGGGTACTCCGTGATACCGGACGAACTGCTCTACAAACAACCTCACCAGTACAGCAACCGGGGCATCTTTTCTGACCGGGATAAACCGTGCCACCTTGGTCAACCTGTCTACAATGACCCAGATGGAGTCGTGCCCAGAATGAGAGCGAGGGAGTCCGTGAACAAAATCCATAGAGATATCCTCGAACTTCCACTCTGGGACTGGCAGTGACTGTAATATACCGCCTGGGCTCTTGCATTCGGCCTTCACTCGCTGGCAAGTCTCGCAGTGTGTCACCAGGTATATGATCTCCCTCTTCATTCCTGGCCAGTACATGGTCCGCCGTAAGTCAGCCCACATCTTGGTGATACCGGGATGCACTGAATATCTGGAGTAGTGTGCCTCTCTGAGGATGTCATCCCGGATCTCACCACCTGCTGGAATGTACACTCGGCCACGGAATCGAAGAAGGTCGTCCTCCAGCGTATAATCCTCATGCTTGCCTTCTTTTAGAGCGTCAAAGATAGGCTCTAGATCAGTATCCAATCTCTGATGTGTAAGAATGCGTTTCTGTATATCATCATTGCTGACCAAAGAGTTCAGGTACTCTTGATAGAGCACTGGCTCGGCTTCCGAAACCATGGTAATCTGCATATCCTCCATCATGCGTAGTAGCTCCATAGACATCACCCGGGACTCCGGTCCAGAAGTGCCGGCTCTCCTGCTCAAAGCATCTGCTACAGTATTCGCCTTTCCCGGGTGATAGTGCATCTTATAGTC
This sequence comes from Platanthera zijinensis, assembly GCA_039513925.1. Lineage (NCBI taxonomy): Eukaryota > Viridiplantae > Streptophyta > Magnoliopsida > Asparagales > Orchidaceae > Platanthera > Platanthera zijinensis. The sequence goes on from CM077081.1 coordinate 94,587,744, forward strand.
GTAATCGCAGAGGAACTCAAGCCACCTCCTCTGTCGCAGGTTCAGAACCTTCTGCGTGTCGATGTATTTGAGATTCTTATGATCGGAGTATATGTCACAATGAATCCCGTAGAGGTAATGTCTCCATGTCTTGAGGGCAAAGACTACGGCCCCGAGCTCGAGATCATGTACAGGATAGTTATGCTCATGCTTCTTCAGCTGTCGCGAAGCATAAGCGATAACATGTCTGTGCTGCATTAAGACTGCACCCATCCCCTGATAGGATGCATCTGTATATATCTGAAATCCTTCACTCCCCGAGGGAAGTGCAAGGATGGGGGACGAAGTGAGCCGATCCTTGAGCTCTTGAAATGCTGACTCGCACCGCTCTGTCCAGTCAAATGCGGCATCCTTTTTCGTCAAGGACGTGAGGGGGAGGGCTATCCTTGAAAACCCCTCCACGAACTTACGATAATAACCTGCCAGGCCCAAGAAGCTACGGATATCTGACGCTGTCTTTGGCCGTGGCCAATCCCGTACTGCCTCTATCTTAGCAGGATCCACAGCTAATCCAGCTCCGCTGATTGTGTGTCCTAGGAAGGCCACTTCCTGAAGCCAGAATTGACACTTTGAGAACTTCGCATACATCTGAAATTCTCTTAACTTCTGCAATACCAGTGCTAAATGCTCTGCGTGCTCCTCTCGAGATCGCGAATAAATCAGAATGTCGTCAATAAAGACTATAACAAACCGGTCCAGATAAGGCTCGAATACCCTGTTCATGAGCGTCATAAAGGCCGAGGGAGCATTCGTGAGCCCGAACGGCATCACCGTGAACTCATATAAGCCATAACGGGAGCTGAAGGCCGTCTTCGGTATATCTTCTTCTCTGATGCGGAGCTGATAATAACCCGAGCGCAAATCCAATTTTGAAAACCAGCAAGCTCCTTGAAGCTGATCGAAGAGCTCATCTATCCGTGGCAATGGATATGTATTCCGAACCGTCAATCGGTTCAGTTCTCTATAATCTATACATAGTCTCAGCGATCCGTCCTTCTTCTTCACAAATAGAACAGGTGCTCCCCAAGGCGAAGAACTCGGTCGTACAAAACCCGATTCCACCAGTTCCTGTAACTGTGTCCTGAATTCTGCCAATTCTCTAGGGGCCATTCTGTAGGGTGCTCGGGATACTGGTCTTGCCCCTGGCACCAACTGGATCCTGAAGTCTAAGTCCCGCGATGGTGGTAGCCCAGGTAACTTCTCCGGAAAGACATCAGCATAATCTCGTGCCACTGGAATATCAGCTATGGAACTCTCTACCACAGCCATCTCGAAACAAATGAGGTATAACTCTTCTCCCTGTTCATAGGCCTTAACGGCCTGTACTGAAGATAAAGAGAGTCGGGGAATGGAACGGATACCTTCAATGATGACGTGGGAGTCCCCGTGTCTGAGTGTGATCCTCTTCGAGGGGCAATCTATCTGCGCGTAGTTCCAATGAAGCCAATTCATGCCTAGGATCAGATCATAATCCGGTAGGCTCAGAACTGTTGCCGGGGCTTCGAACGCTTTGCCTCCTATCTCGACATCCATATTGCAGCAGTCTGTGGTTCGAAGTTCCGTACCATCAGGGAGTCGCACTCTCTTTTCCAAACCGGAAAACTTCTCCACTCCTTCTAATCCTTCAATAAACGAGTCTGATACGAAGGAGTGTGACGCACCCGTGTCGAAGAGGGTGTGAGCGGGCTTGCCGCTAATCATCACTATGCCTGGGTTCGTTTGAGTTCAAAGGATAGTATTACTATTAATGTCTAAGGTATTCTTAGAAAGAGAAAATTTAAAATTTATAAATCTTACAAAATTTTAAGTACCTGTAATCACCTCCTCTGGGTCCCTCTGTTCCGTGAGATCCAGCGCGTATACTTGCTCCCGGCCTCGGCCGTGATATCCTCGGCCTCGGCCTCGTCCCCGTCCTCGTCCTCGTCCTCGGCCTTGGTGAACTGGAGGGGCCACTGGAGGTGGAGGAGGAGGAAGAGGGTGGACCTGAAGCGGGCACTGCGTCCTGATGTGCCCAGGTTGACCGCAACCAAAGCAGGTGATCTGCCTCTGACCTCGATCATCCTGTCTCATCGGTCCGGGAATCTGCATAGGTGGGGGAGCCAAAGGTGGAGGAGGCCCCTGATCCTGCCTATAGTTGGGACGACGATGTCCCCCACCTCTCCTGTATCCAATCGTCTTTCCCCTCTGAGACGATCTGCTGCTCTCCCCAAACGACTGTCCATCTAACGATCTCTTCCCCCTGCCTTGCACCAACAGCTGGTCAGCCTCCAGCTTCTTTGCCATCTCGATGATCTGCGCCATGGTACCGTGGGCAATGAACAGTAAGGGCTGCCTCAAGGAGTCGCGGAGCCCGTGATAGAATCTCTTCGCGTATTTCTGGTCGTCCCAGTCATGGAAGCCTGCAAACCTCGCCAGATGGGAGAACTCTCTCTGATATTCAATAACTGATCGGCTCCCCTGCTGGAGGCTCAGAAACCTCGCCTCCAAGGTATCTCGGTCTGTGGAAGATACAAAATGCTCCAAGAAGACGTCGCTGAACTCCTCCCAAGATATGTCCATCAGCTCCCGGTCGGCGAATGTAGAGTCCCGCACCGACTTCCACCACCTCTTTGCATGAGCGTCTAGTGCCGAGGTGGCAAGGGGAACTGCCTGTCTGACGGGGCAGCTGATGCCAGCTAGCAGCTCCTGGATGGTCTCCAACCACTCCTCTGTCTTCACGGCATCTTCTGTCCCGCGATACAGTGGCGGAGACAGACTTTTAAATGCACTCAACCAATTCGATCCTGGGTTGGGCAGCTGAACCGGGGCTTGCTGCGCTCTGAAGGCATCCAGGATAGCCGTCAGGGTTTGCCCCATCTCAGTCTGCATGAACGGAATGGCAGCCGGAGGGGGAGGAACCGTATCCTGCGGAGGCTGCATAAAGGAAAACTTAACGTCAAAATTGGCCTAACTCATTGTTTGATGGACTGATTATGTGGCTTTTTACGCATGGGCACACCACTGCTTCCGCTGCATAGTTTGTCCGCAAACTAATGCTGGAGCGGGGTGTTCCAGTGTGGTGGACTGTATTCTCATATGATCGTGGTTTCAAGTGATACCAGTTTGTAAGATCCTGTTCCTCAAATCCAAGGCAACCCGGATCTTATGCCCAGAACCGCCGCCTTATGGTGACACTAACGCACGAGTTAGTCGTCACCGCAAGACGCCGATTCTGCCGGCTAGTACGATCATAACCTGTTCGGCCAATATGAGAATAATTGCATAATAAATCAGAGTAAAAGCAGAAGCAAGTCCACAGCCACAATATATATATATCAAATGAAACATAAGACAGTCCATAATGAGTACAGAAAATGTATGAAAGAAGGGCTTATGCCCAGTACATCATATCTCTCTCTCACTCTCATACACAGCAGCGGAAAAACCATAACTCTCTCATCACCTGTAGACGTGCTCCAGTAGTAGTAGCAGGTATCTGCCCCTCAAGCCCTGCCTCCTCGACGTGCTGGTCCACCTCCTCGAGCTCCTAAAATAGTAAGGTCACCGACCATTAGTCAAAAAGACTAAGTCGTATCCTCAGCACCTCCTCCTGCAACTCCTAGGCACCGTGCGGGAGGACGAAGCGGAGGACAACAAGGGGTGGCAAAGGCAAGCAGGTGACAGGAAACTAACAGAGTATATATAATCAAAATATAATGAAATGTAACCTCCACTTATGCGGGTACGCATAAGCAAGGGATCTTTTGCAAGGCTCCCATTGTATAGAATGTCCCATACCATTTATACAATGGGGTGTCAGAGTCACAAGCATATATATAAAGGAAAATAACCTTAACCTATAAACATGCCCACTCAGGCTTATAGGCTAAGGGATCGTATAGCAGGTCCTAATGTATAAGCGTCCCATACCACTTATACATTAGGTGACTTAAGTTGTTATGAAGGTTAATGTTATGCATCTATATGGTGGGTATGATATGAACATGCAGTGCGACACACACACACACGACTCCGTGATCACAGACCTTTAGTTCCCACTTTTCGAGAGCTAGCATCACTCTCAGGTACTACCGTTGTGGCTACGGCAGCAGCGGAGCGGGCGTCTCCGCCTTCTAGGCGGGTATACACACTACCAGGCCTAGACCTCTCTTGTACGCCTCTGTACACCTACAAGTGCACTCTAGAGCCTCTGCGTACCACTTTGCTGACTACCTGTCAGTCTTGTTGGGTCGGGTGCGCGTTATTAGGAAAAGTCCTCCAGACTCCAGTATAAACATCCTACTGGTCCTTCTAACCCTCGCACCTGCCTGGTCCACCGTACTGCCGTCGGTGTGACGACCGGCCAGTACCGCATGGCCCGCCACTAGTATATGCACATGCAAGTATTATATATTGAGCCTCCAGCTCCAAGGACTATCCTGTCTCAAATCTCTCCAACCCGCCACGGGTGAGCATATGCTACAAACCCTCCAACCCTGGCCGGGTGAGTGTATATAAGCCAATTTCTTTCCTCCAACTCTGCACGGGTGAGCAAGTAGTCAAAAGACTCCAAGTCCCTCCAACCCGGCACGAGTGAGCACATGTCCAGTTCACTTAGCCTATTAGACTACTCTTATCTACAGATTATCATACTTAGAGTCTTAAGGTTAGTCCCAGGACTGCCCAAGGTACTCCCGGTGAAGGGCTCTCAGGGGCACTAGGAGCTACGATGGGCTGAATCCCAAAGCTCCCTTTCTCAAGGATATTTACTTTAGTTGATATCTACCCAGAATCCCTTTTTCTCTCTCCTGTTACATAGAGTGACCTAGTGACTTAAGGTATGGGTTAAGGAGTGACGGTCTTCCGTCAACTCTACCTAGGCATGATTAATGTTGCACTTTTACTCTCGCCTCCATAATGCACCTGCCACCCAGGGTTGTACTTCCGAACTTAGACTCTAACTCAGTTGTTGATTCATCCCCTGGCGGCCTATAGTCCAGCCTACCTTTACTATGCGCACCCCATGACCTAACACCACCCTGAGATCGAACTTCTAACTTCCTGGTCCAACTGACTCCAAATATTTATCCTAGGGTGGTATGGACTAATAAAATGAGTGTGTTGATTTTCGTAATTTTCCTAGGTCATTAAGGCCTTTAAATAAATCTTTTAAATTATTCCCTAGGTCATTTTACACAAGAAGTATTATCAATTAAAATCTTCTGACCTAAGGGAATTTTCCTGAGTTGCATATGAATAAAATATTACTGTCTACAACATTTCATAATTTCTCTTTTTATAGTTCTATTTTTCCCATAATTAATACAAATTCTACCTATTTCTCACTTTCCAAATGAAGTACAAGAAATACATACACCAAAACTCCAGGAAAATTACTGAGCATTTATATTACTATTTTATGACTAATGGCAGAGTTTTATTAATTTCTACAGGGTAATGGTCTATCAAAATCCATTCCTAATTATTTACCAAAAATGCCATTATGCTAGTTAATAATTAACATTGTACCCAAAAATTCTGATATAAATCTACAAGACTAATATAACAATTATGCAACTCTAGGATTATTTTCACAATTTTCCAACAAGTATTTATACCAATTCATAAACATTTACAAAAAGGGTAAAATGGTCATTTCTATGAATTTTGCTCTAACAGTTGCCAAACAGAGATATGAAATTTTCCTAAGTCAATTAAAACACCATACTTTGACTTGGCTGAATCTGAAGGTTTTCTATAGCCAAAACCTATTCTTCCCATTTATTTTACAAAAGGACCTATAATTTGAAAAATTCCATTAAGTGGTATTTTTAATTCCAAAAATCCCAAAAACAATTCTAGGGGTGAAACATGCCCTAAAGTATCACTGGAATTTATTGCATGGTTTTTGGGTGCCTCAGTTAGGTTAAATACACAAAATATAAATTATTGCTAATTGCACACCAAGGCCTAAATTAGCCTACACAAACACATGGAATAACCCTTCATGCAGGGGTTCAATTGCCTTGAAATTTCTACCAGACACCAATAATGTCCCCAAGGACATACCACCAAAATTTGGGGTCATTTGGGTGCCTAAAAATTACAATTATGCCCTTAATTTAATTTTTGATATTTTGATAAAAACTATAGAAAAAGTTCTTCCAAAAATTCCAAATTTTTGGCAGGGCATATGCATGCCCTAAATACACCCATGACCAAAATTTCAGGTCATGGTGATGCTTGGTTTGTCTTGGGCATCAAATTTGGTTTCTGCCCTAGTTTAGGGGCAGTCCTAGCAAAACAGCCCTACACGGCAACCTACTGGTCTAAAAGTCATGATTTCTGTGGCATTTCAAAGTTAACCCATCTACCTAACTTTTTCATTCAGGGTTCATCCAATGGTGGGGCCTCTAAGTGCCTCAAAATTAACATGCATGTTTGTTGTTAAAGTGTGACATTTATTACACTATGCATACTATAGAAAATACAGAAATAATAAAATTCTGTTTGCACAGATCTTAAAGCCTAATCCAACGGCTGCTGTACTTCTTCCCCATGCAATGCATGCAGGGGCAGCCGAGCCCATGGAACTTGCATGGCCGTTTCCGGCCATCACCGGCGGCGAGGCCTCCGGCCAATTGCTTCCCCGGCCTCACGGTGGCCGGAGCTTGATCTGGCCGGCGACTGGACGGCGGAGAGCGGCGGACGGCGGCGGCGCAACCAACCCGAAAAACCTCCAGGCCGCCATTTTTAAAGCTTTTTCCAAGCTTTTTGATTCCTATGTCGAGCTCGTTTGAGCTCGACCTCTAACCTAGATGATCTAGGATACTAGCACAGTAAGAGGGGAGGGGATACGGACCCTTGGTGGTTGTGGTTGAGGGTGGCGGCGGCTTCCCCTAGCATGCACATTCCGGCGAGCTCCACGGCCTTCCATGGCTTCCTTCCTCTCTCTCTCTCTCTCTGGGGTAGGGCTGGATGGAATGAGAGAGGGGGAAGGGTTTGGGGCTGAGTTAAGAGAGTGGGCGACTTCACCTAGGTAGGGGCGGATTCACCAAGGAGGGGGGGTCGGGTTAGTGGATGTGGCCGGCTAGGTGGCTGGTGAGTGGGTCCCACTGGCCATGAAGGCTGCTTAGAGTCTAGTGGGTCGGGTTGCCAAGTGTTGGGCCGGGTTGGGTGAGTGAATAGGGAGGGTTGTCTCCACCAAGTTGTTTAGGCTATGTTGGGCTTGGGTTGGGTTTGGGCTTGGCTCAAGGCAGCATGGTGGGGGCCCCACACCTCCTAATACCCATGCATGGTCAGCCAACCCATCATGGGTTGGTGGGATGAGCCCAAGTGGCCCAAAATAATTCCTAGGCACTTTCTCTCTCCTATTCTCTTCTTTTCTCTCTCCTAGGTAACTTTCCAAATTTACTATTGAGAGGCCCTATTTTTCTCTCCCCTAGGGTTTATAGGGTCACTTTAGGCCCACATGATGAATTTGGGTTGATTTGGGTGGTCCCAACCCAGTGAATTGGGCTAGGGCACCATTTTCACTATTTAGGTCAAAGGTGTTGACTTGACCCATCATGGTCAACTGGTTGACCCCCTGACCTACCTTGGGGTCTACTTAGATTGTATTTAGGGTTAGGGCATCATGAGGGGGTCATGGTGTGGCTAGGGTTCCTGTTTAGGCTAGTTTGACCTAGTTTGACTTTGGCCCCATAGTGGGCCCCACATGGCTACCATCCACTATCTAGGGTCAAACCTAGCTCATTACCCTAACACCCACCCCATGCCTAACCCAATCTAAGTTAAGGGGTCTAGAAGTAACATTGGGATGTTACAAATCTCTCTTATAATATTTCTGGGCTGAGGCAGTAAACACTGCATGCCTTGTCCTTAACAGAGCTTCTATCACCAAAATCCATAAGAAGACTCCTTATGAGATTTTGAAATACAGAAAATCAAACTTATCCTACTACGGGATATTTGGTAGCAAGTGCTATATGCTGAATAATGGAAAGAACTATATGACTAAGTTTGCTGCCAAGTCCTATAAAGGAATTTTTGTTGGGTACATCAACCATAGTAAGGCATATAGAATCTACAACTTGACAAGTCAAGTTATGGAAGAGTCAGTTCATATTGTCTTTGATGAATCAAACATGATTAACAGTGAGTTTTCTAGCTCCTCTTCTTGTTCTACAGTCATAGAGAAGGTGATGGACAAGCTTACCATCAAGGAATATGATCCATTAGTACAAAAAAGGAGAAAATATGTGTTATGTCTAGAGGGAGCTCAAGACTCACAAGTTGAGGATAAAGTACAGCTAGCTGGATACAATGATGAACAACAAGCTGAAGTTAGATTGCCTCTAGCTGTCAGACATCTAAGGGATCATCCAACACACCAAATCATTGGTGAGGCAAGCCAAGGAGTGATGAAAAAGAGCAGAAGTCTGAATACAGTCTTATACTCAAGTTTCCTGTCGTAAGTAGAGCCCAAAAAGTTTGAAGAGGTAATCCAAGAACAATTCTATATTGGAGCAATGTAGGAAGAACTGAACCAGTTCAAGAGATGTAGAGTCTGTAGCAATCTAAACCTAAGGGACATAATATCATAGGAACAAAATGGATCTACAGGAACAAGTTAGATGAGAATGACATTATTGTCAAGAACAAGGCTATACTGGTGGCTAAAGGATACATGCAAGAAGAAGGGATTGATTTTGATTAGACATTTGCCCCCGTAGCTAGATTAGAAGCTATAAGACTCTTCCTTGCATTTGCTGCCTACCAAGGATTCAAAGTCTACCAGATGGATATCAAGTCAGCCTTCCTGAATGGGGACTTAAAATAGGAAGTCTATGTAGAACAGCCATCAGGTTTTGTTGACTCTAACTCTCCTTATTTTATTTATAGACTTAGTAAAGATCTATATGGGTTGAAGCAAGCTCCTAGAGCATGGTATGAGATTTTGTCTAGTTTCCTCATTGAGAATAAATTCTCAAGGGGGAAGATAAACAAGACCCTATTCCTAAGGAAATCTAAGGGCAAGATCATCCTAGTCCAGATATATGTTGATGACATTATCTTTGGATCTACTTATGACAATCTTTATAGAAAGTTTGCTAAACTTATGCAAGGGAAGTTTGAGAAGAGCAGTATGGATGAACTCAAGTTTTTCTTGGACTCCAAGTTACACATACTGATGATGGTTTGTCCATCTCCCAATCCAAGTTCACTAGGGAGTAGATTAAGAAATATGGAATGGAGAATGCCTCCACCATGAAAACTCTCATGGGGTCAAGTATGCCTTTAAACAAAGATAAAATAGGGAAACCTATCGATGAGACTTTATATAGAGGGATAATTGGCTCCCTACTATACCTCATTGCTAGTAGGCCTGACATCATGTATATTATATGTGTCTGTGCTAGGTATCAGGTCTGCCCTAAAGAATCTCACTACTCTATTCCAAAGAGGATCTTGAGATATCTTAAGTGCACACCAGATCTTGGCCTACGGTACCCTAGAAATAGGGATTTTGAACTAACAAACTATTCAGATGCAGATTTTGCATGATGCAAAGAGGACAAGAAAAATACTTCTGGAACCTGTTAGTTCTTAGGAGGAAGACTAGTGTCTTGAAGAAGCAAGAAGCAAACAAGTGTTGCTATATCAACTGTAGAGTTAGAGTACATTTCAGCAGGTAGTTGTTGTGCTCAGTTGCTATAGATTCAGCATCAGCTCCAGGATTATGATCTCAAGATAAGTAGAATCCCTCTATATTGTGATTCTATTAGTGCTATTTCTATTACTAGGAATCATGTCCCACACAGCAGGACTAAGCACATAAAAATTAGATATCATTTTATTAGGGAGCATGTGAAAAAGGAAGATATCAGTCTTGAGTTTGTTCTCATAGATAAGCAAGTGACTGACATCTTTACTAAGCCACTAGATGAAGCAAAGTTCAACACCTTCAAGTTTGAGTTGGGTATGTTGAACCTAGTCTAGCTTCAGTTACTCCTTATAGTTTTTGTTTTGGTGCAGGATGTATTCTTCTTACAGGAGATGAATACCTTAAGTTGTAAGAATACTAAAGTGACCATCAGTAAAATGATGGTAAAAGTGGCTCCTATTTAGGGGGGAGCAAGTCAAGCAGCTGCAGAAGAAGAATCAGCCGCATATAAAGAGGTAGCTTGCAACTACACTAAGGGTATCAACTGCAATCAAATAGGGGGAGAAGTACATCAAGACAATCCAGCTCTTCTTTGACTATTCTTCAGAAGTCAAAAAGGGGAGAGAAAGAAGGAATTGATCAAGTGGCTTCAAAGGTTGATCAAGTATGACATCATCAAGTATGGCATCAGAGGTTGATCAAGTGGCATCAAATTCAGGGGGAGAAAGAAATGCTCACATGCAACATTCAAGTGGTTTCACACACCTTGTATCAAAATAGGGGGAGTAGGTGATGCTCACTAAACAGGCAGGAAATGTGGTAACCTTCCTAGATCTATTTTGTTATAATAGTATATTTTATTGCTGCATATATTGTATGTGTCATTGACTAAGAAATATGAACAAATTGAATAAGGGTTTTGACTTCTTCAAATATGGGGAGATTGTTGAATCCATTGATCCAAATGGCCCTGATTTGAAAGAAGTCAAACAAGTCAATGACACACACAGTAGTTGTATTTGATGTGTATTTGAGTTTATGCATGCAGGTCAGTCCATATTACATTGATTGGACAGATGGACACTAGACAAGCTGGTGATCTGGCAGAAATTACACAAAATTCATAGGCATTGAGTGGAGCAAGCTCACTCAACGCCAGCTGCCTTAAGAAAGAAAGCTGGACAGAAAAATACCACTAAGTCCACAGCCGTTGAGTGGAGCAAGCTCAATCAACGTCAGAAGTCAAGGAAAGATGTTGGCAAGCAAGAAATTCTACCAAGTCCGCAGGCATTGAGTGAAGTCAGTTCACTCAATGTCATGAGCCAAAAAGCATTGAGATAGGTGTGGACAGTCAAAGCCTACGCATCAGCAAGCAAAAAAATTGACTAAGTCCACAAGCGTTGAGTGATGTCAACTCACTCAAATCCATACTGCTTATACGTTGAGTAAAGTTGATTCTGTCAAAGCCACCGAGTTTCTGCCAAAGAAAAAGATTCTAAGTCCAGAAGTGTTGAGTGAAACCAGTTCACTCAAAGTCATACTGATTCTGTTAAAGCCAAAGGAGATAGACAAGAAAATCTGTCTAAGTACAAAAGCGTTGAGTGAAGCCACTTCACTCAATGCCAAAAGACAGAAAGCATTGAGACAAGCTCTATCAGTCAATGCCAGAAGAAAGGACGGAATTTGACTAAGTCCAGAAGCATTGAGTGAATCCAGTTCACTCATGTAACACCTCCCCTGTAAAGACCATATAATATGGGTCCGGCCGGGGCCCCACAACATACGGACACCACAGCTTTAGTATTAAAAGATGATATGAAACTACCCAAACTCAAAACTCCAGACATACACAGCGGAAACATAAAACTAAAAGACAGAAGTTATCCACTAACAGTAGAGTATCAAAATGGCCTTAAGGCCTTACACAATATAAGTCCAAACATATAAAAGTGCCAAGCACCCCTAAGCTACCTCGGCATGCAAGCCGGACATGATCAAACAAAATCAACAAAACAAAGAAAAGAAATTAGCCAAGCACAGCAACACTTCATGAGGCTTAGGGCTTTTCGCCCGGCGCGCTAGCTCCTGCATGCGATCCTTGCCCTGAAAGGATTTGAAGTAACGTGGGTCAGCAAAGGCTGACCTCTACTGTGTAACAAACACATCTCCTCCCGGCCGTCCCTAACGGACCCCGGGGTACCACTCCACCTGCAAGTTAACACTTCGTATCAAAAGAGCATATATATTAAAGCGGTAAAACAGGCTTGGATGTCTCAAACAGCATACACGTTCTCTATGTTTTGAACAAAGTAAAAGGGGCCTACTATGCAACATGAATGCAACCCGGGTTTCACCCAAGGCACCCTAGCTCGTATGCATCTAACACAACATCAAACATTGGGTACTTCCGTTTCCCCATTGGCTTAAAGCCGCAAACAAAAGGGAGACACCATGTCCCCAACGGCACACAGGCCGTCACACGGAACCTTGCAATGGCCCCACCCGCACATGGGTCTTAAACCCCAGGCTTGCCCGCACAATCTGACGTCGCACGTCAGGGTTCCGTCTCACACTGACCGATTCTAAGAAGCCTCGCTGGACCCCACCCGCTCATGGCCACATTGCCCGGGCTTGCCCTCTGCTCGACATTCTCGTCAGTCTTACACAAGGGCTAGTCTCGCCGGGACACTTTCCCCACATGACTTGCGCGTCACGGGATAGCCAGCCGACCACGGAGACATAGCCGCGCCTTAGCACAGCACAAACAAAGGTTTCCCCACCCCAATTGCCACTCGCACCGCGTCTTTCCCGTGCTCCAAGAAAACCATCTACCGCACAAAGCGGAGCTAACCTCGTCCGGTTCCGACTACGAGTACTCACTCAAATACAATGGGGAAAACGCATACACACAACGGCGTATTGCCGCAACGGATTTTCTACCGAAGTTCGCTATGCAACATCACCGGGTCGGACTATCGGTCGCGACCACAGCTTCACCCACAATGCCTAATCCGCTAACGGAGCGGATCTCTAATGCAAAGCATGCCGGGATGAGCATGCTCAACCCGGAGGTCCTCTTGAACCTAGGCTACACGGATCCCTCTCATTTGAGAGATCCGGTGCTCAAAATACGAAAGGAAGGGGATGCTATTCATGCATCCTAAATCCTAAAAACCGAGAGGAGAAGTGTCGTTACCTTCCGTCCCCTCTTCCTAGCCATGGAGAAGATTTGCTCGGATGAACACCACCGCAACGCTCCCACCTTCGCGGATCTGAACTCCGCTCGCGAAACGGACCTCCGAAGCTTCGCCGGCGGCCGGAACTTGGCCTCCTTGCTCTCCCTTCTCTCTAGAACTTAGAGAGATAAAAGGAAGTGGGGAATGAGGGTTTGGAACCCTATTCCCGGCCTTAAACCACCCAGGGAGGCTCCCCACCGTTGGATCTTCCAAAGAAAAGAACGAACGGCCACGATCGGAACTCACATTAGAAAATCTGGGCCGAACACGGGTTGCAACACGGTCGTGTGCATGGCCGTGTTAGCCATTTGCCGTCTCGATTGATTCGAAAACCAGCACACGGCCCCTGACACGGCCTTCGACACGGCCTTCGACACGGCCGTGTCTCGCTCCACACGGCCGTGTCGTGGCCCGTGTCACGGCACCCGTTTTCAACATTTTCAGTCAGAGAAGTACACGGCCTCTGACACGGCCTTCGACACGCCCGTGTCACCTGGGACACGGCCGTGTCCGGACCCGTGTCATACCCCGTGTGCCAAACCTCAGAAAAATTCGAAACGACCCAGGCTACACGGCCTGGGACACGGCCGTGTGCCTGGCCGTGTTCCATACTCAACGATCGTCGACCTTAACATGGTCGACCACACGGCCAGCTTGACACGGCCGACACGGCCTCTGACACGGCCGTGTCAGGACCCGTGTCACCTGCTAAAAAAAGTAAAAAAAACTCTTTAGGCCAAAAGCGATCCCCGTCGCTCCTACAACATTTTTGGGGCGTTACAATTCTCCCCCCCTTAAAAGAATTTCGTCCCGAAATTTAAAACATGGAAAGAACACAAATTCTAAACGATACCTGAGGAGAAAAGCTCGGGGTACTCCTCCAGCATGGCCTGCTCTCGCTCCCGTGAGAGCTCCTCGCAGCCACAGTTGTCCCAACGGACCTTTACGAGTCGGACCTCCTTGTTCCGCAGTTGCCGAACCTCCGAATCTTCTATCCCGACGGGATGTACTCGCGTCCTCAAGTCTTCCTCTACCGGCACCGCCGCCGGTTCAATCACCACGCTGGCCTCTAACAAGGCTTTCCTCAGGACGGAGACGTGAAAAACGTCATGCAATCCACTTAGCTCCGTGGACAACGCCAACCGGTACGCTGCCTCTCCCACTCGCTCGATGACCTTGAATGGTCCCAAAAATCTCGGACTCAGCTTCTTGAGTCGGCGAATTCGTGAAACGCCTTTGAACGGCTTGATCTTAAGATACACCCAGTCGCCCACCGCGAATTCCACATGTCTGTGGCGAGCATTGAAATACTTCGACTGCCGATCTTGAGCCACCTTCATGCGCTCTTGGATGGTCCGCACTAGCTCACTAGCATCGGCTACCACTTCTTTCCCCAAAAGCTTTGTGTCTCCCGCCTCTGTCCAAGACATCGGTGTTCGACACCGCCTCCCATAAAGAGCTTCATATGGCGCCATCTTGATACTAGCTTGGTAGCTATTGTTATACGCAAACTCCACCATGAAGAGGTGATCCTCCCACTTCTTGCCGAAGTCGAGAGTACACATCCTTAGCATGTCTTCCAAAGTACGGTTCGTTCTCTCAGTTTGCCCATCGGTTTGAGGATGAAAAGCCGTACTGAACTTGAGTTTTGTGCCCAAGCTCTTCTGCACCAACCGCCAATCCTTAGACGTAAAACGTCCATCCCGGTCGCTGACTATACTCTTCGGAATCCCATGGAGTCGTACAATATTGCGGACGTACAACTCCACCAACTTTTCCACACCGTCCTCCTTCCGGTTTGGGATGAAGTGTGCCACCTTGGTCAAGCGGTCCACAATCACCCAAATGACATCATTACCCTGCTGCGATCTAGGCAACCCATGCACGAAATCCATGGAGATGTCATCAAATTTCCATTCGGGGATTGGAAGAGGCTTCAAGAACCCGCCCGGCTTCTGACACTCGGCCTTCACCAAGGCACAAGTTTGGCACCGACTCACACACAAAGCTACGTCCCGCTTCATCCCAGGCCACCAATAGGACTTCTTCAAGTCCAAGTACATCTTTGTACTACCCGGGTGAATGGAGTACTTGGTGAAGTGGGCCTCAAACATCAACTCCTCGCGGAGCTTGCCGAACTGCGGTACACAAATCCTTCCGCCCTTTCTCAGAACCCCATCAACCATCTCCCAGGCGCTACCCTCGCCCTTAAGAGCTTCCTCCACGAAGGGTTGGAACTCCTCATCCATACGGGTCGCTTCCCGAATACGATCGCTTAAGTCATTCTGCATCTCAATCCAGTTTAGCCGAGCCACGCTAGACTCGCCTCTTGCCACACATTCCAAACCAAGGGTCTCCCAGTCCCGCCTTAACCGCTCATCGTGAGCTTCAATCCAACTTCCTTGCCCCGAGTATTTCCTACTCAAAGCATCCGCCACCACATTGGCTTTTCCTGGCGTGTACTGAATCGCCACCTCGTAGTCCCCAAGAAACTCGACCCACCTGCGCTGCCGCATATTTAGGTCCTTCTGATCCAGGAGATACTTCAGGCTCTTGTGGTCCGTGAAGATCTCCACCTTCGCACCATAAACGTAGTGCCTCCACAACTTCAAAGCAAAAATTACCGCCGCCAATTCCAGATCATGGACGGGGTAATTTCTCTCATGAGGCTTCAGCTGCCTCGACCCAAAATGTAAGACCCCCCTCCCGGAACACAACACACGGCACGAGGGGAGTCTTATGCCCGAAATAGCCGCCTTGCGGTAGCACTAACGCACGGGTTAGCCTTTACCACAAGACGCCTATTCCGCCGGCTACAATCCATATCACAACAATTATGCCAACCCAACCATAACAGAAAAGTAAAACTAAAAGCAGTTCAGTTCACAGCTAAGTTAAAGTCCAAAATAGCGGAAGATAACAAGCACAACATGCTTGTACAAATAAACAAGAGTCTAGAAATGTTTTGCCAAACGGCTACATGAAAACACTCACTACTGTCACTGACGGTGCCGATGGCACCACCACCTCAGGTCCTATCATCCGGGCCTGGCTGTCCTGCTGCATAGTCCGTTGCCGCTCTACCTGCGGGGTTTCCTCCTAAAAAGGAAGACGTAGCAACCGTTAGTCATAAGACTAAGTGGCTTCACATCCGCTCCCCCGGCGACTCCTCGGCACCGGGCGGAGAAAAGAACAAGGTACAATATGTATATATATATAAGCAAGTAAACAAGCAGGTGACAGTAACTATAGTGGAGTATAAGCTACGCTACACAACTAGCAGTTTTACAAATATCAATAGTAAATGACAGTAGGTATAAGTACTCAGAATAGTAACTTAACTTATAAGAGTGCCCATACAAACTTATAAGTTAAGGATCGGCTTAACAGTAAAGTAACTCATCGTATAAGAGTGCCCATACAAACTTATACGATGAGGATCTTGTGTATGCAATGAATGACATGAAATGAATGTTATGCTATGACCGAATCATGCGCACGCACATGCAAGTTGCTATGTCGACACAGACTTGAAGTTCCCACTTTTCGAGCAGGTAGCTAACCTCTCAGGCGTCGTCCGTTGTGGCCAGACGGCGACAGTGGAGCGGG
Source organism: Platanthera zijinensis (assembly GCA_039513925.1). Taxonomy (NCBI): domain Eukaryota; kingdom Viridiplantae; phylum Streptophyta; class Magnoliopsida; order Asparagales; family Orchidaceae; genus Platanthera; species Platanthera zijinensis. The sequence continues at coordinate 94,604,274 of CM077081.1, forward strand.
CGTCTCCACTACTAGGTGGTATCACACTACCTATCCTAGGCCCCCGTACGCCTCAACGCTAAGAACACAACAGCGGAGCTCACATGCGTACTACGGCTCAGAAGGGGTCTTGGGTCGATGTGCACCAAGAACACAGCCCAACTTGGCCTTTGATTTCGAACCGGATGGAACCTCGGAAACGCACGAGGTGCAAGCCCAACCGTTCTCATGGCACGGAGGAGATCTCGGGTTATGGACACCAAGTATCTAACCCTACCGCCCAAGGTCTACCCCTTGGCTCCCATCGGTGTGACGACTGGCGAACCCGTAGACCTGCCACAATCATTATCCCAACATCGCGACACGATGAGTCGTCGCACATCACATGCCCCAAAACAACTCACTCGATGCTACCCGTAGGGAGACTACCACTCTAAGCATCGGTTGTTAATAAACCCCTTGGGCTCGGATTACGGTTACAAAATACTCCTCGCATAGTGTTCATCATATTCACGCCCCTCTATTCACTGATTTCACCTCAATACTTCGCATAATTAATATGTTCAACATCAAACTATATAAATAAATTCAATACCAATCTCAACTCTTAATTACTAGCCTTCCCATCCAATCCATTTCCCTACTATTGCATAGTTATTCCTTATTGCACGACCAAATGAGTAACCATACTAAATTATAGTAACAACAACATTATAGATATATGGGAGCAAGATAACAAATGAGTAAATCACAATCATTGCAAGAGTGCTAGCATTATAATTTAACAAATGCAATAACATAGGGTAGTCCGATACTAAAACTGGGATTCCCGGAGCTACAGGAATCCGATCACAATGCACAACCCCTCGTTGGAAAGGTATTCGCGAGGGCTACGACTTTCGTGTTGAGTCGATCACCCAGATCTGGTCGCAACATACCAGAAATTCAACTCGAATACGTACAGGAAACAGTTTCCTGTACAGGAATTTTTCCGAACGCAGCGGACTCGAACCAGCTTTCCTGTGGCTACAGGTATCGCATGGAAACGAGCAACCACTCGTTGGAAAGGTAATTTCAAGGGCTACGACTTTCGTGTTGAGTCGATCACCCAGATCTGGCCAGAACACCTCCGAAATTGGCCACGAAGGTCGCCGCGTGCAGAAATCAGATTTCTGCACGCATCTTAAGGCGAGATGAACGGCATCCGTTCATCTTCCTCCTTGCAACGACCTCGCATAAACTTCTCCAGAAATCACACCCAACCTTATTTCTCCTTTCAAAGCCAAACCCCCAACGAAAACCCCTCTCATCTCCACTTTGAAGGATGAGAAGGTTGAGGGAGACTAAACCTAGAAAACCTAGGTATGGCTTTAACCTAAGAACTCTCCTCCTCACATCAAGACTCTATGGAGTCGATGTCTCTCCTACCATAACTATAGATCTAGCACCAAGGGAGAGGGGAGGAAGCTCACCTCAAGTCCAGCGGTACCACCATGGCCGGCCATGAGCCTCGCACTCCTTCGCGGCGGCATTGTTTTTCCCTTGACGATGGCGGCGCTTTGATTCCTCCAAAGATGGCTCCGGCAAGCTCTTCCTCCTCCTCCAGCCAAGAACTCTCTCAGGAATTTCGGGGCAGAAGAAAGGAGATGAAATGCTAGGGTTTCCCAACTTTTTCCTTTTTATACATCGCAGACACGGGTAGGCACACGGCCGTGTTCCTACCCGTGTTCAGGTGACACGGCCGTGTGGCATGCCGTGTCTAAGGCCGTGTTCCTCCCAGAACCACTTTCTGCCGGGTCAGGGTTGCGGCACACGGGTAGAGACACGGCCGTGTCCCGACCCGTGTCCTTGGCACACGGCTAGGGACACGCCCGTGTCCCAACCCGTGTCCTTGGCACACGGCTAGGGACACGCCCGTGTCCCAATGCCCGTGTACCTCTCTGACTGGAAGCCTATTTTTATGAGGCACACGGGTATGGACACGGCCGTGTCCATACCCGTGTCAGCCAGAAAGGCCATTTTGCCTTGTTTTCCTCATTTCCCGTACGTCCGCACCTGTTCCCCCACATCCCCCATTGGGCTCACCACAGCCCCCTTGACTCAAATACGCAATCAAGGGGCCTAGCGCGAATTGGGACGTTACAAATCCTATAAACAAAATAAAAGATTTCGTCCCCGAAATCAGGGTAAGGCTATGGGAGTGAAACACATAAAAAGGGAACTATGCTTTCAAATAAAATTTTTACCTGGAGTAAATAATTCCGGGTAGCGCTCTTGCATCAAATCCCTTGGCTCCCATGTGCACTCTTCCTTCCCGTGATTAGACCATAGCACCTTCACCAAGGGAACACTTTTGCGGCGCAAGGTCCTTGTCTCGTTATCAACGATCCGCACCGGCTCCAGTCGCACAGACCTATCAGACGCCACGGCACCATCCGTCGTGGGGATATACTGTTCAGGTCGCAACAAAGCCTTCCGAAGCGACGATACATGGAACACGTCGTGAAGGTTCTCCAGCTCCGGTGGTAACTCCAATCGATAGGCCAGAGGGCCAATCCTTTCCACTACAACATAGGGCCCAACATACCTTGGGCTGAGCTTCTTGACTCCACGTACTCGTGACACTCCGTGCATCGGTCGAATCTTCAGGAACACCTTATCACCCACTTGAAACTCTACCATACGGTGCCTTGCGTTGTAATATTTCGCCTGTCGGCTTTGAGCCTCTAGCATTCGATTCCGGATCAACCTAACCACCGCGTCCGTGTCATCAATATACTCATTTCCCAATGTCTTCGGATCTTCGTCTTGCACCCAGGACAAGGGTGTTCTACACCTCCTTCCATACAAAGCTTCATGAGGTGCCATTCCAATACTAGCTTGATGACTGTTATTATAAGAGAACTCCACGAGAGGTAAGAGCCTCTCCCATGGTTCTCCTTTATCTAGCACACACAACCTCAATAGGTCCTCCAATGTTCGGATGGTTCGTTCAGATTGCCCGTCCGTTTGTGGGTGAAAGGCTGTGCTAAAGGCGAGGCGCGAGCCCAAATAAGCCTGTACAGCCCTCCATTCTCTTGAAGTAAACCGACCATCCCTGTCGGAGACGATCGTCTTTGGCACACCATGGTACCGCACAAATTGTTCCACAAAGAGACGCACTAGGACGCCCACTTGCGCCTCCTTCTTCATTGGGATAAATCGGGCTACCTTGGTCAACCGGTCAACTATCACCCACACAGAATCATTCCCCGATCGCGAGCGAGGTAACCCGTGGACGAAGTCCATGGAGATGTCCTCAAATTTCCATTCGGGGATGGGCAACGACTGTAGCATTCCACCGAGGCTTCGGCACTCTGCCTTCACCATTTGGCAGGCCACACAATGAGTAACAAAGTACTTGACATCCCTCTTCATGCCCGGCCAACACATCGTCTTTCTCAAATCGGTGTACATCTTCGCGATCCCCGGGTGCACCGAGTACTTGGAGCAATGGGCCTCCTTTAGAATATCCTCCCGAATGTTGTCACCTTCGGGGATGTAAAGCCGGCCACGAAAATGGACGAGGCCGTCTTTTAGGGAGTATTCTTCCGTAGTCCCATCCTCCATTGACTTGAAAGCCGGGGTTAAAGCCGTATCCTTCTTTTGTTCCGTACGGATCCGGTCTCGTATGTTGCAAACTATACTCATCGCGGCCAAATATTCGGTATACTCTTCCGGTTGATTCTTAAAGACCAAAGTGATTTCCATCTCTTGCAACATCCGGATTAACTCCATCCTCATCAAGCGGGATTCCGTGCTCGCTTCCGGCGCTTTCCGGCTCAAGGCATCAGCTACGGAATTAACCTTCCCGGGGTGGTAGTTCAAGGTGAAATCATAGTCGCACAAGAACTCCAACCACCGCCGCTGTCTCAAGTTTAACTCCTTTTGGGTGTGAATGTACTTCAGATTTTTGTGATCCGAGTAAATCTCGCAGTGGACGCCGTATAAATAATGCCTCCACATCTTCAAGGCGAATACCACCGCTCCCAACTCTAGATCATGCACCGGGTAGCTGGCTTCATGCTTCTTCAACTGTCTTGAAGCATAAGCGATCACATGCCCATTCTGCATCAACACAGCTCCCATCCCTTGATACGACGCATCCGTGTAAACTTGAAAGCCCTCCTTCCCAGATGGAAGAGCTAGGATGGGTGCAGTCGTCAATCTGTCTTTCAACTCTTGGAATGCAGCTTCGCACTGGGGTGTCCATTCAAACGGCACACCCTTCTTGGTCAGCGTAGTAAGGGGAAGGGCGATCTTCGAGAAGCCTTTCACGAACTTGCGATAGTACCCGGCAAGTCCAAGAAAGCTTCGTATGTCGGCCGCTGACTTCAATGGCGACCACTCCTTTACGGCCCGCACCTTGGCCGGATCTACAGCTAGCCCCGCTCCACTAATCACATGGCCCAAGAACGCGACCTCTCGAAGCCAAAACTCGCATTTGCTGAACTTGGCAAACAAAGTGTGCTCCTTCAGTTTCCTCAGCACTAAAGTTAGATGTTCGGCGTGTTCTGCTTCAGTCTTGGAGTAGACTAGGATATCATCGATGAACACGATGACAAAGATGTCCAAATAAGGGCTGAACACCTTGTTCATCAAGCTCATAAAGGCAGAAGGGGCGTTCGTGAGCCCAAACGGCATCACGGTGAATTCATACAAACCATATCTCGAACTGAACGCCGTCTTCTGAATGTCATCTTCTTGTATCCTCAGCTGATAATATCCCGAACGCAGATCTAACTTGGAGAACCAATACGATCCCACCAGTTGATCAAATAATTCATCGATGCGCGGTAGGGGATAGGTGTTCCGCACCGTTAACCGGTTCAACTCTCGATAATCGATACATAACCGCAAGGTGCCATCTTTCTTTTTGACGAACAAAACGGGCGCTCCCCAAGGCGACGAGCTTGGGCGAACGAACCCTGTTTCCACCAATTCCTGAAGCTGGACTCTAAACTCTGCAAGTTCCTTCGGAGCCATTCGGTATGGAGCTCGCGAGACGGGCTTGGCACCCGGAATTAGCTTGATTTGGAAGTCCACTTCCCTATGCGGGGGTAGTCCTGGCAATTTCTCGGGAAATACCTCGGGAAATTCTCGCACCACCCGCACATCCTTGACCTCTAATGTCAATTTCTTCAACTCGAAGCAAATTACATAGACCTCGTCCCCTTCCATATGAGATTTCATAACTTGGATTGAAGATAATAATTTACGGGGTGCGAATTTAATACCTTGGAAGATGACTTCCGAGTCTCCATGCCTCAACATAACTTGCTTCTCCGCACAATTGATCCTAGCGTGGTGCCAGTCCAACCACTTCATGCCCAGGATGAGATCGAACTCCGGGATTCTTAACACTGTAGCCGGAGTTTCAAAGAACTTTCCTCCAATAAGGGTGTCGAAGTCGCAACTTGCTGACGACGTCATCTCAGAGCCGTCCGGAAGGCGCACCCTTTGAGTAATGCCCGTGAAGTGTTGCACTCCCTCCAAGTCCTTCACGAAGTCCTCCGAAATGAACGAGTGAGACGCACCCGTGTCAAATAACGTATAGGCGGGTCTCCCGCTAACCACGACAGTGCCTAGGTTCCAAAAGGGGTAATCACTATTCAGAATAGCGCGTATCATTTGTATCATAAATCCAACAAGTCATATAATATTAAAACAATTTTGCACGTACCGGTGATGACTTCCTGCGGATTTCTCTCCTGAGTCATATCCAATGCGAATACATGCTCCCGTGCATGTCCTTGATTTCTCCCTGGTGGTCCTCTTCCTCGGCCACGCATGTGCCCTCTTCCCCGTTGAGCTACTGGAGGGGGAGCAATAGGGGCACCCCCGATCAGTCGCGGGCAAACTCGTCGGACATGCCCCGGTTGGTTGCACTCAAAACATATCATCTCACGCCGGCCCCCAGGTTGTTGATAATATTGCTGCTGCGGTGGTGGTGGTAAAGGTAGTGGTTGCGGAGTTGGGTACTCCACCCGATAGTTCCGGTTGACCCACCGACCGCCTCTGTGGTTTCCCCTTCCTCTGCCATGATCATTCCGCCTTCTATTACTAGGGCCGACTTCAATTACACCTTCCGCAGGTCTCTTGCCACATCCCATGTGGTCTGCCTCCAGTCTCTTTGCCATGTCAATGATTTCTGCCAGGCTTCCATCGGCTATAAACAAAAGGGCCTGCCTTAGGGGGTCCCTTAACCCTTTGTAGAAGCGCTTCGCATAGCCTCTATCATCCAACTCATAGGAATCGGCAAACCTAGCGAGATGTTGGAACTCCCTCTGGTACTCCGTTACCGAATTCGATCCCTGCTTCAGCTGCAGAAATTTTTCTTCAAGTCCATCCCGAGCAGAAGAAGGGATGAAGTGCTCCAGAAAAGCCTCGGTGAACTCGTTCCAACCGATGTCCGTGTACAACCGCCCTTGGAAGATGGAGCCCATGAGGGACTTCCACCACCTTTTGGCGTGCAGCTCTAGCAGCGTCACTACCAATGTCACCGCCATGCTGTTCGGACATCTTATGCCAGCCATCAATTCCTGCACGGTATCAAGCCATTCCTCGGTGCGCACCGGCGATTCTGTCCCAAGATAGGCAGGAGGGGACAGGGCACGGAAGGTGCTCAACCAGTTGGAGCTTGGCGCTTGTTGCTGCACCGGAGCTTGCTGGGCTTTAAATGCATCCAATATGGCTGACAGCGTTTGTCCCAGTTCCGACTGCTGGAATTGTGAAGGGACGGAAGGGGTAGGAGTGCCCCCAACCGGCTCCACCTGCGCTGGGACCTATACGCAAGGTACAAACTAGGGTCAGGTTGGCTAAAACTAATGTCAAAGTTGGACAACTTAGTGTGAATTACAGATGGGCACACCACTGCTTCCGCTAAGTCGGTTTGTCCCCAAACCGACTAATCGAACGGGAGTGGCCCATTGTTACCTGACTGCTGTAGGTGAAGATCGGCTTAGTCTGATACCATTTGTAAGACCCCCCTCCCGGAACACAACACACGGCACGAGGGGAGTCTTATGCCCGAAATAGCCGCCTTGCGGTAGCACTAACGCACGGGTTAGCCTTTACCACAAGACGCCTATTCCGCCGGCTACAATCCATATCACAACAATTATGCCAACCCAACCATAACAGAAAAGTAAAACTAAAAGCAGTTCAGTTCACAGCTAAGTTAAAGTCCAAAATAGCGGAAGATAACAAGCACAACATGCTTGTACAAATAAACAAGAGTCTAGAAATGTTTTGCCAAACGGCTACATGAAAACACTCACTACTGTCACTGACGGTGCCGATGGCACCACCACCTCAGGTCCTATCATCCGGGCCTGGCTGTCCTGCTGCATAGTCCGTTGCCGCTCTACCTGCGGGGTTTCCTCCTAAAAAGGAAGACGTAGCAACCGTTAGTCATAAGACTAAGTGGCTTCACATCCGCTCCCCCGGCGACTCCTCGGCACCGGGCGGAGAAAAGAACAAGGTACAATATGTATATATATATAAGCAAGTAAACAAGCAGGTGACAGTAACTATAGTGGAGTATAAGCTACGCTACACAACTAGCAGTTTTACAAATATCAATAGTAAATGACAGTAGGTATAAGTACTCAGAATAGTAACTTAACTTATAAGAGTGCCCATACAAACTTATAAGTTAAGGATCGGCTTAACAGTAAAGTAACTCATCGTATAAGAGTGCCCATACAAACTTATACGATGAGGATCTTGTGTATGCAATGAATGACATGAAATGAATGTTATGCTATGACCGAATCATGCGCACGCACATGCAAGTTGCTATGTCGACACAGACTTGAAGTTCCCACTTTTCGAGCAGGTAGCTAACCTCTCAGGCGTCGTCCGTTGTGGCCAGACGGCGACAGTGGAGCGGGCGTCTCCACTACTAGGTGGTATCACACTACCTATCCTAGGCCCCCGTACGCCTCAACGCTAAGAACACAACAGCGGAGCTCACATGCGTACTACGGCTCAGAAGGGGTCTTGGGTCGATGTGCACCAAGAACACAGCCCAACCTGGCCTTTGATTTCGAACCGGATGGAACCTCGGAAACGCACGAGGTGCAAGCCCAACCGTTCTCATGGCACGGAGGAGATCTCGGGTTATGGACACCAAGTATCTAACCCTACCGCCCAAGGTCTACCCCTTGGCTCCCATCGGTGTGACGACTGGCGAACCCGTAGACCTGCCACAATCATTATCCCAACATCGCGACACGATGAGTCGTCGCACATCACATGCCCCAAAACAACTCACTCGATGCTACCCGTAGGGAGACTACCACTCTAAGCATCGGTTGTTAATAAACCCCTTGGGCTCGGATTACGGTTACAAAATACTCCTCACATAGTGTTCATCATATTCACGCCCCTCTATTCACTGATTTCACCTCAATACTTCGCATAATTAATATGTTCAACATCAAACTATATAAATAAATTCAATACCAATCTCAACTCTTAATTACTAGCCTTCCCATCCAATCCATTTCCCTACTATTGCATAGTTATTCCTTATTGCACGACCAAATGAGTAACCATACTAAATTATAGTAACAACAACATTATAGATATATGGGAGCAAGATAACAAATGAGTAAATCACAATCATTGCAAGAGTGCTAGCATTATAATTTAACAAATGCAATAACATAGGGTAGTCCGATACTAAAACTGGGATTCCCGGAGCTACAGGAATCCGATCACAATGCACAACCCCTCGTTGGAAAGGTATTCGCGAGGGCTACGACTTTCGTGTTGAGTCGATCACCCAGATCTGGTCGCAACATACCAGAAATTCAACTCGAATACGTACAGGAAACAGTTTCCTGTACAGGAATTTTCCCGAACGCAGCGGACTCGAACCAGCTTTCCCGTGGCTACAGGTATCGCATGGAAACGAGCAACCACTCGTTGGAAAGGTAATTTCAAGGGCTACGACTTTCGTGTTGAGTCGATCACCCAGATCTGGCCAGAACACCTCCGAAATTGGCCACGAAGGTCGCCGCGTGCAGAAATCAGATTTCTGCACGCATCTTAAGGCGAGATGAACGGCATCCGTTCATCTTCCTCCTTGCAACGACCTCGCATAAACTTCTCCAGAAATCACACCCAACCTTATTTCTCCTTTCAAAGCCAAACCCCCAACGAAAACCCCTCTCATCTCCACTTTGAAGGATGAGAAGGTTGAGGGAGACTAAACCTAGAAAACCTAGGTATGGCTTTAACCTAAGAACTCTCCTCCTCACATCAAGACTCTATGGAGTCGATGTCTCTCCTACCATAACTATAGATCTAGCACCAAGGGAGAGGGGAGGAAGCTCACCTCAAGTCCAGCGGTACCACCATGGCCGGCCATGAGCCTCGCACTCCTTCGCGGCGGCATTGTTTTTCCCTTGACGATGGCGGCGCTTTGATTCCTCCAAAGATGGCTCCGGCAAGCTCTTCCTCCTCCTCCAGCCAAGAAATCTCTCAGGAATTTCGGGGCAGAAGAAAGGAGATGAAATGCTAGGGTTTCCCAACTTTTTCCTTTTTATACATCGCAGACACGGGTAGGCACACGGCCGTGTTCCTACCCGTGTTCAGGTGACACGGCCGTGTGGCATGCCGTGTCTAAGGCCGTGTTCCTCCCAGAACCACTTTCTGCCGGGTCAGGGTTGCGGCACACGGGTAGAGACACGGCCGTGTCCCGACCCGTGTCCTTGGCACACGGCTAGGGACACGCCCGTGTCCCAACCCGTGTCCTTGGCACACGGCTAGGGACACGCCCGTGTCCCAATGCCCGTGTACCTCTCTGACTGGAAGCCTATTTTTATGAGGCACACGGGTATGGACACGGCCGTGTCCATACCCGTGTCAGCCAGAAAGGCCATTTTGCCTTGTTTTCCTCATTTCCCGTACGTCCGCACCTGTTCCCCCACATCCCCCATTGGGCTCACCACAGCCCCCTTGACTCAAATACGCAATCAAGGGGCCTAGCGCGAATTGGGACGTTACACAAAAGCTATCACACTGCCATGCTGCACCAACACGCACCCTAAACCGCATCCGGATGCGTCGCTGAAAATCTGAAATCCTTCGGTCCCCTTTGGTAGACTTAGGATCGGTGCCATCATCAGCCTCTCCTTCAGGGTTTCAAACGCCTGACTGCACTCTTGAGTCCACACGAACTTCTGATCCTTGCGAGTTAGCGAAGTGAGGGGTAGAGCTATCCGCGAAAAGTTTTCCACAAACCTTCGGTAGTACCCGGCTAGTCCAAGAAAGCTCCGGACTTCCGCCACAGTCCTCAAAACAGGCCAATCTCTGATGGCTTCAACTTTCGTTGGATCTACCGCCACCCCATCCCCACTAATCACGTGGCCTAAAAACGCCACCTTCTCCAACCAAAACTCGCACTTGGAGAACTTCGCATAGAGATGGTTCTCTCTCAATACTCGCAACACTGTCCTCAAGTGCACCTCGTGCTCCGCTTCCGACTTGGAATACACCAAAATGTCATCAATAAAAACGACGACGAACCTGTCCAAGTATTCGCGAAACACTCGGTTCATCAAGTCCATGAACACGGACGGCGCATTCGTCAACCCGAACGGCATCACCGAGAACTCAAAACGACCATACCTCGTACCAAACGCTGTCTTGGGTATGTCTTCGTCACGAATCTGCAACTGATAATATCCGGACTTCAGGTCCAACTTGGAGTACACCACCGACCCCACCAACTGGTCGAAGAGATCGTCTATCCGGGGAATCGGATACTTATTCTTGATTGTCAATTTGTTCAACTCTCGGTAGTCTATGCACAAACGCATACTACCATCCTTTTTCTTTACGAATAACACCGGCGCACTCCACGGTGAAGAACTAGGTCTGATATACCCTTGCTCCAAAAGCTCCTGCAACTGAACCTTGAGCTCGGCCAACTCCTTTGGTGCCATCCTAAATGGTGGACGCGACACCGGTCTAGCCTTGGGCACTAACTCGATGGAGAAATCAATCTCCCGCCGAGGAGGTGCTCCCGGTAGCTCCTCGGGAAAAACATCTCCAAACTCCGCCACCACGGGCACTTCCCCAAGAGACAGCCTGGAAAGGCTAACCTCCAACAACACTATTAGAGCTACACCTCCCTGGTTAACAGCTCGCACTAGTTGAAGTGCCGAAACTAGGGAACAGGCCACTCCAAGCAGGCCCTCAAACTTGACTTCTGCTTGCCCCACGCTCCTCAGGGTTACCACCTTGGACAAACAGTCAATACTGGCACACTGCTCCGCTAGCCAGTCCATCCCCAAGATCACGTCGAACTCGGACAATGGCAAGATCGCCGCTACCAACACGAAGTCGACCCCCTCAAGACTCCAACAAATCTGGCCTCTAGCCCTGGTAGTCATAGACGACCCATTGGGCATGCACACCTTCAACTCTGAGTCCGTTGAGAAGGACTCAACTCCAATCCTCCGGATGAAACTTTCCGTAAGGAAGGAGTGCGACGCTCCCGTATCGAAAAGTACCCTAGCGGGGTACCCTGATACCACTACAAAGCCTACACACATGCAACAAACATAAAAAGGCTTGAAAGGAAGAAATCTAAGGTACAGGTTGAATTCTCGTACCTGTCACCACATCAGGTTGACGGATTGCTTCCTGCTGCCCCAGGTTGTAAGCCCTTGGCTGCACCGGTTGAAACCGGGAAGCACTCGACTCCGCCATCTTCCCTTTCTCTGCGGCACTGGGGCCGGAGCGCACAGTCTGCTCCTGCCTTGGCTCTTGCTCAGCGCCCCCTTGGGTACAAAATCTTGCTATGTGGTCTGGCTTGCCACAACTGTAACACGTCTGCGGTCCCTTAGAGCGTGACCCTCCAGACGTCCAATTACTTTTCTCGCCCGACTTAAACGGGGAAGGCTTCTTCTTCCATCGGCTCCCTTCCGCCTTTCCATGGGATTGAGCCGACTTCTTCTCCTCCCCCTGCTTGGGTGTGAAACCCTTTCGGCGCTGGGATCGCTCCATATCGCTCTCCAAAATTCGGGCCGCCTCCACCAATTCGTTGAAGCCCGCACGCTTCATCGATATGAGGGGTTGTCTTAGATTCTTCCTCAATCCATGGTAGAAGAGATTGTCCCTCTCTTCATCGTCCGCCATGGTCGTCCCCGCATAACGACCCAATCGAGTAAATTCCTGAACATACTCATCCACTGTCTTGTCTCGCTGCACAAGATGTAGAAATTGCCTCTGGAGGGCTAACCTTGTTGATGCGGGAATGTACTTCTTCAGAAAGGCATTCCCAAACTCCTCGATGGATGGTGTGCGTCCTGGAAATTGCCGGCCACTATGGCTCACCCACCATAACTTGACATCCCCTTCTAGCATGAAGGCTGCGAACTCCGCCTTTTTCTCATCTGGCACCTCCGCCGCCCTCAGAAGCTCCTGACTTCTAGCCCACCAATCCTCTGCATCGGTGGGTGTGCCGGTTCCCTTGAAGGTTGGAGGGTGGAAACTCAGAAAGTACTTCATTTGCCGGTCCCCATGCCCGACAACCACTCTCTCGGCCTGCGGCTCTGCCTGCCTGGCTTCCTCAACCTGCACGGTCGCTGCCGTATCCGGGGTAGCAGGAGTTGCTACCTGTGCTGTCGCTGCAGCTTGAGCCGCCACCATCGCTTCTGCAAGCATACGACAAAAGTCGGCCGGGGTGACACCCATTCCTAGCGGACCGTGCGCAGTTGCACTACTTGCCGAGAGCTCTTCTCTTGGCCTCGAGGTCCCAGCCTCGTTGCTTGCAATCTAAACACAAGCAAGAAAACACAAATCAGCCTCTAATCGCAAGACTAGAACACCAGGACACTCATGGTCCTGCGATACTCCTATGTGGATAACTTCTAATACGCGACTCGACTTATAATTTCGACCGCGAAACTTCTCCTTGGAACGCGAACCTGCCTCTGATACCAAATTATAACACCTCCCCTGTAAAGACCATATAATATGGGTCCGGCCGGGGCCCCACAACATACGGACACCACAGCTTTAGTATTAAAAGATGATATGAAACTACCCAAACTCAAAACTCCAGACATACACAGCGGAAACATAAAACTAAAAGACAGAAGTTATCCACTAACAGTAGAGTATCAAAATGGCCTTAAGGCCTTACACAATATAAGTCCAAACATATAAAAGTGCCAAGCACCCCTAAGCTACCTCGGCATGCAAGCCGGACATGATCAAACAAAATCAACAAAACAAGGAAAAGAAACTAGCCAAGCACAGCAACACTTCATGAGGCTTAGGGCTTTTCGCCCGGCGCGCTAGCTCCTGCATGCGATCCTTGCCCTGAAAGAATTTGAAGTAACGTGGGTCAGCAAAGGCTGACCTCTACTGTGTAACAAACACATCTCCGCCCGGCCGTCCCTAACGGACCCCGGGGTACCACTCCACCTGCAAGTTAACACTTCGTACCAAAAGAGCATATATATTAAAGCGGTAAAACAGGCTTGGATGTCTCAAACAGCATACACGTTCTCTATGTTTTGAACAAAGTAAAAGGGGCCTACTATGCAACATGAATGCAACCCGGGTTTCACCCAAGGCACCCTAGCTCGTATGCATCTAGCACAACATCAAACATTGGGTACTTCCGTTTCCCCATTGGCTTAAAGCCGCAAACAAAAGGGAGACACCATGTCCCCAACGGCACACAGGCCGTCACACGGAACCTTGCAATGGCCCCACCCGCACATGGGTCTTAAACCCCAGGCTTGCCCGCACAATCTGACGTCGCACGTCAGGGTTCCGTCTCACACTGACCGATTCTAAGAAGCCTCGCTGGACCCCACCCGCTCATGGCCACATTGCCCGGGCTTGCCCTCTGCTCAGCATTCTCGTCAGTCTTACACAAGGGCTAGTCTCGCCGGGACACTTTCCCCACATGACTTGCGCGTCACGGGATAGCCAGCCGACCACGGAGACATAGCCGCGCCTTAGCACAGCACAAACAAAGGTTTCCCCACCCCAATTGCCACTCGCACCGCGTCTTTCCCGTGCTCCAAGAAAACCATCTACCGCACAAAGTGGAGCTAACCTCGTCCGGTTCCGACTACGAGTACTCACTCAAATACAATGGGGAAAACGCATACACACAACGGCGTATTGCCGCAACGGATTTTCTACCGAAGTTCGCTATGCAACATCACCGGGTCGGACTATCGGTCGCGACCACGGCTTCACCCACAATGCCTAATCCGCTAACGGAGCGGATCTCTAATGCAAAGCATGCCGGGATGAGCATGCTCAACCCGGAGGTCCTCTTGAACCTAGGCTACACGGATCCCTCTCATTTGAGAGATCCGGTGCTCAAAATACGAAAGGAAGGGGATGCTATTCATGCATCCTAAATCCTAAAAACCGAGAGGAGAAGTGTCGTTACCTTCCGTCCCCTCTTCCTAGCCATGGAGAAGATTTGCTCGGATGAACACCACCGCAATGCTCCCACCTTCGCGGATCTGAACTCCGCTCGCGAAACGGACCTCCGAAGCTTCGCCGGCGGCCGGAACTTGGCCTCCTTGCTCTCCCTTCTCTCTAGAACTTAGAGAGATAAAAGGAAGTGGGGAATGAGGGTTTGGAACCCTATTCCCGGCCTTAAACCACCCAGGGAGGCTCCCCACCGTTGGATCTTCCAAAGAAAAGAACGAACGGCCACGATCGGAACTCACATTAGAAAATCTGGGCCGAACACGGGTTGCAACACGGCCGTGTGCATGGCCGTGTTAGCCATTCGCCGTCTCGATCGATTCGAAAACCAGCACACGGCCCCTGACACGGCCTTCGACACGGCCGTGTCTCGCTCCACACGGCCGTGTCATGGCCCGTGTCACGGCACCCGTTTTCAACATTTTCAGTCAGAGAAGTACACGGCCTCTGACACGGCCTTCGACACGCCCGTGTCACCTGGGACACGGCCGTGTCCGGACCCGTGTCATACCCCGTGTGCCAAACCTCAGAAAAATTCGAAACGACCCAGGCTACACGGCCTGGGACACGGCCGTGTGCCTGGCCGTGTTCCATACTCAACGATCGTCGACCTTAACATGGTCGACCACACAGCCAGCTTGACACGGCCGACACGGCCTCTGACACGGCCGTTGTTGAAGCCAAAAATGACCGAAGCCAAAATTGACTTCCGTGGAGTTCGACCCTTGGGGAAAGGGGTGACCTCACACCTACTACACTCAGAAGAACGTCACGGACCGAAGACTTAGGAAGCTATGAACTGACCCTCGGCTCTAGCGTGGAGGTCCCACCTCACACCCGGAAGACCTTTGAGGTCTCCCCTCCCTAGCCAATGCTTGAGCTAGGTGCCTTGGAGGAAGAAAGCCAAAGAGATTTGTGGCTAAGGAAAGAATGACAAGTCCCTCTCCAAGGCACCCCTAAGGGTCTATTTATAGTTTTTCCAAGTCTTGGGGGTAAAATGACCAAAACGCCCCTGGGGCCAAAATGCCTCCAGCCAATAGGAAACCTCCACACCGGGGGGCAAAGAGGGAAAAACCACCTCGGGGGTAAAATGGTCCAAGGACGAGACCACGCCAAACCACACCCCCCCTCCCGGCGGTCTCGCCCGGAGCAGGCCGCGCGGGCGAGACCTCGCCTGGCCGGCGGTCTCGCCCGGAACAGGCCGCGCGGGGGAGACCTCGCCTGGCCGGCGGTCTCGCCCGGAGCAGGCCGCGCGGGCGAGACCTCGCCTGGCCGGCGGTCTCGCCCGGAGCAGGCCGCGCGGGCGAGACCTCGCCTGGCCGGCGGTCTCGCCCGGAGCAGGCCGCGCGGGCGAGACCTCGCCTGGCCGGCGGTCTCGCCCGGAGCAGGCCGCGCGGGCGAGACCTCGCCTGGCCGGCGGTCTCGCCCGGAGCAGGCCGCGCGGGCGAGACCTCGCCTGGCCGGCGGTCTCGCCCGGAGCAGGCCGCGCGGGCGAGACATCGCCTGGCCGGCAGTCTCGCCCGGAGCAGGCCGCGCGGGCGAGACCTCGCCTGGCCGGCGGTCTCGCCCGGAGCAGGCCGCGCGGGCGAGACCTCGCCTGGCCGGCGGTCTCGCCCGGAGCAGGCCGCGCGGGCGAGACCTCGCCTGGCCGGCAGTCTCGCCCGGAGCAGGCCGCGCGGGCGAGACCTCCCCTGGCCGGCGGTCTCGCCCGGAGCAGGCCGCGCGGGCGAGACCTCGCCTGGCCGGCGGTCTCGCCCCGGCTTGGGGTTAAGGGGGCAGGGGGGACGAGGCCATGGTCTCCAGTCGACCCCGCTGCCCCCTACCTCGCCCTTCATCCCGTCTGGGGGTGTCTGCCAACTTGCCGTACCCGACCCTCAAAAAAGGGGGCAAGGGGGGAGGCCAATTTTTCCTCCCCCTAATAGTATATTTCCATGCTTAAAACTGGCTCTGCGCCTGCCGAAGGGACCCTACTCCGCGAATACGGGGTTGTACACAATCCCCGCTCTTTTCGAGATTGGCACAAGCTCGGAAAGAAACATCCAACCCAACGTATTCGCTGAGTGTAGCTTGCTCTCGCGGTGTCGAAAGATTATGGGGCCTCTTTCGAGGGGCCAACCTGCCATGCCAGCTGATGAGAGCCTGGGTGGCGAGACCCCCTCAGGGTAAAAAATGCTTAACCCCCTGGGGGGGGGGGGGGGGGGTCAACCTGCCATGCCAGCTGATGAGAGCCTGGGTGGCGAGACCCCCTCAGGGTAAAAGGATCTAACCTCCTGGGGGGGTCAACCTGCCATGCCAGCTGATGAGAGCCTGGGTGGCGAGACCCCCTCAGGGTAAGAGGGTCTAACCTCCTGGGGGGTTCAACCTACCATGCCAGCTGATGAGAGCCTGGGTGGCGAGACCCCCTCAGGGTAAAAGGATCTAACCTCCTGGGGGGGGGGGCAACCTGCCATGCCAGCTGATGAGAGCCTGGGTGGCGAGACCCCCTCAGGGTAAAAGGATCTAACCTCCTGGGGGGGTCAACCTGCCATGCCAGCTGATGAGAGCCTGGGTGGCGAGACCCCCTCAGGGTAAAAGGATCTAACCTCCTGGGGGGGTCAACCTGCCATGCCAGCTGATGAGAGCCTGGGTGGCGAGACCCCCTCAGGGTAAAAAGACAACCTCCACGAGAGATCAACCTGAACCCACCAGCTAGTGAGAGCCTGGCAGCGGAATCATCTCGGAGTAAAAGGACTTGGCTCCCACGAGAGATCAACCTGAACCCACCAGCTAGTGAGAGCTTGGCAGCGGAATCATCTCGGGGCTAAAGGACTTGGCTCCCACGAGAGATCAACCTGAACCCACCAGCTAGTGAGAGCCTGGCAGCGGAATCATCTCGGAGCTAAAGGACTTGGCTCCCACGAGAGATCAACCTGAACCCACCAGCTAGTGAGAGCCTAGCAGCGGAATCATCTCGGAGCTAAGGGACTTGGCTCCCACGAGAGATCAACCTGAACCCACCAGCTAGTGAGAGCCTGGCAGCGGAATCATCTCGGAGCTAAGGGACTTGGCTCCCACGAGAGATCAACCTGAACCCACCAGCTAGTGAGAGCCTTGCAGCGGAATCATCTCGGAGCTAAGGGACTTGGCTCCTACGAGAGATCAACCTGAACCTACCAGCTAGTGAGAGCCTGGCAGCGGAATCATCTCGGAGCTAAGGTACTTGACTCCCACGAGAGATCAACCTGAACCCACCAGCTAGTGAGAGCCTGGCAGCGGAATCATCTCGGAGCCAAGGAAAAATGAGCCACCCTCCGAAGCACTCTCGACCCTGCCAGCTAGTGTGAGCCTGGTATGAGGAGATCCTCTCGGGGGTTGGGAGCTGGGCATGTCACCTAAGCTTTTTTAATTCCAACATCCTCTAACGGGGGAAAGAAGGTAGGTTACATGACCCCATCGACTCTACTGGTCGGGGGCTAGACTCCTTACAATAACATAAACATAAAAAGATACATGACTCCGCCGAGGCGAGGCTTCTTCAGGGGGCCTGGGCCTAGTGGTTGCCATCAGGTTCCATCCCACTGGCCACCTCAACCCTGCTCAGGCTCTCCATGATCTTCTCCATCTCCTCTGCCTTAGCCAACCAAGAGATGGTGTTGACTGCCGTGACGTAGCACTGCCTCGCCATCCTGGAGTCTCCCTTGATCCTGACCTGGATCCCATCTGAGTTGAACTTGAGGCATTGGTGGAAGGATGAGGGCACGCACCGGAAGGCGCTGATGAGGGGCCTTCCGAAGATGGCATTGTAGCTGCTTGGAGCGTCAACAATGACGAACCTGCAGTTCCTTGAGGTCCCTCCCAACTTCACCTGGAGTCCGACTCCACCTTCCACCTCCTTTCTCTCCCCTGAGAATCCGAACAGAGGTCCATCCGACGCCACTATCCTCCTTGGCTCCACCTTCATCCCCTCGAACGCCTTCTTGAAAATGATGTTGACCGAGCTTCCGTTATCAATCAAAATCCGGGAGACGGTGAAGCCTTCGACG
The DNA here is from genome assembly GCA_039513925.1 of Platanthera zijinensis. Taxonomy (NCBI): domain Eukaryota; kingdom Viridiplantae; phylum Streptophyta; class Magnoliopsida; order Asparagales; family Orchidaceae; genus Platanthera; species Platanthera zijinensis. Next base: position 94,622,795 of record CM077081.1, read on the forward strand.
GCTGCTTGGATGACCAGGGCGTCGAAGAAGGGATCCTCATGCTCTGGCATATCCTTTGATGAGAAGGTGACCCTTTCCTCCGGGGGAGGGGTCTGGGATGTCGAGGCAACGCTCCGCCGATACATCACATGAAGACTTGCCTTCCGAGCGGCTTCGATCCCCACCCCCCCGTGGATCACAGCTATACCACCTCGGGGTCCTACATCGACCCGGTCCTCACACACATCATCACCCCCTCCTTGGGGTAGAGCTTCAATCCGCTCCGGCTGCTGCTGGGCTGGAGCTCTCGCCCCTCTCACTTCCAGGAACTCAGGGCAGGTAGCTGTTGCGTGCCCCTCCACCTGGTGGAAGTCACAGTACGGCAACTCTACCCTGCCTCCCCCTCTCCCCTTACGATTCCTCCTATCCCTTCGGCCAATCACCATCGCTTGCTGGGGTGGGGGCAGGAGCTGTCTTGGGGCTTGCCTCTGGAAGTTGAACCTCCCTTGGCCCCCATGATGGTTCCCTCCATCCTGAATGAGGGCCCTTCCTGGACCATGGGCAGGTCCTCCCTGCTGCCTCCAGCCTGGCTCCGGACCCTCCTGTCTCTGGAACCCTTGAGCTCTATGCTCCTCTCTCCTTCTCCCTTCATGATGCCTTGAGCCACCTTGCTCTTTTGACTCCACCTCTGTCAACTTTGCCAACTTCTTCACGAAGGCCGGGTTGGCTGCCTCCATGGCTATCTCCTCTGCCGCCCTTTCCATCAGCTCCTCGAAGGAAAGGGGGGTCTTCCGGGTCAAGCTCATCTTGAAGAACCCTTCGCGCAACCCCACCGTAAATGCCATCTGGAGGGCATACCCTGGCACCTCTTGGATGTCAAGGACCTCCTCCTGGAACCTGTCAACGTAGTGGGCCAGCGACTCCTCAGCCCTTTGTTTTATCAGGAAGAGGGACTCAGGTCCTTTCTTCCTCTTCTTGGAGGTGGAGAAGCGAAGTTGAAAGCTCCGGCTCAAGTCTTCGAACCCGAAGATGGACCTCGGAGGGAGTTGATGGAACCAGTCCCTCGCCTTCTCCTTCAACGTGATCGCAAAGAGGCGACACTTGAAGGCATCCGTCATCGGCCTGATGGAGACAGCGTCCTCGAACCATTGCAGATGCTGGACGGGGTCATCCTTCCCGGTATAGTAAACCATGTCCGGTTCTCTGAACCCTTCGGGAACGGGAGTTGAGATGATCAACTCACTAAAGGGTGACCCCCTAAGGGGAGCTCTCGCCACCTCCACTCGCGCGACCTGCTCGCCAGGAGGGCTAGCTCTCGCCGGGCTAGGGAACAGCTCTCGGCCTGGGAGGTCTCGCTCAACCCCCTCTACCATCCTTTCCTTCCCAGGTCTCCTATCCGGCACACTTGCTTCTCCCCCTGCTGGGGTGATCTCGCCTTGCCCCCTGGGAGCCATCTCGCCGAGACCACTCTGGGTTAGCTCGCCGAGACCCCTGGGAGCTAGGACCTGGGGGGTGGGGGTTAAGCTGTCAGCCCGAGGGGCAATGCTTCTGAGCATCCCCATGATGCCTTCAATGGAAGCCATGAACTCCTCCCTTCCTACAAAGGGCCCTGGGTTGGGGGAACCACCGAGGTCATCACTACCTCCCTGATCTCCAGCCATGACACTCTCCCAAGATCTTCTGTGCTGGTCACTCTCCACGCTCACCGCACCAAAACTGTTGAAGCCAAAAATGACCGAAGCCAAAATTGACTTCCGTGGAGTTCGACCCTTGGGGAAAGGGGTGACCTCACACCTACTACACTCAGAAGAACGTCACGGACCGAAGACTTAGGAAGCTATGAACTGACCCTCGGCTCTAGCGTGGAGGTCCCACCTCACACCCGGAAGACCTTTGAGGTCTCCCCCTCCCTAGCCAATGCTTGAGCTAGGTGCCTTGGAGGAAGAAAGCCAAAGAGATTTGTGGCTAAGGAAAGAATGACAAGTCCCTCTCCAAGGCACCCCTAAGGGTCTATTTATAGTTTTTCCAAGTCTTGGGGGGTAAAATGACCAAAACGCCCCTGGGGCCAAAATGCCTCCAGCCAATAGGAAACCTCCACACCGGGGGGCAAAGAGGGAAAAACCACCTCGGGGGTAAAATGGTCCAAGGACGAGACCACGCCAAACCACACCCCCCCTCCCGGCGGTCTCGCCCGGAGCAGGCCGCGCGGGCGAGACCTCGCCTGGCCGGCGGTCTCGCCCGGAACAGGCCGCGCGGGGGAGACCTCGCCTGGCCGGCGGTCTCGCCCGGAGCAGGCCGCGCGGGCGAGACCTCGCCTGGCCGGCGGTCTCGCCCGGAGCAGGCCGCGCGGGCGAGACCTCGCCTGGCCGGCGGTCTCGCCCGGAGCAGGCCGCGCGGGCGAGACCTCGCCTGGCCGGCGGTCTCGCCCGGAGCAGGCCGCGCGGGCGAGACCTCGCCTGGCCGGCGGTCTCGCCCGGAGCAGGCCGCGCGGGCGAGACCTCGCCTGGCCGGCGGTCTCGCCCGGAGCAGGCCGCGCGGGCGAGACATCGCCTGGCCGGCAGTCTCGCCCGGAGCAGGCCGCGCGGGCGAGACCTCGCCTGGCCGGCGGTCTCGCCCGGAGCAGGCCGCGCGGGCGAGACCTCGCCTGGCCGGCGGTCTCGCCCGGAGCAGGCCGCGCGGGCGAGACCTCGCCTGGCCGGCAGTCTCGCCCGGAGCAGGCCGCGCGGGCGAGACCTCCCCTGGCCGGCGGTCTCGCCCGGAGCAGGCCGCGCGGGCGAGACCTCGCCTGGCCGGCGGTCTCGCCCCGGCTTGGGGTTAAGGGGGCAGGGGGGACGAGGCCATGGTCTCCAGTCGACCCCGCTGCCCCCTACCTCGCCCTTCATCCCGTCTGGGGGTGTCTGCCAACTTGCCGTACCCGACCCTCAAAAAAGGGGGCAAGGGGGGAGGCCAATTTTTCCTCCCCCTACTAGTATATTTCCATGCTTAAAACTGGCTCTGCGCCTGCCGAAGGGACCCTACTCCGCGAATACGGGGTTGTACAGCCGTGTCAGGACCCGTGTCACCTGCTAAAAAAAGTAAAAAAAACTCTTTAGGCCAAAAGCGATCCCCGTCGCTCCTACAACATTTTTGGGGCGTTACAACTCAACACCAAGATCAAAAAGCTTTTAGTCAAGCTAATGCTGTCAGCATAAGAGGAAACAGAAATCCGTTAAGTCCAGAATCGTTGAGTGAAGCCAGTGCACTCAACACACTCAACGCTAGATTTCAGAAGCAAAGGCAGAAAGCATTGAGTGAGGCCAACTCACTCAATGTCTTCAAACAGAAGGAAATTTGGCTAAGTACAAAGGCGTTGAGTGAAACTGACTCACTCAATGCTCTCAATTCCATGCATGCAGAAAGGGATGAAGATTTAGCTAAGGCAAAAAGCGTTGAGTGAAACTTACTCACTTAATGCTCTTAATGCCTGGATGAACTGAAGAAATGACTAAGTCCAAAATTGTTGAGTGATGGTCACTCTCTCAATGCTCTCAACGCATGGAGTAATTCTGAGAATTTGGTTTAAGTCCAGTGTCTGACATCAGCATGAGTTAATAAAGGTCAACAAAGTCATCGCAGTTCAAAATCTTTGCGGGAAAGATGCAGTATGCCTTGGATGGCACCGACAGCCTGCTGTTGTCGTATTCTGCAAATGGAAGGTGATGAATTAGCAATTAAGGCGGAGACCACAGTGCAAAGAGTCATTGATCGACGATCAATAAAAGGAAAAGATTGACTGAGTCGAAACAAGCAATTAGGGTTTTCTGAATACGCATAGCGGCGGAACTTCGTCTTCTTCCTCAGCGTTAACTTCGAGCCTGAAGCATAAGTTCTATTTAGTCAACCGGAAAGCAAAAAGAGATAGCTGTTGTGATTTTCATCTTCGACAACAAGGTCAGGACTGATTCCTGAAATAAAAGAGGCAGAGGTTTCTGCAAGTTACTTCCAGAACAAGCCATGATTCTTCTGAAGATATTTGTTAACTTGTTGTTTTGAAGAAGAAGTTGTGGCTGAAATCTGCTCAGCCCAGGAAGACAGACACAGAGAAAACTCTCTTGTGTCATATTGTTTATAATCATTTCTATTTTATGTAGGATCCAGTCTTGGATCTGAGTGTAGGATTCTTAATAGAATCTGGGTTGTAAGCCTGTGTTATAAAGGCTGAGGTAGGATCATTTGTTGATCTGAGTGTAGGGCTGTCCTTCCAGCCTGAGTTGTAGGGCTTTTGAGCCTGAGGTAGGTGATTGTTAAATCACTGAGTGGTAGGACCTTGGGCCTGAGTTGTAGGTTTTGAAGGAGACTGAGTGATCCTGCGAGATCGTGTTGTAAGCTCTTAAGGAGCCGAGTACCGTGAAAGAGCCTTGTCTAACACGCTGTTAGAAAGGCGCAGAGGGACAGTGAACGTACCCATAATCTGGGGAACCACTATAAAATATCTGTGTCTTCTAGTTGATGTTCTTGAAAGCTAAATTAACGAATCACTAAGCACAATGCACTAAGGTATAGGTCTAGGTAATTTTAAAAGAGACCTAACATATTCACCACCTCTAGGTGTTAGCTGGCCTTGAAAACAAAGTCTTTCAGAGGTCAGGTTGCAAAAGTTTAGGGTTTGGGGAGTGCGGTCTTGCAGTATCTATACGGGGGATTTGTAGCGAACGAACCGAACAAAATGGACGGCGTAGATCTATCTTACGGGCCTTAGTTGTTACACCGCTCAATCATAACGGTCTCTCGTACTTTTTTGTATAATATATAAAAGTGACAGTGCATGGGGGCTCCCCGTGCTCCGCGCGACAGTACCCCGCCCGTCCCGGCAGATTTCGCCCGATTAATTATTTTTAAATTTATATATTGTTATTTTGAAATTATTATATATATTTAAAATTATTCTATTTTTATTATATTTTTTAATTTTAAAATTATTTCTTATGTATTATTTTAAATTTATTTAGATTAATTTTAAAATTATATTAAATAAATTGTTATGGTCTAATGTTCTGATTTTAATTTAACATTTCCTCTCCGGCCGCCCCCTCCCGCCTCTCCCTCTTCGCCTATCCGTGATGGGTACGCCGCCGCCGGCGAAGCACCGGCGGCCTACCCGGCCCCCACAGGTGGGTTCGCTGGACCCGGGGATTCCGCCGGGAGTCTTTCGGCGGGCAGGGCCACCGCTGGCAATCGAAAAATTCTTCTATCGCGGGGCGGGATCGGGAGTTTGGGGGTGTTACACCAGCGTTACACCGTTACACCTCACAACGTGATTGGCTCTCGATATTCAGTACCCGGGTGGCGGGGGCGGGCTCCGTCCGCCCCCGCTTGGCCCCGCCCGCCCGCGCCCGGCCCCGCTCGCCCGCGCCCGCCCGCGCCCGGCCCGGCCCCGCCCGCCCGCGCCCGGCCCCGCCCGCTCCCGCCAGCTCCCGCCAGGCTCCGCCCTCCCTCCGCCCAACATATATTAATAAAAATAATAATTTCTATATGCGGTTCCGTACACCCCCGACAGTTCTAATACACATAAATAATTTCTATATGCGGGCTTAGGTCATTGTTCAACCGTATCCTTTTATGTATAAGTTGTAATATATCTGATTATATAACATGTAATCATATAAATATATGCGGTTCTTAATCATATAAATATAATATAAATAGGAGAGGATTCCGCCTGTTCGCCAGCTTCAGCACTGTTTATATATAAATTATGTACGTCTGTACATAATATATTATGTAATATATATGATTATTTAATATATTATTTCACTTTTAGTCCCACGTCGTGGGTACTGTACTCTTTTTATTGTTTAAATAATATAAGGGGGGCCCTCAGGCTTAAATTTCATAGGGTCTGTTTGTTTTAGCTCTGGCGGATTGAAAAGCTGCTGTCCAGATAGAGCTGTTTTAAAATAGATCTCTGGGGAGCTGTTTTGAAAAGCTGCAGTCTGTTTGGTTGTTATTTGCAGAACTGTTCTTTGAAAAGCTGCAAACTGTTTGGATGCGCAAATTTTGGCTGTTTGGAGAAACAACTTTTGGAAGCTGTTTTTTTAAAAACTAAAAATTTCAAAATAACACATAACATTAGTCTTTTATTACATAGTTATAGAAAGTAGGATAAATATTCTTCCAACATGCAGCGACTCTTGAGAACATCCAATCCAGTAGCATCATATATTTCGCCTTCCGATCACCTGCGCGCATTGTATATTTCTTCGGCAATGATATCTCGTACTGTAGACATATGTTCTGCTCCAGCAGCATCATACATATCGCCTTCAATATCATTCTCTGCCGCAGAGTGTGCATCCTCTGAGGGAATGAAAGAAGACTCATCAGCATCACAAGCATTAAACTCAGGGTCCCAGCGAGATGGATGTCTCCGAATGAAGTTATGTAAGGCCATTGTTGCAAGGACAATGGAGTGTTGTTTCTTGAAGGTGTACTGCGACATTTTGCTTAAAATGTGCCACTTTTTTTTCCACACTCCAAACGTTCGCTCGATAACTCCACGAAGAGATGAGTGCGCCTTATTGAAATGTTCGTGCCTGCCTTGAACAGGCCGACTCCCACGGACAAAGTCTGATAAGTGATACCTTGTTTCTGGATACGGCTTCAAATAACCCGTCTTTAACGGGTATCCAGCATCCACCAAATAATATTTACCTGCAATTATTTGTTCTGTTAAACCGGTAAACATTATCAAATAAGGGCTAATTGACTGAATATAAACATATTGATTAGTATACCTTGTGGGGGATGCGAAAACTGTAATCTATCGTCCGACAAAGCACGCGCGAAGATGCGACTATCATGAGCAGTTCCCTCCCATCCAGCAAGAGCAAATGTAAAACACATGTTAAAATCACATACTGCCATTACATTTTGTGTCGTCGTGCCATGACGTCCTATGTATCGTACTTGATCTTCAACGGGTATCCTCGCATCAACATGTGTACCGTCAATGACACCAACACAATCCTTGAAAAATGGCATGTAACGAGAATCATACCGTATCTCAGCGGGAATATCTCTGAACTGACGGTCAATAGGCTTTATAACATCAATCGAGAGTAACATAAACGATCTAATCCCTTTTGAAAAATATCTACTTATTGTTTCAGTTGAGTGCTGGAACCGTTCTTTCGTTAATCTAAAAGAACCTCGTTGTGCTAAGATATACAAGGTGATCCCTAGTATTTCTCTTGAGGACGTCCGCCTTGATCCTTGAAGCTCGTGATCTACCTCCAGCTTGTGAAGTAAATCTGTGAAAATCCGTTTAGACATTCGAAATGCATCATGAATTCTGTCATGATGTCCTTCTAGTAATTCACTGATCTATTTTGCCCACGTTTGATTAGATGTCATGCATGGGCGTCTGTCTCGGACATGATAATTCAGCCTCTCGATCGATGACATGACCACACGACAATACTCTATATATTGTGTCCGCTCCGGTGAAAGACTAGTTGAATCACCAGAATCTTCAGATGAGTCATGATCTTCCATTACTAATCACTGCATTTAATGAATAATTACACGTCAAATCATCTATCATGATATACAATATCTAAAAGGTACATAGAAAATAGTAAGCAGAAACATAAAAACATATTGTCATGTCGATATATAAAACAACAGCACAAAAAACAGTAAGCAGATACATTATGCGCGACAACATCAAAACAATAAGCAGATACATCATGTGCGACAACAACATCCACCGAGGTAGAGCATCAAATCATCTTCTCAAAACTCGCTACTATTCCTCCATCCTTTACCATTATGTTATACCCTATGACCGCAATTATAATAACGAGTATAAATCATGAGATAAATAAACAAACACATAAATAAAATCATACACAAAAAAATAAATAACACATACACACACACACATTAGCACACACACACACCCTCATTCACAAATACACACACACATAAAACATACACACACACATACACCCAACACACACATTCAACACACACATTCAACACACACACACACATTAGCACACACACACCCTCATTCACAAATACACACACACATAAAGCATACACACACACATACACCCAACACACACATTCAACACACACACACACACACATTCAACACACACACACACACACATTCATACACACACACCCTTATTCACACACACACATACACATAAAACCATACAAAAAAAAATAAATAGCACATACACACACACACATTAGCACACACACACACACTCATTCACAAATACACACACACATAAAACATACACACACACATACACCCAACACACACATTCACACACACATCCTTATTCACACACACAAACACACATAAAACCATACATTTTTAAATACATAAACACACACACACATAAGCAAGAACACACACACAACATTCATCCTCAAAAACACACACACACACACACACACATTCACACATACACAAAATAAAAAACACACACACACATCTATTCATGTACACACACACACACATCCACAAGTTTGCAAAATCAGAAGGGAGAAGGGGTATACCGTGGGGAAATGCGACAGTGCAAGGGAGAGGAGGCGAATCGAAGGTGTTCGGGCCGGTTTGGGACAACGACGACAGGGAAGACGGCCGGAAGATGGGAACTGGAGCTGCTCTAGGGCTTCTTCTCGCCGTTCGATTGAAGGAAGCGAATCGAACTAGGGCTTCTTCTCCCCGTTCGATTGAAGGAGACGGGTCGGGAAGAAGGCTGGATCGGGATGAACGCACGCGGGAGAAGCGCTGGATCGGGATGAGAAGCGCCGGCTTGCCGTCTCTGGAAGAATCGCCGGAGGGAAGAATCGCCGGCTCTGGCGATTTTGCGGGCTTGTTGCGGTATCGGGGAGGGGAGAACAGCGGGATCGGGAAGTAGCAGCCGCGGGTTTTGGAAACGCAATCGCGACCTGCAGCAGCGCCCAAAATAAACCCTAAAAACGTTATTTTTTAAAAATAGCTTTTTAATCCGCCCCTCAAACAAACACTCATATTAGCGGTTGCGGACCAGAAAGCAGCTTTCTGATCCGCGGCCGCTGTCCCAAACAGAGCCATAGTCGGTTGGCAGAAGCGGCTTTATTTAAAATTGGACTGGCTGGATTTTTAAGGTAATTGTTATTCACACCTCATAATAGTATATTCATACTTAGAATATTACAAATTTTAGCAATTTTTCAAGTAAACCTACCTCATATTTGTACCCAGCATAAAATTCGTTTCTACTTCTCTCAAGTTCTAAACTCCCGCAGCCGAACCTTTACCTCTCCGCTCGCAGTCTCTCGCCGGCAGTTCGATAATATCTCGCCGCCCGTGACACCCTCTATTCCGTCGCGCCTTCCGCTCATCTCCTCGCAGCCGGTCAACCTATAAATAGTTCGTTTTAGGTCGTATGTGTATGTTCTAAACATAACAACAGAGTAAGGTAAGTTCAATAATAACTTACTCTCAAGTCCACGAGTTAGAAGCCGAAGACACATGATACCGGTTGGCGCGACGACGGCGATGGCAGTGACGCGGCGAAGGCGATGGAGATTTCGGTGCGGCGTCGGCGATGGAGGTTTGCGGCGACGGCGATGGCGGTTTGTGGTGACAGCGATGGCGGTTTGCGGCGGCGGCGGTTTTGGTGTGGCGTCGGCGATGACGGTTTGCGGCGACGGCGATGGCTGTTGGCGCGGTGGTGGAGATGATGGCTGTTGGCGTGGCGGAGGCAAAGGCGGTTTGTGGCGACGACGATCTTGGTTACGTCGAGGAAGGTTCGGATATCCGCACCTCATGCATGGTGTGAGGGCGCAACTAACGCCACTCAGGAGATCTCATCGTTTTTCTTATTATTATTATGTATGGGTAAAAATATCAATTATGCGTACAAATATTCATTTCAGATACAAATATCAATGAGTTACAAATATTCATTTATGAGGTACCAATAACAATTCCCTTTTTCAAACATGTCGGTCTGAACCATTATCTATGCTGAGGGAAGATGGATTTTTTTTCTTTGCGGTGTAAAAATGGATGGTCTGAACTCATCTTTTACACAGTGCAATCAGTGAATGTATATATGTATAGATATATATATGGAATTGATATTCGCAGGTCATATTAGGCTATTTGTACCTCAAACATCAATAATATTCAAAATAGAAAGACTCAAATAAAAGACCCTAAGGGTACGTTCGTTTCAACAACATTTGATATTAAAGTATTAGCCTTAAGAAAATGAAAGTCATTTTCGCTGTTCGTATCAACAATTGTAGAGTGGAATTGATTTTCTGGTGGAAAGCCGTAGATATTCACACAAAACTAAAAACTCATTGGTTCAATGTCTATCTCCAGGTACAGATATTGAGATTGCCAACATCGATTTTTCAACAGAAGAGTAATTTTTTTTGCATGAATGCGATTTTTTTGGACCAAATATGATTTTTTTCGCCCGAAAGCGCTTTTTTTGCACGGACACGATTTTCTGGTCAGGACGCTATTTTATTGCCAGGACGCTGTTTTTTTGCCCAGACCACTTTTTTCGCCTGGATGCGATATTTTCGCCCGGGCACGATTTTTTCGATCAGACGCGATTTTTTCGCCCGTAGGCATTTTCTTCGCTCGTTGGCGTTTTCTACGCCCTGACGCGATTTTTTTCGCCGAACTCAATATTTTCGCCCGGACGCGATTTTTTCGCCCGATTACGATTTTTTTGCACGGATGAGATTTTTTTCATCCCAAGGTGTTTTTTTCTCCTGTGAATGTTTTTTTCGCTCGGACGAGATTTTTTTGTAGGGTGTGATTTTTTCGCCTGGACGCGTTTTTTCCGCCTAGGGGCGTTTTTTTCGCCCGGGCGCAATTTTTTCGCCCGAACACGATTTTTTTGCCTGTGGACGTTTTTTTCGCCCAGAAGTGATTTTTTCGCTCCGACACAATTTTTCCGCCAGGGCGCGATTTTTCCGCCCCGACACGATTTTTCCACCCGGGCGCGTTTTTGCGTCAGGACGCGTTTTTTTCGCCCGGGAGCGATTTTTTCCCCGGGCGGGTTTTTTCCGTCGGGGGGGGGGGGGGTGGCGATTTTTTTCGCCCAGGCGCGATTTTTTCGCACAGGGGTGTTTTCTTCGCCCGGGCGTGATTTTTTCGCCCGGGCGCGATTTTTTCGCCCGGACGCGATTTTTTCGCCGGAACGCGATTTTTTCGCCCGTGGACGTTTTTTTGCCCGGAAGTGATTTTTTTCGCCCGGGAACGATTTTTCCGCCTAGCCGCGATTTTTCTGCCCGAGCGCGATTTTTCCGCCCGGGCGCGATTTTTGCACTCAAGCGCGATTTTTTCGCCCGGAAGCGATTTTTCGGCGGACGCGACTTTTTCGCCCGGACGCAATTTTTTCGGCCTAACGCGACTTTTTTGTCCGGACGTGACTTTTTCGTCCGGACACGACTTCTTCTCCCGGATGCGATTTTTTCTCCCCGAAGCGAAAATTTCACGTCGGGGCGAAAAATCGAGTCCGGGCGAAAAAAAATCACGTCCATGCAAAAAAGTCGCGCCCGGGCGAAAAAATTGCTTCCGGGCGAAAAAAGCGCGTCCGACCGAAACAATCGAGTCCGGACGATTTTTTCGTGTCCGAACGAAAAATCACGTCGGGTACATTGAAATTGTTTGATATGTATCTTTCATTGAAAAAAGGGGAAGAAGAAAATACCGTTCGAAAATTGCGTCGGGGCGAAAAAATTGCGTCGAGGCGAAAAAATCGCGTTGGGGCGAAAAAATTGCGTCCCGACATAAATGTCGCTTCTGGGTGAAAAAATCGAGTCCGGGATTAAAAGTCGCGTCCGGGAGAAAAAGTATTGTCGAAGCGAAAAATTTGAGTTCAGACGGAAATATCGCTTTCGCGCGAAAAATTGCATCTCGGCGAAAAAATCGCGTTCGGGCCGAAAAATTTAAGCCCAGGAAAAAACATCGTGTCCTGACGAAAAAATCGTGTCTGAGCGATAAAATTGATGCCGGGCGAAAAATCCGCGTTTGTTATTTTTAATTGAGAGCATTGACCAATGTCAATTCCTATGATTGAAAATCTTTCTGCAAACGAACAATAAAAAGTGATTAATGTCAATTCTTATGACAGGAAGTCATCATGCGACTGAACAAAAGAATTGGATTTAAACTCAATGTCATTTCCCATGTGTATTGATATTGGATTTAAAGCCAATACTTCAATATCAATGTCGTTGAAACGAACGGACCCTAATTGTACCCCTATTTATTTCTTCCGCCTCCTGTGAAAAATCTGAGCATGTCGTTCGCCCGCTCTCTCCCTCCGTCGTTCAGGCATGTCTGCTCCCTCCATCGTCGGCGGCGTGCTGTCTACTGCTGGCGGACGGTGAGTCTCTTTCGCCAGTGACCTTCCTTTCCGGCTCCCGGTGAGTTTTCCCTCATCTCTATTTTTTCCCCCCGGTTACAAAACCTAAGTTTTTTGGAAATCCCTAACGCAGCCGCTGCCCTTACTTCCGCCGCCTTAGATTGCTCCTTCCCGACCGATGTTTTCTCTAATGGCGGCCACATCTCTATTACCGCCCTCCGGTGAGTTCTCCCTCGTCTTCTCTCAATTTTTTCTCTCAAATTACCTAGGTTTATTTTAATCTTTTTTAATTTTTTTTTATATGTGTTTTAAATTTTTGTTATTGATACTACATTCTTTTCAGTGGATACCCAATGCGAGTTTTCATTTTTTTGATCTCTAATATCCTAGGTTTGAGTTATTGATATGAGTTTTCACTTGTTCTCCAAATGAATATTTATAAATGTTTGTTTATATATGTTAGATTGAAATGAGTATAGACGATGTTATGTTATTGGAAATCGTTGAATGACATAAAGATAACCCGGTTGATGTTGGTATTCATTTTCGTACAAATTTTACTTTTTCACGTAAGGAAGAATTAGTTGGATGAGCCCAAAGTATTGCAAAGAATTTAGGGTTTGTTATCATTATTTGAGGGCAAATAATCTCACTGCAAGAGCCAAACCTAGGGTAATTTTAGGTTGTGACAGGGCCGGATCTTCTCGCAAAAGTCAAAATAAGAAAGGTTATATAAAGAAAAATATCAGAAAATCAAGCTCTAAACGTTGTGGATGTAAGTTTGCACTAAACGGACGTCGAGAAGAAAAAAATGAATGAACAATTGAAGTAAAAAAATGATTTACACAATCATGAATTTGTTCACTTAGAAGCGCATCTGTATGATGGTATGCTTGATGACAATGAGCAGAAGATCGTGTCTGATATGTTTAATGTTGGAGTTAAGCCGCGCAAAATATTGTCATCAATAAAGAAAAGAAATCCGAAAAATGCAATGACCATCAGAACTATATATAATCAGAAGGTCAAGTTGTATCACAGTCAATTAGATGGTGGAACTCCAATTCAATATTTGTTTAAATGCATTACTGAAAGTGGATATATCAGTTTTCATCAAGTTAATGCGACTACTAATTGTTTGGAGAGTATTTTCTTTGCCCATCTGTTGGGTACATTGGAAAATGTGTATCAGATTTGGAGAAGCCTCACTTAACTCAATGATATTCATCAATGTGTATTTGATGGTATTTTAAGTTACTTTGTGCAGGTTAAGAAATTGCAAAGGAAATGTTCTAAGTACAAGTGTCGACACTTATAGAAAGCTGTGTCGACACCAGAAGACAGATAGTGTCGACACACAGGACTTGTGTTGACACACAGAAAATCTGTCAACAACAATTGTGTCGACACACAAGACTAGTGTCGACACACATCTGGATTATGTCTACAGCAATTGTGTCGACACACAGGACTTGTGTTGACACATTCCAGAACTCAATCAAGACCATAAGCTGTGTCGACACACAGGACTTGTGTCGACACATTCCAGAACTCAATCAAGACTAGAAGCTGTGTCGACACACAGGACTTGTGTCGACACATTGTACAGAAGCCATGTCAAGAAGTTGTGTCGACACTATTGGAGCTGTGTCGACTTCGCCAGGGATTGTGTCGACACTTAATCTATTTGTGTCGACACATATGAAGCAATGACTCGACACTTTGCTGACTGAGACAAAGACTCATGGAATGATTGGTGACTTGACAGGTGTCATGATCAATAAGGCTATTGCAAGTGTCAGAGTTGTTAGAAGTTTGTTATACACCGGATCAGACGGTAACCTTGGAGAAAGTCTATATAAAGACATATTCTATCATCTGATAGGGAGGAGAACTTTTTGGGAAACAAAAAGGACAGAGAGCTGGAAGTATCCAAGTGAAGAAAGAGACAATCATCAGCAAGTCTCTAAGAGCAAATCAAGATCAAGTTTGCATGAAGAATTCAGATTAAATTCTGAAGAGAAGAAGGAAGCTGATTGAAGATCAACTTCAAGAAGATCAACCTTACTTTGTTCAGATTCAAGAAGCTTTGAAGAAAGCTAAGATAGGTTGAAACTAAAAGTTGTCAGATCTATCAAGAGCTGACCAAGAAATCTTCTACCCTTTCTCTCTCTACTTGGGTGAAGGTTTCATACATCTTATTATCATTTTACTGTAGGGTCTTTTATAGATCTGAGTTGTAGGCCTAGGTAAAGGCTGAGATAGGACTGTGTGTCTGAGGTAGGAGAGTTGTCTCTCTGAGTTGTAAGCCTAAATCTATAAAGGCTGAGGTAGGGCAAGGGCCTGAGGTAGGAGTGTGGATTCACTCTGAGTTGTAGGAACCATTTTAGGGTTCTGAGCTGTAAGATCTGAAGATCTGAGAAAAAAAAGGGAGTTAGGCCGAATCTAGTTTACTGCTAGATAGGTGAAGGGGGAAGTGGATGTACCCATCATTTGGAGAACCACTATAAATCTGTGTGCATTCTGTGATTGGCTGTGGTAATTTAAATGATGTGTTGTGATAGTTACTGATGATATAATCTAACTTACATGAGTTATCTGCCTAAGTATTAAAAAAGAATTGAACCTATTCACCCCCCCTCTAGGTGTTTAGGACATCTTGAAACCAATTCTTTCAACTGATATCAGAGGGAGGTTGCTCAAAAAAAATTAGACTTAACAGTCTGAGCTGATCTCCAAGGCAAAAATAAGTTAGTCAAAATGGGTTCAGAAGAAAATCACAAGAAACTTGGATCCATGAAGCTACCTATTTGCAGGAAAGAAATTTTTGGTATATGGAAGGAGGATCAGATTGTTTATGGAAGCATATTATCCAAGAATCTATATTACAGTTCAAGAAGGGCCATTTATTCCAATGAAAATCTCAGTTCTTGATGCAAATCTCAGGACACCAAAAGATTATTCTGAAATGTCCAAGGATGAGATCATCTTGCTACCATGGATAAAAGAACACAAAATATAATAGTCAGTGCTATAGATGACTCAACCTTCCAAAACTTGATTCACTGTAAAACCTCCAAAGAGATGTGGGACACCTTGATTGTCTACATGGAGGCATCAGAAGAAGTGAGACAAGACAGGAAATCTATGCTTAATCAGGAATATGAAAGTTTTAGACAAGGCAAAACTGACAGCATTACTGAGTGCTACAAGAAGTTCTTCAGAATTGTCAATGAACTGATGTCATATGGAAGAGTTTTCAGCACATATGAACTAAACGATAAATTTCTTAGATCCCTAACCAAGGACTGGGACACCAAGATATGTGCAATCAGGGAGGTGGCTAGACTTGCAGAAATTTCTCCTCCTATTCTATTTGGAAAACTGCTATCATATGAAATACAGCTTATGGTCAGAAAAGAGGAAGAGAAAAATAATAAGGTTGAACACAGAGAAAAGTCTGTGGCCTTTAAGGCTAAAGCCACAAGAAAAGTCAGGAGGATGTCTCCATCTTCTCCTAAGAAAGCTGCTGAAGTTGTCTCAGAAAGTTCTGACAATCACACATCAGACAGCTATAATTCTGATGAGGACTTTGCTGGCTTCACAAGGCAATTTCAAAGATTCTTAAAGAAAAAATAGTGGAGATCCAAGCCATCCTCCTCACAGTCCAAGGATGATTATTATCAGAATAGGAGAAAGGACAGGTATGGCACTAAACCTAACAAATCAACTTCTACTAAGATTTTTTGCTATTGTTGCAACAGACCTAGACATATAGTTGCTGAGTGTCCTGACAAAAGAAAGGAATCTTCTGACAAAAAGAAACCTCAATACAAGAGCAAGAAGTAGAAATCCTTTGTTGCTAAGAAACAAAAAAGCTGGACAGATTCCTCAACATCAGATTCTGATGCTGAAGCTGAAGCATACATTAGTCTGTTTACAACTGAAGAGAATTCAGAAGAGACTGAGTTCTTGCAGAAGCTGGATTCAATAAATAAGAATGAAGATAATTATTGTAAAGGGCTGATGGCCATGACTGATGAAGATCACTGCCAGGATCAGCCTGGCCCAAGTAAGTAAATAGCCTATCTACAGATTCTGATTATTACACTGGATCAGAATCAGAAGCATCTGCATCAAAAGATGTGGATGGATCTGAATCTGAAGGAGATGTTCATTAACTCATTGATGAATATGGTGACTTGTTGTATGCACTTAAGAGAAGAAGAAACCTTGTCAAAAGTCAGACTAAGGAAATTGCTGCACTTAAGTTGACTGTATCTGATTCAGAAAAATTGCTGGATCAGAAGATGAATGAGATTGCCAAGCTGAAAAATATAACATTTATTCAGATGGGTACAATTACATTCAAGAATGATCAAATCAAAAGTATGGAAGTAAGTCTTCAGAAAGACAAGGATCTGGTGGTTAGATTCTCTAAGCCAAAATCAGTCTTACCCTTGATTGATAACTTCATTCCTCAAAAGGGTAAGACAGGTTTGGGCTTTATGGGAAATGCAAGGGCTGTAAATTTCAAAAGAAAAGGCAAAGCCCCAGTTCAGTCATTGGTCTTCAAACCCCCTATTTCATTCAGGAAAGGTTTGAAGCCAACTAACCGATTTGATCATGATATCACACATGGTCATCATGAGTCATCAATGGTTGATGCTCCAGCCCTAGCTCTCAAGAAAAGGACAACTCAACCTACAGTTTTAAAGACTACTGACAGCAATGCTATTAAAACTGTATTGAAAAGAAGATATAATAGATATGAGTGCTGGTGTTGTGGCAAGGTGGGCCATTATGCCATAGACTGTTGGAATAACACAACTGTCAGGAAGAATGTCAGCTTACCTGTCAGTAAGACTGCTGGTAAGTTTGACAGGTTTCAGTCTAACCTGAACCTAGAACCCAATAGTTATTGGGGTTCTAAGGTTAATTAATTTTATTTGATGCAGGTGAGTCTAAGTGGCCATACTCCTATATGGTACTTGGACAGTGGATGTTCCAGGCACATGACTGGAACTATAAGAATGTTGAATGACTACTCCTATAGAGAATGGACCCAAAGTAATCTTTGGTGGATCTGAAAAAGGAGTTATCAAAGGGTTTGGTAATATTTCTAACAGTTCTATTTCTATCACTCAAGTAGCTTATGTGAAGGGTCTGAAACATAACCTGATAAACATAAGCCAATTGAGTGATCTTGGTTATGACACCTCATTTATTAAGAATGAGTGTCAGATTAAAAGGACAAGTGATCAGCAGGTCATCTTGTCTGGTTATAGAAAAGGAAATGTTTATTGCCTAGACTTAGTAAGTAAGAAGAATGATTCTTCTGTTTGTCTTATTGCTAATGAGAAATCCTCTCATTATGTCAAATGACACAAGAGGCTAGCTCATATTAACTACAAGACTATTGGACAACTCTTTATTAAAGAGTTAGTGAAGAATGGTCCTCAAGTTAAGTGCATTAAGGGTGACATATGCTCAACTTGTCAAAAAGGCAAGCAAATCAAATCCTCCTTTCACAGTCTTGATACCAAAAACTCTGTGAGGTGTCTGTACCTTTCGCATATGGATCTATTTGGTCGTATGACAGTTCATAGTCTAGGTAGAAAAGTCTATACTTTTGTGGTTGTGGATGACTATTCTAGATTTACATGGGTTTTCTTCTTGAGGCAGAAATCTGAAACTCCAACCATCTTCCACAATTTTGTTAAACAAATTCAGAATGAACTTAACAATTCAGTGGTCAAAATAAGAAGTGACCATGAAACTGAATTTCAGTCTGAAAGTATGACAAACTTGTGTGAAGAATTTGGGATTCATCAAGAATTCTCCTCATCTAGAACTCCTCAGTAAAATGGTATTGCTGAAAGAAAGAATATGACACTCATTGAGCTTGGAAGAACACTACTAAGTGACACTTCTCTCCCAGAATATTTCTGGGCTGAGGAAGTAAATACTGCATGTCATGGTCTCAATAGAAAATCCATAACCAAAAGCCTAAAGAAGACACCCTATGAGATTATGAAAGACAGAAAACCAAATATATCCTATTTTAGGATCTTTGGTAGCAAGTGTTATGTACTTAACAATGGGAAGACTTACCTAACTAAGTTTGCTGCCAAATCTTCCTCTAGGCATCGGCTGTGAGACCAAAGATCTTTCCTCTACCAACAACTCAGCTGTGAGACCAAAGATCTTTCCTGATTTCCGACTCAAGGCATCGGCCACCACATTGGCCTTCCCCGGATGATACTGAATCTCAACATCATAGTCGGCCACGTACTCTAACCATCGCCGTTGATGCAGGTTCAACTCCTTCTGCGTGAAGACATACTTCAAGTTCTTGTGATCAGTAAAAATGTTGCATTGTACACCATAAAGTAAATGCCTCCACAACTTCAGAGCATAAATCACAACAGCAAACTCCAGGTCGTGCGTATGGTAATTCCTCTCATGAGTCTTCAGCTGTCTCGACCCATACGCAATCACCTTTCCATTTTGCATCAGCACGCATCCCAGTCCAATATGGGAAGCATCCACATATACCTCATACTCTACACCTTCAGTGGGCAAAGATAGAATAGGGGCTGAACATAGCCTCTTCTTTAGCTCCTCAAAAGATTCCTCACACTTGTCATCCCAAACAAAGGCCACATTCTTCTGTGTCAACCGGGTCAATGGTGCAAACAGAGTGGAGAATCCCTTCACAAATCTTCTGTAATAACCTGCCAAACCCAAGAAGCTTCTGATCTCACGAGGAGTAATAGGTCTCGCCCACTCCATAACTGCAACGATCTTCACTGGGTCCACTGAGATCCCCTCCTTGTTCACCACATGGCCTAGGAAAGATACCTGAGGCAGCCAAAACTCACATTTGATCAGCTTGGCATAAAGCTTATGATCTCTTAGAGTCGCCAAAACTAGACGCAAATGCCGATCATGCTCTTCCGCACTCCGGGAGTACACCAAAACATCATCAATGAAGACAATCACGAACTTGTCTAAGTACTCCTTGAACACGCGGTTCATCAAATCCATGAAGGCCGAAGGTGCATTAGTCAAACCAAAAGACATGACTAAAAACTCAAAGTGCCCATGACGAGAGCGGAACGCCGTCCGCGGAATATCAGACTCCCGAATCCTCAACTGATGATAGCCCGAACGAAGGTCTATCTTTGAAAACACAGCACTACCACTCAGCTGATCAAACAAATCATCAATCCGAGGCAGTGGGTACCTGTTCTTAATTGTAACCTTGTTCAGCTCTCTATAGTCGATGCATAGCCTCATCGACCCATCCTTCTTCTTTACGAATAGAACAGGCGCACCCCAGGGCAACGAACTCGGCCTGATAAAACCCTTCGCCAACATCTCATCTAGCTGGGTCCGTAACTCCTCCAGCTCTCGCGGGGCCATGCGGTACGGCGCCTTAGTAATAGGACGCGTACCCGGCTCCAAATCTATAACGAACTCAACGTCTCTATCGGGTGGAAGTCCGGGAAGATCAGCAGGAAAAACATCAGGGAACTCACAAACAACGGGAATCTCTTCCAACTGTGGCACACGAACATCTGCCCCTACCAGAGAGACCAAACAAGCAAAACAGCTCGGAACAAGCAAATCACAAGCACGTACCGCAGAAACAATCAGAGGCTCCTGGAGAGGGTCGGCATAAACGCTGCCGGGCTGACCGTCGTCCTTCACGAAATCCAAGCGCTTACCCTTGCACTAGATAACTGCATCATATCTGGACAACCAATCCATGCCTAGGATAACGTCGAAGTCCTCTAGATCAATCACCTTCAGATCTGCCTTAGCTAGAAAGTCTCCCAACAAGATTGGGCAGCCCTGAATACCCAAGTCTGAAACCACAGAGTCACCCGAAGGAAACTTGACACTGAAAGATCCACCAACACGATCTAGGCTCAAATGGAATCGCTCCACAAAAGCCCTAGCAACGAAAGAGTGGGTGGCGCCAGAGTCGAAAAGAACGCGCCCCCAACGGTTCTTTACCTTAAATCTCCCTACATAGCAATCCACACAACTAAGGGAAAACAAAATCTAAACTACACAAGAGGTAGAAAATTCAAGTTAGGAAGAAATCTAACCTGAAATGACCTGGGTCGAAGTCGCCGCTTCCTCTGCAGAGATAACATTAAGCTTCCCTTTGCCTTTATCCGCCCGCGGGGGTGGCGGAAACGCCTGCAAAGGAACCACTGGAAGAACGGGCTGCGCCTGAGGGCACCTCGACTTGAGGTGGCCCTTTTGCCCACACTGAAAGCAAGCTTTATCTTTCGACCAACAACGGGCCAAATCATGCCCCTTCCTTCCACACAAGGAACACACCACATCCCCTCTGGGAGCACCCTGGATAGCATGGACTTGCTCTTTCTTCTACGTTGCCAATCTCTTAAAGCACTTCTCTAGGGGGTGGCCTGGCCGGCCGCAGAAGCTACACGTCCCCTTGGTCTTCTTCCTTGAAACTGCATCAGGTTCCTGGGGGCCTTCCCCCCCAACAGACTTCCGCTTGTCTTGCCTCGCCTGCTGGCCTCTATTCTTAGCATTCTCAATGGCCTCAACTTTCAAAGCAGCTTCCACCACTCTGGCATAACTGACTGCTCCGTAGGCATTTGCTAACTGCTGAACGTCGCTTCTTAACCCACCCAGAAACCGCTTAACCCGATCTGCTTCAACACTCACAAGTCCAGGAGCAAACCGACTCAGTTTGCTAAACTCAATCTCATACTCACTAACCGTGAGTTTCCTTTGCTTCAAAATGCAGGAAGTCATTCATCAACCGGTCCCGCTCGACCGAGGGCAGAAACTTCCTCAGTAGCATTTCCTTAAAGGTCTCCCAAGAACATCCTTCCTTCAAGCTTTCCTTTTCTCGCAACCACGAAGTCTTTGTTAGACCCTTGAGCTGATAAGCAGCGATCATCACCCTCTGATCGTCAGTGACTCCAGAATAAGAGAACATCTCCTCAATTGCTATCAACCAATCATCCAAAACCATGAAATCCGCTTTTCCATCATAGGTAGGTGGTCCAAGTCGCTGAAATTGAGAAATAAATGCCATCTCCGGTGGCACCACAACAGGAGGTACCAGAGGAGGAGGAGGAACAGCTACACCCCCAATGGGGTCCTGAGCTCTCTGAGCCTGCCCTACCACTACTGCTACCAACGAATGGATCTAGCTCTGCATGTCAACCATCTGTCTTGTCAAGGCTTCATTACTTAGCCGCAAGCTCTCAATCAGGGCCTTGCTCTGGGATCCCAAAGACTCACCCACAGATTGGGGAGTCGATCGCGTCGCAGGACGCTTCGCCATCCTATAGTCGCACCAACCCTAGTTAAAACCCATCCCGACTACTAAAACAAGCCTACCCGGTACAGACAAGCATACTTAAATATGAATTGTAACTGCAAATCTTGCTCTGGGATTTGTTTTTTAATGATGATGCCATGCTTAACCTTAGATGGTTCACTACCATCAAACTAACTCATGTGCCTACATCATGGATGCATGCTTTTATATTCATTTTGACTCAAAATCATGTGTGTACTTATGTCATCATGCAAATCTTTAGCCTGACACGTTATGCTTATGAAATGTTATGCTATGCATGCCATGCTATGCATTCTAAAAAAAAGGCCTTAATGCATGCCATGGGCGGCATACACATGAAAATGTTATGCATCCCATACTACATAACATTCCCATACAACGAAAAAGAAAACGTGCTAGCCGCATCCATGTGGTGAGGTTATGCATCTCATACTATATAACCCTCACATGTTGCCTCCTATGGTGGATCCATATACGAACACATATTATGCATCCCATACTACATAATATGCCCCGTATACTTCTTTATGTTTATGAGTGTAGTGTTCGTGCTTCGGCCAAGACGTGCTGATGACATATCAGTGAGTGTATGCTTATGAAGCTAAACATCTAATGCAATCAAAGGACGGGTTGCCCGACCAATTGTCAAGACAACCTCCCTCTGATACCAACTGTCACGACCCACATTTTCCCCGAGGTTAAGAAGTATCAGAGTAAGGAAAAATATGCGTTGTGATGCCACGTCGAGCAGGGGATAACTGCCGACGCTCAGGCGACACGCCAAAACCTTAAATCATAAGTTTTAATTTAATAGAAAACCAGTTTGTTTGAAGGCCGTATCCCTCGGCATAGTGGATCAGCTAGTCCACGCTGAGAAAACATATATGCTTACAGCAGAAAAAAAATACTTTGATTCAGTTAATTTAACACCCTAAATGAGTATAAGGGTCCACCAGAGACCACTTATAGAATGCATGACACCTAAGGTGAGTATAGTATATATATATATATATTAAAAGAGGTTTTACGCTTTAAGAAAATAGTGCTTTAGTTAGCAAATATGTTATGCATGAGGTACATATAATAGTTTAGGATTTTAAAATACCTAACATGCAACCTAGCGTAAAACTTTCCTAGAAGTAAGTAAACAACCCCAAGAGGGCAAAAACAGCAGTCTTAATTCATACTTAGCGAAACAAGAAAGCCACCAGTGGGCGTCGACAACCCGACACGAACCCACCTGTGAGTGTGCATGTCCATACAGAAAAGAAAAAAAAAGACTACCTCACAAGGGAGTGATCTGCAACTCCGCTACCTTGTAGGCACCCAGCAAGACCCAGTAAAAGGAAAGTCAGGCGCCCAATCGGCTACAACCTGGACCTGAGACATTCAAGAAAAGAAATGCCTCAGTAAGGAAATAAACAAAAGAAAGGAGTGTCAGATTACTTAAATAAAGAAGGGTTCTCTAACCCGGCAACAAAATACTAAACTACAGAAGCAGGAAAAGAAAATAGCATTGCTTAAAGAGCAATAAAGGCAAAACACACTAAGTGTGAGCACGATTCTACCTGCTCTGGAAAGAATCAACCTGCAGAAGAAATGCATCAACATAAAAACAGGGAAAAAACAAAAGTAGACCATAGGAAACTAACAGTCCTAAGTTTGTGGGAAAATGACCGGGGTGTAAAAATAAGGGGGACTAGAGTGGGTGGCCACAATGTCCAACACCAACAACCAGACCCCAGAAATACTCAAGGGTGAAAACACAACCGGTGGCAGCTTCAGGGTCCACACACCCAACAAGTTGGCCACAGTGTCCAAACTTAGTGGTGGCCACAACTTAGCACACACAATTCACCCCTAAAAGTCCAAACAACCACACCCCCTCTGGTCATAGCCCATGAGTCGGCATGCAAAAACTAGCCGAACACCCCCAACATCCCCCTTAGGAAGGTAAAACTTTTCTAACATCCCTAAAGAAGCTCACATCCCAAGGCTATAACATTAGCCTAAAAAGAAACGGCGGTGTTGAGTGAGTCTACCTCGCTCAATGCAAGAGACTTAACCGCAGGCCCTGGCTATGACGTTGAGTGAGTCTACCTCACTCAACGCCAAACCTGCTTTGGCAAGATTGACCACAGCAGCTCCAAACTAGCTTATCACTAAGCTTTTCACAACCCGAGAGCTGGGATTTAAGTCCAGCTCTTACTCCTATCTCTCCTACCCGACCACAGCCTAGTAAATTAGACTGTAACCCAAATAAGCCCAAACTCTACTCAAAGCCAGCAAGCAGAGTCTTGGAAAATAAATTCCAAGGCTCATGCTGCTCTTTCTTAACCAATCTAGCAGCACTACCCTACCCTTAAGACACCATTACACTTAGGCTAAAATCCCATGCACCAGCTACTAAGCTAGACACCAGCCGAAATAATTTAAGAGGAAACAAAAAAAAAGCTTGCGGTCGGTTGATCAAATTGTTGAGCAGGAAAATTTAATTGAACAAGAGTTATAAAGAAATTAGGAAAGGGCAAGGGAGCCACTTGCCTCGACTTCTCGGAAACCGCAAGAACCCTCCAATCTTCAGCTCCGGCGGCAAAGTCGGCCACCTAGAAGCAAAGCTGGAGCTTTAGGGAAGAAGAAGGAGAAACCCGAAAATTCTAGCTCTCTAAAGACAGCCCTAGGACAAGAGACACTTACCTAGGAAGCTAGCTCCCGGCGAGAGCAGTTCGGATCTGAAGTTTCCCGAGCAAACCGACCACTGGAATCGCTGGTCAAGGCAGCAGCTCCTCCGCCTCCCGCTTCTTCCGCTGGAAGCCAACCCGCTCTGGTTTGGGGAAGAAGATAAGGGATAGCTTTAATTGCTCAGCCCACTAGCATTATTTTAATACTATCTAACAACACTAAGCTATTAAAATATTGCTACTTAGCCACCAAAGCTTTGATCTAATACTAGTTTATTTGGCCACTACCAGCTTGATGCTTATCTTAAACAGCTAACCCGAGACTCTGCTACACTCAGCCAGCACACCTTAATATAAAATATATAGCAGCCACTATAACTTAATGCTAAAGAAAAGCTAAGCCTGAAGCATGCTATCCGAGCCCCCAGCTAGCTACTAAAAACATATATATATATTTATATAACATAATATATACATATATACATACACAATTGGCTAAACATTTTTAGCCTAAAACAAGCTCCGGCCTTACCAAGCTCGGTCACACCAGGCCACGCACAACAAACGGGTAGCCACAACCGGCTAACAAAATGCACGTCGAAACGACGTGAAAAACAAATGATCTCGGATTTCGACAAAACTCGCACCGTAGCTAAACACCACAGCTACAAACACAACGGCGAAGTCGAAAACAACATCCGACGATCAAAACTTGGGCTAACACTGCCCGAAGCCAAACACAAGCATTCCCTAAGAGGCCCAATCGAGTCACCAAAACAGACTCCGGCTAGCTGGGGAATCTTGCAAACAGGCTCCTAATGGATCACTAGAGGAACCTAAAGAGCTATGACCA
The DNA here is from genome assembly GCA_039513925.1 of Platanthera zijinensis. Lineage (NCBI taxonomy): Eukaryota > Viridiplantae > Streptophyta > Magnoliopsida > Asparagales > Orchidaceae > Platanthera > Platanthera zijinensis. The sequence continues at coordinate 94,648,046 of CM077081.1, forward strand.
CGCTCTAATGATGACAAAAGTTGACGACACGTCATCGTAATGCCAAGTAATGATCAAACCAAAATGCAGAAAAACCAGGGGCGTTAAATCCGGGGAGCAGGATGCTAAGGGACTTGGTATAGACTTGGAAGTCCGGGGAGCTGGATGCTCGGGGACTTGGAAAAAGGAGACTTGATTAGTCTAGGGAGCTGTGGGCTCGGGAACTTGGTGAACTAGTAGACTCGGTAGTCTAGAGAGCTGGAGGATCGGTACTATAATTAGATAAAAACTATCATGGTTGCATGTGCATAACAGTGGCGGGTCCTCGGTATTGGACGATCGAACACACCGTCTTCTGTACGTTGACTCGGGAGACTGGCTGGTTTGCTGGGAATAGTACGGGAACGTACGAGAGGGGCTAGGCTGAGTAGTGTGTTTACCAGTCTAGGAGTGGAGAGGCCCAACGCACTGTCTCCGTTTTTCCACGGCGAAGGCTCCTGAGAGTTTAGCTAACTCCAAAAAGGGGAACTAAAGGTCTGTGCGCATAGAGTCGTGTGTGTGAGTTGCACTTGCATGTGCATACCATAGCATACTTGCAAGTCATAGCATAATCATTATGTTTAACCCCTGACACCTATCGTATAAAATGGTACGTTTTATACGATAGGCCCTGCAAAACGACCCCTTGGTCTATAGGGGTAATCCCTATAAATCAATGGTTACCTTTCTTGTTGCTCTTACTTCTCTTCTTACTGCTCTTACTTACTTGCTACTCCTTACTGTTTACATTTTATACACACTTTTTTACTCAAGATTAATTATTGTGATACCCCTGCCATACTTTATTATTTTATTCCTTAGGGTAGATGTCACCTGCTTGATTACGCCCTGCTTTTGGTCCTCCTTTTCACTCCTTTCCGTCCGGTGCCTAGGAGCCACGGGTAGAGGGGGTGGGGGATTGTTGACTGAGTCTAATTTGACTGACGGTCGTTTGACCACCATATTTTAGGTGCTCCGGATGGGAGACAGGGAGCAGCCGCAGGAGACGCAGCACCAGCAGGGTATGGTGTAGATGGAGATGGGCTAGTATAGCTCGGGTGGACTGGCATCCGGATCCGTGAGTGGAGCCGAGTATTAGTAGTTTTACTTTTATGAGTGGTTTGTAGTGAGGTTATAATGTACCGGGCTTAAGCCCATATTTATTTTCTTGCGTTGGTACTTAGACTTTATTTTCTGGTGTTGACTTGATTCATCGCATGATTTCCTCTTTTATATTATCGTGGATTTGGATGCTTACACTTTCATTCATTATACGTTCTGTCGATGGTGATTGAGATGGCCGACAGGATCGGCGCTTTGTGGTGTCGACCATCCCGATGGATGGTGTCACCGCAAGACGGCGGTTCTGGGCCTAAAACCGCGGTGGTTAAAAAGAAAAAAATGGGGTCTTACAAGTGGTATCAGAGGAAACCTCGATCCGAAAGAATGTAGTCCACAAAACCTGGGACACCTCGCGCGAGCATAGTTTGAGGACAAACTAGCAGCGGAAGCAATGGTGTGCCCATGGGAGGAAACATGTGCAAGATTCACCAATAACCAGAGTTTTAGGTCAATTTACTAAACTTAAGACCATATTTTGTAGGGTGCGACAAATCCTCCCCTACCGCAGGGGTCACCTCCAACCCCGAATGTGATTCCACCTCCGCCGGCTCCGACCCCGTTCCAGCAGACGGAGCTGGGACAAACATTGACGACCATCTTGGAGGCCTTTAGGGCACAATAGGCTCCGGCTCCTCAGCCGAATCCCGGAGCGAACTAGTTGAGTGCATTCCGAGGCCTTGCCCCACCATCGTACTTGGGGACGGAGATGGCAGTGCGGACGGAGGAGTGGCTAGATATTATGTATGAGATGTTGGTGGGAATACAGTGCCCGGTGGACCTAGTAGTATCTTTGGTGGTTTCTTGTCTGGAGTCGCATGCAAAGAGGTGGTGGAAGTCGGTGATGGACACTACCTATGCGGGAGTGGAGATCGCAGACATTACTTGGGGGGAGTTTAGGGCGGCACTACTAGAGCATTTCATGTCGCAGTCCGCGAGGGACGAATTAGAGGACAGATTCTTGCTGCTGAAGCAAGGGAACAAGACAGTGATGGAATATCACCGGGAGTTTACTCATTTGGCCCGGTTTGCGGATTCTTACAAGTTGGATGACACGGGCTACGCCAAGAGGTTTTACAAGGGCCTCCGTGATGACCTGAGGCAGGCCTTTTTGTTCGTGTCTGATGGTACCATGGCCAGGATCTTGGAGATGGCCAAGAAGCTAGAGACGGACCAGCTTGCAGTCTGAGGAAGAAAGAGACATGGAGATGATGCAGTGATAGGAGGGAGAAGGGACCCGCAGAGAGGTCGGGTCATGGGAGAGAGAAGGAACGGGGATCAACCCCGTCAGGAGGAGAGACAGGAGCCAGGGGAGCAGGCAGTACTGGCTCCACAACCGCTACAGATGAGGGAGGTGCCCAGGATGGGGCAGGGACCACCCCCACCACAGGTGTGCTATCACTGCCATCAGCCAGGGCACATTTTGAGTAATTGCCCAATGAGAAATGGGGCCACACCTGCAGTATGGGGTGGCCCACCGGCTCACCAAATGGGAGGTCGTGGACGTGGACGCGGACGCGGATTTCAGGGTGGCGACCGCAGGCAGAATGGGGAGCAGATTTATGGTTTGGACCTAGCGCAGCCCCGGAACCCGGACAGGGTTATTGCAGGTATGAGAGTAATTTTAGTTATGAATTTATTCCCTCCTCATATTAAGTATTGGTAGAATTACTATACAACCTAGGTTAGGAAACTTTAGACCTAAGTGTTTTTCTTGACCTGATTTAGGAATAGTGATGGTGTGCGGCAAGCCTGCCCATACCCTGTTCGACACGGGGGCGTCGCACAATTTCGCGTCAGAGGAGTTCGTCAAGGATCTGGATCAGATTTGATATTATATGGGAGTCGCCAGGCGGGTGCGTCTCCCTAATGGGATGGAGATTCAGTCTACAGAGAAGTGCCTCCTGAAGGTTACCATGGACGGGTTGACACTCGAAGCCCCGACGACGATCCTGAGAATGTCGGACTTCGACCTTTTCTTGGGCATGACATGGCTCGTCTGGAACAACGCCCATATCGACTGCCCGACGAGGAGGGTCATGCTGAGACACGACGATACTTATGCAACTTTCGAAGGTACTACTCCGGTCTCCCGCAACCTTCTTTCATCTATTCAGGTCATCAAGGCAAATCTGCAGGGAGACGAGGTATATCAGGTACTGTTCAAGATGACTGAGGAGAAGGACCTGATTGCTAGCATTCCGGTGGTTCGTGACTACGCTGATGTTTTTCCAGAGAAGCTGCCAGGACTGCCTCCGCATAGGGAAAAGGACTTTCATATTCAGTTGGTACCAGGGGCTAAGCCGATATCTAAGGCCCCTTATCGGATGGCCCCGAAGGAGTTGGCGGAGTTTCGGACACAGTTGCAGGAGCTGGTGGAAGCGGGATTTGTCAGGCCGAGTTCCTCGCCATGGGGAGCTCCGGTCCTATTCGTGAAGAAGAAGGATGGCACTCTTCGCTTGTGCATCGACTATCGAGCACTAAACAGGCTGACCGTCTGAAATACTTATCCGCTCCCAAGGATAGAAGAGTTGTTCGATCAGCTTGAGGGAGCCCATTATTTCTCGAAGCTGTACTTGAGGTCTGGTTACTACCAGCTGCGGATCCAGGAGGAGGATATTCTGAAGACGGCTTTTAGTAGCAAATATGGCCTGTATGAGTTCACCGTGATGCCCTTTGGGCTCACGAATGCTCCATCGACATTTATGACCCTCATGAACCGGGTCTTCGAGGCTTATTTGGATGTGTTCGTCATAGTATTCATAGACGACATCCTTATCTACTCTAGGACGGAGGAGGACCATACACTGCACTTGGCACTGACCTTGGAGAGATTACGGGAGCATCGCCTCTATGCGAAGTTCAGCAAGTGTGAGTTCTGGTTGAAGGAGGTGGTTTTCCTGGGCCACATTATCAACAGAGCCGGGTTTGCAGTGGACCCGACAAAGATTCAGGCAGTCAGGGATTGGCCGCCGCTGAAGACGACCACGGACGTGCAGAGTTTCCTGGGGCTTGCCGGTTATTACCAGAAATTCGTGGAGGGGTTTTCTCGGATCGCCCTTCCGCTCACATCCTTGACAAAGAAGGACGTGCCCTTTGTGTGGACGCCACAGTGCGAGGCAGCTTTCCAGGAGCTGAAGGACCGACTCATCTCAGCCCCTATTCTGGCCCTTCCATCTAGAAAGGAAGGATTCCAGGTGTATACCGACGCATCATATCAGGGGATGAGAGCGGTGCTGATGCAGAACGGACACGTCATAGCATATGCCTCCCGCTAGCTGAAGACCCATGAGAAGAACTATCCAGTGCACGACCTGGAGATGGGAGCAGTCGTGTTCGCACTAAATATATGGCGACACTACCTCTACGGAGTCCATTGTGATATATACTCAGATCATAAGAACCTCAAGTACGTGGATACGCAGAAGGAACTGAACATTAGGCAGAGGCGGTGGGTGGAGTTTCTATCTGACTATTAGTACGAGATGCACTACCACCCGGGGAAGGCGAACGTGGTAGAAGATGCACTGAGCGGGAGAGCCGCTACAGCGGGAGTAGAGCCTCAGCTGATGTCTATGGAGCTGCTGCAGAGACTAGAGGACATGCACATTACTCTGGTGTCATCTGACGACCCTGAGCTCTATGAGGAGTACTCGGCCGCGATGGGCATCACCGATGACATCTGGGAATAGGTCAGAGAAGGACAGAGGCAGGATGCCAAGTTAGAGCCCATCTTTCAAGCCTTGGAGGCAGGCACTGCGGGAGATTACACCCTGAGGGATGGTTTGGTGTACTTCAGAGGACGGGTGTACATACCGGAGGGAGGCTAGATCCGGGAGGATATTATGACGGAGGCGCACTGTAGCCGGTATTCTGTGCACCCGGGGATCACAAAGATGACAGCTGATTTGAAGAAGACTATGTTCTGGCCGGGCATGAAGAAGGATATCACTTACTTCGTGACCCATTGTGAGACATGTCAGCTAGTGAAGGCGGAGTGCAGGAACCCAGCAGGATTGTTGCAGCCACTCTCGGTGCCGGAGTGGAAGTTTGATGACGTAGCCATGGACTTCATACATGGGCTTCCCCGGTCTCGGACAGGGAATGACTCGATCTGGGTGATCGTTGACCGGTTGACGAAGGTGGCTCGATTTATACCGATCAGGAAGGATGATTCAGTGGGAGTGCTGGTGCGAAAGTTTGTGGAGCAGTTCATTTGTTATCATGGCGTGCTCAGGACGATAGTGTCAGATCGTGATGGGCGGTTTACATCCAGGGAGTGGCGGTCAGTTCAGGCATACCTGGGTACCCGATTGACTTTTAGCACAGCCTTCCACCCTCAGACGGACGGGCAGATAGAGTGCACAAATTGGACATTGGAAGACCTGCTAAGTCTGTGTATTCTAGACCGAGGAGAGCCATGGGAGAATATGCTGCCACTGGTAGAGTTCTCATACAACAACAGTAATCAGTCCAGTATAGGCATGGCTCCCTACGAGGCTCTATATGGACGAAGGTGCAGGACTCCCCTGTCATGGATACGGGATGAGGATTCGAAGGTCTTGGGATCAGAATTTGTGGAGGACACCGAGGCCCAGGTGAGGCTGATACGAGATCAGATGTTAGAGGCGCAGAGCAGACATGCTAAGTATTATGACGCACGACATCGTCAGGTGGAGTTTCAGGTAGGAGACAGGGTGTTTTTGAAGATATGGCCGATGCACGGAGTCTTTCGAGTTTGCGGACGGAGGAAGAAGCTCAGCCCGAGGTACATGGGACCCTACAAGATCCTGGAGCGGATCGGTCCTTTGGCATACAGACTGGAGCTGCCACCAGAGCTGGAAGGTCTGCACGACGTCTTCCACGTCTCCTCCCTCAGGAGGCCCCTATTATGGCCAGAGCAGCAGATGGACACCACGGATGGGCCGGTAGCATCTGATCGGTCAGTGCACATGGAGCCGGTCCGGATTGACGATACGAGTATGCGGGGCTTGCGCCGCAAGAAGGTCCCACTAGTCAAGATTTTGTGGAGAAATCACGGCCAGGAGGAGCACACCTGGGAGCCGCAGGACTTGATGCAGCAAAGATACCGGGAGCTCTTCGCCTCAGGTAAACTCTAATCTAAATTTTGGGATGTTACAATTTATTGCTCTAGTAGAAACCCCATAGGCCTAACCTGAATTTCGGGGTCGAAATTTTTTTATTATGTGTTGGGATTTGTAACACCCCCCAGACAACTAGACCCCCCAGGTGACTTTGTCATGACTGGGTCATGACAAGGCCTTGGTAGCTTAGGAACCTCCTTGACATAGACCAAAAATAAGGATTGCAGCACCTTGGTCTGCAAATAGTAATTTCCAAATATTCAGTCTAGGGTTTGACTTAAGGACTTTAACTTGGCTCAGTGACCCCACCACAACATCCCTAGGACATCTAGGAGCCCATGGGGACATTCAGGACCCATTGGGGCCAGTCAACAGGCCAAGTTGACCAAAGTCAACCCTAACCCTAATTAGGGCAAAATGGTCAATTCCCCAGCAATTTACCTAACTGACCATCACCATATGGAATTGACTTCACTTCTAGGTCTAAAACATCATAAGAGACCTAGTGGACAAAAAATCCCCATCCTAGGGTCACCACAGGGTAAAATGACCAAAATACCCCTAATAGGTCAAAATGGTGATTTTCCATTAAACACCCTTATTGACCTCCACAACTTCAAGTTGACCACAATCCTAGAGTCATAACCTCATAAGGGACCCAATGGCACAAAATTCCATGGTTTGGTCAACCCTAGAGCCCAATTTGACCAAAAGTCAAACTTGGTCAACTTAGGTCAAATCACTTAAACCTAGCACAACCCTTTGGGCTAGGCCCAAAGTCAGTTGTCAACAAGCCTAATGGACTGATATTAAACAAGAGGAGAGAGAGAAATTTCGGCCATAGTGATTAGGAGTGAGAAAAGGGGGGGGGGGGTTTCCCCAACTTGGAGGAGAGAGAAAGTGGCCATTCATGGCCATTAAGGTGACACACCCCTTGGCATCCCCCCATTACACTCCCATTCATCTTCTCTGATGAATTTGAGAAGATTCCAGCCATTTCTAGGAGGAATAGGGGCAGGGGGATGCATAGGGTTGGCCATGGGAGGGGAGGTGAAGAGGCCATTAATGGCATATGGGGTTAAAGCCACTACCACCCCCAATTAAACCCCCTATCACCTTCATAAGCCTCTGAGCAATGAAACCCCCCCCCCCCATTTCCCGAGAGTTTGGAGGTCTCCTTGCAAGAAATCAGATGGAACCCAAAAGCTTGGAGGAGGAACAATGGCGGCCGGCGGATGGAGCAAGGAAATGCTCCAAATGAGGTCCGATCCTCTTCCCCTCTCCTAGTGCTAGATCTAGATCGATTTAGGTGGAGAAATCGGGCTCGATTGAGCCTGATTGGGAGCTTGGAATTTTCGGATTTCCCATGAAAATGGCGGTGTGAGTTCGCCGGAAACCACCGCCTCCGGCGGCATGGTCGCCGTCAAACGCTAGCCACCACCTCAACGGAGGTGGTGGTGGTGGTGGCCGGCCAGGGAGGTGGTCGTGGTGGCCGGAAATTGGGCTGAAAGGTGCTACACGCGCGAGCAATCTCAGCCCTTGGCTGATTGAGGAAGATGAACGGATTCCGTTCAAAATAAAACATGTAATAATTATATTATTTGTGATTATTTTATTCCCTAAACATGCACTGTCTTGAACCCGAAATATGAGGCCCTTAAAGGCCTCTACTGTTGGAACACCCCATTACTAATCTGGGTAAGGATCACTATGTGCTTAGGAATTTGTTTTGACCTTGATGTATAGTCTGATAGGTCAATTAGAATGAGTCTTAGGGTTAGTACTTAGGTTTGAAAGCTGCCCTCAAGACCTTCTAAAGATCAGGATTCAATGCTGAGGACCAAGACAATTTTCGTCGAGCTCAGGTCGACGAATCGTCGAACTCCATTCGACGATCTTTGAGCTCAGTTCAACGAGTCGTCGAACTCCATTCGACTTTCTTCGAGCTCAGGTCGACGTTCTGTCTCTTGTTGTTTTCCAAGTCTCTGAGCTCAGTTCGACGATCTTAGAGCTCAGTTCGACGATTTATGTTTCCAGTTTAAATCCAATCTCTGAGCTCAGTTCGACGATCGTTGAGCTCAGATAGACAATTTTTCTGAGAGATCGACGATTTCAGGATTCAAATTCAGGACAGTTATGGAATTCATTCAGACTTATTTTCAGGATTTATGGCAAAGGATTTTGTAGCCGTTTCAATCAATCTGGAGCAAGTTTCAAGGAAGACTAATTGGAATGTTTCTTAAGGACTTTCCTCCAGAGGCAGATATCAGTTAAGGTAGTTATTTATGACTAATTAATGGCTATCAAGAAGTCAGAATCTGATATACTCCCTAGAGAATCATTTTGAAAATAAGAAATGACAAGATTTGAAAAAGATACAGAAGAGAGAACAAGAAAATTATTCATCAAGAATTCACATTCTGGGAATAGACTTAGTAGACAAAAGCCTGCAGAATTACTGAGTCAGAATTCTTTAAGAACACAAGGAACATAACTGTGAAGTAGATCATCTGCTATTCTACTCCTTCAAGCATCAAGTGTTCAAAAGCTTCTTCATCAAGAACTCCAGACATCACACATTTCAGCATCTGCTGAAATCATCTATTGCTGGAGATCTGAAGCAACTGAAGGCCTATCACCCTAAGCAAAGCTCATCTTCCTGAACCCTTACAGATCTTAGGGGGAGCTTTGACAACATCTTCCACTTGTCTTCTCTCAGATTATTGGCAGAGAAGAACAACTTAACCTTTTTGTTTTTCTTTATTCCTTCTGTAAAAGGGTTTCTCAAAACTCCCTTCAAAAGTTTTGTGACTGGTTTCTGAGACCTTGTCAAAACTCAGTGGTGGTAATACACCTTATCAAAAAATCTAGGTTTGGTTTTTGAGCACCTTATCAAAAGCTCATTGGTGCCCAGGACACTTGATCAACTATTCCTGCAGTGGATTCCTGCCTAGGGTGGTAGAAGAGTGGATGTACTCAGGTTGTTGGGGAACCACTATTGCTCCTTGTGTCATCTGGCTTGCTGTGTTTTGTTTTTGTTGTGTGCTGTGATTTCTTATTTCTTGCTTACTTAGTTTTTCTTTTTGCAAGCACCTTACACATATACATAAATCAAGACTTCCACTGCTTTAAAGTTTTAAATTGTAAATTATTTTTAAATACTCTATTCACCCCCCTCTAGAGTAAAGGTAGATCTTACACTCACTTTCAATTGGTATCAGAGCCAACATGAGCTAGGAATATTCTTATGACCTCTAAACTTGGAACTAGTGCCAAGGCCTAAGGATCACTCCATTGTTGGAATAAAGTGGGTGTTCAGAAACAAGTTGGATGATCAAGGGATCATTGTAAGGAACAAGGCAATGCTAGTTGCTCAAGGATATTCTCAAGAAGAAGGAATAGACTATAACCAGACCTTTGCACCAGTTGCAAGGTTAGAGGCCATAAGAATATTCCTAGCTCATGCTGCTCACAAAGGATTCAAGGTCTACCAAATGGATGTGAAGAGTGCATTTATCAATGGAGACATCAAAGAAGAAGTCTATGTTAGATAACCCCCAGGTTTTATCTCTTCAACTTATCCTGACCATGTTTTCAAATTGCATAAAGCATTATATGGTCTCAAGCAAGCTCCTAGAGCATGGTATGAGACCTTAGCATGCTTTCTGTTGGAAAATGATTTTATAAGGGGTAGAGTAAACCAAACTCTTTTTATTAGAACCCATAAGTCTCATACCCTACTAGTACAAATATATGTAGATGATATTATCTTTGGATCTACTGATTCAAATTTGTGCAAAAGGTTTTCCAACCTGATGCATTCTAAATTTGAAATGAGTAGCTTGGGTGAGCTTTCCTTCTTTATTGGATTGCAAGTCAAACAACATGTTGAAGGCATATTTATTTCTCAAACCAAGTATGCAAAAGAACTAGTTAAGAAATTTTGTATGTCTGAAGCATCTTGTATGAAAACACCTATGCTTACTAATGCTGTATTAGATGCTGATGAACATGGAAAACATGTTGATCAGACAACATATAGAGCAATGATTGGCTCTCTATTGTACCTTACAGCTAGTAGACCTGATATAATATTTGCTACATGTATATATGCTAGGTTCCAAGTAAGCCCTAGAGAGTCACACCTAACATTAGTTAAGATGATTCTTAGGTATGTAAAAAGTTGTCCAAATCTAGGTCTCTGGTATCCAAAAGACTCAGGATTTGAATTAACTGGATTTCAGATGCCGATTATGCTGGATGTAGAGTAGACAGGAAAAGCACCAGTGGAACTTTCCAGTTTCTTAGTGACAGACTTGTCTCCTGGTTCTATAAGAAACAAACATCTGTGTCCACCTCAACTACTGAAGCTGAATATATGGCAGGAGGTAGTTGTTGCTCACAGATTTTGTGGATTTAAAACCAGCTCCTAGACTATGGCTACAACTTAGAAAGGTCTAAAATTCTTTGTGATAACACCAGTGCTATTTATATAGCACAAAATCCAGTCCTCCATAGTAGGACAAAACATATAGAGATTAGACATCACTTCTTACGAGACAATGTTGAGAAAAATAAAATTGAAATTCAATATATCTCAACTGATTTGTAAAGGGGAGATATTTTCACCAAACCATTGGATGAAAAGAAACATACCTTCTTCCTAAATCAGTTAGGAATGTTAGATGGAGGAAGTTTAAAATAAATCCCAAGATTTTAAAACTCTAAAAACAGACCAAGACTAGGCTAAAACTTGATTTTTCTAGTGTCTGTAGGCTGTTTTTAGTCTCTGGACTGCGCTCGACGATTTTCCCAAATATCGTCGAACGGAGATCGATGATTTCCAAAATCGTCGACCGGAGTTCAGCGCCGTCAGATAGCGCTAGGCTATCTTCTTTCTGGTAAGCGATCGTCGATCAGAGATCGACGCTCTCCAATATCGTCGAACGGAGCTCGGCAATGTTGTGACTCTTCAGATTCCTTTAGTAGCCCAGATCGTCGAACGGAGTTCAACGATCTTTCCTTTCCGGCGTCGAACCCTAATATAAAATTCTTTTTTCGGCCGTCATTTTCCTTTTGCGCTTTCATACTCTCTGCAGAAACTTTTTTCTTTCCCTCCAAATCTCTCTCCACTTGGTCGTGTTTGTTCATTCTTGCAGGTATACAATGGCAGTGTCTGTTGCCGCCCTCGCCAAAATGAAATTCGACACAGGTTTTGATATAGACATGGATTCCTTTGACGGCAGCGATCAAATTTTTAGGGATATACTGGAAATTTTCAAGGAACAGCAGTTGGCCCTGATTATGTCTACAAGAATAAAGCTCGCAGCCGATGAGATAAAAGAGTGGGTATATACTGCACAGAACATGGATTCAACGACAGTGGTCGGTACAATAGCAGGAACACAGGTACCTCTAACACCTGCCCTGCTTACAGAGGTTTTTTAGTTAAGTTCAGGACAAGATTCTGTTGATTTGTCTGGAGAGGAACTTGAGATTATGTTAGATAGAATGTGGCATTCTGCAGCAAACCCTAACAAGCTACTGAAAAAGAATCTGTCTGTTGAGTATAGATTCCTTGCAGATGTTGTGGGCAAGGTCCTGCTAGCCAAACATTCTGCCCATGATACCATTTCCAAGTATCAATTCTGTTTGATGGGTGCACTGGTTGATAAGAAGCACTTAAACTGGGGAGAAATTTTCTTTAAGCTGATTAAGAAGAAGGTAAACAAAAACTTTGTTAATTTTGGGAGGATCTTAGGGCTGTTCTTGAACAACAGGTGCCCTCAGCTGCTGGTGTCCTCTGGCATGCATATTAATGCCTCCAAGAGGCTTACCTGTGCCCTTTTTGGCAAATGGGACAAGCAGATTGTTAAGCCAACCAGGACTACTACTTCTTCAGGCACAAGGACTGTTGCAGTCTCTTCGCCTCAGGCAACTGCCCTCATGGAAGATTTGACTGCCTCCTCCTCTTCTCCACCTTCTCCAATTGTTCCTTCAACCATCCCCTCATCCACCATCACCATCTCTATCTCTTCTCACATAACCATTTCATCTCTACCTCCAACCACAGAAGACCAACTCCATCCCCTATACTTCTATCCACCTCTTGATCTAGACACCACCATACTATCCTTCAATCTCATGGAAGATTCCTTTATGGATGATTCCCCCTCCTCACCTACTGAGCTTCCATCATCAACAACATCCTACCAACAACTTCTACATGATATTCTTGCTCAACAATCTTTCATCCCATCCATCTCTACACCAATATCTTCTATCTCCACAATTCCAATCTCTCAACCATCCATCCTACCATCCACCACTTCTATCACTACTTCTACAGCTCCTTCACCATCTATCTCTGTCTCTCTAACCTCTACCTCTACTCAAGTCTCACTTGAGCAAGTAGATATTCCTGCCCTAGCAGACAGGCTTTATCTGATGTTAGCCCCCAAGCTAGCACTCCTGCTGGAGACCTCCCTGGCTCCACTTCTGAAATCCATCCAGGAGCTGTCTTCCAGGCTATCCTCTATTTCCCCTCCACAGGCAATCCCTTCTATGGGGTGCCTTGATCTAGTTCCAACTGAATCAAGGCAGGTGGAGATTCCATGTGAAGAAGAGACAGTGCTTGCTGCTTCAGAAGAATTCTTGCCAGAGATAGTTCCAGCTCCAGCTCTAGTTCCAACTCTAACAGTTGACTTCAAGTAATTGTTAGAAGTTTTTGATACTCTTCACTTCAGCTGTCCACCAGCTCAGTAAGTTGAAGATCTGACTAAGGCCATTGTGCCTGTTGCTTGCTGTGATCCCAGCCTAGTTGCTTCTTATATCAATTCTCTTAAGGCTGAGGAAATTATTGTTTTTGATTGTGTTGCTGCTGCTGATATAGTTGCTGATGAAATTGTTGAGTCTGCTGAAATTGATGTGTTGCCTACTGTTAGTTATGTTCCTGCTGCTGCTGATAAAATTGCTGATACAGTTTCTGATGAGATAGTTTTTGATGTTCCTATTGAGCCTGCTGCTGCTACTGTTATATCTGAGAGTGCTGCTTCCATCACTATTGCTGAACAAACCAAACAATAGGAGAAATATATTCAAAGGATTAATGAGCTTTATGATAATACTCCAAGTTCAGACAATGACCAACTCCATACTGATTCTGATGACTCCTCTGCAACTATTACAAGGAAGAGGAAAGCAAGAAGCACGACACTGAAAAGAGTTCCTCTAAAAAAAGTAAAAGATGACAATGATATACCTTATTACATTCTTCATGACTGTCCAATTTTTGAGCCTTTGATGCAGTATTCAATAAATCAACTTAAGTCCATGAAGAAAAGGAGAAAACTTGATAAGTATGAAAAGGGATCCTCCAAATTCCATCCTCCTCCTCCTCCTCCTCCAGATTCAGGATCTGGTGGAGGTTCAGCTTTTCAGTTTTCTTCTGCTGCTAGGCCAAGCTCTTACCAGTCTCAAGATAGATATCAACCAAGAGGCCAACAGCAAAGAGGATATCAGTCAAGGAGAGGTCAGTCAAGAGGCAGACAGAGAGATTACATGACTCTCTCAAGAAATCAAGCTAGACAACACCCAAATCAAAGCGAAGGACAAGGCCCCTAAATTAAGTAGCACCCTCTCCAACAGTCCGGGCTTTTGGTACAGTTGGGTATGCGCTTGATCCTTCAATTGATATTAGAGGGAGGTTACGGGTTCAAGACCGGGGGGGGAGCTATTAAATCCTGATTTTTCCCTTCTACCTGTGTGGGTCCGGTGGGTCAGGCAACCGTGGACATGTGGTAACCCCATCTCTGAGCCGTGTGGGCCATGTGGTAACCCCAACTCTGAGCCGACGGGTTGTGCTGGATGCTGGGGGGGATTGTTGGGTCTGGCATTCCTTCACTTGACCCATGGCGCTCTGCTACTTATATAAAAAATTAAGTAGCACCCTCTCCAACAGTTCGCGCTTTTGGTACAGTTGGGTATGCGCTTGATCCTTCATCTACTGTAAAGTGGTCAACATAGAAATTGTAGCCCTTGAAGTCTAGTTTAATTCAAAATTGATTTCACTCAATTTGGAGTCCTGGTTAGAGAACAGCACACATTTTGGTGAGGTCTATCCATAGGGCTGTCCTGAGATTGATTTGGATGCCCACATCAATCCAGATATTCAAATGACTTCAAATTTGGGGTATGGGCTATTGTTATCCAAACCTAGGACATATCCAAAAATTAGAATTTTTAGAGAATATTTTTCTATAATGTTTTGTAAAAATTTAATAATCCATGTATAAATTAATTAGGTGTTTTAAACACATCCACATCCCCCCAAATTTGGGTGGGTGGTCTTGGAGAGCATATTAGGGCTCTGGTAAAAATTTCATCTCATTTGAAGATGTTTTGATTAGGTTTTTAGCCAACCTTAGGTTGACCCCTATAGGGTTAATTAGGTCAAAACACCCCCTTGGGTTTTGAGTGGTAAAATCACCTCAACAAAGGCTAATATTTTGTCCACTGACATCCTATGGTATGATACACCCTTTAATGGAATCTGGGGTGGTTTGGATTAGGGTAGCCCTAGAACCCTAGAGTAGGTCCCTTAAGGTGGATTCTTAGGGTTTGAAGGTTATGGGTTCAAGTGACCTTGGAATGACTTGAAAGTTGGTGGAGAGGACCACAGGGTTGGTATAGTCCTCTGGTAAAAATTTTAGGGAATTTGGAAGCCTTTAACCCCCTCAAACCCTAGCCCTAGTTTTGGAAACCAAACCTAATTTGGAGTATTATGCTATTAAATTACTTTAAAATCACTTGAAATTTGGGCAGGGATGTTCTCTAGTAGAAATATTCATAAATTAATTTTGGTGGAATTTTTGGGCTAATAAAATCAGTACTTCCTTTTCAACCCTAGATGTGCCCTTAAGATTATTATGTTGATTGAGAAGTTTATGTTTATTGAAAAATTATGAAACCTAGGACATTTTATATCATGATAGAACCCTCTGTATTTTTGTTTAAATTTTTAGATGACTGTTTCAAGTACTTGCTTCATAAAATTATGAATTGTAGTTTCTGATCAAAAATAGGAACAGTGCCCCAATATTGTCAAGAAAATTATGAAATTAGGTCAGAGAGTGTTTATGACCATTATTATTATCCTGTAATTTTCCCATGATTTTTGGATGGATAAAACTAGTACTTACTTCACAAGTCTATAAATTTGGAAGTTTACATTTAATTAGATTGAGAGCCCCTCATGTTTTATAAAATTTTAAAACTTGGTTAGGGTTAGTTTTAGATCATTATCTATCTCTTGGAATTTTGTCATAATTATTAGAGGAATGTTTACAGCACTTGCTTCAATAACCAATGGATATGAAATTATTGATTTAAAATTAAATTAGGGGCTACTGTTCACTGTAAAATTATGAGACTACTTTTAAAGTATTTTTAGGCCATGATAGTCATACTGGAGTTTTAATATAAATTTTAGAACAATATTGATGGACTTTTCTTCATTAGATGGTATTTTTTGATCTTAAGTTCTAAATTATGAAAGGTAGGTCTAATCACCTCTGAAAATGATCAAACCTTGGATTTATTGTTTAAATGTCACTTAGTATTTATCATAATTTTGAGGTGATTTGTTTCTGACTTTAGAGAGCACTTCATGTTCAGAGTAGGGCATTTGGAGTCTAGGGTTAATTAAATTAAATGCCCATATAACTAGGAAAATTATGAGACTCTGGATTTAGTCTTAATAGGTCATAGTAGACCCCCAGTAATTGTTAGGGATCTATTGGAGGAGTACTTAGGGTACCCCCTAATGGGAGTACTATGTAGCTTAGCATAGTTTGCATATAGTAGATAGGTCTGAAATAGGTTAACTCGGAGAGCTTAAACACACTTAGGGGAGTCACACTGAAATAAAAGAGAGGATTGATCAAGGGTAGAAATCAATAACATTAAGTTCCTTGCGAAAGGGAGCTTTGGGCTTCAGCCCATCGTAGTTATTAGTGCCCTCGAGAACCCTTCACGAGGAATGCCTTGGGCAGTCCTGGGCTAACCTTAAACCTTAAGAATAATATGGGCAAGAGTAATCCTAATAATAGTTTCACCTTACACTCACACTTGTACACGTAGGGAGATAAATTGGTAGTGAAAGGATAGCGTAGGCCCGTGGCCTAAGGGCTTACTAGTAGAGTTAAATGGACTCGGTATTGATTTGGAAGTCCGGGGAGTAGGATGCTCAGGGACTTGGTATAGAATTGGAAGTCCGGGGAGCTGGATGCTCGGGGACTTGGAAAAAGGAGACTTGATTAGTCTAAGGAGCCGTGGGCTCGGGAACTTGGTGAACTAGTAGACTCGGTTGTCTAGAGAGATGGAGGCTCGGTACTATAATTAGATACAAACTATCATGGTTGCATGTGCATAATAGTGGAGGGTCCTCGGTATTGGACGATCGAACACACCATCGTCAGTACATTGACTCGGGGGACTGGATGGTTTGTTGGGAATAGTACGGGAACGTACGAGAGGGGCTAGGATGAGTAGTGTGTTTACCAGTCTAGGAGTGGAGAGGCCCAACCCACTGTCTCTGTTTTGCCACGGCAGAGGCTCCTGAGAGTTTAGCTAACTCCAAAAAGGGGAACTAAAGGTCTGTGCGCATAGATTCGTGTGTGTGAGTTGCACTTGCATGTGCATACCATAGCATACTTGCAAGTCATAGCATAATCATTGTGTTTAACCCCTAACACCTATCGTATAAAATGGTATGAGACATTTTATACGATAGGCCTTGCAAAATGACCCCTTGGTCTATATGGGTAATCTCTATAAATCAATGGTTACCTTTCTTGTTCCTCTTACTTCTCTTCTTACTGGTCTTACTTACTTGCTACTCCTTACTGTTTACATTTGCTACACACTTGTTTACTCATGTTTAATTATTGTGATACCCCTGCCATACTTTATTATTTTATTCCTTAGGGTAGATGTCATCTGCTTGATTACGCCATGCTTTTGGTCCTCCTTTTCACTCCTTTCCGCCCGGTGCCTAGGAGCCACGGGTAGAGGGGTGGGGGATTGTTGACTGAGTCTAGTTTGATTGACGGTCATTTGACCACCATATTTTAGGTGCTCCGGATGGGAGACAGGGAGCAGCCGCAGGAGATGCAACACCAGCAGGGTATGGTGCAGATGGAGATGGGCCAGTATAGATCAGGTGGACCGGCATCCGGATCCGTGAGTGGAGCCAGGTATTAGTAGTTTTACTTTTATGAGTGGTTTGTAGTGAGGTTATCATGTACCGGGCTTAAGCCCATATTTACTTTCTTGCGTTGGTACTTAGACTTTATTTTCTGGTGTTGACTTGATTCATCGCATGATTTCCTATTTTATATTATCGTGGATTTGGATGCTTACACTTTCATTCATTATACGTTCTGTCGATGGTGATTGAGATGGTCGGCAGGATCGGCGCTTTGTGGTGTCGACCGTCCCGGTGGATGGTGTCACCGCAAGACGGCGGTTCTGGGCCTAAGACCCCGGTGGTTAAAAAGAAAAAAAATGGGGTCTTACAGACCCAACTCGAAAAGGAACGTCCAAACGGTCGTCGATCGAACCTCCCTCTGATACCACTTTTAATGAAAAATGGTTGATCTGAGTGCAGATGAGAAATCTTCTGTTCAAATAAATTTTCTAACGACCAAGAATGAGGCTACGAGTAATTATAGTGATAATAATAAACAAACAAACAAAAAGCAAACACCACAAAAGAAGAACACCAAGATTTAAAGTGGTTCCCTGAAATTTTTGGGTACGCCCACTGTGCAGGCAGAGATAAAATCCACGATTAATTTCTCAAACATACAATACGACTAAATATGGAGGAGAAGAATAGACCGAGAATTTAGATGGCGGTCTGAATCCTCCAAGGTCCGGTCGTACGCGTTGCGATGAGAAAATAGATCCGGTGAGAGAGGGAAGGCCGGTTGCTAGTGGCGAGAAGAACTCCAAACTCCAGACTCTAACGGTAAGGGAAGAAGCCGGCTAAATGGAGGCCGGCAGGAGAAAACTCTTCACTGAAGAATCTGCTGCACTGCTACGGAAGAACATACCACCCTCCTATTTATAGGTGGAGGAGAATACCGTAAATCGAGTAAGAAGGAGAGGGGGATCGGTTGCCATCATGAAGGGAATAAATCTCTTCCAAAAATAGAGTTGCTAAGTTGGCAAACTCCAAATAAAGCGGGCTGCCTCCATAGGAAGGAGAATTAACTCCTTTCCAAAAGTTATTGCCATGTTGGCAATCCAGGAGAAACCGGAGAGAGAAATCTGGCTGAAATTAGGGTATCCAGGAGGGGCGGCACTGATTACGCAACATCGCGGACTCCCAGATCCCTATGATTGTTTGATTTTGCATACGCACTCCGGGGGGCCGTGAGTGGTGGTTGCGGTGCCGAGCTGGTGAACTATGTGGAAGAGGGACCTGCTTCTATGCGGCTAAAGGCCGCCCGAAGCATCAAGCACGAGCGAAGCCCGTGCGGAGGCGGGCGAAGCTCACCTGGATGCGGCCGAAGGCCGCCCGAAGCATCAAGCACGAGCGAAGCCCGTGCGGAGGCGGGCGAAGCTCACCTGGATGCGGCCGAAGGCCGCCCGAGAGCTTCGAGCACGGGCGAAGAAACTCTGTCAAAACAAATATCTGGGCGAACACCCAAAATAATGTCTGTGTGAGTAAATGATGGCAAGTATGTTCAGGCCATGGAACCCACATCTACAGGACTAACCAAGCCAGTGTTTAAGAGCTTTTAGAAGAAGCATATTGATAACACTCAGTATGTGGCCCGTCTTTCGAGAAAAGGAGATAGGTTAAACATTTGTTATGAAAATGAGATTGCAATCCCCCCAGACCATTTTGACTATAGTTAGAGCTTTCCCATCTTTTGGGAAATTGTGAAGATTTTTAATCACTGCCGAGTGGTCCCTGTCCAGCTTCTGCAAAACTAAATTTCTTCGATTCAATCTTTCATTTTTTATCTGCATACTGAAAACATGCGCATTACCATGAATATTTTTAGGTGCTTATTCCCTGTGAGATCTTTAAAGGAGGGAAAGAAGAAGGAAAACTTCAATGCCCTTATGTAATTTGACTCCAATCGCATGCAGATATTAAACATCCAGAATAAAGTTCTTAACTAGACGGTCAAGTTTTTTTTAGGGCGACTTTGGAGGTCTCCATACTAAACAACAAGCCTATGATGAAAATGTTTTGGGAAATCAAAGATATAAGAGGTGGATCAAAAGATTGTCGACTTTCTCAAATTGTGGGTCTAAACATTGAATACTACTTACGACTGGGTCCTATTGTCGATGATGTGAATCATAAGAAAAGTAAGAAACTATGGATATCCAAATTCTGTCAAACTTGGCTTGTTCTTGATGTAGGCTAAGATTGTCGACTTCCGGTTCTCTTGTTTCTCATATAGGGGTTTACCCACGTGAGGTTAGAGGAATTGAACTGTGAATCCCTCCGACATATCCGGCGCCAACGACAGCGTCCCCGGTGGGGGCTCGGGGGCAACGCCCCCGAAACAAAATCGGTTTTGGAACACCTGACAGCGTTCGTCGAGCTGCGCTCGACGATTCGTTGAGATTCGTTCGACGAACGTCGAGCTGCGCTCGACGAAGTAATCTCGTTGACGAATTCTCATGTCAAGAATTCTCAGTATTGGATTCTTATCTCTGAGAGCAACTCCAACCATGTTTTTTATATTTAAAGTAATCCATGTCGACGAATTTAAAGTTTTTTTTTTAAATTTCAAATTTGATTACATAACTAAAATACAACACGCATAACATAATTCAAAATAAAAAATTACATTTGAAAATAATTCTAAAATTCGGGGAGGTCATCATCGGGTTCGCTACGACTTCCGCGTGCGCTTCCCCCTGGGTGTTCTCCTCTATACCCGGGAACTCCATAGTCGCTTCCTCCATACTGGCTTTCTCGATACTAGCTTCCTCCATACTGAGGTCCTCCAAATTGAGGTCCACCAAATTGAGACCCTCCAAATTGAGGTCCACCAAATTGAGACCCTCTAAATTGAGGTCCACCAAATTGAGACCATCCAAATTGAGGTCCTCCATGTGGGTCTCCTCCATAGTGGCTTCCTCCATATTGCCCTTCTCCATACCAACCTCCTCCAAACTGAGGTCCTCCATATTGGTCTCCTCCATAATGGCTTCCTCCATCACCACTACCTTCATACATGCCTCCTCCATACCCGGTTGCTTGGAGTGATGATGATCCTCTAAACAGGGATTGCTTTACATTTTTATTCATAATTTTTGGTTGTTTCTGCCGAAAATATTGCCGCTTTGGAGTTCCTTTTATGCTTTCCAAATCAATTATCATAATATCATGATCTTGTTCAGCACTCCGAAGCTCTAGTTTTTTCTTTTCATTTTCGACATTTAACTTCATGAGTTGAGTCATAGAAGCCCTATCTTTTGCTCGTTGTTCTTGTCCTCTTTTCAAAATCTCTAATATTTCTTCATTTACTTTAGTATGAGTTTCAACATCAGAACTCTTACTGCTAACTTGTCTTCTTCTCTCCTTTTCTTTCTTTCTTCCAGTAGGTCGAGTATTTGAAATTGAGGCTGGAGATTCTTCATCACCAGTATTATTACGGTTCATTTCATTGCTATCTGTGTTTAGGTCTATTCGTCTCCGTTGAGGTGGAGAGTTAGAATCAAAAGCTTGCGATATGTCATAATGCTGAGAGTTTTTACCTTCTGTAGTCACGAACGACTCTATCCACTTTTCTGTATTTTTCAAGATTGACCAAACATGATCAAACAAGAAGCCTCTTTTCTCGTTCGGATCTTCTCCATATAAAATTTTGGCCTGATTGATCTACAAACAAACAAACACTAATTATAATATAGCGATTCTTTAATATAATATTTAGAATATAAATTAATACTTACAATATCGAGTTCAGATGAACCACTCGGATTTCGTTGCTCAATTTGTCGAATACATCCTCGAAACTTGCTAGCCTTACTTGCTAACAATGACAAACGACATGAGAGAGATTTAGGGGTTCTCTGTCCTAAACAAGTTGCGGGTCTTGTTTTGTGAAATAGGACTAAAACTCTTTCCCACATCCTATGCTCCTTCTGATTGCTACCCATAACTGGGTCTTCAGAGACCTCAAGCCATGCATAGATAGTGCTTGATCTTCTTTCACTGAGAATGTTGTTCCCCGACTAGAAGTCATGGTTAAGGAGAGGAGTGCTCTTCTTAACTACGGAGAGAAAGAGTGATTGATCTTCTTATGCTTGCACTTCATATTGGTGAGATACTTATAGAACCAATGCTGGTGATAAGAATCCAATGATGGTGATAAGAATCCAATGATGGTGGAGAGTCCAATGATGGTGGAGAATCCAATGCTGGTGATAAGAATCTGATGCTGGTGATAAGAATCCAATGTTGGTGATAAGAATCCAATGCTGGTGGAGAATCCAATGCTGGTGATAAGAATCCAATGCTGGTGGAGAATCCAATGCTGGTGATAAGAATCCAATGCTGGTGAAGAATCCAATGCTGGTGGAGAATCCAATGCTGGTGGAGAATCCAATGCTTGTGATAAGAATCCAATGCTGGTGGAGAATCCAATGCTGGTGGAGAATCCAATGCTGGTGGAGAATCCAATGCTGGTGATAAGAATCCAATGCTGGTGGAGAATCCAATGTTGGTGGAGAATCCAATGCTGGTGGAGAATCCAATGCTTGTGATAAGAATCCAATGTTGGTGGAGAATCCAATGCTGGTGGAAAATCCAATGCTGGTGATAAGAATCCAATGCTGGTGGAGAATCCAATGCTGGTGGAGAATCCAATGCTGGTGATGAGAATCCAAAAATCCTATATAATCATCACTTCCCTTCTCATCTTTTGGCTAACTAACTATCTTTCCCTCATTCAAAAAATGAACTACGGTGCAGGGTCATCTCATTTACGATCTTCATCGTCTTCGGATTAAGAATTATTTTCTCAACAAATTCATCAGTGGGAAGAAGACAGTTGAATGGGAGCAAGAAGATGAATTTTTGGCTTGTGCTTATGCATCAAACAAAGCCAAAATTGCAGTTCAACTTCACGGAGATGAACTTCCGAGATGCAGAGGTTCAACACCTGGTCATGCGGTAATCAATAGGGGCAGGATTGAAGGTGATACTAGATTGTGGAATGACTACTTCTCTGATCATCCCACATACGGGGAAACATATTTTCGAAGAAGATTTCGTATGCAAAAGAATTTATTCCTTCGTATTGTCGCCGCGGTGCGGGAGCACGATAATTTCTTCATTCAAAAGAAGGATGGTCTTGGAAAGCTTGGATTGTCAACTTTACAAAAAATTACGACAGCATTCTGTATGTTAGCATATGGAACAGCAGCTGATAACTACGATGAATATATTCGAATCGGTGAGTCAACCGTGATTCAATGTTTGAAGAGATTTTGCAGGGCAATTGTACAAGTGTACAAAGAAGAATATTTGAGATATCCCAATGCCAATGATGTTGCTAGATTATTACGAAAAGGTGAAGAACGAGGATTTCCATGGATGTTGGGAAGTCTAGATTGCATGCATTGGCAGTGGAAAAACTGCCCAACAGCATGGGCAGGACAATATTCAGGACGACACGGTGGGCCAACAATTATTCTCGAGGCAGTAGCATCTTATGACTTATGGATATGGCACGCATATTTTGGTTTACCAGGCTCGAACAATGATATCAATGTCCTGCAATCGTCTCCTTTGTTTGCCAACTTAGCACAAGGTATTACGCCTCCTACTAATTATGAAATTTTGGGGAAAAAATATGACGTTGGTTACTATTTAGCCGACGGAATATATCTGAAGTGGTCAACATTAGTTCAGACTATTTCTCATTCACATGACAAAAAAACAACACTTTGCAATGATGCAAGAAGCATGCCGAAAAGATGTAGAGCGGGCATTTGGAGTTCTTCAATCAAGATTTTCCATAATTAAGTGGCCAGCCCGTTTTTGGGATAAATATGTTTCACACGATATCATGACTGCTTGTGTTATAATGCACAACATGATCGTCGAAGATGAGTGGGATGAAAATGCCTATGTCACTATTTCTACTCCATCACTAACTCAAAATGTTGAAGAGTTGAACACAAGTGAAGCCGAACGATTTCGTCAGTTCCTCAATAGGCATAAGAAGATCAAAGACAGAGATGCACATTTTGCACTTCGAGATGCACTAGTTGAGCATTTGTGGGAACGACATGGCAATGAAGCAATGTAATTTTGAATAATTTATGCATATTAATTTGAATGTATTTTTATTTTTACGCGAGTTTAATCAGTAAAATATCTTCTCTTGCGTTTATGTGCATGTTTATTTAGTAAAATATCTTCTCTTGCTCTTTGTATGAAAAATATTAGTTGGAAATTATTCGATATTAGTCTCGTTTTGTAGGTCTCGAAAAAATGAATTTATTGATATATTATATGTCATATTTTAAAATATATATTGACGATTACGAGCAATTTATTGAAAAGAACTAGTTTTATAAATATAAATTTTAAACAATTAAAAAATATACAAAA
Organism: Platanthera zijinensis; assembly: GCA_039513925.1. Taxonomy (NCBI): domain Eukaryota; kingdom Viridiplantae; phylum Streptophyta; class Magnoliopsida; order Asparagales; family Orchidaceae; genus Platanthera; species Platanthera zijinensis. The sequence continues at coordinate 94,671,944 of CM077081.1, forward strand.
AAATAAAAAAAAATTGCGATCAGCCATCTCCATTTTCTCTCTCCCCCTCTAAATTTGGAGGGGGAGAGAGAAGATCTGCAAATTTGGAGGGGGGTTTGCAAATGGGTTTGAGAAGTTTCGGCCTTCAAATATGGAGAATGCCGATTGATTGGAGAAGCTCTAAGGAGGCTAAAGAAGAAGAGCTGGGGAAAAGGATAGAGGCAGAAAAGGCCGCGCTGGTCGGAGAGGGTGCTCCAAGAAGTCACGTGACCAGGCAGTCTGCCCAAGAAAAGGAAGTGGCAGACCTGCAGCGGACTGTGGAGCCCATATAATAAGGTAAGGCCAATGAGGTCTCTAAGACTATTAAAATTTCTTGACCGTTTTACCATAGGTTGATGGTAAAGAGGCCTCAAATTGAGATAATCCCCATGGATGGGATCATACCAAATCATGACGTGTTGAAGCGCCGGTAAAAAGAAAGTGAGCGGTGTCAGAAGGCCATGTTGAAGCAAATGGACAAAGATCGATTAAGGCGGCCTATCCGCGATGACCGGCCTGCTCTTCTTGCGACAAGCTGAGAAGCGAAGACCTCCATATTTGTGATCTCCTTTCTTTTGAAAGTACTTGTCATTCGTGCATGTCATCTTATCTTAAATATGAAAAACATTTTCTTTCTGCCCTTACCTTCTTCTTACAACAAATGGTGTTGTGCATGCGCCTCCATTGCTAGATGTTGTAGCATATGTTGTGACCGCTGAAGTCCTGACCGCGTGGTCAGTGCATGTCCAAGCCTTTGCGAAAGAGTGGAAGCTCTGGAGAGAGAGAGAGATTCGGGAAAAAGAGAAGATATAGGAGAAAGAGAAGCGAGAAGGTATAGGGAGAGCAGGCCCTGGAGAATGAGAAGCGAGAAAGGGATAAGGCCCTCCAAGATTAAATAAGGGTCCAAGTCGTCGTCTTTGAGAAGGAGAGGCAAACCCAAGCTTACCGCACGAGGGAGTTGGTGAAGGATGTCAAATACTACAAGAATAAATATTCGAATTTGTTCGCCAACATCGAGAAATCCTGGAGGGCAGATCCGACGGTTAGAGCGGGCACATCGGCTAACCCTCTGTATCGGCAAGGTGAGCGGGTGGCTCTGCCGGATAACTTGATTCCTATGATTTGAGTGGACCACAATGCATCTTGCATCCACAAATCAGTCAGCATGGTCACTTCCACTTGTCGCAAGTGTACGCCTGTAACAATCTGATTCAAAAGGGACTGTGCATGTCAAGAGAGATCACCTGTGTTGGTGCAAAATTTGTCATCTAGTTCTTCCACTCTCATCAACCGACTGGGGAGCTCGGTGGAGAGATCACAGACTGCAACCGACTGGTTACTATGCCTTGCAGGCTCGCCGAGCAAAGAAGAAACGCAAAATGGTGTCGCTGGCAGTAGCGAACACCAGACTAACCCACTGTGATGAATGTCTCTCTTGCGGTGGATTTTTGCTTATCGCAAAAAGGCTTGCAAAGGGAAGGCACGAGTACTCAGAAGTTTACTAAAGAAATATTACGTGAATCGAGAGGAAAAGTATTCTTTCTCGATGTATAGAAGTTGCCCTCTAGTGATTCTCAAGACTTTGCATAAGTTAAACTCATTAACATGAATAGGATATAGGCACCTTTTTTGGCCAGTTTAAGACTTTGCACCCGTACCTAACATTTTATCTTTGCTAAAACCACTTTGAGTCTATTACCTGACCTTTTGTTTCAGCTCCACTAAATACTTCACCAAGGCCTAAAAGCATTTTATCGCACACCTAGTCCGAGCTCGAAAATGGTTATATAAAAAAACATTGTGAGTGATTTGGAGCCATTTTATTTTGGTGGCTATTTTATTGAAAAAAACTGATTTGTTTTCCCTCCTTTTGAAAATATTAGAAAAATCTAAAAAAGGGGAAGAAAGAAAAATAATTAAAAAATGATGATGATTTTTTTTTTGAAAAAAAAAATATGTTTGGGAATTGGCTGTGTTTTTAAAGTCATGACTATTTATTTTGTGTGAACTCACTTTAAGTTTGTGTGTGACTAGCCGTTGTTTTTATCTTTGATTATCCACACTAAAAATCTAAGCCTACGTTTCAACCTAGTTAAATACTATTGATTTGTGCTTATGAGTTAGACTGGTGTCGTGGTGAGAGTGTGAAAGGGCAAGCCTATGGTCATCGACATTGATGGATTTCTTTGGGGCGTATCTCGATCTTCGATTTTGTGTAATGTCGATCTTAGCAAACACGCTACCTTCTCCCTAAATATAATTTTAAGATTTACCGGAATTTCAATTTAAAAGTAGAAATAATAAGTGGAAACGCTTTCTCGAAAAATATAAGTTAATTTGTATGCTAAGTAGGTTTTTCTGCTAAAATAGCTACGAGCATAGGTGATGAGTAGCAAAAAATATATATATTTTTAATGTATTTTTTTGTTTTGATTTAATAAAAAAATATAATTATATTATGTAAATACCTAAATAAATCGTTTCTTTTTAATTTTCAATTCTAACTTAACCTTTTTTTTTGTTCTATAGGTATTTTTGGACATTTGGGGAATTTCGGGAAAATTTTCTAAGACACGCCCCTAGGTCACGCCTGTGACCTAGGGCGCAACAATTCCAGCAATTCGGCAAATTTCGAGCAGCAAGTGAAGTCACGCCCGGGTGACACGCCCGTGTGCCAGCTGTCACGCCCGTGTGCCAGCTATCACGCCCGGGTGGCACGCCCGGGTGCCAGCTGTCACGCCCGTGACATCACTCGTGACCAAGCAGACCGCCAGCTGTCACACCATGCCGAAGTCCTGAATCCAGCAAGCTCGAGTCACGCCCGATCTATACACCCGTGTGCCAGGTGTCATGCTCGTGACGTAAGCCGTGCATTAGCAGAATTCCAGCTGTTGCGCCCCGAAGAAGCCAAGTTGCCACGCCATGCAGACACGCCCGTGATCTTCAAGTCACGCATGTGTACTTTTAACCCAATCCAGAAATCGGCCGAAATTCTATCTCAATCTGCCATGTCAGTGTCACGCCTAGGAGATACACCCGAGGGGTCGTGTAAGGGGGCATGTACCTCAAAAATTTTGGCTATAAATAGACCTCCAAGGCTGATTCTTTGAAGAGAGCTGGTAGAGTTACACATAGCTGTACATAGTAGTTGGGAGTAGTTTCTGAGTGATATTTCCCTAACCCTAGTTTGTAACACTTTTTAAGTAATAAATTTAAGCTTTCAGTAATTTTTCATCTCTTCTTATTTTTTAACTTAGATTTTACTTCTGTTGAGAAAGGGTGTGTGCGTAAGTATTTTTCATTTTTTTTTCTTTTTACTACCACCCCCATCCCGGATGAGAGGCTAAAAACTTTTTAGTATTTGATTAAAATGGTTGGGACAGATATTATTTCTGCTCTTTTATAAGTCTTTTAATTTTATTATTACCACCTTTATCCCGATTGAGAAACTAAGAACTTGTTAGCATCAATCGAGATACTTGGGACGGATATTATTTCTGCACTTCTATATAACTTTAATTTTTCTACTACCTCCTCCATCCTGATGAGAGACTAAGAAACTTTTAGCACTCGATTGAGATGAACTTTGGGAAGCATATTAATTCTGCAATTTTAACAATCCTATTTTATAAATTAATAAAAACTTAAGATTTACCACAAATTGATCTCTCGTAGGTAAAGAGAAACTACGTCCCACTCTCGAAAGAGATGAACGTAAGCCTCCCTGGTTGAACCTTCGAATATTAGTAGGAGGTCAGTAGCGGGGTTCACCGCATAAAGCGTGCATTAAATGTATTTTTGATTAAATACGAAAGTTCAGTCAATGTACATAATCACAGGTGGATGTATCCTCGATAGAGGTGCACTCATATAAAGGGAACTTCCACGATCAAGTATTTTAATTAATAAAGAAAAGTAGAGTTTTTATTATTTAAAAGGTATTTCTCAAAGTAAGTCAAAATTCAGGGTTCTCTATCTCATCTATTATTACAACCCTAAGTATTACTTTTATTTTAACTTTTAAAAATAATAAACTCTTTTCGATAAAATAATAGTTCCATTTCTTAAAGTAGAGTATTTGACACAGTTCCGTGGAAAAATACGACCTTGATATTTTAAAATAATATACTATTAAGCGATAGGTACACTTGCTTAAATCGAAGTATATAAGTAAAAAAAGAGATAGAACATCCAGAACGCCTAATATCAAAATCTAATTTAATTTTCAATTTTAACTATCTCCAAAGTTAGTTTACTTATAAATAGGCGTAAGACTTCACATTTTTACTCCTCAGGTTCAATTTTTTTTCTAGCGTTTAAATTTTTCTACTCCCTATGAAAAGTTATTTACTCGAGACTAGCAAACGAGTAAGTACAAGGTATTTGATAACTATAATTTTATCCATATTTTTATATAGATTTTATTTAATAATTAATTAATTTATAGTTATATTTTATTAGTTAAGTTTCTAGTTTTTTTTTATATTCCAGGTTAATCAGGGCCACAAATAACATTTAGAAGCCGACATGATTGATAAGAAGAAAATTTTGAGCAAATCTGAAAAAAATCTCAAGTACACGCCCTAGGTGTACAACCCGTATTCGACGAGGATGAGTCCTACCATAGCCAGCTCAGCATGAGTTGAAGAATCAGTCAGGGACAGAAGTCAACATCAAGTCGCAAGAGTGTGGAAGACCTGGGCGAGTATGACGGGCTCCCCTCGCATACTCGCCAGTAAGCGACTAGGGCGAGATACTCGCCTAGCCCGTACGAGCTCCCCAGGAAGCCGCCTTGTCGCCGGGGTGAGGGTATAAGTAGTGACCCCCTCCCTTTGGATTTCTCTATAAATAGGACCCCGGGGGTACGAGGGACAGAGGAAGAAATCTCGGATAGATACTCGCGAGCTCTTTGGATTCCTTTTTCTCAGAGAACAAGCCGCGACCTGCTACCTCATTGTTAGCTCGTCTCCCTCGTAAAAAGCTCGGCCATTTTGGTTGTGAAGGGGTTGCTGCTTCTAAGCAGCCGGGTACGTGGTGGGACCTTCCTGCCGCAGCAGCCTGGGGTCTTGTTCCTAAAGCTCTCTTCTGTTCTTGCTTTTGTGGTTTGTCTAGTTTCACTGCTTGACCAGTAGCCTTAGGCCGCCTAGTCTGATTCTGAGGTAGGGAATTTTTCCCGGCTTCAACACTTGGTGCGGTGAGCGTGGATAGTGGCTGAGGAGGAAAGTTTAGTGGTTGAAAAAGATGGCCAATGGTGGCGATCAGGGCGAGTTGGCGGACAACTCGGCAGAAGCTAGAACCTCGGAGCGAGGTGGTGGGTTCGTGACGGTTGCTGCTTTTGAAGAGTTTGCAAAGAGGATGGAGAGGGCAATACTCGCCGGGTTCTCCAACCCCCCTGAGGTCACGACGACCTCTCCCCGTCGTCTGACACCACCGGGCGAGGAAGTCCCGATCCGGCGAGCGGGAAAGGAGCCCACTTGGGCGAGAGAAGAGCAACTGATGCCGTCGCGTCAGCCCCCTGCGAGCAGCCAGTGCATCCGGTTCCGAGATCCTTAACTCTCGGCGAGATACAAGGATACTCGCCGATGGAGTGAGTATGATTACTCGAGCGGAGAGGATACTCGCCGTCGCCAGGAAGGGAGGAGTGATAGTTTTACTTTCAAGACTACCTAAACACCTAGAGGGGGGTGAATAAGTTCTAATGCTTGTTTTCAAACTTAAGCAGAATATAACTACTGAATATATACACACAGCACAACAATCACAGAAATTCACACATCACAGATTGCACATAGTTTTATAGTGGTTCCCCAAGATCTGGGTACATCCACTTTCCCCCTTCGCCTATCTAGCAGTGTGCTAGATTCAGCCAAACTCCCTTCCTTAACTCAGATCCTACAGCTCAGAATCCAAAATGGATTCCTACAACTCAGAGTGATACCATACTCCTACAACTCAGGCAAACCAGCCCTACCTCAGTCTTTATTCAAGACCTACAACTCAGAGATTATCTCTCCTACATTCAGCCTTTATAATATAGGCTTATAACTCAGATCTATATTAATAGATCCTACAGAATTTAGAAAAGAGTTTTAAGGAATCTTGCCCTTGTTGAGAGAGAAAGGACAAGACAGCACCTGATCAGCTGATGGATAAAATCAACTGAAACTTAGCTTTCTTCAAAGCTTCTTGAATCTGAACTAGCTGAGTTGATTTCCAAACAGCTTCTTGAGAAACCTGTAACAGCTTCCTTATTGATCTTCAAACGGCTGGATCCCTCTCTATCCAATCCCTTTGGAAATTCTTCAGAATTCTAGGACGAATTCTCCTTAGACTTATCCTGAGAGGTTGAACCCTTCAGAATGTCTTCTTAGATCTTCTGATGAAGATCTTCTTCAGTGCCTTGCACTTTCTTGATTTGATTCCTTAATCAGATTTTTATGTGTGTTGCTTCTCAATAATGACTTCTTCTTTCTACTTCTGAATCTGTCTATTTATAGACCTTCTTTTTGGTGACCGGCTGATCAGGTTTCTAACTGTTTTCTGACATGTCTGACAGCTTCAGTTAACCTGTTGTAACCCACAGCTGTCAAGTCTTCAAACAGATCTTGTGTCTTTGTCTTGGATAGCAAAGTGTCGAGAATGTCTGTCAGAAAGTGTCGAGACCATCTGTCTATATGTGTCGACATAAGTAACTTTGGTGTCGACACAGCCTCTGGTGAAGTCGACAAGTTTGCCTTTAAGTCGACTCAGCTTCAGCATACTACAACTTGAGAATGAGTCGACACTGAGTATTTGTGTTGACTCAAACACTTCATCATTCCTCAGCAAATGACTTGGTCTAGACATGGCAATGTGTCGACACAAGTCCTGTGTGTCGACACAGTTGATGTAGATTCAGAACATAGTATGTGTCGACACTGCCTTCAGGTGTCGACATAGCTTTTGTCGACTCTGCCTATATGTGTCGACTCAGTCTTCTGGTGTCAACACAAATATTGTCGACTTTGCCTCTGTGTGTCGACACAACCTCCTGGTGTCGACACAGTTGATGTCAACTATAATCTTGTGTGTGTCGACACTGCCTCCCGGTGTCGACACAGTTGATGTCGACTCAGTTTCTCTGTGTCGACACAGCCTTCTTGAAGTGTCGACACAATCTTTCTAAAGTGTCGACACATCTTCTTCTGGTGTCGACACATGGACTTAGAAATTTTTCCATACTTTTAACCTGCACATATTCAACTTAAACAATATCAAATACACCTTGATGTATATCATTATGCTAAGTTAGGCTTCTTCAAATCAGGTACACATTTTCCAATTTACCCAACAATCTCCCCCTATTTGGAGAAGTCATAACCCATATTAGCTAATGATATACACCACTTATGATAATAATAAACAAAATGATGATGATGTATATAAGCTTAATATTACAGGAAATATTAACAATCAAAACACTTGCACATATTCATCACAGAGATAGAATCATATACACAAAAATTAATTAAAGAGCAAGATTTTGTGTATTATGTCAAAATGATTGTTTACAAAATGTTTAACACTGAATGTTTCACATTACACATTTTTAAACTAAAACTTAAGACATTTAAGACTAAGACAGATCAGGCTCCTTTATAACAATCCCTCTTCCAGGTTATACTTGTGCCTGCATAGAAGGTTCAGTTTCTTCCATGGGTTTTTTGCCTTTAAGATTAGCCTTCTCCTGAGCCTCAGTCTTCAGTCTTTGTCTCTCAAAGTAGTGATATGGCTTGGGAAAGTATTTGCTAGGCTCCACAGCATCAGGAGGTAGCTTTCCCATCTTAGCTCTCCTTCTATACTGAACAATAGCCTCCTGTCTGGCTTCATGCCTCTGCCATTCTTGTTCATTGTACCACTTGCCCCTTTCATGGACTTGATCTTTTACAGCTTTCCAGGCAGTTAGTATGATGTTTCTAGAGGTAGGGCTCCACTATTCAAAATCAGGTTTTAGTTCAGCTTGCTCCCTAAACCTCTTCTTAGACAGTTGAGCCTCTTGCTGAGCCTTGATTGCAGCTTCAGGCATATCTACTTTTCCAAGTATAATATTTGAAACCTCCTCAGGAGGACTATACATAGTTTGCACCATCTGATGAATCAAGTCAAAATCTGTAGGGGGGTATATGACTTGAGCAACTTCTGGTTGGTTGCCTTCAAGTACACTTTTTGGCTGTACTCCTGACTCTGCCATATTATCATCATCACAAAGGGGTGGATATCCCAATGAGGCTCTGATACTGTTAGTTACCCACTTGGCAAGTTCTGAGCCAGCAGAAATAAGTACCCTCTCCCCCTTTAGGACTTCTCTTTCTACATGATCTCTGAGATCGTCCTTCTGAAATCTGATCTGACCATCTAGATAATTAATGCCATCTTTGAAGAAGGGTTTCAACTTGTTAAGTTTTGCAGTAATTTCCTTCTGGGAAGTGGTTATGGCTGACTGAACTGAGTCTAAAGCAGTGTTGAACTTAGTTTCATATGCAAGCATTTCAGCTGCCCTAGCTTCAGTCAATTTAGACATGGTTGTTTGAAGTTGAGCAAGAATATCTGTGTTGGCAGTTGTCAGATTGTCATTTAGCCGTTTTTGATTTTCAAGAATGTATCCTTGATTAACAGATTGAGCATCTATTTCTTTCTTCATTTCCCCTTGTTGTTGTGCCAGATATACAACAACATGTGCCCCTTTTGTAAAACAATCAGTCATTTCTCTTTTATTTTGATTGACTTCAAATCTTATAGACTTTATATCTTGAGCCAGATCAAACTGAAGATTTTTATTACTTTCATCAACATATTTCTCCATGGCTAATCTCTGATTATCTAGCTTCACCTGCAAATCTACCATGAACTTGTTGTAATTAAAATTAGATGGAGATTGGTGAGTTGAAGTCTGTAGAGCCTGCTTGTAGTTATGGCTTCTTCTTTTGAAGACCATGAGCTTCCTTTTCTTTGCCACTCTGGCTTCTGCAGACTCAGATTCTGAAGAGCTTTCAATCTGAACTCTTTCAGGAGATGAAGGAGGAATATCTGTCTCAGTGATATGTTGATCTTTGTCAACAATCACTTGCTCCCCCTCAATTTCGAGCTCCTTCTCAATTTCTTGCTCCTCAACTCTATCAGTAACAATTTCAATCTCAGGAAACAACTCATCTAGAGTAAATTCCTTTTGTGCCTGAGCAGAAGATGAGTCATCTAGACCAGCAGTGTGCAAATCTTTTGATAAATCTATTTGTTCTTCCTCTTGCACATGTTAAGAAATCTGCTCCCCCTGCACCTGTTCAGTGTTAGGAATGTCCTGGGCAGAAGAATAAACTTGCTCCCCTTGCACCTGTGCAGGTAAAGATTCATCCTGGACTTGAGTAGACTCAGGCTGGTCTTCAGCCTGCTCTCTCACTTGATCTCCTGGAAGTTGTTCAGTACTTTGATCATGACCTTGGGATTTTTATGGTGTGTCCTGCATGTCCACATCAGGCACCTCTTTGGACAGAACTCTATCCCATCTTGAGAATAATCTCATGTCCATTTTTCTCATGTGATTGATCTTAGTCCCAGGAATTTGTTGCATGACCTCTGGGATGAGTCCAGCCAGATATAGACTCAAAATCCTAGCCAGATTTGGTTTCTTAAGTCCTTCCTTGATTTTATCAAACAGTACTGCTGACCAGTCTGTGTTAACCCTGAAGATGATCCTTGTCATGAGGTTAAACATTAAGGCCGAAATCCTATCATGGCCGCCAGGTTTACACAAGATCACCTTCCCAACCACTTCAGATAGAAATTTGCCTTGTGAATTCATTCCTTTTCTGTTGATAGCTGCTCCAATTTTGACGGTTGGATCCAATCCACACCATTGTAGAGCCTCCCTTGTCTTAGAGGCGGGGACCTCTTCCACATTCTCAATGCTTGGTAACTGAAGAATCTTTCTTAAACTCCGTAGAGTAAGTTTCACCTTGGTTCCATGAACTGTGGATTTGATCTTGAGTCCAGAAGAATCCACTGATGCTGAAGTGTAAAATTCAAGTGCCTCCTTCTTCCAGATTTTGGTAGGTTCAGAAACCAGATATTCCAATCCATTATCAGCAAGATAAGATATCACCTGTTTTATTTCAGGCGTGGCATTGTCGAACGCAGCCCTAACCAGCTCATATCCCTCATTGACGTTATCCTCAACCTTTGGCGCCATTGGAAAGATGAGAAAACTGGAGAGAAGAGAAGAGAGAGAATGTCGACACAGGGTTTTAGTCTCGAAAACCTTGTGAGCGTGTCGACAGAATACGTTCTTGACCTATTTATACCCTCTATTGAAAGAAGGTCAAAAGGCGGGCAAAAACAGACTAAATGTGTCGACACAGATGAAATGTGTCGACACAAACTTTTACTGTCTCGACATCAATGTTGACTACTGTGTGTCGACACCAATTGAGGATATGTCGACACAAGAGAGACATAGTAGAGCATCAGAAATTCTGTGTCGAATCTTAGTACAAGTGTCGACACAAAATCTGTAAGTGTCGACACCATTATTCTGGTGAAGTCGACACTACATTTCTGGATTAGTCGACTATTTGACCCTTAAGTGTCGACACAAATTCTCTGTGTCGACACAAATTCTCTGACAAGTCGACATAACTATACTGAGTCGACACTTTATCACTGAAAGTGTCGACACGATTTTACTTAGCCAATTTCTGTTTGTTGATATACTAATCAATGGTCAGCATTCCTAATTCAATTTTAAATTTATTGAATTTTGTTTCATCCAGTGGCTTAGTAAAAACATCTACAATTTGATAATCTGTTTTAACAAATTCCAATGAGATATCTTCTCTTTCTACATGCTCTCTAAGAAAATGGTATTTTATTTCTATATGCTTAGTTCTACTATGAGAAACAGGGTTGTTAGCAATAGAAATAACACTCTTAGAATCACACAATAAAGGTGTTCTACTTACTTGAATATCATAGTCCTTTAACTGATGCTGAATCCACAATAGCTGTGCACAGCAACTTCCAGCAGCAACATATTCAGACTCAGCTGTGGATATTGCCACACTGGTCTGCTTCTTACTGCTCCATGATATCAGTCTTCCTCCCAAGAATTGGCAAGTACCTGTAGTACTCTTTCTATCCTCTCTACAGCCTGCAAAATCTGCATCTGAATAACCTATTAGTTGAAAATCTCTATTCCTAGGGTACCAAAGGCCTAGATTTGGTGTGCCCTTTAAATATCTCAAAATTCTTTTAACAGCAGTGTAATGAGAATCTTTAGGGCATGCCTGGTACCTAGCACAGACACATGTAGCATACATAATATCTGGTCTACTAGCTGTGAGGTATAATAAAGAACCAACTATTCCTCTATACAAAGACTCATCTATAGGCTTACCTGTATCATCTTTACATATCGGAATATTTGTTCCCATAGGAGTTTTCATGGTAGAGGAAGATTCCATACCATATTTCTTTATCAACTCTTTGGTGAACTTAGACTGGGATATGGACAAGCCATCATCAGTCTGTCTTACTTGGAGTCCCAAGAAGAACTTAAGTTCCCCCATACTACTCATTTTAAACTTCCCTTGCATAAGTTTGGCAAACTTCTTGCAAAGGTTGTTCTCTGTAGACCCAAAAATTATGTCATCCACATAGATTTGGACTAATATTATCTTGCCTTTAGACTCCCTAAGGAATAGAGTCTTGTCTATTTTGCCTCTTGAGAATTTGTTCTCAATAAGGAAAGTAGACAGGGTGCTATACCAAGCCCTTGGGGCTTGCTTCAACCCATATAAAGCTTTCCTAAGTCTAAAAACATAATCAGGTTTAAGAGAGTCTACAAAACCTGATGGTTGTTCCATATAGACTTCTTCTTTTAGGTCTCCATTCAGAAATGCTGATTTCAGATCCATTTGGTATACCTTGAATCCTTGGTATGCAGCATAGGCAAGAAACATCCTGATTGCCTCTAGTCTTGCTACTGGGGCAAATGTCTGATCAAAATCTATTCCCTCTTCCTGCCTATATCCTTTAGCAACCAGTCTTGCTTTGTTCTTTACTATTACTCCACTCTCATCCAACTTGTTCCTAAATATCCACTTTGTTCCAATGATGTTGTGGTCTTTTGGTTTAGGAACAAGCTCCCAGACTTTGCACCTTCTGAATTGATTAAGCTTCTCTTGCATAGCATTAATCCAATGTTGGTCTTGGATGGCTTCTTCAAATTTCTTAGGCTCCAATTGAGATAGGAAACTTGAGTGCAGGACTGTGCTCAGATTTCTGCTTCTAGTCTGCACTCCTTGACTTGGATCACCTATTATTTGATTAGCTGGATGATCTTTTAGATGTCTTATGGCTGGAGGAAGATTTCCTTCAGGTTGAACATCTCCAGCTCCTTCATCATGCTGTACTTCTTGGTTGTCATCAGCTTCTATAGAGTTTTGTACTCCCCCTGGACTATAGCCTTCATTTTCCACTGCTTCATATGCATTTGATGCTTCTGCAATGGAAAGCTTGTCCATCCTGTTGCTTATACCTATTGGACTGTATGAACTACAAGGCAACTCACAGTTGATTAATCTTGATTCATCAAACACAACATGTACAGATTCTTCTACAACTTGAGTAGTCAAGTTGAAGACTCTATAGGCCTTACTATTTATATTGTACCCAACAAATATCCCATCTTGGGATTTGGCAGCAAACTTAGTTAGATATGACTTGCCATTGTTAAGTATATAGCACTTGCAACCAAAGATCCTAAAGTAGGATAAATTTGGTTTTCTACCTTTCATAATTTCATAGGGAGTCTTTTTGTGGCACTTGGTGATAGAAGCCCTATTGATCACATGACATGCAGTGTTTACTGCCTCAGCCCAGAAATATTCTAGAAGAGAGGTGTCACTCAATAGAGTTCTACCAGCTTCAATCAATGTCCTATTCTTTCTTTCAGCAATACCATTTTGCTGAGGTGTTCTAGGTGAGGAGAACTCTTGGAAAATCCCAAAGTCGTCACATAATCTTGTCATACTTTCAGATTGAAATTCAGTGTCATGGTCACTTCTGATCTTGACCACTGTACTGTTTAGTTCATTCTGAATTTGTTTCACAAAACTAAGTAAGATACTTGGGGTTTCTGATTTTTGTCTCAGAAAGAACACCCATGTATATCTATAATAGTCATCTACAACCACAAAAGTGTAGACCTTCCTACCTAGACTATGAACTGGCATAGGACCAAAAGTATCCATATGTAAGAGGTATAAGCACCTCACAGAATCCTTGTTTTCAAGACTATGAAAGGAGGATTTTGTCTGCTTGCCCTTTTGACAAGCTGAACATATCCCTTCCTTTATACACTTAACTTGAGGACCATTCCTCACTAACTCTTTGCTGAAGAGTTGGCCAATTGTCTGGTAGTTAAGATGAGCCAACCTCTTGTGCCACTTGACACAATGAGATGCATTATCATCAGCCACAAGACAGATGGGAGAAGCCTTGTTCTCACATACAAAATTAAGACAATAAACATTTCTCTTTCTATACCCAGTCAATATGATCTTTTGATCACTTGACCTTTTGATATGACATCCATCCTTAACAAATGAAATGTCATATCCAAGATCACTCAGTTGACTTATGCTAATCAGATTATGTTTCAACCCTTTTACATAAGCCACTTGGGTGATGGTAATTTGGTTTGAAGAAATGTTACCAAACCCTTTGATGATTCCTCTTTCAGATCCACCAAAGATTACTTTAGGTCCATCTTTGACAGATGTGTACTCCTTCAGCAGCCTCTTTGTTCCAGTCATGTGTCTGGAACATCCACTGTCCAAGTACCATATAGGGGCATGACAACTTGGACTTTCCTGCAATACAGAATTACTTTCCCTTAGAACCCAACTAAGTCTTGGGTCCTTGGTTCAGGTTAGCACCATTCATATTAATACTACCAGCACCTCTTCTAACTGGTAGACTATTATTCTTCCTTACATTTGTGTTATGCCAGCAGTCTAAGGCAAAATGGCCTCTCTTGGCACAACACCAACATTCAAACTTGTTGTATCTAGGTCTTAATACACCCTTGACAGAAGAATTTCTGTCCAGTGCTGGTGCTGTTGCAGCTTCACCCACAGATTTCTTATAACCATGGGGTTTATGAACATGGATAGACCTCTTGGCATTTACACCCTTGTTTATCTGAACATTAGCCTAAATATGACCATGAATATTCTCAAGATCATATTTGTTAGAAGGCACTTGCACCTTTCTAAACTTAACTGGGACTGAAAGGTTTAGAGGCTGGACAGGAGCTTTGCCTTTTCTTTTGAATTGGGCAGCCCTAGGGTTACCTTTGAAGCCTAATCCTACCTTACCCTTTTGAGCCACAAACTCATCTATTAAAGGTAAGACAGATTTTGGCTTAGAGTAACTAGCCACTAAATCTTTCTCTATTCTTAGTCTGGCCTCCAGACTCTTAATTTGATCATTGTTATATTTGATTGAGCCCATCTGAATATAGGTTATATTTTTCAGTTTGGCAATCTCATTTAACTTTTGATCCATTACTTTTTCAAACTCAGTTGCAGCCATCTTAAGATTAGCAATTTCCTGAGCCTGAACTTTGACTAGATTCTTGCTTTTCTTAAGAGCCTGTAACAAGACCTTATACTCATCCATCAACTGATGAATATCACCTTCAGATTCAGATCCATTCACATCACTTGATGTAGATGAATCTGACTCTGAACCAGTACTAAAATCAGAAGAACTAGAAACCTTTTGTACCTTACTAGGACCAGGCTGATCCTGGCATTGGTTATCTTCTAACTCAGCCATCAGACCCATGCATTCCTTGTCTTCTTGATCATGAATGGAATCCATCAGTTGCAGAAATTCCTCTTCTTCATTGGCTGCATACAATCCTATGTATGCTTCTGCTTCAGATTCTGACTCTGATGAGGACTGATCCAAAAGACTCTTATCCTTCTTTGCAACAAAAGATTTCTCCTTCTTGCCCTTGTGTTGAGTCCTTTTTCTGTCTACTGACTCCTTTCTCTTTTCTGGACATTCAGCTACCATATGTCCAGTGTTATTGTAGCAATAACAAACAATCTTAGAAGTTATGGCTTTACTGGGCTTAGTTCTGTTTCTCTCATTTCTTGAGGATTTTCTCTTCTGATAGTACTCATCTACTGGCTGTGATGTGGAGGGCCTGGACTTTCACTGCTTCTTTTTCAAGAACTTTTGAAACTGTCTTGTAAAGGCAGCAAAGTCAGTATCTGATTCACTGCTCCCTAATTTCTGACTATCTGAATTTTCTGTTATCTCTTCTGTAGCTTCCTTGAGAGGAGATGATGACATCCTCCCTTTCTTTCTAGTGGCTTCAACTTTGAAAGCCACAGATCTATGCTCACCTTTAGTACTTCTCTCTTCCTCCTTCCTAGCTATCAATTGCATTTCATATGAAAACAACTTTCCAAACAAGGTTGGAGGAGAAATATCAGCTAACTTGGCCACTTCTCTGATGGCACATATTTTGGTATCCCAATCCTTTGTTAAAGATCTGAGAAACTTGTCATTCAGCTCATATGTACTGAAGACTCTTCCATAGGACATCAGTTCATTCACAATCCTATAGAATTTCTTATAACACTCAGTTATGCTATCAGACTTTCCTTGTCTGAAGCTCTCATATTCTTGGTTGAGAATTGATTTTCTGTCTTGTCTTACTTCTTCAGATCCTTCCATATAGACAATCAAGGTGTCCCATATCTCTTTGGAAGTCTTGCAATGTATCAGATTTTGGAAAGTGGAATCATCTATTGCACTTACTATGATGTTTTGAGCTCTCTTATCCATAGTGGCTAAGATGATTTTCTCCTTTATCATTTCTGAAAAATCCTTAGGAGTTTCCTCATTTGCATCTAACACAGAAGTCTTCATTGGAATGTATGGACCTTCTTTCACTGTGATATAAATTCTTGGGTCTGAGGCCTCCATAAATAGCCTGACCCTTTCCTTCCAAATTCCAAAGATTTCTTTTCTGCAGATGGGAAGCTTCATAGATCCCAACTCCTTGTGATTCTCACCTGAACCCATTTTCTTGATTCTTGATTCTGCCTTTAGATCTAACTCAGACTGTTAAGTCTTACTTTGAGCAACCTCCCTCTGATACCACTTGATAGTTTTACTTTCAAGACTACCTAAACACCTAGAGGGGGGGTGAATAAGTTCTAATGCTTGTTTTCAAACTTAAGCAAAATATAACTACTGAATATATACACACAGTACAACAATCACAGAAATTCACACATCACAGATTGCACACAGTTTTATAGTGGTTCTCCAAGATCTGGGTACATCCACTTTCACCCTTCGCCTATCTAGTAGTGTGCTAGATTCAGCCAAACTCCCTTCCTTAACTCAGATCCTCAGATCCTACAGCTCAGAATCCAAAATGGATTCCTACAACTCAGAGTGATACCACACTCCTACAACTCAGGCAAACCAGCCCTACCTCAATCTTTATTCAAGACCTATAACTCAGAGATTATCTCTCCTACACTCATCCTTTATAACATAGGCTTACAACTCAAATCTATATTAATAGATCCTACAGAATTTAGAAAAGAGTTTTATGGAATCTTGCACTTGTTGAGAGAGAAAGGATAAGACAACACCTATGGATGAAATCAACTGAAACTTAGCTTTCTTCAAAGCTTCTTGAATCTGAACTAGCTGAGTTGATTTCCAAACAGCTTCTTGAGAAACCTGTAACAGCTTCCTTCTTGATCTTCAAACGGCTGGATCCCTCTCTATCCAATCCCTTTGGAAATTCTTCAGAATTCTAGGACGAATTCTC
Source organism: Platanthera zijinensis (assembly GCA_039513925.1). Classification (NCBI taxonomy): domain Eukaryota; kingdom Viridiplantae; phylum Streptophyta; class Magnoliopsida; order Asparagales; family Orchidaceae; genus Platanthera; species Platanthera zijinensis. The sequence continues at coordinate 94,688,862 of CM077081.1, forward strand.
CTTAGACTGATCCTAAGAGGTTGAACCCTTCAGAATGTCTTCTTAGATCTTCTGATGAAGATCTTCTTCAGTGCCTTGCACTTTCTTGATTTGATTCCTTAATCAGATTTTTATGTGTGTTGCTTCTCAATAATGACTTCTTCTTTCTACTTCTGAATCTGTCTATTTATAGACCTTCTTTTTGGTGACCGGCTGATCAGGTTTCTAACCGTTTTCTGACAAGTCTGACAGCTTCAGTTAACATGTTGTAACCCACAGCTGTCAAGTCTTCAAACAGATCTTGTGCCTTTATCTTGGACAGCAAAGTGTCGAGAATGTCTGTCCAAAAGTGTCGAGACCATCTGTCTATATGTGTCGACATAAGTAACTTTGGTGTCGACACAGCCTCTGGTGAAGTCGACAAGTTTGCCTTTAAGTCGACTCAGCTTCAGCATACTACAACTTGAGAATGAGTCGACACTGAGTATTTGTGTTGACTCAAACACTTCATCATTCCTCAGCAAATGACTTGGTCCAGACATGGCAATGTGTCGACACAAGTCCTGTGTGTCGACACAGTTGATGTAGATTCAGAACATAGTATGTGTCGACACTGCCTTCAGGTGTCGACACAGCTTTTGTCGACTCTGCCTATATGTGTCGACTCAGTCTTCTGGTATCGACACAAATATTGTCGACTTTGCCTCTGTGTGTCGACACAGCCTCCTGGTGTCGACACAGTTGATGTCAACTATAATCTTGTGTGTGTCGACACTGCCTCCCGGTGTCGACACAGTTGATGTCGACTCATTTTCTCTGTGTCGACACAGCCTTCTTGAAGTGTCGACACAATCTTTCTGAAGTGTCGACACATCTTCTTCTGGTGTCGACACATGGACTTAGAAATTTTTCCATACTTTTAACCTGCACATATTCAACTTAAACAGCATCAAATACACCTTGATGTATATCATTATGCTAAGTTAGGCTTCTTCAAATCAGGTACACATTTTCCAATGTACCCAACAAGGAGCCCTTTCTGCGACGAGATCCTCGCGGCCCCAGTCCCCGATAATTTCAGAGAACCCGCCCTCACCTACTACTCCGGTAAAGATGACCCGGTAAGGCATCTTCAGTGGTTTGAGGGCGTGGTCTCCATCCGCAATATGTCTGACGCCTTCAAATGTCAGTTCTTCTCCATCACCTTCAAGGGTAGTGCAAGGGACTAGTTCCACCAGCTACCAGTAGGATCCATCTACTACTTCTCCGATCTCCGACGGGACCTTGTGGCAAGGTTCGCAACGTCCAAGAAGCAGAAGAAGGAAGCGACTGCCCTCTTTAAGATCGTGCAGGGGCAGCATGAAAGTTTGGGCCGCTACATCGACAGGTTCCATGAGGAGGTCTTGGAGGTGGAGGAGGTAGATGGGTTGACCTTGATGGTAGCCCTCAAGTTCGGTCTGAAGCAGGGGCTGTTCAACATGGAGTTGGGGCATAGGCCGCCCAAATCATTTGAGGAAATGGTAGAGCGGGCGAACGTCTTTATTCAGGAGGAGGAGAGGAATAAAGAGTTCTTGGCAAGACTGGACGGGGATAAGCCGTTGGGAGAGAATAGGGGAAGATTGCTGGAGAAGGAGAGGAGGCCGGAGGGGCGCAACTATAGAAGTTGGGAGGAGCCGAAGAGGAAGGAAGGAGAAGAGAGGAAAAGAAGGGAAGAGCCCGGGAGAGTGGAGGAGAGGAGGCAGGAGAGGCCTCGACGGCGAGAAGAAAGTAGGCCCGCCGAGGCTCTAGAAGGAAGAAGGGAGGAAAGAATATTCCAATACCCAAGGGATCGTCCTCAGTGGAGACGACCGATCCGGCAGGAAGAGAGGAGGAATAGCAACCTGAGGGAGCAAGGTGGAGGGAGAAGGGAGACGATGGCTGTCGCGCGACAGGCCAATAAGCGTCGGCGAAAGGAGGAGTGCTGGGAGAGACAGCAGGAGGCGGAGATTCCCATCTACTGCGATATCCATCGGTTAGAGGGACATGGGACCTTGGCTTGCCCAGAGTTTTGGGAATCAAGGAGGAGGCTGGAAGCGATGGAGGAGGAGAGAGAGAAATCGAGGCAGGAGGCCCCGGTCGGGCAAGTAGCATTCCAAGCTCCGCAGAGGAGGAGGAATGAGGATAGGATTACTAGGGAGGTCGAGGGAATGTTATTCCTTGTCCGGGAGGCGGACACATCAGGGTGATCAATGGAGGTGCTGGGCTTGGAGCTTCCCGCAAGGGTATTCTCCACCAGATCTACAAGAAGAGTGTCGCCTCGACATCGCAGACTCCTCCGCTGTTGAATGAGATAACCTTCTCGGAGGAGGATATGCTGTGGAATGAGAATCCCTTCAACGACGCGCTGGTGATACAAGCTGCAATCGAAGACTTCACCGTCGACCGGATCCTCGCGGATAACGGGAGCTCGGTGAATGTCATCTTCAAGAGAACCTTCGTCGGGCTTCAGGTGGAAGCGTCCAGGGTCCAGGCTGCGGATGGACCTCTCTTTGGCTTCTTGGGAGAGAAGAAAGAGGTTGAAGGGGGAGTTGAGCTACTGGTCACTCTCGGAGGTACTTCAATCCGATGTCATTTCGTCATCGTCGACGCACCCATCGGTTACAATGCCATCTTCGGGCGGCCCTTTATTAACTATTTCAAAGTCATCCCATCGTCGTATCATTAGTGCCTGAAGTACTGTCGGGATGACGTCCAAGTCCGGATCAGGGGGCATCCGAAGGCCTCTCGGGAGTGTTACCTGAATGTTGTTAGTACCATCAGCTGGATGGGTGACGCCGAAAGGCTGGAGAGGATGATGGAGCAGGAGTAGGGCCTGCAAGCTGTTGAGGAGCTAGAGGAAGTGGAGGTGATCTCCCCGAGAGGAGAGCCTGAGCTTCTGAATGTCGGAGGAGCCTTGCCCCTGGAAGGGAGGGTGGAGGTAGCAGCTTGCCTAAAGGATAATGCTGACATCTTTGCATGGAGTGCCGCCGAGATGCCAGGGATTGACGTCGATGTTGCCTGTCAATCGCCTCAACCTGGATCCCGCGGTAGCTCCAGTTCGTCAAAAGCAGAGGAAGAGCGGCACCGCGCCGGCTGGGCCGATCCGAGAGGAAGTGAAGAAGCTGCTGGAAGCAGGGTTTGTCTCGGAGATCCAGTATCCAGGCTGGGTCTCCAACGTTGTAATGATGAAGAAGTCTGGAGGGGGCTGGAGGCTATGTATCTATTTTTCTATGTTAAATAAAGCTTGCCCGAAGGATTATTACCCCTTGCCTCAAATAGACGCGCTGGTTGATTCCGCCGTCAGGTTTCCTGTGATGAGTTTCCTTGATGCTTTTTCAGGGTATCACCAGATCCGGATGAATCCCCCCGATTGCCGTGATGTTTCCTTCATCACCAGAGACGGCTGTTACAGCTACAAGATGATGCCCTTCGGGCTCAAAAACGTCGGCGCAACGTATCAGAGAATGATGGATCAAGTCTTCAAAGAGCAAAAGGGGTGGAATTTCGAGGTCTATGTGGACGATCTTCTCGTAAAGAGCAAGAGCGTCGCGGAGCATGTAGTGGATCTGGAGGAGACCTTCGCCACCCTGAGGAAGTATAAGATGCGGCTTAACCCAGACAAGTGTGTCTTTGGCGCGGGAAGGGGGAAATTCTTGGGTTACCTCCTCACTCACCGGGGGGTGGAGCCTAACCCTGACAAATTAAAAGCCATCATGGAGATGGCCTCCCCGAGAGACTCCAAAAAGATCCAAAGGTTGACTGGAAGGCTGGCATGCCTTAGCCGTTTTCTCTCTAAGGCCGGATAGAAGTGCTCCCCGTTCTTCAAGGCCCTTCGGGGTAATCGGAAATTCTAGTGGACCACAGAGTGCGAGGAGGCTTTCGGAAAGCTTAAGCAGCAGCTGACCCACGCTCCTCTCCTCCAAGGTCCGCAGGGCGGCGAGGAACATTTACTCTATCTAGGAGTAGGGGCCGAGGCGGTTAGTTCAGTGTTGGTTCGAGAAGAAGGAAGGAGGCAACTCCCCATCTACTATGTGAGTCGGGTGTTACGGAAAACAGAGACGAGATATCCTATCTTGGATAAACTAGTTTTTCTCTGGTGGTTTCGGCTCGGCGGCTCCGTCCATATTTTCAAGCTCATTCCATCAAGGTAGTCTCCGATCACCCCCTGAGGAGTATCTTGGATGGAGTGGATCATTCTGGCAGGTTGGCCAAGTGGGCGGTGGAACTGAGCGAGTTCGACATCTCTTACTCTCCAAGGGTCGCAATCAAGGCGCAAACAGTGGCCGATTTTCTGGCCGACTTCTCGCCCGAGGTGGAGGCAAACGCAGACACTTTTCGACCGATTCCTTGGAAGATGTTTGTGGACAGGGCTTCAGGAAAGCATTCCGTGGGAGCCGGAGTCTTGCTGGTTAGCCCTCAGGGAACATGGATCGAGCAGGCCGTCGAGATCCTCTTCCCGGTTACGAACAATCAGGCAGAGTACGAAGCCATGGTGGCCGGCTTGCGTCTCGCCAGGGAGCTAGCAATCAAAGACATCCGAGATTTTACCGATTCGATGGTGGTCGCATCACAGATTTAGGGGGAATTCGAGGTCCATGATCCCATCCTGCAGCAGTACCTGGTTAAGGTTAAGGGTCTGATCGAGGGTTTCCAATCTTTCTTCGTCGAGCATGTGCCCCGAGAAAATAACTCTGAAGCTGACTACCTTGCCAAGTACGGTCCCCGGGCCGGGGGGATTGTTACCGAATTGTTTCGGCCATCCATCGAGGAAGGAGATATTGTAACGTCCCAATTCGCGCTAGGCCCCTCGCACGTGTTCTGAGTCAAGAGACTCAACTCGGGCTCGGGGTGCACTGACGCGAGGTGTCAGGTGCATTGAATAAGTGTAGGGTTGGGTTCAAGGATACCCCAACCAGTAGCCGAGATGAGGGAACTCGGCCAAGTAAAAATCGACGGGAATGGAGGTTGATGCTCGTCGATCGTCGAGAATGAAGGTTGATACTTGCCGATTCGACGGGTATCAGTGGTCGATACCCGCCGGACTCAGAACTGCAGTAGGTTAAGGGAAAATCGTCGAGAATGCCTGACGATTCTTACCGATCGCAGAGAATACCCGGTGATACCCACCGACCGTCGAGTATCGCAACTGATACTCAACGCACACAACGACAGGATGTCCGATAAAACGGCTAAGGGAAAATCGTCGAGTATCATTGTTGATACTCGACGAATTCGTCGAGAATGACCCGCTAATACTCGCCGATCGACGGGAATCACTGGCTGATTCCCGCCGAATTTGACTTGTGCGTTTTCTGCGCCCAGGAAGATTCACCGGCCTGTACAAGTGGACCGAACCGGACTCCGGGATTCGTGCTGAATGATCCTTGGACCGGTCACTTCAAATGAAAACTAATTTGGGTGGTCCAATTAGAGAGTGACACATGGCGGAAGGGACTTTACCTAATATGTAATATAAAAGGGAGTAAACTAAACCCTAGCCATCGCACCCGATCGTTCTTGCCGAGCCGTCACCGTGCAAAACCGACGGGAGCGGGAGAGAGAGGAATATCGCAGATTGCCGAAGGAAAAGTTCGGATCGTCGAAGGAAGGCTTGCTGGAGCTAGTTTTGGAGGAGGAGAAACGCCTTTGCCGTGAAGAACGTCTGCACCGAGAGATGCCGCGGAGAAGGGTAACGCGATCCATGGCCGACAACGGAGGAAACGCCGGAAATGAAGTGAGTTTCCTCCCCTCTCCCTTGGTGCTAGATCTGTAGCTATTCTTAGGCGAGACATCGACTCAAAAGAGTCTTGATGTGTGAGATGAAGCTTTCTAGGAAGGCCATGCTAGAACTTGTGTTCTAAAGCTTAGTCATCTTCAACCTCTCCTCGCTTCAAAGTGATGATAGGGGTGGTCTCGTGAAGAGAAAATGGCCTCAAGAGGGAGAATAAGGGTGGAGGAACTTCTGGTTGCGATTTGGGGAAAATCGCTTGAGGAGGAAGATGAACGGATGCCGTTCACTTCGCTTCAAGATGCGTGCAGAATCTGTGTTCTACACACAGCGACCTTCTTGGCTACTTTTAAGCAAGAAAGGGTCGGATCTGGGCTTTCTACTAAGCACGAAAGTCGTAGCCCTTGAAATTACCTTTCCAACGAGTGGTTGCACGTTTCCAGGCAATACCTGTAGCCACGGGAAAGTCCGTTTGAATCCGCTGTGGTTGGGAGTTAATGCCCAGGAATCTGTATCCTGTACGCAGCAGACTTCGAGTTGGATTTCTGGTATGATGTGACCAGATCTGGGCTTTCGACTAAACACAAAAGTCGTAGCCCTTGAAATTACCTTTCCAACGAGTGGTTGCACGTTTTCAGGCGATACCTGTAGCCACAGGAATCCTCAGTCAAAGTTGCTGACTAGATTACATATAATTCTAGGTGATACAATATGAACTTGGATTCGATGGAATAGATGTTGCAATCCATCTCGAGGTTGGGTGAATTCTTTTGTGTTAATCACCGAGGTAAGGTGAAGGTTGATGTTTGAGGACTTGAATTCCTATGCCGAGATATGAATCAAGCCTAAGTGAATGAAAGGCTTTGTTATATTTGGTAGATCACCATTATGCGCATTATCTATAATATGTTGAATTCATGTGGAAGGATTTGTAAATGATTAAACTATGGCCCTGATGTATAATGAATTGATGGAAGGGAATGGATAGTCCAATGCTTAGAGTGTCGTCTCCCTACGGGTAGCATTGTGGAAGTTAACAAGTGCGGTGTTGACCGTCACTAATGGGAATGAGGTTGAGTTGGATAAAATTGGATGGTTGGGCTTGGTCCTCGGTGTTCACGTCCCGGGGCTCCTTTTGCGCCATGTGAACGGTTGGGCTTGGTCCTCGGTGTTCACGTCCCGAGGCTCCATCCGTATTTGTTGGATGGTTGGGCTTGGTCCTCGTGCTTTCTCCGAGGCTCCTCCAATGCCATGAATTGTGGAATTGCATGCGGTGTGAGTCGACACGCGGTGTCGTAATCCCGGGTTAAGGATAGTGTGGTAGGTCTATGGGCTCGCCAATCGTCACACCGATGGGAGTTGACAGTTAGACCTTGGGCGGTTGGGCTTGGTCCTCGGTGTTCACGTCCCGAGGCTCCTTCCGTGCCAAGTGAATGGTTGGGCTTGGTCCTCGTGCTCATTTCCGAGGCTCCTTCCGTGTCATACCATAGGCCAGTTGGGGCTAGGATCTTGGTGCATATTTACCCGAGAGAACCCGCTGAGCCGTAGTACGCATGTGAGCTCCGCTGTTGTGTTCTTAGCGTTGAGGCGTACGGAGGCCTAGGCCAGGTAGTGTGGAGACCAGTCTAGTAGTGGAGATGCCCGCTCTACTGTCACCGTTTGGCCACGACGGTTGATGCCTGAGAGGTTAGCTACCTGCTCGAATAGTGGGAACTATAAGTCTGTGTCGACATAGCGATTGCATGTGCTTGATCATGGGTGTGTCATTGCATTGCATACATAGCATTGCACTTCATTACATACACAAGACCCTCATCGTATAAGTTTGTATGGGAACTCCTATACGATGAGTTACTTTCTGCTGAACGACCCTCAACTTATATGCTTGTATGGGCACCCATATAAGTTGAGTTACTTACTGTTCTAGATATATACTCTCTTGCTGCTGTAGATTGTAGATTTGTAAAATAAGACCTTATTCATTTGTATACTGTTTCTATTGCTATTTATGATATGTACACATACTTCACCTGCTTGTACTACTGATATATATTTATTGTACTTGTTCCTTTCTTTGCCCGGTGCCGAGGAGTCGCCGGGGGAGCGGATGTGAAACCACTTAGTCTTTTTGACTAACGGTTGCTACGTCTTCCTTTTTAGGAGGAAACCCCGCAGGTGGAGCGGCAGGCTATGCAGACGGACAGCCAGACCAGGGTGACAGGGCCTGAGGGGACGGTACCGTCGCTACCGTCGGTTACAGATGTGAGTGAGAGAGAGATTTTGTTGTAGCCCTTCGGGGCAATTTTGTTCTCGTACTCTGATATTAGAAGCTTGTTGTAGCTTCTTTATTTATAATATTATGGACATATGCTTGGTGTGGATTTGACTTTCATATTATTACGGTTGGGTTGGCAGTTATTTTCTGATATTGGTTGTAGCTTGCAGAGTAGGCGTCCTGTGGTACAGGCTAGCTCGAGTGCTAGTACTACCGCAAGGCGGCTGTTCTGGGCATAAGACCCCTCTCGTGCCATTTTTTGTGTTCCGGGAGGGGGGGTCTTACAAATGGTATCAGCTTGCTACGATCCTCCAAGGCGAAAGTCACTTAACAATGGTGCCACCCCCGTTTGATTGGCCATTTTGGGGACAAGCTGACTTATCGGAAGCAGTGGTGTGCCCATATGTAATTCACACTAAGTTGTCCATCTTTAACCTTAGATTAGCCAACCTAACCCTAGGTTTGTACCTTATTTGTAGATCCTAGCACATGTTAAGCCAGTAAGGGGCACCCCCGCCCCGTCCGTACCTACACAATTCCAACAATCAGAGCTGGGGCAGACGCTCACAGCTATTCTGGACGCCTTTAGGTCCCAATCTCAGCAGACACCTATACAACAACAGGGTCCGGGATCTATTTGGTTAAGCGTTTTCCGAGCTCTCTCCCCTCCCGCTTATATTGGGACAGAGTCGGCAATGCGTACGGAAGAGTGGCTCGACACTATACAAGAGTTGTTGGCAGGAATAAGATGTCCAAACAACATGGCGGTGACCCTTGTGGTGACACTCTTAGAGCTGCACGCCAAAAGGTGGTGGAAGTCCCTCATGGGCTCCACTTTTCATGGAAGAGTGTACACGGACATTAGTTGGAGCGAATTCTCCGAAGCCTTCTTAGAGCATTTCATCCCCTCGGCCGCTCGGGATGGTCTGGAAGAGAGATTTTTGCAACTAAAGCAAGGGTCCATGTCGGTGACGGAGTACCAACGGGAGTTTCAGCACCTGGCTAGATTCGCCGACTCCTATGAGCTGGATGATAGAGGGTACGCCAAATGATTCTACAAAGGCTTGCGAGATCCCCTAAAGCAAGCCCTTATGTTTATAGCGGACTCTAGTCTGGCGGAGATTATTGATATGGCAAAGAGATTGGAAGCGGACCACTTGGGAAGTGGTAAGAGGCCAGCGGAAGGCGTGATGGAAGCGGGCCCCAGCAACAGAAGGAGATTTGATAATAAAAGAGGAAGAGGATATCAGAGGGGTGGCGGGCGTTTCCCCCAGAACTTTAGAGAGGAGCACCCGGTTCCACAACCGCCAGCACTACCTCCACCTCCACAGTTTCAGCAACACGGCGGAAGGCAGGAACGGGTGTGCTTTGAATGCAACCAACCGGGCCACATTCGACGCTACTGCCCGCAACTGTTTGGAGATGCGCCTTTCGCTCTCCCTCCAGCAGCCCCGCGGGGGAGAGGGTATGTGCGTGGTCGAGGATGAGGACCACGAGGAAGAAACCCCGGACCCGCTCGAGATCAGATGTATGACCTGGACATGACTCAAGAGCGGAACTCTCAAGAGATGATTGCAGGTACGATTTGAATTAGTCATTTTGCTTCCATTAATATCCTCTAGTTGCTTGAGATATACTAGACGTCTAGCTTGAGTATTATTAATGACACTTAGGCACCGTGATGGTCGGCGGGAAACCGGCTTATACGTTATTTGACACCGGTGCCTCACATTCATTCGTGTCTGAAGACTTCATCAAAGATATACACGGAGTGCAATATTTCACTGGTATTGCTCGAAGAGTACGCCTCCCAGACGGATCTGAGATGACGGCAACCGCAAAGTGTGAGTTAGAGATAACCATTGGGGGAAAGACCTTTGATACCCCTGCCACAATTTTGAGAATACCAGAGTTCGACCTCATTCTGGGTATGGCATGGCTGGATTGGCACCATGCAAGAATCGACTGTGCGGAGAAGCGTATCTATTTGAGACATGGGGATACTGATGTAGTCTTCCAAGGTATAAATTTCGCACCACGAATATTGTTATCCTCAATCCAGACCTTGAAAGCTCACATGAGAGGGGATGAAGTCTACATGATACGATTCGAACTAAAAGAGATGAAGGTAGATGTGAAGGATGTGCGGGTAGCACGGGATTTCCCTGAGGTATTTCCCGAGAAATTGCCAGGGTTACCCCCGCATAGAGAAGTGGATTTTCAGATTAAGCTTGTACCAGGAGCTAAGCCTGTCTCCAGGACCCCTTATCGGATGGCCCCAAAAGAACTTGCGGAGTTTAGAGTGCAATTGCAGGAGTTAGTAGAATAAGGGTTTGTTCGCCCCAGCTCGTCGCCTTGGGGAGCCCCTGTTCTATTCGTCAAGAAGAAAGATGGAACCCTGCGTTTATGTATAGACTATCGGGAACTCAACCGACTGACAGTACGGATCACCTACCCGTTACCTCGGATCGATGAGTTGTTCGACCAACTGGTGGGAGCGCATTGGTTCTCCAAGCTAGACTTGCGCTCGGGGTACTACCAATTGAGAATACAGGAGGATGATATACAGAAAACGGCTTTCAGCTCAAGGTACGGCTTATATGAGTTCACGGTGATGCCGTTTGGACTCACCAATGCGCCATCAGCTTTCATGAGCTTGATGAATAAAGTGTTTGAGCCCTACCTATATGTCTTCGTCATTGTATTCATTGACGACATCCTGGTCTACTCGAAGACGGAGGAAGAACATGCCAGACATTTGGCCTTGGTACTGGAGAAGTTAAAGGAGCACGCCCTATTCACCAAGTTTAGCAAGTGTGAATTCTGGCTTAGGGAAGTTGCTTTCTTGGGTCACGTAATCAGTGGGGCTGGACTAGCTGTGGATCCGGCCAAGGTGCGTGCCGTGAAGGAGTGGTCACCTTTGAAGTCAGCGGCCGATGTGAGGAGTTTTCTTGGACTTGCCGGATACTACCGCAAGTTCGTAAAAGGATTCTCCAAGATTGCCCTCCCGCTTACTTCCTTGACAAAGAAAGGAGAGTCATTTGAGTGGACACCCCAGTGTGAAGCGGCATTCCAGGAATTGAAGGATAGACTTACCTCCGCCCCCATCCTTGTCCTTCCATCTGGGAAGGAAGGATTCCAAGTTTACACGGACGTGTCTTATCAGGGGTTGGGAGCGGTGTTGATGCAGCACGGGCACGTAATTGCTTATGCTTCAAGACAATTGAAGAAGCATGAAATCAATTACCCGGTGCATGATTTGGAGCTAGGAGCGGTGGTGTTCGCCTTGAAGGTATGGAGGCATTATCTATACGGCTTCCACTGCGAAATCTTCTCGGATCACAAAAATTTGAAGTACGTCCATACCCAGAAGGAATTGAACTTAAGACAACGGCGGTGGTTAGAGTTTCTATGCGACTATGAGTTCACCTTGAACTACCACCCCAGAAAAGCAAACTCGGTAGCCGATGCGTTGAGTAGGAAAGTACCCGGCTCGAACCCAGAATCTCGATTGATGAGCATGGAGTTGGCACGGATGATCAAGGAGATGGACATCACCTTAATATTTCAGGCTTCTTCGGAATACACGGAGTACCTGTCCAGCATGAGCATAATTTGTGATATCCGGGACCGGATCCGAGTGGAGCAAGGATTGGATGTGGCTTTGGCCCCGGCAATAAAGTTAATCGAAGATGGGACTACCGACGAGTACACACTAAAGGACGACCTCGTTTACTTTCGCGGTCTACTCTACATTCCCAAAGGTGGCAGAATTCCGGAGGATATTATGAGAGAAGCACATTGCTCTCAATATTCCGTGCACCCAGGAATCTCAAAGATGTACGCCGGCTTACGGAAGACGATGTGTTGGCCAGGGATGAAGAAAGATGTCTGGTACTTTGTCACACATTGTGAAGCCTGCCAAAGAGTGAAGGCGGAATGTAGGAGCCCCGGTGGCCTGTTGCAGTCGTTGACAATCCCCGAATGGAAGTTCGAGGATATATCCATGGACTTCGTACATGGGCTACCTCGCTCCCGCTTAGGGAATGATTCAGTGTGGGTGATCGTTGATCGCCTAACGAAGGTTGCCCGGTTCATTCCTATGAAGAAGGAGGCTCATGTGAATGTCTTGGTACGCCTGTTTGTGGAACAATTTGTACGGTATCACGGCGTACCCAAGACGATAGTTTCGGACCGTGATGGTCGTTTCACCTCCAAGGAGTGGAAGGCTGTACAGACGTATTTGGGCTCCCGTCTTACCTTCAGTACCGCATTTCATCCTCAAACGGACGGACAGTCTGAGCGGACCATCCGAACATTGGAAGATCTGTTGAGGTTGTGTGTGATAGATTGGGGAGAGCCGTGGGAAAGACTTTTGCCCTTGGTGGAATTCTCCTATAACAATAGCCATCAAGCTAGTATTGGCCTGGCGCCCCATGAAGCCCTATATGGAAGGAGGTGTAGGACCCCCTTGTCTTGGGTGCAAGATGAAGACCCGAAGACTTTGGGAATTGAGTACATAGATGACACTGATGCGGTGGTTAGGCTGATAAGGGATCACATGTTGGAGGCTCAAAGTCGGCAGGCGAAGTATTACAATGCAAGGCACCGTATGGTGGAATTTCAAGTGGGTGATAAGGTGTTTCTAAAAATCTGGCCGATGCATGGAGTGTCACGAGTGCGAGGAGTGAAGAAGCTCAGTCCATGGTATGTTGGGCTCTATGTCATATTGGAAAGGGTTGGCCCTTTGGCCTACCGGCTGGAGCTACCGCCTGAGCTAGAGAATCTCCACGATGTGTTCCATGTATCGTCGCTTCGGAAGGCGCTGTTGTGGCCCGAACAATACATCCCCACAACTGATGGTGTTGTGGCGTCTGACAGATCTGTGCGACTGGAGCCGGTGCGGATTGTTGATAATGAGATAAGAACCTTGCGCCGCAAAAATGTTCCCTTGGTAAAAGTGCTATGGTCTAATCATGGGAAGGAGGAATTCACATGGGAGCCAATGGATTTGATGCAAAGACGCTACCCGGAGTTGTTTGCTTCAGGTAATTTTATTTAAAAGCATATTTTGTTTTCTGTATGCTTTACTCCCCACGACCTCAGCCTGATTTCGGGGACGAAATCTTTTTATTTTGTTTATAGGATTTGTAACGTCCCAATTCGCGCTAGGCCCCTCGCACGTGTTCTGAGTCAAGAGACTCAACTCGGGCTCGGGGTGCACTGACGCGAGGTGTCAGGTGCATTGAATAAGTGTAGGGTTGGGTTCAAGGATACCCCAACCAGTAGCCGAGATGAGGGAACTTGGCCAAGTAAAAATCGACGGGAATGGAGGTTGATGCTCGTCGATCGTCGAGAATGGAGGTTGATACTCGCCGATTCGACGGGTATCGGTGGTCGATACCCGCCGGACTCAGAACTGCAGTAGGTTAAGGGAAAATCGTCGAGAATGCCTGACGATTCTCACCGACTGCCGCGAATACCCGGTGATACCCACCGACCGTCGAGTATCGCCAACTGATACTCAACGCACATAACGACAGGATGTCTGATAAAATGGATAAGGGAAAATCGTCGAGTATCATTGTTGATACTCGACGAATTCGTCGAGAATGACCCGCTAATACTCGCCGATCGACGGGAATCACTGGCTGATTCCCGCCGAATTTGACTTGTGCGTTTTCTGCGCCCAGGTAGATTCACCGGCCTGTACAGGCGGACCGAACCAGACTCCGGGATTCGTGCTGAATGATCCTTGGATCGGTCACTTCAAATGAAACCTAATTTGGGCGGTCCAATTAGAGAGTGACACGTGGCGGAAGGGACTTAACCTAATATGTAATATAAAAGGGAGTAAACCAAACCCTAGCCATCGCACCCGATCATTCTTGCCGAGCCGTCACCATGCAAAACCGACGGGAGCGGGAGAGAGAGGAATATCGCAGATTGCCGGAGGAAAAGTTAGGATCGTCGAAGGAAGGCTTGCTGGAGCTAGTTTTGGAGGAGGAGAAACGCCTTTGCCGTGAAGAACATCTGCACCGAGAGATGCCGCGGAGAAGGGTAACGCGATCCATGGCCGACAACGGAGGAAACGCTGGAAATGAAGTGAGTTTCCTCCCCTCTCCCTTGGTGCTAGATCTGTAGCTATTCTTAGGCGAGACATCGACTCAAAAGAGTCTTGATGTGTGAGATGAAGCTTTCTAGGAAGGCCATGCTAGAACTTGTGTTCTAAAGCTTAGTCATCTTCAACCTCTCCTCGCTTCAAAGTGATGATAGGGGTGGTCTCGTGAAGAGGAAATGGCCTCAAGAGGGAGAATAAGGGTGGAGGAACTTTTGGTTGCGATTTGGGGAAAATCGCTTGAGGAGGAAGATGAACGGATGCCGTTCACTTCGCTTCAAGATGCGTGCAGAATCTGTGTTCTACACGCAGCGACCTTCTTGGCTACTTTTAAGCAATAAAGGGTCGGATCTGGGCTTTCGACTAAGCACGAAAGTCGTAGACCTTGAAATTACCTTTCCAACGACTGGTTGCACGTTTCCAGGCGATACCTGTAGCCACGGGAAAGTCCGTTTGAATCTGCTGCGGTTGGGAGTTAATGCCCAGGAATCTGTATCCTGTACGCAGTAGACTTCGAGTTGGATTTCTGGTATGATGTGACCAGATCTGGGCTTTCGACTAAACAAAAAAGTCGTAGCCCTTGAAATTACCTTTCCAACGAGTGGTTGCATGTTTTCAGGCAATACCTGTAGCCACGGGAATCCTCAATCAAAGTTGCTGACCAGATTACATATAATTCTAGGTGATACAATATGAACTTGGATTCGATGGAATAGATGTTGCAATCCATCTCGAGGTTGGGTGAATTCTTTTGTGTTAATCACCGAGGTAAGGTGAAGGTTGATCATTGAGGACTTGAATTCCTATGCCGAGATATGAATCAAGCCTAAGTGAATGAAAGGCTTTGTTATATTTGGTAGATCACCATTATGCGCATTATCTATAATATGTTGAATTCATGTGGAAGGATTTGTAAATGATTAAACTATGACCCTGATGTATAATGAATTGATGGAAGAGAATGGATAGTCCAATGCTTAGAGTGTCGTCTCCCTACGGGTAGCATTGTGGAAGTTAACAAGTGCGGTGTTGACCGTCACTAATGGGAATGAGGTTGAGTTGGATAAAATTGGACGGTTGGGCTTGGTCCTCGGTGTTCACGTCCCGGGACTCCTTCCGTGCCACATAAACGGTTGGGCTTGGTCCTCGGTGTTCACGTCCCGAGGCTCCATCCGTATTTGTTGGATGGTTGGGCTTGGTCCTCGTGCTTTCTCCGAGGCTCCTCCCATGCCATGAATTGTGGAATTGCATGCGGTGTGAGTCGACACGCGGTGTCGTAATCCCGGGTTAAGGATAGTGTGGCAGGTCTACGGGCTCGCCAATCGTCACACCGATGGGAGTTGATAGTTAGACCTTGGGGTTGGGCTTGGTCCTCGGTGTTCACGTCCCGAGGCTCCTTCCGTGCCAAGTGAACGGTTGGGCTTGGTCCTCGTGCTCATTTCCGAGGCTCCTTCCGTGTCATACCATAGGCCAGTCGGGGCTAGGATCTTGGTGCATATTTACCCGAGAGAACCCGCTGAGCCGTAGTACGCATGTGAGCTCCGCTGTTGTGTTCTTAGCGTTGAGGCGTACGGAGGCCTAGGCCAGGTAGTGTGGAGACCAGCCTAGTAGTGGAGATGCCCGCTCTACTGTCACCGTTTGGCCACGACGGTTGATGCCTGAGAGGTTAGCTACCTGCTCGAATAGTGGGAACTATAAGTCTGTGTCGACATAGCGATTGCATGTGCTTGATCATGGGTGTGTCATTGCATTGCATACATAGCATTGCACTTCATTACATACGCAAGACCCTCATCGTATAAGTTTGTATGGGCACTCCTATATGATGAATTATTTTCTGCTGAACGACCCTCAACTTATATGCTTGTATGGGCACCCATTTAAGTTGAGTTACTTACTGTTCTAGATATATACTCTCTTGCTGCTGTAGATTGTAGATTTGTAAAATAAGACCTTGTTCATTTGTATACTGTTTCTATTGCTATTTATGATATGTACACATACTTCACCTGCTTGTACTACTGATATATATTTATTGTACTTGTTCCTTTATCCGCCCGGTGCCGAGGAGTCGTCGGGGGAGCGGATGTGAAACCACTTAGTCTTTTTGACTAACGGTTGCTACGTCTTCCTTTTTAGGAGGAAACCCCGCAGGTGGAGCGACAGGCTATGCAGACGGACAGCCAGGCCAGGGTGATAGGGCCTGAGGGGACGGTACCGTCGGTTACAGATGTGAGTGAGAGAGAGATTTTGTTGTAGCCCTTCGGGGCAATTTTGTTCTCGTACTCTGATATTAGAAACTTACTGTAGCTTCTTTATTTATAATATTATGGACATATGCTTGGTGTGGATTTGACTTTCATATTATTACGGTTGGGTTGGCAGTTATTTTCTGATATTGATTGTAGCCGGCAGAGTAGGCGTCCTGTGGTACAGGCTAGCTCGAGTGCTAGTACTACCGCAAGGCGGCTGTTCTGGGCATAAGATCCCTCTCGTGCCGTGTTTTGTGTTCCGGGAGGGGGGTCTTACAGATATGATGGAGATTGAGCAGCGGCCCTCGTGGAAAGATCCGTTCGTTACGTTCTTAACGACGGGTCAGCTGTCCTCAGGCGGGCAGGACCGAAGAAAGATCTGATATAAGGCCGCGTACTACCTGCTGCAAGACGACGAGCTTTATCGCAATACCATCTTGGGACCCTTTGCCAGATGTTTGTCAGAGATCAAGGTCCCCCGAGTTCTCGAGGAAATTCATTCAGGAGAGTGTGGTAGCCACTCCGAGACTCGTACTCTAGAGCAGAGAATTCTGAGGCATGGTTACTTCTGGCCGACCATCCGAAAGGACGCAGAATCCTTCTCCAAAAAATGCTCCCAATATCAGATCTTCACGCCTCTTCAGCTTCAACCGGTTCAACACCTCCACTCAATCACCGCTCCGTGGCCCTTTGCAATCTGGGGAATGGACTTGAACGGCGCGTTCCCTCAAGCCAGTGGACAGAGGAAGTTTATACTGGTGATGATCGATTACTTCTCCAAATGGATCGAGGCCAGAGCCTTGGCCAAGACCACCTCCCAGATCGTTAAGAACTTTATTTGGGGAGAAATTGCGTGCAGATTTGGGATCCCCCTGACCATCGTCACTGACAATGGACCACAATTCGCCAGCTTGGAGCTAGAAGACTTTTGCAAGCAATTGGGAACAGACCTTCGGTTCACTTCAGTGCACCATCCTCGGAGCAATGGACAAGTAGAGGCCGCCAACAAGCTTATCGTCAACCTGCTGAAGAAGAAGGTCACCAATCTTAAAGGGAACTAGGCTGAGAAGCTCCCTTCGGTCCTATGGGCTCTGAGAACAACCCCAAACTCGGCCACGAGGGAAACGCCTTTCAAGTTATCCCACAGGTCTGAGGCACTCATCCCGGTGGAGTTCGAGGTACGCAGTCCAAGAGTTATTGCGGCCGAAGACGGCTGCGAAGAATGACGACTGGAGAATGAGGATGCCCAGAGGCTCTCCCTGGATTACGTCGAAGAGCTTCGGGACTTGGCCTCCATACGCAAAGAGGAGATCAAGAGGCGCATGGCGAAGCACTTCGACAAAAATGTCTGCCTAAAACACTTCCTCGCGGGAGATCTGATTATGAAGAAGGTGGATGCCGCAGGGCGGGGAGCCACCGTTGGCAAGCTGCATCCCAATTGGGAAGGGCCCTTCATCGTCCAGGAAGCCCTGGCCACGGGGGGCTATTACCTACAAGATCAAGTAGGGGAACAGCTAAACGGAACCTGGAGTGGGGACGATCTGAAAAGATTCTACCCCTAGTGGTGACACTTGTATTTACTTTGTAAGCATGTTTATTGATATACAATGGCGGCTGGATTGTTCTCCTTTCTGAGCTAATATACCTCGAGACTTCTGAGTGCTTCCAGGATCCGCCTCGCAGTCGACTCCGGGAACAAGTGGTCGGTTTGTTCCTTATAAACAGCCCATTGCGAAAGATAGGATGATGCTTCGGGACTTTAAGCGCTCTTGTAAGACCGAGCCTCCGCATTGTCGGCCGAGATCAGCTCCCCCCTTGCATGTCGGCCTATGTCTCCCAGAGTGCATCTCTCTTCCAACTAGAAGAACTACCAGGAACAAACTTGTACCCTAATCCCCCGGACTCGAGAAGAGGCCGACCTCGTCAAGCAACCATAAGAAGAGGATTTCAAGTTATTGATAAATCGGGATAACCTACTGAAGAAAGGGCAGGAACGAGCCCAAGGGTGCGTGTTGGTTCCGAGTGCGCCCTAAGGGACCCTCGATGAACATCACCCCTCGTCCGGACGCTGGCACTCATGGTCGTTAAGCGTAGCTGGAAGCGATCTTCGCTATCAGATCGGGACTCGTGTCTTCAACCTGTTCCTCCTAAATAGCCCAGTACGGATGATAAGACGATGCTCCGGGACTTTAAGCACTCTTGTAAGACCAAACCTATGCGTTGTCGGCCGAGATCAGCTCCCCCCCTTGCATGTCGGCCTATGTCTCCCCGAGTGCATCTCTCTTCCGACTAGATAAATTATTAGGAACAGGTCTAGACGCCAAATTTCCGATTTGGCAAGTTTAAGAGTGTCTCTCCGGAAAGAAAAACTTATCTTCTCGCCAAGATATCTATGCGATTAATCCTTGATGTCTCAAGTAACAGGATAGCATCACCTGAAATCAAGACTTCGAGTGCTAGAAATGTCGTAAGTCCAGTTTCCCACGAGCTCCTCCCCTCGGGAATTGGCCGATCTCATCGATTGAAATCAAGACTTCGAGTGGCAGAAATGTCGTAAGTCCAGTTTCCCACGAGATCCTCTCCTCGGGAATCGGCCGATCTCCTTGATTGAAATCAAGACTTCGAGTGGTAGAAATGTCGTAAGTCCGGTTTCCCACGAGCTCCTCTCCCCGGGAATCGGCCGATCTCCTCGATTAAAATCAAGACTTCGAGTGGAAGAAATATCGTAAGTCTAGTTTCCCACGAGCTCCTCTCCTCGGTAATCAGCCGATCTCCTCGATTGAAATCAAGACTTCGAGTGGCAGAAATGTCGTAAGTCCAGTTTCCCACGAGCTCCTCTCCTCGGTAATCGGTCGATCTCCTCGATTGAAATCAAGACTTCGAGTGGCAGAAATATCGTAAGTCCAGTTTACAATGAGCTCCTCTACTCGGGAATCAGTCGATCTACTCGATTGAAATCAAGACTTCGAGTGACAGAAATGTCGTAAGTCCAGTTTCCCACGAGCTCCTCTCCTAGGGAATCGGCCGATCTCCTCGATTGAAATCAAGACTTCGAGTGGCAGAAATGTCGTAAGTCCGATTTCCCACGAGCTCCTCTTCTCGAGAATCGGCCGATCTTCTCGATTGAAATCAAGACTTAGAGTGGTAGAAATGTCGAAGTCCGATTTCCCACGAGCTCCTCTCCTCGGGGATCGGCCGACCTCCTTGATTGAAACCAATCCCCCATTTAGAGCGATTGTCGTAGTTAAGCCTGGCTCCAGAGAACCAACTACTCGCCACCCGCTGAGCTCGGATCCTGATTAGGCAAGCGCGAGTATGCCTTGGGCAAGTAGGCGAGTACTCCTTGAGCGAGTAGGCGAGTATGCCTCGCGCGGGCAGGCGAGTATGTCTCGAGCGAGTGAGCGAGTGTGCCGTAGGCGTGCGGGTGAGCACGTCATGGCGAGCATGCGATTAGGTGTTCACGAGTAAATGCATATGCGAGTTGAACAGAAGCATCACGGGCACTCCTCCCCGAGCCTATGAGCCTAGCAAACAGCATTAGACCAGCATGAGAAGAGCAGAGTGAAAACTTGTATGAATTTATATCGTGTACGAATTACAAGTGTCAAAAAATTGTTACATTCACTGACAAATATCGGCGAGCAACTAGGACTCATCGTCGCCAGTATCCGGCCGATATTCCTCATCCCCGACATCCATGTCATCTTCTTCTTCCTCGCCATCATCCTTGCTCTCGTCGCTACCGCTGCCACTGTCGCTGCTACTGGAGTCACTAGAGCCCGACGACGGGGAAGGGACGCGATCTGGCGAGACCATCCCCTCGACGAGTAGCTCAGGGATAAGCTCGTCGACGGTGAGCAGCTTCTCCCCTTCGACGAGCTGTCTGTTTATTCTGAGCCGCACGAGTATCACGTTTACCGCCGCCCGTGCAATCTCGCGACGGACGGACGACCTCTCCTCCCAGAGAAGGCGGGACCACTTGACGGCCAAAGACAGATCATTCTCTGGCCGCGGCGCCTCCGGCAATAGAGTAGAGGAGCTCGCGCGTCCCTCGGCGGCGACCAGCCGCGTCTCTATCTCGACAGCACGAACTTGGGCCGTCTCCAGCTCGGCTTGCGAAGCGGCGAACTTCTCCTCGCACTCAGATAATTTCTTTGCAGCCTTGATCTCGGCGGCCTGCGAGATACAAACGTCAGTACATGCCCAGACTAGATAAATCAAATATCGCCACTCGAAGGAGACTTACCTTGAAGTCCTTCCAGCGGATCGACTGCATGCCGAGATCTATAGCCTTCTTGGAGACGACTTTCAAAGCCTCCGTCGTCTCCAGCAGCTTCCTCGCCGTATAATGCCCTAACTCGGCAGATCGCACGAGCGAGCAGGCGGATTGATGGGCAAGCTCCGACGGTGCGAGCTCCAGCATCGACTCAGCGTCGACTCGCCCGTACAGGGCATGGAGGACGGCAAAGGCCTCCCCCTTGTCCTCCCAATCCGTCGACCAGGATGGGAGGTTGGTGCTCAACGACACCAGATGCTCCTCCGCCGACCAGGTCACCAGCGGGAGACCACGAGTATCCACCACCCCTCGCCCGAGGTTGTAGTTGGGGTGGAAGCGAGGTGCCCGAGCCTCCAGCGGCGATTCTTGGTCGTCAGACTGAGGCGACGATACTTTCGCCTTCTTGCTCGCAGGCCCCGGCGACCTGGCCTTCGCCTTCCCCTTGGCGATTTTCTTCTTCTCCCTGACATCAGGCGGAGGGCGGGCTTCGGAGAGAGGGGTGGCGACGTCTTTTGCTGGAGGGAGCAGCTTCTCCGGAAGCTCGTTGGCCACTGCAAAAAGCATGCGATATGTTAATGCGAGCTTCATTAAAATAGGAGCGAGCAGGCGAGCATGCAACATCTCACTCAAGCCTTACCCTCGTTGGGATGAATCGCCTCCAGCGAGTTGACATTGAGTCGCCAGTATATAACGTCGAACCGGCGACCTCGAAAGGATTCGAACAGTTGCTCGCGAAAATACCTTCCAAGATCGGCTTAAGGAAGGCAACATCGGCGGGTTGGTGCGACCTTCCAAGAAGACCCCCAAAGTCGCCATGCACGATAACCAGCTGCTCGCTCCAGCGGTGGACTTTGTTCGCGGTCCCCACCAGGGTGCAGACGTGGCTGCTGAAGAAGACGACCCCCTCCGAAGTCGCGGCGAAGGCAAATACTCGGCGAAATACGGAGAGGTCAAAGGCAATCCTCTCCTCCCTAAGGTAGCAGAGGAACCCCATGATAATCGCCATCCCATTGGGGTTGATCTGCGCGGGAACTATCCATAAATATCGCAGAATCTCGCAGAACTCGGGCCAGAAAGGAAGTCGCAGGCCAGCGTCAAAATGGCGCAGCGACAAAACTAGCGTGCCCTCAACGTAGGTGTTGAGTCGCTCGCCGCGAGCAGGAGGCCTCGCCGAGTACTCCTCTGGCAGTAGGCGCTCCCTGAAAATCGCCAGATCCTTTTCTGAAGTGATCGACTTCTTGAAAGCCGCGTCGGCGAAATTGACGGCGTGAGCTTGTCGGCGAGCGCTAGAATCATCACCAACCATCTTCGCGAGCTGCGTACAAGAAAAGAGGCGAGAAGAAGAAGAAAAGAAGACGCGAGAAGAGAGGTTACTCGCGAGGTAGGTTGAGAAAATCGCAACAGTGTACTTATGTCCCACCAACCCCCTCTATTTATAGGCGAAGGCAGAGGAGAAGGGGGGGTATATGTCCGCCTCGGCGAGTATCAGCCAAAGTCGCGGTTAAGGCGAGAAAGCACACCCGATGTTAACACCTATCTCGCACGACAAAGTAAAGGCGTTGCGATATCCGCCAGAACCTGCATAAGCAAACTCGGTATACCAAGGAAATAAACAAGCATGCATGGAAAAACAAGTGGCGAGATGCATAGTCGCTTATTTAACAAATAAATAAAGTTTATTACAAGGTAGCCGATGGCGAGTTCAGCTTTAAAGAAAAGGAATCTATGTCCTATGTGGCCGCTCCGGAGGATGAGGATGTTGCCCGACCCAGCCCATCTCGCGCGCCCGCCGGAAGTGCTCCGTCTCCAGCGCCATCGCGTCATCACCGAGCCGCAGCTGCTCCTCCATCCTCGTCAGCCTCCCCACAGAACCCATGCTCGCCCGGATCCCAGCCAACTCGTCAAGAACGAGCTGAAGGCGGTGGTTGTTCAGCGCCAACTGGCGATCATTCTCCTTCACCATATGGAAGCGAGCCTCGTAGCTCTCCAAGGTGGTCTGGAATTCCTCCATCCTCGCTATGCGCACTTCTAGAGTTAAAATCCGGCGATGGGGCTCACAAATGGCGAGCTGATCGAACTTGCTCTCCAGCTCAATATAGGCGTGGGCTGCAGCATGACGATACTCGCTCCCCGACAACCCGATGGCGTCGATAAATGCCGCCCCGGGAGTCGTCGGGCGATCTATCATAGCAAGAAGACAAGTCACACGATCAAAGGTCAGCAACTAAACAGGATCGGAAGTGACAACGAAAAAGGCTCACTACGACGAGGAGACCGGGACCGGCGCGGTGAAGGGACGCGACCGAAGACATCTCGCCTCCGCGAAGATGAGCCACCAGGGTGGTCTGCTGATCTTCCCTGCCCGCGACCTCCTTGCTCGTGACCTCCATGATCGGAGTCCCCAGCTCGCGGCGGGAAGTAACTCGGCTGCGGCATATCTGGCTTCTTCGGCAGGAGCGGAGCCTGCGACGAACTTGCTGGCTGTTGCGGAGTCTTCGACGAAGGAGGCTGAGGATGTCGCTGCAAATTTGCTTTCTGTTAGGCGAACAAAGGCGGTGGCGGCGAGAAAACAATGCTTGCCGGCTGATAAGAAGCCACGACCAAAGGCGGCGGCGGCAAGGGAGAGCCCGCCGATAGCAGTGTCGAATCTAGTGCGGGAGGAACAACACTGCTCGTCGGGAGATCCTTGCTCCCTAGAAGGTCTTCTCTCGCGGGAAGGTCCTTCGTCAGAGGCTCCTTGCTCACCGGAGGTGTTTCCTTCGCTAGGGAATTCCCTGACACCCTCTTCGCGCCAAGATTAATCCGGACCGTATGCGTGGTCCGGAGCGGCCTGTCGGCTGCCAGCGCGAGCAGCGGAGCCGAACTCAGGGGGATGACATCAAGGGGCGTATCCGCGACGTTCGGGGGAGAGTCTTCACAAGTAAAATAGATCAGCGAGAAGCACGCGGCGACTAACTATCAGGAACGGGGTTTGGAGGAATGACGACCTGTCACGGTGACGACTTCGATCCGGGACGTCACCGGCTCCTTGGCTGCTTCAGGATTCTCCGGTGGGCTGAACGTGGTCGAGTTGGGAGCATCGTCTATCCCAAGGTCGCTCAGAAGTTTTTTGATACCGGCAGAAGACGCAGGATTCGCAGTCGCCGCCGCGACTGGCTCAGAGGGCGGAGGCGAGTCAACCTCCGCAGTGGCGGGCTGCTTGGGTTTCTTGGCCTTTTTCCTTTTCGTCGGCGGAATCTCAGTGGCGAAGTCTTCCTCGTGCGGCCTCTTCGGCCTTGCGATGCCGAGGAGACCAGATAGGGCGGCGATGTTGTCCTGAAGAATCTTCGCGTTGGCATCCGACATAGCTGGCGAGCTTCGGAGATCCGCCTCGAAAACCAGGACCCCCCTATTTATAGACTGCGTCGAGCAATAGGTCAGGCGAGTAGCCCAGATACTCGACACAACTGCTCGCCGAATAAGCATTGGATGTTTCTTTCCGAGCTCTTGTGTCGCTCAAAAAGAGCGGGGATTGTGTACAACCCGTATTCAACTAAGATGGGTCCTACCATAGCCAGCTCAGCAGGAATCGAAGAATCAGCCAGGGACAGAAGTCAACATCAAGTCGCAAGAGTGTGGAAGACCTGGGCGAGTATGGCGGGCTCCCCTCGCATACTCGCCAGTAGGCGACTTGGGCGAGATACTCGCCCATCCCGTGCGAGCTCCCTAGGAAGCCGCCTAGTCGCCGGGGTGGGGGTATAAGTAGTGCCCCCCTCCCTTTGGATTTCTCTATAAATAGGACCCCAGGGGTACGAGGGACAGAGGAAGAAATCTCGGATAGATACTCACGAGCTCTTTGGATTCCTTTTCCTCAGAGAACAAGCCGCGACCTGCTACCTCGTTGTTAGCTCGTCTCCCTCGTACCAAGCTCGGCCATTCTGGTTGTGAAGGGGTTGCTTCTTCTAGGCAGCCGGGTATGTGGTGGGACCTTCCTGCCGCAGCAGCCTGTGGTCTTGTTCCTATAGCTCTCTTTTGTTCTTGCTTCTGTGGGCTGTCTAGTTTCACTGCTTGACCAGTAGCCTTAGGCCGCCTAGTCCGATTCTGAGGTAGGGAATTTTTCCCGGCTTCAACACTAGGGTTATAGACGTGACTAAGGGGCATGACCTATGTCACGGGCCATGTCAGCTTCCAGCTATTCTAGAGCGCTTTCCATGTCATTTAAAAATACACGCCCCCAATCACGGGTGTGACCTGCAGGCGTGACTAGAGGAGTGTTGGGTACATTGGAAAATGTGTACCTGATTTGAAGAAGCCCAACTGTTGTGCCCGAGTTGTAGGAACCTATCCAGGTTCTGAGCTGTAGGATCTGAGGATCTGAGAATAGTGGAAGTTTGGCCGAATCTAGCATACTGCTAGATAGGTGAAGGGGGAAAGTGGATGTACCCAGACCTTGGGGAACCACTATAAAACATTGTGCAATCTGTGATGATTAAATGTCTGTGAATGCTGTGCTGGATGTTTTAATTTTTGTAATTGAATTCTGCCTAAAAATTTGAACAAGCAATTAGAACCTATTCACCCCCCCCCCCCCCTCTAGGTGTTTAGGTTGTCTTGAAAGTAAAACTATTAAGTGGTATCAGAGGGAGGTTCCTCAAAAAGGACTTAAAAGTCTGAGGTAGATCTGAAAGGCAGAATCAAGATTCAAGAAGATGGGTTCTGGAGAGAATCATAAGGAGCTAGGGTCTATGAAATTACCCATATGCAAGAAGGAAATCTTTGGAATTTGGAAAGAAAGAGTCAGGTTGTTTATGGAGGCATCTGACCCAAGAATATACATCACAGTTCAGGAAGGACTCTTCATTCCAATGAAGGTATCAGTTCTTGATGCTAATATTCAAACTCCAAAGAGTTATTCTGAAATGACCAAGGATGAAATCATTTTGGCAACCATGGATAAAAGAGCACAGAACATTATTGTAAGTGCCATAGATGATTCAACATTTCAGAATCTGATTCACTGCAAGACCTCCAAAGAAATGTGGGACACATTGATTGTCTACATGGAGGGATCAGAAGAAGTAAGACAGGACAGGAAATCTATGCTCAATCAGGAATATGAAAGTTTTAGACAAGGAAAATCTGATAGCATAACTGAGTGCTATAAGAAATTCTATAAAATTGTGAATGAGCTAATGTCCTATGGAAGAGTCTTCAGTACTTATGAACTGAATGACAAATTCTTGAGATCCTTAACAAAGGATTGGGACACAAAGATCTGTGGCATAAGAGAAGTGGCTAAATTGGCAGAGATATCTCCTCCCACCTTGTTTGGAACGCTGCTATCCTATGAAATGCAACTTTTGGTGAGGAAGGAGGAGGAAAAGAATTCAAGAGGAGGGCATAGAGAAAAGACTGTGGCATTCAATGCAGAATCCATCAGAAAGAATAGGAGGATATCACCATCCCCTCCTAAGGAAATTGCAGAAGACAGTTTAGAAAATTCAGATAATCAGGATTCAGAAAGCTGTGATTCAGATGCAGACTTTGCTGCATTCACAAGGCAATTCCAGAGGTTCTTGAAGAAGAAACAGTGGAAGTCTAAGCCCTCTACTTCACAACAAGTTGATGACTATTATCAGAAGAAAAAGTCATCAAGGAAAGAAAAGAGCAGATCAAAGCCCAGCAAGGCTACTACTTCAAAGATTGTCTGCTATTGTTGCAATAGACCTGGACATGTAGTGGCTGACTGTCCTGATAAGAGAAAGGAGTCTTCAGACAAGAATAAGACTCATAAAAAGGGCAAGAAGGAGAAATCCTTTGTTGCAAAGAAGGATAAGAGCCTAACAGATCAGTCAACTTCAGAGTCAGAATCTGAAGCAGAAGCATATATTGGACTATGTGCTGTATCTGAAGAAGAGGAGTTTCTGCAGTTGCTAGACTCCATCTATGATCAAGAGGATCATCAGTGCATGGGACTAATGGCAGGATCAGAAGAGGACATATGCCAGAATCAGTCTGGTCCTAATAAGGTACAATGTCCTTCTATGAAATCTGTTTGTAGTACAAGTACAGAATCAGCTACATCTGCATCAAGTGATGTAGATGCATCTGAATCTGAAGGAGATGTCTATCAATTGATAGATAAGTATGGGGACTTGTTGCAGGCCCTTAAGAAAAGCAAGAACCTGGTTAAATCTCAGGCTCATGAAATTGCTGAACTAAGGGTAGCTGCAACTGAGTTAGAGAAAGTAATTGATCAAAAGTTAAATGAAATTGCCAAGCTGAAGAATATAACTATTATTCAGATGGGCACAATTAATTATACCAATGATCAAGTGAAGAGTCTGGAGGCCAGACTAAGAATTGAAAAAGATTTAGTGGCTAGTTACTCTAAGTCAAAGTCTGTCTTACCCTTGAATGATGAATTTGTGAATCAAAAGGGTAAGGCAGGATTAAGATTCAAAGGTAACTCCAGGGCTGGCCAATTCAAGAGGAAAGGCAAAGCTCCTGTCAAGCCACTGAACTTTTCAGTCCCTATTAAGTTTAGAAAGGTGGAAGTGCCTTCTAACCTATATGATCATGAAAATATTCATGGTCATATTAAGTCTAATGTTTTGAAAAACAAGGGTGTAAATGCCAACAGGCCTACCCATGTTCATAAACCCAATGGTTATAAAAAATTAGTGGGTGAAGCTGCTGCAGCACCAGCAATGGACAGAAATTCTTTTGTCAAGGATGTATCTAGAACTAGATACAATAGGTTTGAATGTTAGTGCTGTGGCAAGAGAGGCCATTTTGCACTAGACTGCTGGCATAACACAAGTGTTAGAAAGAACAATAGTCTACCTGTTAGAAGAAATAATGGTAGCTTTGTTTATGCTAACTTGAACCAAGGACCCAAGACTTGCTTGGGTTCTAAGGGTAAGTAAATCTGTGTTGCAGGTGAATCCAAGTAACCATGCCCCTATATGGTACTTGGATAGTGGTTGTTCCAGGCACGTGACTGGAACAAAGGGGCTGTTGAAGGAGTATTCATCTGTCAAAAATGGACCTAAAGTGATCTTTGGTGGATCTGAAAAAGGAGTCATCAAAGAGTTTGGTAACATTTCTTCTAACCTAATTACTATCACCCAAGTGGCTTATGTAAAAGGTTTGAAACATAATCTAATAAGCATAAGCCAGCTGAGTGATTTAGGATATGACATTTCATTTGTTAAGGATGGATGTCATATCAAAAGATCAAGTGATCAAGAGATCATTTTGACTGGGTATAGGAAGAGAAATGCATATTGTCTTAATTTTGTATGTGAGAATAAAACTTCTCCCATCTGTCTTGTAGCTGATGACAATGCTTCTCATTGTGTTAAGTAGCACAAGAGATTGGCTCATCTTAACTACAAGATAATTAGCCAACTCTTTATCAAAGAGTTAGTGAGGAATGGTCCTCAAGTTAAGTGTATGAAGGAAGGGATATGCTCAGCTTGTCAAAAGGGCAAGCAGACAAAATCCTCCTTTCAAAGCCTTGAAAACAAGGATTCTGTGAGGTGCTTATACCTCTTGCATATGGATCTTTTTGGTCTTATGCCAGTTCATAGTCTAGGTAGGAAGGTCTACACTTTTGTGATTGTAGATGACTATTCTAGATTTACATGGGTGTTCTTTCTGAGACAGAAATCTGAAACCCCAAGTGTCTTACTTAATTTTGTAAAGCAAATTCAGAATGAACTGAATAGTACAATGGTCAAAATCAGAAGTGACCATGGTACTGAGTTTCAATCTGAAAGCATGACAAAGTTATGTGAAGACTTTGGGATTTTCCAAGAGTTCTCCTCACCAAGAACACCTCAGCAAAATGGAATTGCTGAAAGAAAGAATAAAACATTAATTGAAGCTGGTAGAACTCTATTGAGTGACACCTCTCTACCAGAATATTTCTGGGCTGAGGCAGTAAACACTGCTTGTCATGTAATCAATAGGGCTTCTATCACCAAGAGCCACAAAAAGACTCCCTATGAGATTATGAAAGGTAGAAAACCAAATCTATCCTACTTCAGAATCTTTGGTTGCAAATGCTATATACTTAACAATGGTAAGTCATATTTGACTAAGTTTGCTGCCAAATCCCAGGATGGGATATTTGTTGGGTACAGCACAAATAGTAAGGCTTATAGAATCTTCAACTTGACTACTCAAGTTGTTGAAGAATCTGTGCATGTTGTGTTTGATGAAACAAGATTAATCAACTGTGAGTTGTCTTGTAGATCAAATGACTCAACAGGTATAAGCAAAGGAATGGACAAGCTCTCCATTGCTGAAGCTTCAAGGGAAGATGGAGTATTGGAAAATGAAGGATATTGTCCAAGGGGAGTACAAGACACAATAGAAGATGAAGAAAACCAAGAGGTTCAGTATAATGAAGGAGCTGGAGATGTTCAACCAGAAGGGAATCTTCCTCCAGCTACAAGACATTTAAGAGACCATCCAACTGATCAGATAATAGGTGATCCAAGACAGGGAGTGCAGACTAGAAGCAGAAGTCAAAGCACAGTTCTGCATTCAAGTTTCCTGTCACAAATGGAGCCTAAGAAGTTTGAAGAAGCCATCCAAGACCTGCACTGGACTGATGCTATGCAAGAGGAGCTGAATCAATTCAGAAGGTGCAATGTCTGGGAGCTTGTTCCTAAACCAAGAGGCCACAATATAATTGGGACAAAATGGATCTACAGGAACAAGTTGGATGAGAATGGAGTAATAGTGAAAAATAAAGCAAGATTGGTTGCTAAAGGATACAAGCAGGAAGAAGGGATTGACTTTGATCAAACCTTTGCCCCAGTAGCAAGGCTGGAGGCAATCAGAATGTTCCTTGCCTATGCAGCCTATCAAGACTTCAAGGTATACCAGATGGATGTGAAGTCAGCATTTCTGAATGGTGATCTTAAAGAAGAAGTATATGTAGAGCAGCCATCAGGTTTTGTAGATCCTCTTAAACCTGATTATGTTTATAAGCTTAGAAAAGCTTTGTATGGGTTAAAGCAAGCCCCAAGGGCTTGGTATGAAACCCTGTCTACTTTCCTTATTGAGAATAAATTCTCAAGAGGAAAAATTGACAAAACTCTATTCCTTAGGGAATCCAAAGGCAAGATCATCTTAGTTCAGATCTATGTTGATGACATAATCTTTGGATCTACTGAAAACAACCTTTGTAAAAAGTTTGCCAAACTTATGCAAGGGAAGTTTGAGATGAGCAGTATGGGGGAACTGAAGTTCTTCTTGGGACTCCAAGTAAGACAGACTGATGATGGCTTGTCCATATCCCAGTCAAAGTTTACTAAAGAATTAATTAAGAAGTATGGTATGGAGTCATCCTCCATCATGAGAACTCCTATGGGGACAAGTATGCCTATATGCAAAGATGATGCAGGTAAACCTGTTGATGAGACTTTGTATAGAGGAATAGTTGGTTCTCTACTATATCTCACAGCTAGTAGACCAGATATTATGTATGCTACATGTGTCTGTGCTAGGTACCAAGCCTGCCCTAAAGAGTCTCATTATACTGCAGTCAAAAGGATTCTGAGATATCTTATGGGCACACCTAATCTAGGCCTTTGGTACCCTAGGAATAGAGATTTTCTACTAACAGGTTATTCAGATGCAGACTTTGCAGGCTGTAGAGAGGATAGGAAGAGTACAACAGGTACTTGTCAATTCTTGGGAGGAAGATTGATATCTTGGAGTAGTAAGAAGCAGACCAGTGTGGCTATATCTACAGCTGAGTCAGAATATGTTGCTGCTGGCAGCTGCTGTGCACAACTATTGTGGATACAGCATCAGCTTAAAGATTATGGTATTCAAGTAAGTAGAACACCTCTTTTGTGTGATTCTAAGAGTGCAATTTCTATTGCTAATAATCCTGTTTCTCATAGTAGAACTAAGCATATAGAAATTAAATACCATTTTCTTAGAGATCATGTAGAAAGAGAAGACATCACATTGGAATTTGTTAAAACAGATTATCAAATAGCAGATGTATTCACTAAGCCTCTAGATGAAACAAAATTCAATAAATTTAAAATTGAATTAGGCATGCTGACCATTGATTAGATTATCAACAAACTTACAAATAACATATTAGATTATCAAATGGTCTTAAGTGGTGTAGACAGAAACAGAAATTGGCTAAGTAAAATAGTATCGACACATTCAGTGATAATGTGTCGACTCAGTGAAGTAATGTCGACAAGTCAGAAATATTGTGTCGACACAGAGAATATGTGTCGACACTTAAGAATTAAATTGTCGACTTATCCAGGAATGTAGTGTTGACTTCACCAGAATAGTGATGTCGACACTTACAAATTTTGTGTCGACACTTATCCTAAGAGTCGACACATATTTTCTGATACTCTACTATATCTC
This sequence comes from Platanthera zijinensis, assembly GCA_039513925.1. Taxonomy (NCBI): domain Eukaryota; kingdom Viridiplantae; phylum Streptophyta; class Magnoliopsida; order Asparagales; family Orchidaceae; genus Platanthera; species Platanthera zijinensis. The sequence goes on from CM077081.1 coordinate 94,719,906, forward strand.
TCAGGTGTCAACATATCCACATTTGGTGTCGACACATAGTAGACAGATTTGTTGTCGAGACAATAGAAGTTTGTGTCGACACATTCCATCTGTGTCGACACATATAGACTGTTTTTGCCCGCCTTTTGATCTTCTTTCAATAGAAGGTATAAATAGGTCAAGAACTTATTCAGTCGACACGCTTACAAGGTTTTCGAGACTGAAACCCTGTGTCAACTTTCTCTCTCTCTCTCTCTTCTCTCAAGCTTTCTCACCTGAACAATGGCGCCGAAGATTGAAGACAACGTCAATGAAGGTTATGAGTTAGTAAGGAATGCCTTTGCCGAAGCCCCAACAGATGTTCAACGAGTTATCTCTCTTATTTCCGAATCCGAATTAGAGTTCATAGTTTTTGAACCTTCCAAGATATGGAAGAAGGAGGTGCATGAATTCTTTAACTCTGCATCAATAGGTTCAGATGTTCTCAAGATAAAGTCCACTGTGCATGGGTCGACAGTGAAGATTACCCCAAGAAGTCTAAGGAAGATTCTACATTTACCAATAATTGAGAATGAAGAAGAAGTCCCTGCTTCTAAGTTAATGGAGGCTATCCAATGGTGCGGATTGGATCCCACTCTGAAGATTGGAGCTGCTTTCAACAGGAAAGGGATGAATCAGCAAGGGAAATTTCTGTCTGAAGTAGTTGGCAAGGTGATTCTGTGCAAACTAGGGGGACATGATAGGATTTCAGCCTATATGTTCAGCCTCATGACCAGAATTGTGTTTACAATTCCAACTGATTGGTCAGCTGTAATCTTTGAAAAGATCAAGGAAGGAATAAAGAAGCCAAATCTGGCTAGAATTATGAGTTTATATCTGAATGGAGTGATCCCTGAGGTAATACAACACCTGCCAGGAACAAAGATCAATCACATGAGAAAGATGGACATGAGATTGTTTTGTAGGTGGGATAGGGTGCTGTCTAAGGATGTGCCTGATGAGAGCAGGCAGGACACCCCAGTGAAATCCTCTTCTCATGCTCAAGATACTGAGCAGTTTCAAGAAGAACAAGAGAGGAAGCAGGATGAAGATCACCCTGTGTCTACTCCAGCCCAGCAAGACACTATACCTGCACAGATACAGGGGGAGCAAGCTCATTCACCTGCCCAGATTGTATCTACTCCTGACCAGGTACAGTTGCAGGGGGAGCTGGTGTATTTCCTTACTAAAGACATTTCTAATATTTCTATTTCTGCACAGGTGCAGGGGGAGCAAGTATACTCACCTGCCCAGGTCATTACCAATACTGAACAAGTACATGGGGAGAAGATGTCTGACCTAGTGCAAGAGGCAGTCCAAATTGATATCTCCAAAGATCTGAATATAGAAGATCTAATTGATACATCTTATGTTCAAGCTCAGAAGGAATATACTCTAGATGAGTTATTCCCTAATGTTGATATGGCTACTGATAGAGTAGAAGAGGGGCAAGAGATTGAAAAGGCCCTTGACATGGAGATAGAAATTGAGAAGGAGCAAATGGTTGAGGGGGAGTCTGTGCATGTTGAGGCTGAACAACATGGCACTGAGACATATATTCCTCCTCCTCCTCCTCAAGAAAGAGTTCAAGTTGATAGTTCATCTGAATCTGAGACTGAAGAAGCCAGAATGGCTAAGAAGAGAAAACTTATAGTCTTCAAGAGAAGGAGCAAATGTTATAAGCAGGCTCTACAGACTACAACTCAACCATCCCATTCCGACTTTAATTATAACAGGTTTATGGTTGATTTGCAAGTTAAGTTAGATGACCATAGAGTGACAGTTGAAAAATATGTTGATGAGAGCAATAAGGTCCTTCAATTTGACTTGGCTCAGGATATAAAGTCAATTCGATTTGAAGTCAATATGCATAAGAAGGAGATGACAGATTGCTTCCATAAGGGAGGTAATGCTGTGGTGTATTTGGCAAAACAACAGCAGTCCATCATCCCTAAAGTGGATGATATTGCTTTAAAGCAAAGCTATGTTTTAGAGAATCAGCTAAGGATGAATGACAATTTAACTGAATCTCATCAAGAGATTATTGATGAATTGAAAAAGACTACTCCAGGCCTGCCTGCAGCTAAAGCAAAGGAGATGGAAGAATTTGATAAGAAATTTCAAGCTGCTATTGAATCTGTTAAAACTGCTATCACTACCTCTCAAAAGGACATATCTGACAAGCTTCAAAAGTTAAAACCATTTTTTAAAGAGGGTGTGAATTATCTGGATGGACAGATCAGATTTCAGAAGGAAGATCTAAGAGATCATATTACCAGAGAAGCCATAAAGGGGGAGAGGTTGTTAGTTCATGCAGGCTCAGAGCACACCAAATGGGTGACCAATAGTATTCGAGCCACATTGGGATATCCACCTTTATGTGATGATGCTATGGTGGCTGAGTCAGGAATACAAACAGGTCTACTTGAAGGCAATCAACCTGAGGTTGCCCAAGTCATTTACCCTCCTCCAGATTTTGATATGATTGATCAGCAAGTTCAAGAAATGTATAGTCCTCCAAAGGAGGTTAACAGGGTTGTTATTGAGAAAGTGGATAAGCCTGAGGCCACTTTGAAAGAACAGCAAGATGCTCTACTATCTAAGAAGAGATTTAGAGAGCAGGCTGAACTTAAGCCAGATTTTGAGCAGTGGAGCCCTACTTCAAGAAATATTATACTCACTGCATGGAAGGCTGTGAAAGACCAAGTTCATGAAAGAGGAAAGTGGTATAATGAAATAGAATGGCAAAAGCATGAAGCTAGGCAGGAGGCAATAGTACAGTTCAGAAGAAAAGCCAAGCTGGGTAGGCTGCCACCAGATGCTCAGGAGCCGAGCAAGTACTTTCCAAAGCCCCTTCATTACTTTGAAAGGCAAAGGCTCAAGGAAGAAGCAAAGAAGAAGGCTGATCAAAAAGGCAAGAAGCCAGCTGAAGATGCTGAAGCTCCTGTGAAGGCTCAAATCCAATCTGGCAAAGGGATTGTCATAAGAGAGCCTGATCAGTCTTAATTTTAAGTTCTTTCAAAAGTATTTTATAATGTTTTGATTAAATCATTCAATGTAAAAGTCTGTAATCAAACATTATCAAGTTATAAACAATATTTTGTTTGGAATCATATAATGTTCACTCTGTGATGGATTGTTCATATTTTGTTTGGAATCATATAATGTTCACTCTGTGATGGATTGTTCATATTTTGTTTATATTAAGTATTCCTGTTATGTCATATATCATCATATTATACTTTTTATAAATGGTGTATATCATTGGCTATAAGGGTTATGACTTCTCCAAATAGGGGGAGATTGTTGAGTACATTGGAAAATGTGTACCTGATTTGAAGAAGCCCAACTTAGCTCAATGATATACATCAATGTGTATTTGATGTTGTTTTAAGTTGACATGTGCAGGTGAAGAAGTGTTAAAGAATGCAGAAAAATATTCTAAGTCCATGTGTCGACACCTGAAGAAACAGTGTCGACACTTCAGAATATTTGTGTCGACACTTGAAGGAAGCTGTGTCGACACAGAGAAAGATAGTCGACCACATTTGTGTCGACACTGGGAAGCAGTGTCGACTCACAGGAAGATAGTCGACCACATTTGTGTCGACACTGGGAGGCTGTGTCGACACAATGAGACAGAGTCGACACACATTGGCAGAAGTCGACAATACTTGTGTCGACACCAGAAGACTAAGTCAACACATACTGAGTTCTAAATCTACAACAACTGTGTCGACACACAGGACTTGTGTCGACACACTGCAAAGTCAAGACCAAGTTATTCTCTGAAGAAGCTGTGTCGACTTAAAGGCAAACTTGTCGACATCATCAAAGGCTGTGTCGACACCAAAGTTACTTGTGTCGACACATACAGACAGTTGGTCTCGACACTTCCTGACAGTCTGTCTCAACACATTGCTGACCAAGACTAAGGCACAGGATCTGTTTGAAGACTTGACAGCTGCGGGTTGCAGCCAGTTAACTGATGTTGTTAGACTTGTCAGAAGACAGTTATAAATCGGATCAGCCGGTTACCATTAAGAAGATCTATAAATAGACAGATTCAGAGAGAAGTAAAGATGAATGAGAAGATTGAACTTTGGCAATCAAATTGAGAAATCAAATCAAGAAGGTGTAATACACTAAAGAAGATCTTCATCAGAAGATCTAAGAAGACGATCTCAGGATCGATCTAAGAAGAGTTCTAACAAGAATTCAGAAGTGTCATCAAAGGTGTTGGATAGAGAGGGATCCACCTATTTTGAAGAAGAAGAAGGAAGCCATCAGTGGTTTCTCAAGAAGCTGTTTGGAAATCAACTCAGCTAAGTTCAGATTCAAGAAGCTTTGAAGAAAGCTCAGATTCAGTTGATTTCATCAGCTGATCAAGAATTGTCTTGTCCTCTTCTCTCTCAACAAAGGCAAGACATTAAAACTTCTTTTCTAAATTTCTGTAGGATCTGTTTTACACAGATCTGAGTTGTAAGCCTGTGATATAAAGGCTGAGTGTAGGAGAGTTGATCTCTGAGTGGTAGGGTTGTTTGCCTGAGTGTAGGAGAAGGTTCTTCTCTGAGTTGTAGGCCTTGTGGCAAGGCTGAGGTAGGGCTGTTGTGCCCGAGTTGTAGGAACCTATCCAGGTTCTGAGCTGTAGGATCTGAGGATCTGAGAATAGTGGAAGTTTGGCCGAATCTAGCATACTGCTAGATAGGTGAAGGGGGAAAGTGGATGTACCCAGACCTTGGGGAACCACTATAAAACATTGTGCAATCTGTGATGATTAAATGTCTGTGAATGCTGTGCTGGATGTTTTAATTTTTGTAATTGAATTCTGCCTAAAAATTTGAACAAGCAATTAGAACCTATTCACCCCCCCCCCCTCTAGGTGTTTAGGTTGTCTTGAAAGTAAAACTATCAAGGAGCGTGACCACCAGCTCAGTGGCATGACTCGGGCATTAAGAAGCCAGTTTCCGCCGCAAGCCGTACCAGCTTACACGCCCTGGTCACGGGCGTGACCAGGGGCGCAACCTCTTCTGCAACCGCTAGATTAACTCATGTTGTTCCATTTTCTTACCGTTTTTTTGAAACAGTCAATACACGCCCTAGGTTACGGGCGTGACTTAGGGGTGTGACCCGCCAATTTACTCAATTTTTGCGGTTTTTCCCCAACGTTCATGGGCTTTCAAGATGACAGTTTCGTAGCTTACACGTCATAGGTCTAGGTGTGAGTTTATTTTAAGTATTTTTGCATTATTTTTCTATATTTTTCATTTCATAGTGTAATCTTTAGTTTTGGTAATTTTTAATTCAAGTACTCATTTCATTTGTAATCATGTCTCTCTCTACCTTCTTGTGCAATTCTCTCATCATGATGAGTAGTTAAACTCCATTTAGGACTTGATCATGATGAACTTTGAAATGAAATAAACTTGTTTTATTTTTCTCAAAATTATCAAGTTATTTACTTTGTTAAGTTCGATTTATCTTTGAATTTAATTGCGTCGAATTCATATGTCGCGAATATATTTTCAATCTAAGATCTGCCTGCTAGTTGATCGAGAGATCCGTGCAAATGAGGAGATCACTCAAACATAAAAGGAGTTGCATACACTCCTCGAGAGAGGACATAAATTTTCCGGATTGGAGTCAAATCCAAAAGTGGGGTTCACCGCCTAAAGCAAGCTTAGAGATTTTGACTGGTCGAGGGGTTTTAATCGATCAACCTAAGATTAGTCAAGAGTGTATTCTCGAGAAAGACGCTTTCGTATTTTGGGAACTTCCACGGTCGAAGTAAATAATTTAGAAACATGCATTTTATTACTTCATGAAGTTTATTTTAATCCAAAAGGATTCTAGATCAAGTGCTAGTTTTTTAAAAAATATCGAATTTATCTTTAATAAAATCGCTATTTTCCTTAGTTTACCGAAATCGCAAAACCAACTTTTGTTCAATAAATAAATAGTTTTTCGTTGTGAGTACAAGTACTTCATCTTATATTCTAAAATGATAGGTATCTTGCCTTATCGATTTAGAATTGCGCTCTAACATGAATTTTATTCATCACTATGTAGTTTTATTTTTCATATTATTATATGAATTCTTGCTTTAGCGGTCCGGAATGTGAAATTGACTATCACACGTGATTCTAAATAAAATGATTCAACAAAGAGTGAGTGGAGCAGGACAACGCGCTCTATTATTTTCCACTTTGCTGAAATTAGAGGAATAAATTGAAAGTGTCTAGTGTCAGCCTAATCCACCTATAGGGGGGTGAATAGGTGCAGTGATGTCTTTTGCGGAATTAAAAATTACCTGCACAAATAAAAAAACCAAGCACAGAAAACACACAGTAATTTATAGTGGTTCCCCAACCTTGGGTACGTCCACTCTCCCCTTCGCCTATCTCCCACACGGGGATGACTCGACAACTCCTCCAAAATGAGATTGAAATCCAATCTCTCCACTCAGAGCCACACTCCTACAACTCGGAAGGAACCCTTCCTACAACAAGGAGTCAACACTCCACCAAAACGGGTTGCACCCAACCCTTACAACTAGGAATAAAATTCCTTGCAAAAATTGAATGTAAATAAGAAATATAAACAATGCAATTTGGAGAACCCAAGGTCCTTCTTCGTTCGTTGAGAGCTTGCACGAAAATGACGAAGAATCCACACTTGGTTTTTCTCTCTTAGATCGGATCTTGACTTGATCGGCGGCGGCAAGCGAGTGCGGCGGCGATGCGTTGTAGATCTGAACTTCTTGACGAAGCAAGCTAGGTCACCAATCGATCTCAGTTGGATCAAGCGTCTCTACCGATTCGGAATGGAGAACAAATCTCGGTCAATGAATCGGAAGACAAAGGATCTCAAGAGAGAAGCGAGGGACCAGCGGCTTGCCTCGGTTCTGCCTTCGAGCGATCGGCGGCAAGCTGCGATTTGCGTGCGACAGGCGACGATCGACGGCTTGAGATCGGTGAGAGCTAGGTCACGACCGAAAAATTTCTTTTCGTATTTCTGGATCCGTGTTGAATACGATTTAAACTTAGGTATATATACCCCAAAGCAAACCCTAAGTAGCCGTTGCGGGACCCATGAAGGAAGGAACGGAGCTTTGATTTAAACTGTGCATGGCGGCCCGGTTCGGTCCAGTGAAGCGGCGGAAATCTGCTAAGTCAGAATCGGCGGGTATCACCAACGATACCCGTCGGCATCTGCGGGCATCGCTGGTGATGCCCTTCGGTTTTGACTTGGATAATTTCTGACCATGGAGAATTCTGGATCAAGGCAGCTAGGGCCGATCGACGGCTATCGATGAACATGCCCGACGAAGTCGACAGGTATCAGTGACGATACCCGACGATGTCATCGGGTATGACTCACGATTCCCGTCGATTCTTACTTGGGAAAATTTCCCATTTCTTCCTTCTACTTTCTTGAGTCTTAGGCTTTGACCTTTCTTGCTCCTTCTTCTGCTCTTGGTCTTCCTTGAGCATGTACTTGAAAATAAGTACACCCCAATAGAGAGAGCACACGTGAGTCAACACACTTGCCCACACGACGAGGGATTACGTTGCGTAGGCCCGTGTATATTGAGCCACTGTACCCTGATATTGGTGTGTACTTGGCATGGAATAGCTGCAAGCACAACTTGAAAAGACATATCAAATACATCTCAATTCACCTTAGCTTGATCAGGTGCTTCTTCAAATCCGGGCTATTGTGGATGCAATACCCAACATAAATAACCTAAAATTTTATTTGAGAAAAGGCGAGTCAACAACCTATAAATACTGTTGGAGTTGGGGAACACTTCCGGCTCTCTTATTTCTCATACCGGGTTTGCCCACGTGAGCTTAGAGACGTCGGAGCGTGACCCTCTCCGATGGCTGAAGTACCAGTAAACGCGGGGGTCCGGGGGCAGCGAGCCCCCGACATTTCGGATATATAATATCCGGGTGTGCGGATATCCGTTTTCCGATTCCGTGGCCTATTTATAGGCGTATAACCCGAATTTTCGGGTTAGGGTTTTCCTGAGCGGTTTCGGCTGAGGAAGTTTTCGGGAAGCACCTTTTGGAGATACAAAGGAGTGGTGTTTTCCGGCGGCGGTTCTTCTTCCTGTTTCTTGTCCAAAGAGAGAAGTGCGAGGTAGGATCGGTTTTGATCCTTGAAACTTTGTAATCTGTATTTTTCTTGCTTTGGTGAATACAAGAAGGAAGGGGAGAAGGGGAGAAAGGACGTAGCCCGGTTATGGGCGAACCTTTGTATATCGTTGTGTTTGTGTTGTTTTTTATTTTGATTTTTCGTTCGAATCTCTCTTCTCGGCACTCCGATTTCTCTACAAATACAATGCCTATGGTTGCACCAATGCTCGTTTGGAATACTGCAAAGGAAATTTTTTCCCTTCCTCTGTATTCCCAACCACTGAACCTTCCACTCATGCCTGCTCCCTCTTCTCGCAAACACCGGCACGATAGCCTCTCCCGGCAGCAACAGAGTCCTCGGCACATCGTCCATGCGGTCTCCGATGACGCCAGCTATGCTTGTGCTCTCTCCATGCCACTACTCCAAGCTACCCCCTCATCTCACACCATTCCTACCACCACTGTATTTTTTGCCACCCCTATCAGTCGCCACCTCCGCCCCTTTCAGTTTGCCTCTACATTCCCTATCGGCACCGAGCTGCGAAGCCACATGACTCCCCGCAAAAGTTTCGCCTCCCTAGTCTTCTCTACCCTCCTCCGGCAACACCATCGCCAACCTTTGTTACATAGGTGCTATTATTCGTCCTGCCATGATTGCGCCGGAAGAGGACCGTTACTTTTCTGTTAGGGCATCCCAGTGAGATCCCCCTTTCTTTCCATTCTCTTTCTCCTTACAAGTAGTTTAATAGTTTTTTTTTCAGCAAATTGTCTTTCAAGTGTAGGGCACCCTCCTTTCTGATCATTCCTTGTCATTATTTTTTTTATTGGATTTTTCTTATTGCTTAGTTTGCGACTGCAGTATTTATATAAATCTGATATTAGCTTTGTGCGATGAACAATGTATTTTTCAGTTAAACGGTTCTATTTAATTGAAAATAATTTAAATATTCTGCCAAGTTCTTCTCCATTTATGTTTAACATTTCGTGAAACGCGTTTTGCATAAATTCCAGAACATGAAAATTGGGCATTTTGATCATTTGCATATGCACTGTCGTGGCCCCGGGGTGGCGCGGCCGTGGCCCCGGAGTTATTTGCATCAAAGGACTCCCTATGACAATACTAAGCACAAAAAAGAAGTAAACATTACAATTAAACAACATTTAGAGTAATCCATGATGGAAAATGAGCTAATAACAATAATTCTCTATATAAATGCCAAAAATTATTATTCATCGAATCCAACTTTATTTATTGGATGTGATTAAACTTATTAAACAATAACACTCAAGCCTTTATCCCAATATAGTGGGGTCGGCTATATGGATCCTTTGTCGCCATTGTGTCTATCTTTTGTCATAATCTCACTAATGCTTAAGTACATCATGTTTTTCCTTATAGTTTCATTTCAAGGCTTTATTGGTCTACCCCTCCCTCGTTTAACATGCCTAGTGACTAGACTCTCACAATGCCTAACATGTGCCTCTAATCGTCTCATTTGTATGTGTTCAAACCATCTTAGTCGAGCATCTCACGTCTTCTCTACAATTGGTGCTACTCCTGCCTTATCCCTGATACATTCATTCCTAATTTTATCTAGTCTCATGTGTCCACACATTCACCTAAGCATTCTCATCTCCGCAACTCCCATTTTTTGCTCATGAATACAATTCACTGCCTAACACTCAGAACCATAGAGCGACGTTGGTCTAATTGCAGTACAGTAAAATTTGTCGTTAAGTTTTAATGGTACTTTACGATCACATATGATCTCTAATGCACCTCTCCACTTCAACCAACCCGTTTGGATTCTATGAGTCGCATCTTTATCAATACCTCCGTTGTTTTGAACAATCGATCTAAGAGATTTAAAACACTCGCTACGAAAAATATCTTGATCACCCAACTTAATAATGAAGTCATCAGTCCTTCTTGCACTGCTAAATTTAAGCTCTATATACCCTGCCTTTGTCCGGCTCAACCAAAACCCCTTCTTTTCTAAAGTGTCTCGCCAAGATTCAATCTTTTCATTTACACCCTCGCGCGTGTCATCGACCAAAACGATATCATCTGCAAACAAAAAATACCTTGGTATTTTTTGTTGGATATGTTAGTGAGCTCATCTAAGATAAGGGTAAAGAGATAAGGGCTTAAAATTGAACCTTAATGTAAGCCAATAGTGATACGGAATTTCTGTGTTAATCCTCCAGATGTCTTCACCCTTGTCACTAAATTTGTATACATATCTTTGATTATGTTAATGTATGATACATTTACACTTTTTTTTCTAAGACACTCTATAAGATCTCTCTTGGAATTCTATCATAAGCCTTCTCAAGATCGATAAACAACATATACAAATCTTGTTTTCTTTCTCGATAGTTGTTGTTGAAAGAGCTCAAAACTTGTATATATTGCTTATGTTACTGAATACAATGAGAGAATTTATATAGGAGGGAGAAGGTGATTACCTAAGCTTATACAAGATGTGGGATTAAGAGGAGGAGAAGGAATTACAATAAAATTGGACCCAATAATGGGCTCTTTACATGAGCTTTTATAGCACTCCCCCGCAAGCTGGAGCGTACAAATCGTATGCGCAAAGCTTGGACAAGCACTGATAGAAGAGGGTACTGAAAAGAGCCTTTGTGAGGACATCCGCAACTTGTTCAGTCCCTGGAACATGCTTCAGTTCGAGCTTCTTCATTTGAACCTCTTCCCGGATGAAATGACAGTCGACTTCAATATGTTTTGTTCTCTCATGAAAGACCGGGTTCTTGGCAATATGTATAGCAGCTTGGCTATCACAGAGGAGGAGAGCTGGGGAAGGGAGCTTACACCCAGATCGGTAAGGAGACTTTCAAGCCACGTCAGTTCGGAAACCATCGATGTCATTGCCCGGTATTCTGCCTCAGCTGATGATCGAGCAACGACCGCTTGTTTCTTGCTATGCCAGGTAATCAAATGTCCCCCAAAATATGTGCAATAACCACTGGTTGACCGTCGATCATCAAGGGAACCCGCATAATCAGCATCAGAATATGCCACCAATGTTGGAGCTGAAGATGAGGTTTTGTATACCAGTCCTTGACTAGGAGCTGTTTTAAGGTATCTAAGAATGCGTTCAATGGCCTGAAGATGAGATATTCGAGGAGAATGCATATACCGACTGACAATACCAACAATGAAAGAAATATCTGGTCTGATTACTGTGAGGTAGATCAATTTTCCAACAAGACGACGATAGTATTCTAGATTCTGGAGTAGGAGATCTGAGTCAGATGCCTGAGCGCACAACTTGTGATTTACCTCCATTGGGATGTCAATCGGCTTACAACCTGAATAGCCTGCATCATGAAGGAGGTCGAGGCAGTACTTCCGTTGAGAGAGGACAAGACCATCCAGCAATCTGGTAACCTCAAGACCCAAGAAGTATCGAAGGGGCCCCAATCTTTTGTTTGAAATACGGAGCTCAGATGTAGTTTAACCTCATGTATTCCATTCGTGTCGTCTCCTGTAATTATGATATCATCAACGTAAACTAGCAGAAGAACCGTTCTCGTTGTTCGGTGATGAGTGAACAACGAGAAATCTGCCGAGCTTCGAGTAAAACCAACCTCCCGAAGGGCTTTACTGAATTTGTCAAACCACGCCCGTGGGGATTGTTTGAGACCATACAAAGCCTTCACAAGACGACAGACCTGAGACTCTCCCGTGGTCTCAAATCAAGGAGGTTGCTGCAAATAAACTGTTTCCTGGAGATCATCATTCAGAAAGGCATTCTTAATATCCAGTTGGTGTAAGGTCCATTGGCGATGGACAACCACGGAGATGAGGACGCGAACGGTGTTGAGTTTGGCCACCGGAGAAAAAGTTTCTTCATAGTCGAGCCCCTATTGTTGGGTGAAGCCACGAGCCACCAAACAAGCTTTCAGACGGTCAATCGTCCAATCAACAGTATGTTTGATGACAAAGACCCACTTACACCCAACCAGTTTCTGACCCTGAGGGAGGGGTATGAGAGTTCATGTCTGGTTGGCCAAAAGAGCAGTCATTTTCTCCTCCATGACAGCCCGCTAGCTAGGATGTTGGAGCGCCTCCTGCACAGAGTTAGGGACCGAAACCGAGGAAAGAGAAGTAGCGAATGTGTGAAGGTGGGGAGAAAGGCGATGCAAGGAGACACACTTTGCTAGAGGAAGAGCAGTGGAGGCGGGTACCTGATCAGCAGGGCGCAGAGTAGCCGAGGTCGAGGCCGACTGCAGAGGGGCAACCGAACCGGAAGGGCGACGAGTGTAGACAAGGATGACAGGTGGCCTGGAGGGCGCAGGAGCCTGAGTAGGTGGGACCGGTGGCAGAGGTGTAGTAACGGGGATAACAGGGCATGGGAGGAGTGGCGGTAGAGTTGTCGGTGTGAGAGGAGTGGGTAAAGGAGCAGAGAAGAATGATTGATCCTCCCGGAAGGTAACATCAACAGAAACGGAGACCTTGCGGGAAGCGGGAGAATAACACACATAGCCTTTCTACGTACGCGAATAGCCAACGAAGATATGTTTATCCGTCCGGGGATCCAACTTGTCTGAGGACGTACTCAGTCAGTGGACGTAGCAGATGCAGCCAAATATGCGAGGCGGGAGAGGGAAGGTCGGAGTAGAGGGAAACAGAAGGCTGAACGGAGTAGCATAGTTGAGGACAGAGGAAGGGAGATAGTTGATAAGGAAGCACGTAGTGGAGACCGCAAAGTTCCAGTAGGGTTTGGGAACATGCATTTGAAGCATGAGGGAGCGGGCAACATCAAGCAAGTGCCGGTTCTTTCATTCGACAACGCCATTTTGCTGGGGTGTGAGCACATGATGTTTGATGAATTATCCAAATTCAGAGCACAAAGCCGCAAAGTCGTGGCTAGTGTATTCGCGAGCATTATCGTGCGCAATGTTTTGAGGGTGGTGTGGAATTGCGTACTGGTTTCAAGGACAAAGGATCGAAAAACACAACGAAGCTCAGTGCGATCACGAAGTAAGTAGAGCCACGTCGTGCGAGAGTAATCATCAATAAACGTAGTAAAGTAGCGATAACCAGAAACACTAGTAATTTTAAAAGGACCCCAAACATCTGAATGTACTAAGTCAAAAGGAGCAGTGCTCCGGGTACAATGTGCGGGAAAAGAAGAACGCGACTGCTTACTGAAGATACAGGACTCGCACTGAAAAGGGTGAAGAGAGACATTAGGAAGAACCCGCTGGAGGACCGGGAGAGGGGCATGCCCAAGACATCGATGCCACTCACTGGAGGATACATAGGATAGGATAATGTGACAGTCATCGAGAAGGTAGAGCCCGTTCCGCAACGTGCCTTTACCAATAGTAGTCAGCGTCCGCCGATCCTATGTGAAAAATGAAGAGGATGTGAATTTGACAAAGAAATCTAAATCATTAGTAAGGAGACCAACAAAAAGTAAATTAAACGGAGAGCTCGGAACATGAAGAGTCAAGCGAAGGGAGATCAATGGGTTGAGAGAGAGGTCAGCCGAGCCAGAGACTGGAACCGTCTCCCCATTTTCCATGGTGATACATTTCGGATGAGGAGAATCTGAGTACTGGGTCGGACGTAGCGAGGTAATGTGATGAGTGGCACCCGAGTCCACGATCCAACACGTACTGGTGGATAAATAAGCAGTACTTGTGTTGGAGACGGAGGCGATGGAGGCAGAAGACGGGTGGAGTAGCCCTCGAATGGCCATAAGGTCAGCACTTATGGCAGAAGAGCCGTCCGCTGCAACGATAGCAGTCAGACGAGGAGGGTAGCCATTTTTCTTGTAGCAAACTGCCTCAGTGTGGTCGTCCCAGTCGCAATAGAAACACTTTGGGCTGCCCCGACCACCACGCCCCCTGCCGCGGGAGCTCGAACGCCCACCACGAGCAAAAGTCGGTGGGGGAAGTAAGGGGGAAGGTTCTGCTGGAGGAGGGCTGGAGAGGAGGGAGCAGGAGTATCCGGGGGCGGTGACACTCGAATGAGCATAGAGCAAATATCAGATAAGGAAGGAGTAGTGGCCGAAGCCAGAACCTGAGCCCGGATACTCTGAAGGTGTGGCGGGACACAAGCCATCATCATAGCAATGCATACGGCCTCCTTTTGAGCGCGCTGAGCAGCAAGATCAGTTGTAGATGGCTGATGTTGGATCGAGGCCTCCGCAAGAGTCTTAGCACGAGCAACAAACGAGGTCATGTCCGCAGTCCCGGCAACGTCGAGAGCCTGAAGATCGGTGATAATGTTATAGAGGTGTTGGAGGTTGTCCTTGCCCGAGTATAAGGAGTGGAGCTCAACCCACATAGCGCGGGCCGTCTCATGATACATGACAATCTGGTAGGGATATCACCCTCCAGGTAATTGAGGAGCCACATCTGAGCTCAACCGTCGTTTCGCAGCCAGTCGTCGGTGGGAGGAGAAGGAGGTCCCTGAGTGAGATGAAGCAAGGGCCCCTTGGCCTGAAGAACTCGGCGAACCGAGTGCACCCATGAGACGAAATTCTTATTTCTAGACAGGGAAATGGTGGTGATCCGAAGCTCATCGCGGAGATCAGGAGGATTTGGGCGGTCTGTAGAGGGGTTAACCGTCGGGCGGTCTGCAGAGTGGTTAGCCGTCTGACCAGTGGAGTCGACGGAGCTCATAGACACCGGAGAGGCCGCAACGAGCAGTAAAGGGGGTTGCGGGTAACAGAAGTCGCCTCGGGTTGACGAGATCGCCGCAGGTTGAAGAGGTCTTCGCAGGAGAGCACTCTTGCATGACAAGCTCGTGCGGATACACAAGAGGCCGCAGCAGGTAGTCAAAGCGACAAGAGCAGTGGAGAGCAAGAGAGGGAGGCCGCGACCTGAGTGCGGAGAAACAAACCGCACGGTCACAGAGAGCACACTAGCGGCCAGAGAGGGAGCGACAAGAGAGGTCGGCGCGACTAGAGCAGCAACCGAAGGACAGGGAGACCGCAAGGAAGGAGGGAGAGGAGTTGCTTGGAATAGTCCGCAGCGGGCTGACCAGATGGGCGCGAGCGAGAAGACGCAGCGGGGAGAACAAGCCGCGCAAGAAGAAACAAACCGCAACCTGAAGGAAGCGGAGCGGAGAAAGGAAGCCGCCCGATCTTAGTGTCAACACACCAGCGGGTAGAAGACTAGACCGGAGGGAAGAAGAGCAGCGGATAGAGAGAGCCCGCACGGACAGAACATGCGACCAGACAGTGAGCAGGACAGGGCGGCAGGCAAGCCGTGCGAGAAGACCGCACAATACGCTGGCAGCGGCAAGAGCAAAAGAAGCTGCGACTAGAGAGACGGAGCAGGTAGAAGGTTGAAGCCAGCGAGAGTAGCAAGAAACCGCGCGGGAGGGAAGCAGCGGGAGACCGCGAGCTAAAAGAGAGAGGGGGAGACTCGCAGCGGGTAGAGAATAAACCGCGCGGGTAGGGAATAAGCCGCGCGGGAGAAGGAAGTGAGAGAAAGCCCCACTTGCCAGAGAGAAGCCTATAAAAAGGGAGAAGGAAGCAAAAATGGAGGCCACCGGAGTGGAGGGAAAGAGAAGCGGGTAGAAATTTCTAGCCACAGGTAGCGGGTAGAAAACAAGCAAGGCCGCGCCTTGATTGGGAGAAGAAGAACGGGCGGTTAGGAGAAAACTAGACCGCGCCTGGCGCGGGAAGGAAAGACCAGGCGGTTAGCAGAGTGCTAGCCGCAAGGAGAGACCGAGTCCCTCTGATACCATGTTGAAAGAGCTCAAAACTCATATGTATTGCTTATGTTACTGAATACAATGAGAGAATACAAATATATATGAGGGAGAAGGTGATTACCTAATCTTATACAAGATGTAGGATTACGAGGAGGAGAAGGAACAACAATAAAATTGGACTCAATAATGGGCTCTTTGCATGGGCTTTTCTAACAATTGTCAATGAGGGCCTGTTTGGGAGGGCTTTTTAACTCATTTTCGTTTTCTGGAAAACGCTACCATACTTAAGAGACCGTTTGGATTGTCTATCGGTGGAAAAAGATACCGCGAAATACTCTATTTTCTCATCTTTTGGAAAAGTCACTTGTCACCTAGGGCCTGTTTGGTAGGGCTTTTCAGCTCCTTTTCGTTTTCTGGAAAACGACACCACACTTAAGAGACCGTTTGGATTGTCTATCGGTGGGAAAAGCTACTGCGAAAAACTCCATTTTCTCATCTTTTGGAAAAGTCACTTGTCACCTACTTTTCAACCTTTTCGAAAAGCACTTCCGCATACAAAAACACTTCTCTTAAAAAAATGTACAACCTAATTTTTTTGTCTTAACGTGATTTTTTTCCCGGCATAATTTTTTTGCTCGGCGAAAAAAATTTGCCCGGGCGCGAATTTTTCGCTCGGGCGCGAATTTTACGCCCGGGCGCACATTTTTCGCCCGGGCGCGGGTTTTTTCGTCCGGGCGCTAGGTTTTTCGCCCGGGTGAGTTTTTTTCGCCCGAGCGTGTTTTTTTCGCCCTGGCCGATTTTTCGTCCGAACGTGATTTTTTCGCCTAGGTGCGTTTTTTTCATCCGGGTGCGATTTTTTTTCCGGTGCACGATTTTTTTTCGCCCCAGCCGATTTTTTTGCCTGAACGGACTTTTTTTCACCCGGGCGTGATTATTTTGCACTAGCGCGATTTTTTCACCCGGACGCGATTTTTTTGCACCGGCGTGATTTTTTCGCCCTCGCGCGATTTTTTTGCCCGTGGGCGATTTTTGCGCCCGGGCGCGTTTTTTTCGCCCGGAGGTGTTATTTTTGCGCGGGCGTGATTTTTTCGCTTCGGGACGATTTTTTCTCCCGGGTGCAATTTTTTCGCTCAGGCGCGATTTTTTCGCCAGGGCGTGATTTTTTCGCACGAGCGTGATTTTTTTTTCCGGGAGAGGTTTTTCGCTCGAGCACTATTTTTTTCGCCCGAGAGCGATATTTTTCATCAGAGCTTGTTTTTTTCGCCGGAGAGCGGTTTTTTTGCCCGGGCGAAATTTTTTTGCCTAAACGCGGTTTTTTCGCGAGGAGCGAATTTTTGGCCCGGGCCCTGTTTTTTCACCCGGTCTGGAATTTTTTGGTCGGGCACGAATTTTTTGCCCGTTAACGATATTTTTTTGCCCTGACACGTTTTTTTTGCCCGGGCGCGATTTTGTCGCCGAACGCGCCCGGGGGCGAATTTTTCGCTCGGACGTGAATTTTTTGCCCGGGCGTGATTTTTTCGCTCGTTCGTGATTTTTTCGGCCGTGGACAATTTTTTTTGCCCAGACGTGATTTTTTCGCCTAACCTCGATTTTTTCAGCTGGACACGAATTTTTCGCTCGTGAGCGATATTTTTTGTCGGAGCACGTTTTTTTGCCCCGAGACATTTTTTGTGGAATTCTCGTTCGTGCAAAAAATTCCGCCGGGGCGAAATTTTCTCGCTCAGTCGAAAAATTCGTGTCCGTCCGGAAAATTCGCGCTCGTTCGAAAAATTAACGCCCGTCCGAAAAATTGGCATCCGATCGAAAAATTGTTGCCTGGGCGAAAATATAGGGCCCGACCGAAAAATTTGCGCTCGGGCGAAAATATTGCGCCCGGACGAAAAATTCGCGCCCGTGCGAAAAAACCGCGTCCCGACGAAAAAAATTCGCTTCTGGACGAAAAATTCGGTCTCGGGCGAAAAAAACCTGCCCCGGCGAAATAATTGCGCTTTTTTACCCGGACGAGTATTTTTAATAAAAAAAGTTATCGCAACGGAGATTTGCCAAACGGTTTATAAAGTGTTTATCCTTTTTGAAAAGCTCTGCAAAAGAAGTTCACCCAAACAGTTCTTCTTTTATAATAGACATTTTCCAAAAACTTCTTTTCATACCATCCTTTTGCTACCACTCCTCCTTTCTGAAAAGACTTCCCAAACAGGCCCCTACTTTACAACCTTTTTTCAAAGCACTTCTTCATCAAAAACCCCTTTTCTCTTAAAAAAATCTATAACATGATTTTTTTGTCTTGACGTGATTTTTTTTTCCGGGCATAATTTTTTTGCCTGAACGTGTTTTTTTCGCCCGCTGCAAATTTTTCGCCCGGGCGCGAATTTTTCCCTCGGGCACGAATTTTTCGCCCGGGCGCGAATTTTTCGCCCGGGCTGGCATTTTTCGCCCAGGCTTGCATTTTTCGCCCGGGCGCGAGGTTTTTTGCCCGGGTGAGTTTTTTTCGCCCAAGTGCGGATTTTATGCCAGTGAATGTTTTTGTTCGCCCGAGCATGTTTTTTTTCGTCCGGACGTGATTTTTTCGCCCAAGTGCGTTTTTTTCATCCGGGTGCGATTTTTTTGTCGGTGCACAATTTTTTTTTCACCCGAGTCGATTTTTTGTCCGGGCGTGATTTTTTCGCCCGGGCGTGATTTTTTCGCCTAGGCGCGCTTTTTTTCGCACGGGCGTGATTTTTTTGCACCGACGCGATTTTTTCACCCGGGCGCGATTTTTTTGCACCGGCGCGATTTTTTCGCCCTCACGCGATTTTTGTGCCCGCGGTAGATTTTTGCGCCCGCGCGCGTTTTTTCGTCTAGGGCCGTTTTTTTTTTGCCCGGGCGTGATTTTTTGGCCCGAGGACGATTTTTTTGCCTGGGCGCGATTTTTTTCGCACAAGCATTATTTTTTTCGCCCGAGACAAATATTTGTCATCGGAGCTTGTTTTTTTCGCCGGAGAGCGGTGTTTTCGCCCGGGCGCAATTTTTTCACCTGAGCGCGGTTTTTCGCGGGGAGCGAATTTTTGGCCCGAGGCCTGTTTTTTTTCGCCCAATCGGAAATTTTTTGATCGGGCGTGAATTTTTTGCCCGTTAACGATATTTTTTTGCCCTGACAGGTTTTTTTCGCTCGGGCGCGATTTTGTCGCCTGAGCGCGCCCGAGGGCGAATTTTTCGCTCGGAAGTGAATTTTTGGCCTTTGCGTGATTTTTTCGCTCGTTCGTAATTTTTCGGCCGGGGGCAATTTTTTTCGTCCAGGCGTGATTTTTTCGTCTTGTCTCGATTTTTTCAGCCGGACGCGAATTTTTCGCTCGTGAGGGATATTTTTTGTCGGAGCACGTTTTTTTGCCCCGATTTGTTTTTTCTGCCATGACGCGATTTTTTCAAACGGGGGCGAATTTTTCGCTCGGACGCGAATTTATCGCTCGGACACGAATTTTTCGCTTCGACGTGATTTTTTTACTCGTTCGTGATTTTTTTGCCCGATCGTGTATTTTTTTCGCCTGGACGCTATTTTTTCCGCTCAAATGCAATTTTTTTTGCTTTCGAGCGAAAATATCGCGTACGTGCGAAAAATTCACGTCTGTGCAAAAAATTTGCGACTGGGCGAAATTTTTCCGCCCAGTCGAAAAATTTGTGTCCGTCCGAAAAATTCGCGCCCGTCCAAAAAATTTGCGGTCGTCCGAAAAATTCGTCCCCGTCCGGAAAATTCGCGCCCGTTCGAACAATTCGCGCCCATCCAAAAAATTGGCACCAGGCCGATAAATTGGGGCCCGGGCGAAAATATAGGTCCCAGACGAAAAATTGGTGCCTAGGCGAAAATATCGCGCCCGGGCGAAAAATTCCTGTCCTGGAGAGAAAACTGCTCCCGGGCGAAAAAATTGCGTCCGGGCGAAGAAACCGCGCCCGGGCGAAAAAACCGGGCCCCGACCAAAAAATTCGCTTCCGGGCGAAAAATTCGCTCTCGGGCGAAAAAAACCTGCCCCGGTGAAATAATTGTTCATTTTCCCTCGGACGCACATTTTTAATAAAAAAAAGTTATCGCAACGATTATTTGTCAAACGGTTTATAAAGTGCTTCTTTTTGAAAAACTCTGCAAAAGAAGTTCACCCAAACAGTTCTCCTTTTCTAATAGACATTTTCCAAAAGCTCCTTTTCCTACCATCCTTTTGCTACCACTCCTTTTCCTTTCTGAAAAGCTTTCCCAAACAGGCCCTGAGTCTCCACAAAAAATGTATAGCTTCTCCGTGATCAACCGCCCTGGCATGAATCCAAATTGAGTCTCCTCAAGAGATGTATCTTACTAAAATGACTCATTTTTTAATAAACTAGATGAATTAATATCTTAAGTAGATCTGATACTAACTCAGATACTAATCGTGTCATCTTTGGCATCAGAATAAGATGTGTGCAACTGTTAATGCATTATGAAATGAAAAATGTTACACATTAGGCGTCCTTCCATACCACGCTTCATAAGTAATTTTGTCCTTCGGTGAATTGTAGAAAATTTGTTCAACACATGCACAGATGTTGCGACATTCTCTGTTTAGAACTCCATCCGCGTTTGTTTATCTTGCAACATCCACTATTGTTCTATTCTTTAGCTAGGCTGTTACATTTTGCGGTTCACAGTGCAAATATTGATGCTCCAGAGCGTGATTTTAAGCCTTTTAAACACCTACACTGCTTCAGATTTTTCCTTAAGAGGCACACCCAAATTAGGCTAGAGAAAACACCAATAAAAACAGGGAAATATCTGCTTCTATTCAATGATAGAGTCTGCATTGATGCACATAGATCAATATGTACCAATTGTAGTGGCTAGATTGCTCTCGAAGAGCTTCAGAAAGAAATTTAGCTATGTGTTGGTTCCCATATATGCAAACTTCACATGTTGGATTGTTTTTTAGGATGATTTAAATTCCTTCAACCAAGTTTTTAGCGCTCAATTGCACAGGTCTGGTAAAATCTAGATGCTAGCGCCTTTTGTGCCACAATACATGGTTGGTCATTTTCAGAAACTTAACATTATAAATCTCTTCTCCGCTATTTTTCTCCATGATCATACATTTTTTATAAGAAAATTCACAAAATATCAAATTCTCATTATTGGCACAAGTTGAGTAAATTCTCAGTAAGACTAGGTACAAACATATTCTTCCACAGTTTCTTGCCTGAAAGTGATTGGACTGCAATTGCTCCAATCTCTTGTACCTGCACTTGATCATTACTACCCATGGTCACTATTGATCCTGTGTTGTCCTCTAAGGAAACAAAGTGATGCAGGTCCAGGAGTCCACCCGCCTGTCACCCCGGAGTCCACCGGGGGTCCACCTTGGAGTCTACCACGGGGCCTTATCAGGTCCGCAGACCGTACACCCCAACTCATCCCGGCTCCACTACTGGGCCGATAGGTTGTTGCGGCCGGCGCTCGATCCCCCGACCTCCTTGATAAGAGGCCTCAAACGGCGGTCTTATCACCAACTGAGCAAGCTCTACTGTATTCTCTGTGGTTCTATTCAATATTTGTTCATGTGCTAACATAGATCCCATTAATTCCACAAAATCATAGTTAGGCAGGTCCTTGATTCTTTAATAATTACTACTATATTATCATACTTAGACAGTAGACTTCTAAGTACCTTTTCAACTACTCTCTGCTCAAATAATCTTCACCAGAAGATCTAATTTGATAAACATTAGCTGAAACTTGTGAAGAATTCAAGGATAAATTTCATTCCTTCATTCCCAGAGTCTCAAATTCTCTTCGAAGAGCTTGCAGTTTAACAGTAATTACCTTATTGGACCATTAATACTCTTCCAGTATTGGACCCCTTGCGTCTTTGGAAGTGGCAGATATTGTGTATACACTTATCTCAATTTGGAACTTTTCAGTCAGATATCATATGTTGATTTTTGACAAAAATTAAACACACAAATTGAACAAAATAATTTCCATTAAACATTCTCCGGTTTACAACCCTTTAAATAGATAACATATGTAACTAACAGAACAACATAATTGTTGCACATTGAATATGCATAACTGCCACACGCAACCAACACAATTGTTGTACAAAACTTTCATGCATAACTAGCACAATAATAACAGTATGAAGGAATATAACTAACTCAATCAACTTGTATCAAGTTTAGAATTAACCAACAAAACCATATCTTCCTCGGAATAAAGAAAGAAGAAGAGTCCTTGTCTATTTACACAACTCTCTAAATAAACATCATTATGTAGATATGATATTTCACCAGATATTGTCTTTTAATCACAGTTCATCCACACAAGCATCACAGTGCAGGATGGAATTAATGATTCAATAATCAAATCCTTCAAAAATTTGGGTGAATTAATCAATTCTGAAGATATCAGTGGCTGAATGCAGTGGAGAAAATTCTTGAACTGAATAACAACAATATCAGGATGAGGGAAGCAGAACCTTTGATAGTTTCTCAAATCAGCTCTATCAGATTGCCACCGGCAACGGGGCGGCAGGACTGGCGCGTAAGCGCATATTTGTATCCGTCTTCCAAGCAGAAGAAGGGATTCTCATTGCTATTCCCCGGAGGAGTGGACATCTCGTCCTCAAACACCTCCCATTCCTCAGTCACCACAATCTCCGACCCCTTGTCCGCCCTGCTCCTTTTCTCAACTTCATCTTTGCAGTAATTTTTGGTTAACGCGGGGGCGTCACCAAGCACAAGATCCTCAAGATCTCTGATGTCGCCCTCAGGAATGGTTTGGATGGGAGGGACCACAGCAGCGTTAAGGACGCCAAGGCTGCGGCAGAGTCCGAAATAGGAGGAGAGCTGCTTGCTCTGCTCCACAGCCCTACGGAGGATCCTCATCCCGGCCAAACCCGCCCGCTTCCACTCTTCGGCAGTGAAGCCTGTCTTGGTTTTGGAGGGGGTGGAGGTAGGGCATGAGGAAGAATTAGGGCCGAGTGCATCCGCAAGGAAACTGGCAATGCCCCTGCAAATTTCGCTATATATCTCGAATATCTCAATGATGACACAATCCATTGCCTCCAGGATGAGCCCTACCTCCATTCCGTCGGCATATGGCTGGATCTGCATTAATAGCTCTAGTAGATCTTGCAACTTCGCCAACATGTCGAGTTGTGGATATGAGGAAACGGGAGACAGCAGCT
Organism: Platanthera zijinensis; assembly: GCA_039513925.1. Taxonomy (NCBI): domain Eukaryota; kingdom Viridiplantae; phylum Streptophyta; class Magnoliopsida; order Asparagales; family Orchidaceae; genus Platanthera; species Platanthera zijinensis. The sequence goes on from CM077081.1 coordinate 94,742,951, forward strand.
TGGAGGAGGACGATGAATCATTGTTATAGGACTGGGAGATGGCGGAAGAGAGGAAAATGGAGCGGTGATCCAGGTACTGGAAATAGGCGCGGACGAAGGAGGAGAAGCCGTGGGAGGTGGATGGACAGGCGGAGCAATCGAGGAAGTCGGAGAGATCGAAGGGAAGGCGGCCGAGGCGATTGGCGGAGGACGAGCAGATGAGGACGCCGTGGAAGAGGAGGAGTGTCTTGAGCGCAACCGCCCAGGATCTGGTCCGGGAAGCGCGCCGAGCGAGCGCGCGCATCAGCGGAGCGAGGCAGGACGACGAGGTACGCGCCCAGGCGAACACTCTAGCCGCGTTCTTGTAATCGATGGAGCGCTCGTCGTGGCTGGTGGCGCGAATCACGGCAGCCTCTATCTCGGCTCGCTGACCGCTGGCCGCGACCCGGCATAGGTACACGCTCCGCTTATCCTTCAAAGCAGCGGAGGCGCGCCTCCACCACTTACCCGCCGACCACGTCATTGGGTTGCGTGCCCTTCCCTGTATGCGTATTTATGTGGCTTTGTTTATTGGGAATTAAAGAGTAATGACGGGATTCAGTTAGCCGCCGGCGCGCGGAGCGTGAAAGGGATGAAGATAAAAGTTAAGGGGCCGACAGATGCCGGCGGCCATGTGCTGGTAATTGAAGAAGAGAACTGGGCTTTCTTCGTGTCATTGGTAGGCTATGGAGTTGGTGACACCAAACCAGCTAGACAAATTCGCGCCTATTTATTACTTCTTTCGCTATCCTCCACTCAATCGTCTCCGATGGGAAAAAACGCGGAAATTTCTATGCGTGCACGCTGCCGAGTTTTCATGCGTGAATAAGGGAATGAATTTTTATGCGTCCACGTTAACCCTCCAGTGCGTTGATATCGGAATGATTTTTTTTTTTTTGACAGTTTGTCTGGCGTTGCGATGACATGGGAGGAGCAAATTTTCGAGAAGTTCTCGACGGAGCTTTGCCACAGCTCGAGAGAGCTCCTTTTCAACGGAGCTTTACAACGCCCGCACGGAGCTTTGCCGAAGCGGTGATCCAGCGGAGGTGTGCTCCGGCGATGGACGGGAGGGAACTGTGCTTCCATTCTCTCTTTCAATAGCTCCGTGGTGTCCTCCGGCGATGGACGTGAGGGAGGGAGACGCCTTGAAGCTCTGCCACCATTGGTTGTTGGCGAGGGAGGGAGACAGCAGAGCCTTGCTCCTCCCGTGAACATTTCTGCCATGAGATGCTCCGCGCCGACGCTCCTCCCTCCTCCTCCCCCGCACCCGTGAACATTTCTGCCATGAGATGCTCCACGCCGACGCTCCTCCCTCCTCCTCCCCGTTACACCATGGAAAACCCCCGTTACAGGTTCTCTCCAAAAACACAATTTAAATTGTGAAGTCGATGATTTATTCATACAAAAATCAGAGTTGCAGAAAATTTAGGGTTTTCTAGAGCCTAATCACCTGAGTGGTAGAAGAGGAGAAGCAAGTTTTATAGGAAATAATTTACTCGGGATAAGCCCCCACCCTCCAGGAAGCTCAGCCACCGCTAGTCACTCGAGTCGCAGAAGGGGAGAAGCTGTCAAAAATTGAAATGGCGACTTCTTTGAAAATGGCGACTTCTGGTGATCTCGTCAGGTCCGGTGGAATTTAGGGCAAGCCGCCTCTGCTGCTCCGTGCGAGTGCTTGCTGGTTATGGGAGGTGAAAAGAAGAAAACGAGATCTATTTTACAGAAATATCCGACAGGGCAGCGAGTATTAGTGGTATATCGTAAAAAATTTCACCCGGGCCCAGACTTTTCGGGTCCAAAATCTATTTTACAGAAATATATAAATATATTATATTTATGTTGCGGACAAACTCGACGTCCCGGTCGGACCGGATAATCTTGGACCGCCTTAGCTCGCGGAGCGGTCGAGCGCGCACACAGTCAATTGGAAAAGGGGGAATGAACACGGAGAGTTTTAGCGTGGAAAACCCTTCAACCGGGTGAAAAACCACGTGACCGGGTCGCTGCCGGTCAAAATCCACTAGATTGCTGGAGGTTACAATTTGATGGGGGAATCGGGGCGACAGGCCGCTCCCGTTACAATCTTGAAGAGGGGGAGAGTGTATGCAGTCGTTGGTGGGCAACAGACTGCCTCACCAACGGGACTTGGATGGTGGAATGCGCGGGACGCTTTAGGCGCGTGTGCTCAGAGGCGGTGTGTATTCCAGGGTGGTTGCTGCTTCCCTTGCTCGTCTTTCTCTGTTCTGGGGGAGCTTCCTTTGCGATTGAGCGCTGGTGGGGTGCCAATAGCCGATGACGGGGCTGACGGCCTATGACGGGTGTTGATAGCCGCTGGCGGGTGCTGATAGCCACTGGGGGCCGCTGGAGATCTCGGGCGGCGGCCGGTGGTTGGCGGCGAGAGGCGGCCGCTGGTTGTTGGCGACGAGGGGTGGCTGCCGGCGGAGAAGAACGAGGGAGCTCCCACCTGAGGAAGAAGAAGGGGGGGAAAGCGTAGGAGAAGAAGATTCTTAAATGAGGAGCCCCTGGGGTCCTTTTATAGGCTCTAGGGGGTAGTTATGGCGGGCCCCACCACTAACATAGTGGGTTAGTGGGTGGTTTTGCCCCGATCGGACGGCCGGCGGGGCCTCCCCCTCGATCGGACGGTGGGGAGGTCATCCCGAGGTGGGGCCGCCCAGACGACGCCGACGGCGAGGAGGCGGCCGGACACGGTGGCGGCCGGCCATGGCCGAGGCCGGTCACGGCTGCGGCCGGCCATGGCCGGGGCCATGGCCGAGGCCGGCCATGGCCGGGCCATGGCCGGGGCCATGGCCGGGCCATGGCCGGGCCATGGCCATGGCCGGGGCCATGGCCGAGGCCGGCCATGGCCGGGGCCATGGCCGAGGCCGGCCATGGCCGGGGCCATGGCCGGGGCCATGGCCGAGGCCGGCCATGGCCGGGGCCATGTCCGAGGCCGGCCGGCCGGGGCCATGTCCGAGGCCGAGGCCATGGCCGAGGCCGGCCATGGCCGGGGCCGGGGCCGGGGCCGAGGCCGGCCATGGCCGGGGCCGGGGCCGGGGCCGGGGCCGGGGCCGAGGCCGGCCATGGCCGGGGCCGGGGCCGGGGCCGGGGCCGGGGCCGAGGCCGGCCATGGCCGGGGCCGGGGCCGGGGCCGAGGCCGGCCATGGCCGGGGCCGGGGCCGGGGCCGGGGCCGGGGCCGAGGCCGGCCATGGCCGGGGCCGGGGCCGGGGCCGGGGCCGAGGCCGGCCATGGCCGGGGCCGGGGCCGGGGCCGGGGCCGAGGCCGGCCATGGCCGGGGCCGGGGCCGAGGCCGGCCATGGCCGGGGCCGGGGCCGAGGCCGGCCATGGCCGGGGCCGGGGCCGGGGCCGAGGCCGGCCATGGCCGGGGCCGGGGCCGGGGCCATGGCCGGGGCCGGGGCCGGGGCCGAGGCCGGCCATGGCCGGGGCCGGGGCCGGGGCCATGGCCGGGGCCGGGGCCGGGGCCGAGGCCGGCCATGGCCGGGGCCGGGGCCGGCCATGGCCGGGGCCGGGGCCGGCCATGGCCGGGGCCGGGGCCGGGGCCGGGGCCGAGGCCGGCCATGGCCGGGGCCGGGGCCGGGGCCGGGGCCGAGGCCGGGGCCGAGGCCGGCCATGGCCGGGGCCGGGGCCGGGGCCGGGGCCGAGGCCGGCCATGGCCGGGGCCGGGGCCGCGGCCGGCCATGGCCGGAGGGGAACCGCCGGCGGCGGTTCCCTCCCCTAAAGGTGGGGAGAAAGGGGGCCCACTCCTATGATCTCCATGAGAGATCATGGGGGTTAGGGGGGCCCACCCATGATCTCCGTTGATGGGGATCATGGGGGTCTCCTTTTCCTTATAAATTAAGGTGGAGCTCATCAATTGCCCCCCAAATCTCTTTCAGTTGGGAGGGAAGCGAGCACGGGGAGAGATTACTAACTCTGGTCGCGGTGGTGATCGCCAGCGTGGAATCCGGGATGGCGGCGATGGCGTGCGGTTCTAAGGTACGATGGTGCGTGCTAGTTTGGAAAGCGGACGTCAGGTGAGCATGCGCGGAGGCCGGCAAGGTGCAGGAATCGGCCGTGTGTGGCCTTGCGTGCGCGGAGGCGGTCCGTGCATGGACATGCTGTGCGCGCCGGTCGCGCGTGCTGCGCGCGCTTGCGGCCCGCGCGTTGGCTGCCCGCGCGCTGGCCGCGCGTGTGCCGGGCGCGCGCTGGCAGGCCGCGCGCGCGCAGGCCGCGCGCTGGCAGGCCGCGCGCTGGCAGGCCGCGCGGGCTGGCCGCGCGCGCGCAGGCCGCGCGGGCTGGCCGCGCGCGCGCAGGCCGCGCGGGCTGGCCGCGCGTGCGCTGACTGCGCGTGCTGGGGCCGTGCGCGCGCTGGCCGCGCGTGCTGGCCGCGCGTGCCGCGTGCGCCGCATGCGCGGGTTGCTCGTACGCGCGCGCGCAGGTCGCGCGCGCTAGCCGCGTGCGCAGGCCGGTCCTGGCGAGGCTATGCGTGCGCGCAGGTTATGCGCGCGCGCCGGCGGTGCTTGTGCGGAGGTCGTGTGTGCGTACAGGCCGGGCGCACGTGCATGCCGTGCGCGCCTGCAAGCCATGCGCGGTTATGGAGGAGGTTGTGCGTGTGAATAGTTACGCAATTTTACCACTTTTGGACTGACTAGTTTTTTGTGGTGCGCAGGTACCGAAGCGCTCTGCTGGACCAATGCGTCTACGCTCCTCGTTGACTGAAGATGGTGTGGCTATTTGGAGAACGAAGTTCGGACTTCCTCCTGACTTGGAGGTGAGGATCCCGCGCCCCGAGGAGCGGGTTCAAAATCCTCCCCGTGGTTGGCTGACTGTCTGCGAAGTGTCGCTCAGATCTGGTTTCCGTCTTCCTCCCTGCGACGAGGTGGTGGAGATTCTGAAGTTTTGTGGAGTTCCTATTTCCCAGTTTGCTCCAACCGGGGTTACTCGTATCATGGGCTTGATTGCTTTTCTTCGTGAGCACAGGGGCTTTCTTTCTCTAGACCAGTTCCGGGATTGGTGCGACGTGCGCTTTGATGGTGGTGAGCGGACCGAGGTGCGCAGCAACAAGGTTTGGCTGGAGTTTGAGTCCCGCAAAGATCGCCGTCATGGTAACACTTTGTTTGGATATGTAAAGAACTCCTGGGGTCTTCCTGAGGTGTGGAATGCGCTTCCCGATCGTTGTCGCCGTGTGAAAGGGAGGGAGCGAGACTTCTCTCCTGTGCTGGGATTTTCCGAGCCTCGTGAGTTGGCTAATCGTCTCTTCAATATATATGCGTTTGTCGAAGAGAAGCGATTGTTGGGATGTGGTATTTCTGTTGGCACAGGACGGGTGGTGTCGTCTTCTCAGGGAGGGGGCCGCAAGAGAAAAGCGGTTATGGCCCCCGTTAGTGATGTTGACGTTATGGTGGTAACCTCTGATGATTCAGTCCCAGAGACGCAATTACCTGTTTCCCCGGCTCCACGGGTGCTTGCTAGCGCAGCGGTTCCCCGGATGTCTTCTTCTTTGAAGGCGATGAGTGACGCGGTAAGTTGTTGCCTTACTGTTTCTTCCTTCTTCTTTCATTTTTTGTTTGAAGGCGGCTAATTGCGTGTTTTCCTTTTGCAGATCGAGACTCAGGCACAGATAGCGGTCACCTGGAACGATCATTACGTGAGCCTGAAGGATGGATATCTCGCTTTGCAGGAGAAGCTTCGATTGTCGATGGGCTCACTTTCTTCTCTCAAGGAAGAACATGACCGGGACATCGCGCAGTATCATCGAGTTGGGTCAGAGCTGAAGTCCGAGCTAGAGGACGTGCGTGCTTCCTTGGACGTGGAGAAAGCCGTGGTGGAGAGGACTGCCCAGATGTTGAAGTATGCGAGGGAGGAGATATCTGGCTTGGAGACTCAGTTGCATGCGGCGCGAGATGAGGTTTCAGGCCTTGAGACCCAGCTTTGTGCGGCGAGGACGCAGGTAGAGATGTTATCTTCGGATGACCATACATCAGAGCTGAAGGCCGCAGGTCTTGCGGAGTACCTGGAGTCCTTGGACTATATGCGGGATCGTAGCCTGATCGCGGAGGAGGTTCGTGATGATATTTGGTCCAAGGAAGTAGAGCCTCAGATGGATGACATACGCCAGTTAGCGCTTCGTCGTGGTGTTTCGAAGGCCTTTCGCTTCATAGGGAAGCATCTTGGGTGTGATACTTCAAGTTTCAGCTTTGCGGATGTTTCAGATGACGAGCGTTCTAGCTCGGATGCTGATGATGAGTAGTTGTAGTGTTTATCCGCTGTTGTATGTCTCGTCATTTATTTGTAGTCATTTGCTTCTGTTATAGCTTTTGAGATTGTCGCCGTTAGGGCTCCAATTCATTGTTTTCTATGATAGCCTTACTTGTATGTCGTTGTCATGTGTTTGGCACAGATGCATTTTGACACGAGATGGTTATTGGTGTGAGTTGATCTTTGTCATGGTGTATTAGTATGGGAGTGACCCATGGCTTAGTGTATGGGCCTGGCTCGCGGCCTAGTTTGTATGAGGGCTTCTTTGTGAGGGGGGGCCAGTCCTCACGGTGTTGCGTGGAACTGGTCTACGGCTTTTCGCGCGAGACGAGCTCGCGGCTTCTTCGTGAGGGGGCAGGCCCCCACGGTGTTGCGTGGAACAAGTCCACGGCTTTTCGCGCGAGACAGGCTCGCGACTTCTTCGTGAGGGGGGCAGGCCCCTACGGTGTTGCGTGGAACAGGTCCACGGCTTTTCGCGCGAGACAGGCTCGCGGCTTCTTCGTGAGGGGGGCAGGCCCCCACAGTGTTGCGTGGAACAGGTCCACGGCTTCTCGCGCGAGACAGGCTCGCGGCTTCTTCGTGAGGGGGGGGGGGGGCAGGCCCCCACGGTGTTGCGTGGAACAGGTCCACGGCTTTTCACGCGAGACAGGCTCGCGGCTTCTTCGTGAGGGGGGCAGGCCCCCACGGTGTCGCGTGGAACAGGTCCACGACTTTTCGCGCGAGACGGGCTCGCGGCTTCTTCGTGAGGGGGGCAGGCCCCCACGGTGTTGCGTGGAACATGTCCACGGCTTTTCACGCGAGACAGGCTCGCGGCTTCTTCGTGAGGGGGGCAGGCCCCCACGGTGTTGCGTGGAACAGGTCCACGGCTTTTCGCGTGAGACAGGCTCGCGGCTTCTTCGTGAGGGGGGCAGGCCCCCACGGTGTCACGTGGAACAGGTCCACGGCTTTTCGCGCGAGATGGGCTCGCGGCTTCTTCGTGAGGGGGGCAGGCCCCCACGGTGTTGCGTGGAACAGGTCCACGGCTTTTCGCGCGAGACAGGCTCGCGGCTTCTTCGTGAGGGGGGCAGGCCCCCACGGTGTCGCGTGGAACAGGTCCACGGCTTTTCGTGCGAGACGGGCTCGCGGCTTTTTCGTGAGGGGGGCAGGCCCCCACGGTGTTGCGTGGAACAGGTCCACGGCTTTTCGCGCGAGACGGGCTCGCGCCTTCTTCGTGAGGGGGGCAGGCCCCCACGGTGTCGCGTGGAACAGGTCCACGGCTTTTCGCGCGAGACGGGCTCGCGGCTTCTTCGTGAGGGGGGCAGGCCCCCACGGTGTTGCGTGGAACAGGTCCACGGCTTTTCGCGCGAGACAGGCTCGCGGCTTCTTCGTGAGGGGGGCAGGCCCCCACGGTGTTGCGTGGAACAGGTCCACGGCTTTTCGCGCGAGATAGGCTCGCGGCTTCTTCGTGAGGGGGGCAGGCCCCCCACGGTGTCGCGTGGAACAGGTCCACGGCTTTTCGCGCGAGACGGGCTCGCGGATTCTTCGTGAGGGGGGCAGGCCCCCACGGTGTTGCGTGGAACAGGTCTACGGATTTTCGCGCGAGACAGGCTCGCGGCTTCTTCGTGAGGGGGGCAGGCCCCCACGGTGTCGCGTGGAACAGGTCCACGGCTTTTCGCGCGAGACGGGCTCGCGGCTTCTTCGTGAGGGGGGCAGGCCCCCACGGTGTTGCGTGGAACAGGTCCACGGCTTTTCGCGCGAGACGGGCTCGCGGCTTCTTCGTGAGGGGGGGAGGCCCCCACGGTGTTGCTCTGATTAGCGCCATATGTTTCATTTGATCGTATGATCTCCGTGCGGGCGAGTCATTTTCTCGGTTCTTGTACTGTTAAGATGAGTAAAGAGAAGAATAATATAAAATGAATGAAGTAATTTGAGAACGGTGGTAACATACCCGGGGTTGGTCCCATGGTTTAAATAGTTTAAAGCGAGATGGTGGTTCTCACTAGCTCAGACGGGCGGATTTCCATAATTTTTAATAAACACAATAATCAAATGAAGGAAACGACTTAAGGATGGAGGTGGCTTGAGCAGGATTGGAAGACATCCCAGAGTGACTGCTGGAGTACTGCTGTGTAGTCGGAATCTGCTTGGACGACGACGAACTGTACGTCGTAGGATGTCTGTCGGTGTGCATCTTTGAGAGTGATTGGGAGAGTGATGGTGCCGATGACTGGTACCGGGTGATCTCTGAGAACACGAGCGCTTGCAGATGTTAGTTTGAGATTTCCGGTGGTGAGCTTGAGCTGAAGCAGAGTTGATAAAAATAGTATATTGGTGGTGACTTCCTTGTCCACTAGAACTTGATTCAGTTTGGTGGGTGGTTCGCCAATCTTGACCGTCGTGCATCTTATGTTCTGGTTGTCAAGTAGTCTTCTTCTTGATAGGAATTGATCAACTGTTCCTAAGCTGGCCAGTCGTTGGATTTCTTCTTTTAATCCATTGCATTCGTTCGTGTTGTGGCCGTGACTTCGGTGATATTCGCAGTATCTTGCCTGGTCTGCCTTGGGGTTCGGCCGCGACGCTCTCGGTCGTTGAAATGATGGATTATTCTGAATTGCATACATCATATTAGTGCAGGTAGTATTCAGAGGGATGTATTCCTGGAGTGAATGTTGCCCCCCATTCCTCGGAGGGCTGTGCTGACTACCATCGAGGCGACTCCGATTCTGGCGTCGTTCTTTTCGCATTGTATGGGTTGGTTCATCTTCTTTCTTCCTCTTCTGTCTTCTGCTTGGTCTCAGATTTTCTGGTGAGGGCTTTTCGATCGTCATGAACCTTTTGATGAAGAGGGCGGCAAGTTCGATGTAGCTGTCGGTATCTTCTCTTTGTAGGGATTGAAGCCAAGTCCGAGCTTCTCCTATTAGTGTTGTTGAGAATACTCGGATCATGAGTTGATCTGAGGCATTGCGAGCGTGCATGATGGCTTCAAAATGCTCCAGGTGTGCGAGTGGGTTGCCTCTCCCACTGAAACTACGGATTTCTGCGCCCGTGGCTGTGCAGGGGCTAGGTGAGTTATCGTTAAGTAGGTATTCATCTGGTTCCTGCTTTGTGGCAGAAGTGCCAGGGGCCATTGTGTTTCCAGCGCTTTCTTTATGATGAGGACGTGTGAGGTAGTGGCCATACATCTCCTGGAGTGATGTTGCAGGCACGAGGGAGCTATTTGTGCTTGAGAATTCCTTTTCTATGTCGTATTCTCTGTGTAGGCCAGGCCTGGTGGGTGCAGGGAGTTCTTCTGACGGCAGTAAGACAACTTGTTCAAATGGCTGAGGCGTCTTTAGGTGGTGGAATGTCGGCTTATTCTGTGCCGCATGGGTTGCGTCAACGTGGATGGTGCTGGGAGGGGAGTATCCTTGAGGTAGATGCTGTAAGACCCCCCCCCCCCTTTTTTTTTTTCAAACCCGGGGTCTTAGGCCCAGAACCGCCGCTTTGCGGTGACTCCTTCACGTCCCGAAGGGTCATCACCACAAGGCGCCGATTCTGCCGGCCAATTTCGATCACAGAAAGTAGCACAATTATTGAAGTAAGAGCAATGCAGTCCACAATAATAAAAATCACATATATATATAATAAAACTCCACGAAGGGAGTGTCCACAGAAACATCAGAGTACTATAAATACGGGCTTATGCCCGGTACAAAATGTCCTCACTACAAGTCTCTCATGCGGAAGCGAAACAGTAAACTACTCAAGGTCGAGACTCACGGTCCCGGCTGTGTGAACTCCGGAGCTAGACTGCCCCATCTCCAGGCGCACCGATCTCTGGGGCTGCTCCTCCATGCTGGGCTCCACGATCCCCTAAATGATGCGGTTCGAAAACCGTTAGTCATAAAGACTAAGCCCTATCATCCCCTACCCCTTCCCCCATGGCTCCTAGGAACCGAGCGGGGGGGAAGAAAGGGAAGGACATGATGGTAGAGAATAAACATGAACAGATGGCAGCGGAAACTAATCTAGCAAGTTGTGTTAGGTGAGCAGTTAATAAATTGTTATAATAGGTCTAGCAGTAAGAAAAGCAATTAAATGAATTTAAACCTTCACTTATGCGAGAACACATAAGCAAAAGGGATCTTTTGCAAGGCTCCCATCGTATAGAGTGTCCCATACCACTTATACGTTGGGGTGTCGGTTATCAAACAGCAATGGTTGTTATATATTGAAATTAACCTTTGATTTATAAACTTGCCCACACAAGCTTATAGACCAAGGGTCGTTTTGCAGGTCCTAATGTATAAGCGTCCCATACCACTTATACTTTAGGTGTCAGGGTTAAATGAATCGATTATGCTATGACATGCTAGTGGGTATGATGAAACATGCAGTGCAACTCACACACCCGACTCTGTGCACACAGACCTTTAGTTCCCCCTTTCGGAGCCGTTACCTCCCAGGATACCTCCGTAGTGGCAGACGGAAGCGGTGGGTTGGGCCTCGCCCACCTCAAAACCAGTAAAAGCACCACTGGTCTGACCTATCGTACGCCTCAACGCTTGGTGCACTAAGCGGACGCCTGCGTACTCTTGCCGGCTGGCGCACCGGACTTCTGTTGGCGAAGTGCTAACCACCTCGCCGAGTCAACGATATCGGTGTCGGTGCAATCGAACTCCCCGATATCGAAAGACCCACCACCTTAACTTTCCTATCTTATGCACATGCAAGTTTAATCGCAAACAAACAGAACCGAGCCGAAGCTCCCCGGACCAAACGTCCGTCTCCAACCGACCGAGCCGAAGCTCCCCGGACCATCCGTCCGTCTCTAAACCAACCGAGCCGAAGCTCTCATCATTCTTCCTGTGCCAACAGTGTTTGTGAAGAGTGCAACCCTAGTTACTAAGTTACTCTTGTCGGTTTATTATTACAGTTTACGTTAGCCCAGGACTGCCCCCGGTATACCCCGTGAAGGGCTCTCAAGGGGCACTAGGAACCAAGACGGTGCATTACGGCCCGAAGTTCCCTTTCGCAAGGCACTTATTATTATTGGTTGTCTACCCTTAATCCGATTTCCTTCTCATATTACGATAGACTATCCTAGGGTGATTTTTAAACCTTCCACTCTTCGGGAAAAGCGATCTTTCGCCAAACCCGAGCACCTCTTAACTCTAGCTATCACCTCTACTCACTACTCCTAATATCTTCCTCAGATCATGTCCTATTGCATTCCACAATTTACTAAATGCAGACCTACCTAGGCTACATGTCGAACCGGTTATGAAATGATCCATTACTCATCCAAATGCCCTAAATTATTTACTGGAGACTTACCATGACATAAATGACCTAAGTCCAGAAAATGGAAATTTTCCTAATTTATTTGGCATTTAAATAAATTCCTCGAAAATCTCAGGGGCCACCGGTTTGAACATGAACTATCCTAATTATTCATGCAAGATGTCCAGCAAATTTATGATAATTAGTAGGCTATCTCAGAAGGCTAAATCCTAAGTATCATAATTTTCTATCATCAAAATAACCTGAAAAACTATTTGGAAATAATCTCTAATTTCTATAGTTTATGAATCAAGTACAGAAAATATTCTTCCAAAAATTCTAAATAATTTATGACATGAAGATTAAAGCCTAAAATTTGCACTGGCTAAGTTTCATAATTTTCCAGCAAGTGTTCTATCCATAATAATTTTTTAAACATAAAAGCCCTTTCTATCATTTGTGAATAAAGTACTAGATTTACTCAACATAAAATTCTATAAAAATTCAGGGATCAATGTTCTACTAGTCAAGATCTAAATCCAGAATTTTAACTGATTTAAATTAATGTAAAGCCTCCAAATAATTGAAACAACAAATTGGGCTAATTATTCTTTAACACATGAAGTATAATATATATTAATCATAAAATTCCAGAAAAATTACCATAAGCCTAATACATCCTAAAACTCCCTCCTTCCGAGTTTCATAATTTTTGGATTAGATTTAGTGCTTAAAATAATTAAATTACTTGTTTATCCTATTCCAAAATCTCAACTTTCGAGGTACCTAACTACCTCCAATTCCTTCACTATTTCAACCAGAGGGTTTTCATCATATCCTCCCCCTCTCCTCCAAATTTCAAGGGCATACAAGAGCTTTTGCTCCTATGTCCTTCACAAACCTCAAACTCCCACCCGTCGGAGTTGAGCCAATCTCTTAGGGTAAAATCCACCCTAAGCCACACCATGTTTCCCAAGAGGGTAGACATAGACTCAACAAATCAGTGGCCAACAACTTCAGCCTCTTTTGAGGAGATTTGTCCACTCCATCTCCAATTGTACTTTTCCCCAAAGTACCCCTCACCAAGACCTATCTAGGACTTGATAATTCCCTATTCAAAACTCGACCAACCGAGTTGAAATTTCGTACAGATCTTAATATTGATGCCAGGGACCACCACCCAAAATTTGGGGGAGTTTGGGCTTAATTTCATCTCCTAATTAATTTTATATTGTTTATTAAATTTTTACAAAAACTTTAGGCAAAAGTTCTCCAAAAATTCTCATTTTTGGACAGCCTCTCGATATTCATATTATAGATCTTCAGTCCAAATTTCAAGTCATTTGGACATGTTATGAACCGTGGGCAACCATTTCAATTTCTGGTTAGCCTAGGTCTTGATCCCACCAAAATGAGTGCTGTGGTCAAACCACTCACCCAAATTGAATAAAATCAATTTTAAATTAAAGTAGACCCAGAGGGCTACAACTTTTGTGACTGGTCATTTTTCCTAATTCGGCCTCTAAGTGCCTCGTTTACAGCCCCAAAAATATGTTCAAATAATGCATTTTCCCATTTTGTAATTTATAATAATCAATATATTATACAGTTTATCCTACTGTTCATCTTCTTCATGAACCCGAACAGACACAGAAAAACATTTTTCCTGTAACGTTTCCGTGATCCGTTGCCGGCCGTCCGGTCACTTCCCTGGCCAGCCACCACCACCACCACCTCCGTTGAGGCGATGGCTAGCGGTCGGCGGTGGTTTGGCCGCCGGAGGTGGCGGTTTCCGGCGAACTCAAAATACCTTTTTCATGGTTTTCCATGAAAACGAGAGATGGATCCGGCTCCGTTGAGCGCGAACCTCCTTTCTAAGAATCCTAAGATCTACCCATGAAAGAGAAGGAGTAGAGGAGGACCTTGTTCGCGGTTTGAAGGCGAGAAGAGCGTCGGGGTGCCATGGCGTGGTGGTGGCGTTTGCTGAACTTCTCCTACAGCAAGAACAAAGGTCTGTTCTGATTACTTGAGCGTGTAACCTTCTCCTCTTGTCCAGGTGGGCTTTTATAACTCAGGAAGTGGGAAGGTGAATGGGTAAAACCATTATGGCCATGAAGTTTCCCCCTTAACGTTTCAGTTACGGTGAAGGGATAAGAAACGGCGGAACTGAACAGGTGTGTCCAGCTGGCGGTTTTCTATTGGACCACCTTTTCCTCATTTATTATAAAATTTCAGAAGGAAAACGGCCGGTAGTTACTCCTGGTGTAACTTCCCACACCAGCATTTAATACCACGCGTGTTGGAATAATTTCGGGTCCGAACCGTCGTTTCGGCCAATGTCACGGGCGTGACACATAGGTCACGGGCGTGACAGGTCCGTATAGCCAATCCTGGGTTCGACGATCGTCGAACTGAGATCGACGATCGTCGATGGATGGTCACGGGCGTGACACCTTGGGTCACGGGCGTGACAGGCCCGAACAGCAGATTTCTGGTCGACGATCGTCGAATTGAGATCGACGATCGTCGAAGGCTGGTCACGCCCTAGGTCACGGGCGTGACACCTCGGGTCACGGGCGTGACATGCCCGAACGGCAAGTTTCGAGGTCGACGATCGTCGAATTGAGATCGACGATCGTCGATGGGGTCACGCCCTAGGTCACGGGCGTGACACTCATGTCACGGGCGTGACATGTCCGGGGCGCAAGCTCGACGATCGTCTCGCGGCGATCGACGATCGTCGATGGGGTCACGCCCATAGTCACGGGCGTGACACCTTGGACACGGGCGTGACATGCCCAGACGGCACGTTCGACGATCGTCTCGTGGAGATCGACGATCGTCGAATTAGTCACGCCCAAGTCACGGGCGTGACGGGTCGGTCACGGGCGTGACCAACCCTTGACCCGAAAACCCGGTCGACTTATTTTCACTTTTTGTGCTACCTGGGGTTCTGACTCGACCAACCGACTCCCAGGGGTCTAGCCGGAAATGGGATGTTACAGATGCTGCCCCCCAGTTCCTGAGGGGTCTTGCTTTTGAGGGGCAGGCTGACGCCACTCTTCTTGTCCTGTATTAGTTTGCTCTTTTCTTTGCTTGGATTCTGGCGTCGGGTTCAGCAGTGAGAGAATGACTGGTGCCCCCAAATTTCGGAGTAAGGTGAGCATTTCGGTTTGTAGTTCTTCCATCTGGCGGATACGTCCTTCCAAGGCGGGTGCGGGAGCTAGGGCTGCTCCCGTGGTTAGTGGTACGTCTACCGGGGAGTGAGATCGTGCAGGCTCAGTGTGACCGCCAAGTGCGGGTCCTTCTGTTATGCGAGCACTCATCTTTACCATTGCAGTAGTAAGGACGATGAACTTGCTCTGCGAAGAATATTGGGAATGTTTCCCACAGACGGCGCCAAACTGTTGCGGACAAACTCGACGCCCCGGTCGGACCGGATAATCTTGGACCGCCTTAGCTCGCGGAGCGGTCGAGCGCGCACACAGTCAGTTGGAAAAGGGGAAATGAACACGGAGAGTTTTAGCGTGGAAAACCCTTCAACCGGGTGAAAAACCACGTGACTGGGTCGCTGCCGGTCAAAATCCACTAGATTGCTGGAGGTTACAATTTGATGGGGGAATCGGAGCGACAGGCCGCTCCCATTACAATCTTGAAGAGGGGGAGAGTGTATGCAGCCATTGGTGGGCAACAGACTGCCTCACCAACGGGACTTGGATGGTGGAATGCGCGGGACGCTTTAGGCGCGTGTGCTCAGAGGCGGTGTGTATTCCATGGTGGTTGCTGCTTCCCTTGCTCGTCTTTCTCTATTCTGGGGGAGCTTCCTTTGCGATTGAGCGCTGGTGGGGTGCCAATAGCCGATGACGGGGCTGACGGCCTATGACGGGTGTTGATAGCTGCTGGCGGGTGCTGATAGCCACTGGGGGCCGCTGGAGATCTCGGGCGGCGGCCGGTGGTTGGTGGCGAGAGGTGGCCGCTGGTTGTTTGCCACGAGGGGTGGCCGCCGGCGGAGAAGAACGGGGGAGCTCCCACCTGAGGAAGAAGAAGGGGGGGAAAGCGTAGGAGATGAAGATTCTTAAATGAGGAGCCCCTAGGGTCCTTTTATAGGCTCCAGGGGGAAGTTATGGCGGGCCCCACCACTAACATAGTGGGTTAGTGGGTGGTTTTGCCCCGATCGGACGGCCGGCGGGGCCTCCCCCTCGATCGGACGATGGGGAGGCCATCCCGAGGTGGGGCCGCCCGAACGACGCCGACAGCGAGGAGGCGGCCGGACACGGCGGCGGCCGACCATGGCCGGGGCCGGGCACGGTCGGGGCCGGGCACGGCCGGGGCCGGCCACGGCCGCGGCCGGCCAGGCCGGCCATGGCCGGGGCCATGGCCGCGGCCGGCCATGGCCGCGGCCGGCCATGGCCGCGGCCGGCCATGGCCGCGGCCGGCCATGGCCGCGGCCGGCCATGGCCGGAGGGGAACCGCCGGCGGCGGTTCCCTCCCCTAAAGGTGGGGAGAAAGGGGGCCCACTCCCATGATCTCCATGAGAGATCATGGGGGTTAGGGGGGCCCACCCATGATCTCCATTGATGGGGATCATGAGGGTCTCCTTTTCCTTATAAATTAAGGTGGAGCCCATCAATTTATATAATATATAAATATATATTATACTTATATAATATAAATATAAATACATAGTATAGATAAATATATATATATATAGTATAGACTATAAAGTATATTATGTAGGCGCGAAGTCCGCCGGGGGGCGGGCGAAGGCCGCGGAGGCCGGGCGAAGGCCCGCGGCGGCCGGGCGAAGGCCCGCCGCAGCTGGATACTGTCGCACGAGGCACCAGGGCCGGAGGTCCGTGCATGTCACTCGTATAATAAAAAATTCATAAAGAGTTTAAGAAATAACTTAGTGATTTATAAAAAGTAAATTTTAAACATATAGAGCAATGAATTTGTTTATAAAAATAAATTTTTTTTGAATAATAATATAATAATGAATTTGTTTATATAAAAATAAAAATTTAAAGGAATTGTTATTTGTACTTCATAAATGAATATTTGTAAGTCATTAATATGTGTATCCAAAAAAGATATTTGCACTCATAATTGATATTTGTACCGGTACATAATAATATTAAGAAAATCGATGAGGTCTCCTGAGAGACGTTAGCCGTGCCCGCATACCATGCATGAGATACGGATATCGGACGGGGCTGGGCAAAAAAAAATATGGTGTTTATATTTATATTATATAAATCTATACCATATTATAAAGAAATATGGTGGCCTGCATATAGCATGAGTTCGAAATTAGAGGGTAATTAGGTAGCCGTCGGATTTCAGATTTTTGATCATGAACCATTGGATCAAACCAAAGCTCTATCCAGACTTTTTTATAGGCCTCTTATACCTACTCTAGGACAGTCCTAAACCTACTATAGGACAGCCAAAAAACTAGCGGACCCGCAATCGTCGAGCCCGCAAACAACCCGCAAGACGATCCCGCGAAAACCTGCAAGCAAGTCCGCCCGCAAGTCAGCCAACCAACATTACTTCAAATACTGAATGCGGAATATTGAATATATACCCGCAAAACTCCTAAGAATGGACGGCGTGGGACTAAAACAGGCGGGTGAACTGTTCACCCGCCTGTTTAGGCACGTAAATCAGATTTTTCGGGGCCCAATATGAGAGTCAAGATGGCTCTAAAACGAAATGTGGTCAACATGAAAGTTGTAGAGCTCGGCGATCCAAACAACTTTCATGTTGATCACTTTTTGATTTGGAGCCTCATTGACCTTTGATTTTGGACCCGAAAAGTCTGGGCGGCGAGACTGCTACAGTAAAGACACGGAAATCATGTTTTTCGGGGCCCAATATGAGGGTCAACATGGCTCTAAAACAAAAAACGGTCAACATGAAATTTGTAGATCTCGGCGATCCGAACAAATTTCATGTTGATCATTTTTTGATTTGAAGCCTCATTGACTTTCGATTTTGTACCCGAAAAGTCTGGGCGGCGAGACTGTTACAGTAAAGGCACGGAAATCAGGTAATATAATAATATATATAAAAAAAAACAGCCCCCGGCGGGGTACTGTGGCGCGTGGCCATCGGGCCGGAGGCCCGTGCCTGTCACTCGTATATATATATATATATATTTATATATTATATAAATATATAATATAGATTATATTATATAAATATATAGTCTAGATAAATATATAAATACGAGTGACAGGCACGGGCCTCCGGCCCGATGGCCACGCGCCACAGTACCCCGCCGGGGGCTGTTTTTTTTTATATATATTATTATATTACCTGATTTCCGTGCCTTTACTGTAACAGTCTCGCCGCCCAGACTTTTCGGGTACAAAATCGAAAGTCAAGGAGGCTTCAAATCAAAAAATGATCAACATGAAATTTGTTCGGATCGCCGAGATCTACAAATTTCATGTTGACCGTTTTTTGTTTTAGAGCCATGTTGACCCTCATATTGGGCCCCGAAAAACATGATTTCCGTGCCTTTACTGTAGCAGTCTCGCCGCCCAGACTTTTCGGGTCCAAAATCAAAGGTCAATGAGGCTTCAAATCAAAAAGTGATCAACATGAAAGTTGTTTGGATCGCCGAGCTCTACAACTTTCATGTTGACCACATTTCGTTTTAGAGCCATCTTGACTCTCATATTGGGCCCCGAAAAATCTGATTTACGTGCCTAAACAGGCGGGTGAACAGTTCACCCGCCTGTTTTAGTCCCACACCGTCCATTCTTAGGAGTTTTGCGGGTATATATTCAATATTCCGCATTCAGTATTTGAAGTAATGTTGGCTGGCTGACTTGCGGGCGGGCTTGCTTGCAGGTTTTCGCGGGATCGTCTTGCGGGTTGTTTGCGGGCTCGCCGATTGCGGGTCCGCTAGTTTTTTGGCTGTCCTAGAGTAGGTTTAGGACTGTCCTAGAGTAGGTATAAGAGGCCTATAAAAAAGTCTGGATAGAGCTTTGGTTTGATCCAATGGTTCATGATCAAAAATCTGAAATCCGACGGCTACCTAATTACCCTCTAATTTCGAACTCATGCTATATGCAGGCCACCATATTTCTTTATAATATGGTATAGATATAGTATAGACTCCAGAGTATATTATATAGGGGAGAAGCCTGTCGGGGGCTGGCGAAGCCCGCCGCTGCCGGGCGTAACTAAAATCGCTGTCGCCCCAAACCGCCTTCGCCGCCGCCGCGCCAATAGCCATCATCGTCGCCGCCGCACCAACCGCCATCACCGTCGCCGCAAACCGTCATCGCCGTAGCCAACCGCCATCGGTGTCTCTCCAAACGCCATTGCCGATGCCGCACCGAAACAGTCATCGTCGCCGCCGCATCAACCGTCATCGCCGTCGCCGCAAACCGTCATCGCCGACGCCGCACCAAAACCTCCATCGCCGCCGCCGTGTCAACCGTCAATGCCGTCGCCGCAAATTGTCATCGCCGACGCCGCACCAAAACTGTCATCGCCGCCGCCGCGTCAATCGTCATCGCCGTCGCCGCGCCAACCGGTATCATGTGCCTTCGGCTTCTAACTCGTTGACTTGGGAGTGGGTTATTGGACTCAGCTAACTCTATTAATATGCTAGAACATAAACATACGACCTAAAACGAACTATTTATAGTTGACTGACGACGAGGAGATGTGCGGAAGGCGCGACGAAATAGAGAATGTCACAGGAGGCAAGATATTATCGGACCGCTGGCGAGAGACTGCGAGCAGAGAGGCGAAGGTTCGGCTGCGGGAGTTTAGGGCTTGAGAGAAATAAAAATGAAGTTTGTGTTGGGTACAAATATCAGGTAGGTTTAGCCGTTTTGGAAAAAAATGCTAAAATTTGTAATAATCTGGGTATGAATATCCAATTGTGCGGTGTGAATAATAATTTTCAATTTTAAATATAGCAACAAATTTATTTATAAAATTATTTTTTTAAAAATATCATAATAATGAGTTTATTTATAAAAGACAAATTTTAAGCAAAGTTTGTTTTTAAAATAAAATAAAATTTTAAATAAAGGACAAATAGAATTTAAACTCAAAACAATATAAATAAAAGAAGGGCAATGTTAATAGCACCTCTCTATTGGCTAATAGCACCCCCAAAAAGCCAAAATAACACATTGAAATGGCTGCTAATAGCGACTTCAGGGGTGCTATGCTAGAAGACAATTATGTCTTTATTTGTAATATTTTGATTTTTTATATTACCTGATATCTTATTTGTCATAGCAACAAATATTTTTTATTATTAAATAATTGTTTTTAAAATCTAGTATGGGTGATCGCCCACACTCGATCATATGTAGGTCCTCCAATGGCGCGACATTGTTCGGCGAAGCTCGCCATGTCTTCATCCTCGCGTAATTTCTCGCTCTTCTTCCTGGTTTGTTCTCGTTGATAGGAATTGAAGATTTTTTGTATATTCACAATTAACAAAGGTTATCTAACGCTGGATGTCAGTACGAAGACCACCCAAAAATGCTTAACTCTGCCATCCTCAGTGGCTACCAACTTCGGAGCAAACTTGCTCAACTTGCTGAACTCGATCTCATACTCACAAACTGTGAGTTGCATCGGCTTCAAATGCATAAAATTGTTCATCAGTCTGTCTTGCTCGACCGATGACAAGAACTTCTTCAACAACATCTCCTTGAACCTTTGCCACGAGCACCCATCTGTGAGGCCTTCTTTTTCCCTGATTCACCAACCTTTAGCAAGAGCCTTCAACTGATATGCAGCGACCATAACCTTTTGGTCCGCAGAAATTTCCCAGTAGGAAAACATCTCCTCGTTAGCTATGATCCAGTCATCTAATGTAATGAAATCAGTCCTCTCATCATAGGTCGGGGGTCCTAAACACTGGAAATGCGAGATGAAATTCATCTCAGGAGGCAACAAAACAAGAGGCGCCAGGGGAGTATGAGGGACAGGAACAACCCGACCCACTACAGGGTCCTGCACCCCAGGTTACTGCCCTAAAGTTGCAGTCAACAACACCTACATCTGTGCTTGTATCACAACCATCTGCCTCAACAAACGGGCATCTGATCAAAATTTAGCTTAATGTTAGAATTACCCAACTTAGATCAAACAAGAAATGCGTAGACACTTGCTTTTGCAACTACCTTGCTCTGGGATTTTCTATGAATGATGTCATGCTTATTTAGGATGATATACCATCATCTCTCAACTCTTGTGTATATAATATGAATGCATGAATGCTTAAATCTTCATTTCAAATCATGTGTGTATGAGTGTGATCATATAAATCTTAACTTGGCATGTGTACTTATGCTATGTTATGTTGTGCATGTTATGATATGCATTCTAAAAAAAACCTTAATGCATGTCATGAGCGGTATACACATGAAATATTATGCTTCTCATACTACATAATATCACATGTAACGTAAAAATAAAATCTAATGAGCATCCGTGTAATAATGTTAAGTGGCTCATTTCAATTTAACAATCACATGTTGTTATACCTATGGGAATTCATATACAAATACATATTATGCATCTCATACTACATAATATGTCTTATATACTTCTGTCATACTTATGAGTATAATGTTCATGCTTCAGCCAAAATATATTGATGATACATTTGTGTGCGTATGCAATGAAGTAAGATTCTATAAATGAATGATCGTTCCACTAACCCGTCTAATGAACCAAACTAACCTAGCTCTGATACCAACTATCACAATCCGCTTTTTCTCAATATATAAATATATTATCAAAGTGCGAGAAAATACGCCTCGTGATGTCACGCCATGCAGGGGACAACTACAGACGCTAAAGCAACTTCGTCTCTTCATTTATTTTTATAAAAAACACATATTTTATGTTGAAGAACATGATTAAGTTTAAAGTGCAAAAATTGTGTCCCTCGGTTCAGTGGTTCAGCTAGTCCACAAGTAGAAATGTGTATGTATATATATATACACGTAGCGAAAAAGAAAATATAAAGTTTAAATAATTTTATTTTACATGAGCATGAAGACCCAACAATAAACTAATGATATGCAAGTTACTAAATTTTGTATAAGTAGAAAAATAACTTTTAAGATCTTCAAAATAGAATGACGTTTAGTTGAAATAATGCCGTGGGTATGAGTAAATGTGCAGATTTTTATACATATAA
Source organism: Platanthera zijinensis (assembly GCA_039513925.1). NCBI lineage: Eukaryota > Viridiplantae > Streptophyta > Magnoliopsida > Asparagales > Orchidaceae > Platanthera > Platanthera zijinensis. The sequence continues at coordinate 94,764,655 of CM077081.1, forward strand.
AATAACAAACATACATCCTATCATAAAACCGTCTCATAGAGCAATGCATCAAAAACAAGCAGTAGTAGTAGCAGAAATAACAAATAAACAGTCTACAAAAAAAGAAACTATGCTATGAGCGGCAAAAATTTGATACGAACCCATAACATCAACAGTATAAGTCTGAAATATACTACAAAGTTAGTAAAACAACAGACTACCTCTCATTGATGAGAGGAAAATAAATCAGTTACAGAAGCCTGGAAGAATCAAACTCAGACTGCTCTAACTGCTATTTGTCCAAACATGAGGCATTGAAAAAGAAAAGAATGTCTCATCACAAAAGCATAAAAGGCAGCTTAAACATACTTTAAAAAGTTAATGAATTAAAGAAGTTACTAACCCAACAAAAATAGCTGTGAAACAATAACAAACAAAGGTCATGTAAATAAACATAAATAATTCAGCATGAATTGACTATATGAGAGAAAGACCTGCACCAAGTGCGATAATTATTTGTATAATTAATCATATATTTATATAATAAAAGAGACTGATTGACTCAAAAATTGAATCATTAATACCGGGCATAAAACGGTACTGAGGAAGTGATATTTTTTCTAACACAAACCATCAGACCAAAATATCTGAAAAGACACTTTGGTGGTGTTCATCCATTCCAACCCAACCAATAGTCCATAACAAAAATCATCTTGTGCAATGAGTCACAAATAGGCATTGTGGTGGTGTTCATCCATTCCAACCCAACCAATAGGTCATAAACATCATAACCAAAATCTAGCATCATACAAGACTTGACATCAGATCACCACGATAATGCAAGGAAAACCCAGAATTTCTAAGTAAAAACAGTCTTCACGGAGAATTCGTCAAGACCATCCGTTGATTTAGCGTGATCACCCGACAAATTATCGTAGCAACTCAACGAATCTTACTAGAATACTTGACGAACTTGACATAACCACTCGACGAATTTGACTTGACTACTCGATGAATTCGGCTTAACCACACGATGAATTAACTTAACTACTCGATGAATTGACTTAACTACTCGACGAATTGAATTAACTACTCGATAAATTGACTTAATTAGTCAAAGAATTGACATAACTACCTGACACACAGAGGAATTCTCGATGAACCGAAGAACCTCACGTAACTACTCGATGAATTTCACGTGACTACTCAACAAATTATTCGTGACTACTCGACGAGTTCTACGTGACTAATCGACAAATTTCACTTAACTACTTGACGAATTCTAACTAAAGACAACTGAAAATCATTATCACTAGAAAAGACCAACACTAAGAAATACAAAATCAATATCACCGGTCTTGGAATTTTAAAGAAAAGAAGAAGATGAACTGAAATAAGACAAAACAAGAGGGATAGTCCATCACTTGCCTCAAATCTTTTGATTTTCGGCCTCCTAAGCACTCCACATCAAGGATTGGCCGACAGAAAACTACGATAACAAATCTCTGAAATGATTTGGACGAAAAGAAAGGTTAGGGCTACTCACTGCAATACCAAAAATCCACAAAATCGGAAATACTCACTACACACGCATAAATCTCGGAGAGAGCTTTCCAAATCTATACACCAACTAAGATTCCGTACACTAGAGCTCCTGCGGCGGCCATCGGAAAGCTCCCAAAAGAATGCTTCTTTCTCTCTCTCATGGCTCTAGTTTGGCGAAATAGGAAGACAAAATCAAAAAACCTAAATCTAAGGGTTAATCAGCTTTTATAAAGGAATTTTAAGTATATTTATTTATATAATTTGATATATAAATAGTCTTAACCTTTTTGACAATTGGACTAGGACAACTTAGTTTTAGACGAAATTTGCACCGAAGGTAAATACCGGTCCTACGAATCCAACTGTGAAGTCAAAATCAGAGTTCGACGAACCAATAACGATTTACAATTTATTTTGATAGTTTATGGCAACGAGACTTGATAATCACGATTAAAATTAATTACTTTAATTTTCTGAACTCAGAAAAATCTACACTTTAGCAAGCTCGAAATTCAGTCGACTTGACCAAACGGTTACGGAAACTCACTAATGACGACGCACTCCTAACCTCGCGTTAACGTAATGCCCTTACGTCACTATTATGCCAAAAGAAGATTAAAATAAATCATCAAAAATTCAGGGGCATTACAACACCCGAGGTGACTTTAAGCTAACACAACTACACATAATATACAACATATCTAACCCCCCCCACAAACTCACGGGAGATCATACATTGAGAGTTTGGATAGTAGATAGATATGTTAGGCTCTCATATGCGGCTTTGTCATCAAATCTACAAACAAGGGCTGAAGGAGAAGATAGACCCGGAGTGTCACAACCATTATACTCACATAGGAAGAAAGCATCCACATCAATATGCTTGGAGAGAGAATGCTTCATCGGGTTTCGAGTAATCTAAATGGCATATATGTTATCACATTAGAGGGGAGTGGAATCTGGATAAGAGGCACCTAGATCCTCAAGAAGCCAACAGAGCTAAATAATATCCTCAGCGGTAGTAGCCATGACTCGAAGCTCATCCTTGGTGCTGAAGCAAGAAACACCAGTCTGTTTCTTAGACTTCCATGCAATCAGTGAAGAACCCAAGAACAAACAAAACTATTTACAAAATGACGGTCAACATGGTCACTAGATAAGATGGAGTCGGAGTAAGCAGGTAGCTGAAGAGAATTACTGCTGGAGAAAAATAGACCACGAGAGGTCGTCAACCGAAGATAGCGCAGGAGCCACAACAAATGACCATAATGCACAGAGGTGTGGAACTAATAAACTTGCTCAACAGATGAACAACATGGGCAATGTTGGCCAGAGTAATGGTGAGAGAGACGTGATTTCTTATGAGGTGGCGGTACCGAGTAGGATCAGAGAGTAGAACACCATCTTTCGGGCATAACTAAAGGTGGAGCTATATATGGGTGTCCTCTATGCGAGAGTTAGAGAGAGCAGCCCCAGCAAGGAGATCTGATGTGTAGCGTTGCTCAGAGAGCTGAAACCTATAATCTATAGAGCTAGCTAACCTCAAGGCCCAAGAAGTAGCTCAGCTGTCCAAGGTCAGTCATCTGAAACTACTGTTGAAGGTATTGCTTGACGAAGACCATATGAGAAGAATCATCGCCAGTAATAATCATATCATCCATGTATAGTAACAAAAGGGTCTGACCATGAGATGATGAGTGTACAAATAGAGCTAGATCATGTGGACATGGTTGGAAACCGGCTGTTATGATGGCTGAACTTAAACGTAACCACGTGTGGGGCGCCTGCTTGAGCCCATAAGAGCTCACCTCAAGCGACAGACAAGGCCTGAATGAGAAGATAAACTCGATGGAGGAAGCATGTATACCTCCTACTAAAGATAACTATGAAGAAAGACATTCTTCATATCGAGCTGTGATAGGGACCAGTGGGGAACAACTGTAACAGCAATAAAAGTCTGGACTTGATAAGTAAATAATTATAGTTATTTTAATATAGTTTTTATTTGATAAATAGTAATATTTTATTTAGTTTATATTAATTTTGTTATTAAAATGCTTTATTTTTCTTATTTTAGGTACATCTGGGCTGCCAATATCAAATTGGAGGTTGTAGGACTGATCAGGAGAAGAAACTGAAGATTTATGGAAAAATGCAAATTACACGCCCTAGTCACGGGCATGACCAGTCGGTTACGAGTGTGACTAACAGGCATGACCAGCGACGGAGTTCTAGAAATCATTTCCACGTTAGATTAAAGTTACACGCCAGGGTCACGAGCGTGACCTTTAGGTCACGGGCGTGACCAGAAGGCGTGAAATCCAGGTGTGACGTGCTTAATGATGCCAGTTTCGGATCCAGCCAGTTCAAGCCTACACGCCCTAGCTCACAGGCGTGACCTAGGGGCGTGACTTCCCGCAACTGCCAGATATTACTTCCCGTTGTTTCCAGTTCCCGCCATTTCCTGTAACAGTACAGACACGCCCTAGGTCACGGGCATGACCTATGGGGGAGACCCGCGAAACGATGAATTTTGGCGGTTTTCTCCCAACGTTTCCGGGCTTTCAAGAGGACGATTTCGCACCTTACATGCCCCTTAGTCACAGGCGTGGCCTAGGGGTGTGACCTTCTAGAAATTTTCCTATAAATTCCAGATCAAGCCATGAGCAGAGGGGGTATCTAGGGAATAATCTAGGAGTAGTTTTTAGGCAGATTTTGTAGCTACTTTTCAGCTATTATTCATTTTCTTTATTGTAATTTCCATTTCATAGATTAACTTTACTTCTTTTATTTCAATTCAAGCACTTTTATTTTCTATCATGTTCTTGTCTTTCTTATGTAGTTTTAACATCATGTCAAGTAGCTAAACCTCAATTAACACTTGATCATGATGAACTTCAAAATTAAATAAATCTCTTTTTTCAAGCTCTCCCTATTTTCCGCTTTGATTATCTTTGATTTCGATTTTTAATCCGTATCCTAGATTTACCGAGATGTTATGGGTACGAGTAGATCACTCAAAGGTAGAAAGATTCGTATGCACTCCTCAAGAGAATAAGGCATGATTCTTTCGTATTGGAGTCAAGTCCAATAGCGGGGTTCACCGCATAAAGTAAGCTTAGGGGTTTCGACTGACCAAGAGGTCTTAATCGATCAACCTAAGTTTAGTCGAGAGCATATTCTCGAGAGTGACACTCTTGTAATTTGGGAACCTCCACGATTGAAGTAGGTTATTTAGAAGTTTGCTTTTATGAAAAGTTTATTTTAATTCAAAGTAAGTCTAGATCAAGTGTTAATCTTAATTCATAGTTTTATTAATTTTCTCTCTTTATTTACCGATAAAATAATATTAATTTGTGTAAGTAGGAGTACTCAACAAGCCCCGAGTCTAATATGACACTTGACCCTATACTCTAAAATGATAGATACACTTGCCTTATCGATTTAAAATCACGCGCTAGAATGAATTTTAACCATTAAGTTTTTGACGCAATTGCCGGAGATTTAGTTTTGTTGATATTTTGAAAGCGTAAATTTTATTAATTTTATCATTCTCTTTCTTCACCTTCATTTCTATTGTTCTTATTTTATTTAAAAATTCATTTCTATTAGGTAAATGGTTGTTTTAATTTTCATTAAAAAATGGTATCTAAATTGGACACCATGCTTGCGAAGCTTGAAAATTACCTAAATAATTTGGAAGCCGCACACAAGCATAAAATTTCTTGTTATTATTGTGGTGGTTCTCATCGAAGTGAATATTGTTATCATTATAATTATTATAAAAATCTTTCTTATGAAAATAATTTTTATAATAATTATGAAAATAACTATTCTCACTTTTATGATAATTCTTTTTTCAATTTTCATGAAAACAATTTTTCTAATTTTTCTAATTTTCATGAAAATAATTTTTCGAATTTAAACGTGAATAATTATTTTGATTTAAATAATTTCTCTTCTACCTCGGATTTTGGTTTTTCTTGTTCGCAAGATCAACCGGAAGGATTCCCGAGTTATGAGAATAATTATTTAGATTTGACTTTTTATTCTTCTTTTATCACACCACACACTACTTCTAATTTTGGGGACTTTACACAATTTCAAGTTGATCCTCCCCGAAATTTAGATGAAATTATTGCTTGTTCTAATAATTTTTCTCCTTCTTTGAAAATTTCACCTATGATGGAACATGAATTTTCATGTGCCCCCATAGTGTCTTATTCGGAAGAGGAAGAAAAATTATTATATAAAGAATTTATTAATACTTTTTCTAATGATTCTTCCCCCTCTTCAAATATTTCACCTAGTACGGAACATGAATCTTTATGTGCCCCCTTGGTGTCTTATTCGAAAGAGGATGAAAAATTATTATTTTAAGAATTTATTAACATTATGGGCACACTAGGTGAATTAGAAGAAGAATATGTTTCTTCTCCTATTTCTCCCGATTTTCCTTCTCATCATGAATTTTCAAACACCACTTATAAATATTTAGAAATTCAAATTCATGAAAATGATGTGCCCCATAATATTTTTTAAATGAATTTTTAGATAATGATTTTATTTTAGAAAATAAACAACCGGAGCCTAATCATATAACTTCGCAAGAGCCTCCACCTTGCGAAGATTTTTCTGACGCGCTTATTTTTGATTTTTCTTACACTAACGATTTTCAGTTTGAAGATGAGCCGTTGCAATCAAAAGTTGTTCCCGATCCATATGCCGCTCCTCTACAAAAATTCAAATCACCTCAGACATGGATAGATGATTTGAATTTACATTTTCAAGACAACTGCTAGAAGGAAAATCAAGCAATAAGCGGAGGAGTAGTCGGGCGAGCGACTTGGGCGTATTCACCCAAACGCGAATTAAGGGAGTTGTCCGCTCATTTCAAATTTTATTTTCCTTTCTCTTAACAATAACCGTCTAGCTTAAAGACGAGAAAAAGAAAAGAGCTCTTGGGAGACACCCCTTGTTTATCTTTAATTTCTTACTTTTGTTTTTATTCTAAAATTTTTTAATTTAGTTCTTTTTGTTTACCCCCTCCTACTTGGGATATGAAAATTGAGGACAATGTTTATTTTTAAGTATGAGGGTGGAGTCTCCTTTATTGTTTTTAAATTAAAAAAAATTGAAAAATCTTTAAAAAAAATTGCTTTCTTTTTATTTTAACCACAAAAACAAAAAAGTTTAGAAAAAATGAAAAATTAATTTCTTGGAAAGGGCCGTGTTGGACTTTCATCCCACAAAATCGCCTATTACCTTGCGAACTCGTCACTGGATAGCCCTCGGGAAGTCAATGAATAACAAAAAAATTAGGATTTTAATTTATTGTTTTTAGTATTTATATCTACAAATATAAGCCCCTACTTAAATTTTTGTGATTTTCAGAAATTTATTTTGAGTCTATTTATAAGAATTTTATAATTTTTAATTTTCTAATCTTTTATTTCATCATTGTTAGTTAGATTTAATTTTTAGGTGATTTGATTTTAAACAATATCTTTATGAATTAAATTTGTTTAGAGTAATTTATTTAGTTTTTTTTCTCTCTAAATCAAATTAGTTTCAATTTTATAGTGCTTAGCAAAATAACTTCTAGATTTTAATTACAATCACTTATACTTTAAGATTCTTAGGAAATTTTAATTTACAATAGTTGCTTTCTAATTATTTTAATTTAATCTAAAATTTGTTTAGCCTTTCCCTTTGTTTTTAATTTTTCTTGTTAGCTCATGTCACAGGGCTAAGAGGATAAATTCATTATCCCCTGGTACATATATGTATTTTTTCCTTTTTGGTTAGATCATATGTCATGGGAATATTGTATTCCTTGGTACACATATGCAAACCCAAAAATAAAAGATGGAGTAAGAGGATAAAATTTATTACTCCTAATCAATTTTGTTTTTGTTTGAAGAGAAAGAAAGTATTTGTTCATATGTCATTAAAAACGAGAGAATAAAATTTATCATTTTCTTGGTAAACATATGCAAATATCAAAAAGAAAAAAAATAGTGTGGGGTGAGAGGATAAAATTCATCACCTCCTTTCCAAAACCTCTTCAATCTCTTTGTTCCTAAAACCCAATAGCCATTTTAAGTGATTTAAATGTAAATTAAAATATTGAGAGAGCATAAGTAGTAGTTTGAATTTTCCTTTAAGTTTCTTTTTAGTTAAAAGTGTTAATAATTATAAATCTAATTTTGTTTGTTAACTACTTAATTTTTAAATCTAATTAATCTATTTGAGAAAATTATGCTAAATATATTTTGCTCTTCACATTTTGATTTCATATTTTAGGACTTAAAATTTGAATCTCTAAATTTTATTTTTAACTCTCTTTTGATTTAATAAATTTTTAGTTTAATTTAAAATTATATTAATTTCTTATAAGTACTTCTCATAGTTTTGCTCTAGGATAACAAAAACTTAAGTATGAGGGTATTTGATAAGTCAATAATTATAGTTATTTTAATATAGTTTTTATTTGATAAATAGTAATATTTTATTTAGTTTATATTAATTTTGTTATTAAAATGCTTTATTTTCTTATTTTAGGTACATCTGGGCTGCCAATATCAAATTAGAGCTTGCAAGACTGATCAGGAGAAGAAACTGAAGAATTTTGGAAAAATGCAAATTACATGCCCTGGTCATGGGCGTGACCAGTCGGTCACGGGCGTGACTAACTGCCGTGACCAGCGACGGAGCTCCAGAAATCATTTCTACATCAGATTAAAGTTACACGCCCAGGTCACGGATGTGACCTTGCCACGGGCGTGACCAGAAGGAGTGACATCCAGGCGTGCCATGCTTAATGACGCCAGTTTCGGATCCAGCCAGTTCAAGCTTATACGACCTAGGTCACGGGCGTGACCTAGGGGCGTGACTTCTCGCAACTGCCAGATATTACTTCCCTCCATTTCTAGTTCCCGCCGTTTCCTATAATAGTACAGATACGCCCTAGGTCACAGGCGTGACCTATGGGCGTTACCCGTAGAATGATGAATTTTGGCGGTTTTCTCCCAACGTTCCCAGGCTTTTAAGAGGACGGTTCCGCACCTTACATGCCACCTAGTCACAGGCGTGACCTTCCAAAAATTTTTCTATAAATTCCAAATCAAGCAGGGAGCTGAGGGGGCATCTAGGGAATAATCTATGAGTAGTTTTAGGCAGATTTTGTAGCTACTTTTCAGCTATTATGCATTTTCTTTATTGTAATTTCCATTCCATAGATTAACTTTGCTTATTTTATTTCAATTCAAGCACTTTTATTTTCTATCATGTTCTTGTCTTTCTTATGTAGTTTTAACATCATGTCAAGTAGCTAATCCTCAATTAGCATGTGATCATGATGAACTTTGAAATTAAATAAATCTCTTTTTTCAAGCTCTCCTTATTTTCTGCTTTAATTTATCTTGGATTTCGATTTTGATCTGTATCCTAGATTTACCGAGAGGTTGTGGGTACGAGTAGATCACTCAAAGGTAGAAGGATTCACATGCACTCCTTGAGAGAGGAAGACATCAATCTTCCGGATTGGAGTCAAGTCCAATAGCTCGGTTCACCACATAAAGCAAGCTTAGGGGTTTCGACTGGCCGAGAGGTTTTAATGAATCAACCTATGTTTAGTCGAGAACGTATTATCGAGAGAGGTGCTCTTGTATTTTGGGAACCTCCACGGTTGAAGTAGGTTATTTAGAAGTTTGCTTTTATGAAAAGTTTATTTTAATTCAAAGTAAGTCTAGATCAAGTGTTAATCTTAGTTCATTGTTTTATTAATTTTCTATCTTTATTTACCGATAAAATAATATTAATTTGCATGAGTAGGAGTACTCAATAGGCCCCGAGTCTAATACGACACTTGACCCTATACTCTAAAATGATAGGTACACTTGCCTTATTGATTTAGATTCGCACACTAGCGTGAATTTTAACCATCAGAACTGTAGTCATGTGAGCAACTAGAGCAAAAGTCTCGTCATAGTCTCTCCCCTGCTCTTGTTGATAACTACGAGCAACAATTCGAGACTTTTACCTCTCCACAAAACCATCCGAGCAAGTCTTGACCTTTAAGACCCACTTGCAAGTAATAGAAATAACACTAGGCGGAAGAGGAACAAGCTCCCATGTACGAGTGTGCTCAAGCGCCTTAAACTCAATAGACATAACAACCTGCCACTCAGGTATCTGGGCATCCTCATGGTAGGAAGTCAGCTCTGGAGTACTACAGGCAGTAGCATGAAGGGCAGATAGGTCCAATGGTAGGGTAGCAAGGCAATGATAGTCGGGAGAACGCCTATCACGAGGTAGGTTGCGACACACAGGAGGATCATCCACATGGCACTCGCTAGAGGAGGTAAACACTAAGTCTGTGTGTAGTGGAGGCGAGGAGATAAGAGGAGGATGTTGAGTATTGTAAGACCCCATTTTTTTCTTTGTAAACCACCGGGGTCTTAGGCCCAGAATCGCCGCTTTGTGGTGGAACCTTCACACCCGGGAAGGTCGCCACTACAAAATGCCGATCCTGCCAGCCGATCGATCACAGAAGTGTAGAATAAAGTATAAGAGTAAGAATGAACTCAAAACTAGTCCACAAGAATCACATGTATATAAAATAAATATCTCCACGAAGGGAGTGTCCACAACATTAATATATAAAGTACTGAAAATAGGGCTCATGCCTGATACATCCAAATCCTCACTACAAGTCACTCATCGCGGAATCAAAACTAGAACAACTACTAACGATCGGGACTAACTTTCTTAGCTGTCTGAACTCCGGTGCTAGACTGTCCTGTCTCCATGCGCACTGACCACTGGGGCTGCATCTCTAAGTTCGGCTTCACGATCCCCTAAAATGATTTGGTCCGAAAATGGTTAGTCTAAAAGACTAAGTCCTATCATCCCCCACCCCTCCCCCATGGCTCCTAGGTACCGAGCGGGGAGAAGGAAAGGGAAGATATGGAGGTGGAGAGTAACAAATGTAAGCAGGTGACGACGGAACTGTTGGGTACATTGGAAAATGTGTACCTAATTTGAAGAAGCCTAACTTAGCTCAATGATATACATCAAGGTGTATTTGATGTTATTTTGAGTTGACATGTGCAGGTTAAGAATGTACTAAAAAGCAGGAAAATTATTCTAAGTCCATGTGTCGACACCAGAAGAAGCTGTGTCGACACTTCAGAATAATTGTGTCGACACTTGAAGAAGGCTGTGCCGACACAGAGAAAAAGAGTCGACAACATCTGTGTCGACACCGGGAAGCAGTGTCGACTCACAGAAGTAGAGTCGACAATAGCTGTGTCGACACACTGAGGCAGAGTCGGCACCAGAAGGCTGTGTCGATACACTAAGGCAGAGTCGACACCAGAAGACTGAGTCGACACATATAGGCAGAGTCGACAACAGCTGTGTCGACACCTGAAGGCAGTGTCGACACATACTATGTTCTGAATCTACATCAACTGTGTCGACACACAGGACTTGTGTCGACACACTGCAAAGTCTAGACCAAGTCATTTGCTGAAGAATGATGAAGTGTTTGAGTCGACACAAATACTCAGTGTCGACTTATTCTCAAGATGCAGTATGAAGAAGCTGAGTCGACTTAAAGGCAAACATGTCGACATCATCAAAGGCTGTGTCGACACCAAAGTTACTTGTGTCGACACATATTGACAGATGGTCTCGACACTTTCTGACAGACAGTCTCAATACTTTGTTGACCAAGACAAAGACACAAGATCTGTTTGAAGACTTGACAGCTGTGAGTTACAACAGGTTAACTGAAGCTGTCAAACTTGTCAGAAGTTAGTTAGAAACCGGATCAGCCGGTTACCATGAAGAAGGTCTATAAATAGACAGATTCAGAAGTAGAATGAACGATTTTTTTTTAAAGAAGCAACACACATAGAAACTGATTGAGTAATCAAATCAAGAAAGTGCAAGGCACGGAAGAAGATCTTCATTAGAAGATCTAAGAAGACATTCTGAAGAGTACAACCTCTCAGGATCTGTCTAAGTAGAATTCATCCAAGAATTCTGAAGTGTTAATCAAAGGTATTGGATAGAGAGAGATCCAGCCATTTGAAGATCAAGAAGGAAGCTGTCACAGGTTTCTCAAGAAGCTGTCAGGAAATCAACTCAGCTAAGTTCAGATTCAAGAAACTTTGAAGAAAGCTAAGATTCAGTTGATTTCATCCATCAGCTGATCAAGTGCTATCTTGTCCCTTCTCTCCCAACAAAGGCAAGATATAATAAAACTCTTTTCAAATTCTGTAGGATCTATTAATATAGATCTGAGTTATAAGCCTATGTTATAAAGGCTGAGTGTAGGAGATTTGATCTCTGAGTGGTAGGGCTGTGTATGCCTGAGTGTAGGAGAAGGTATTTCTCTGAGTTGTAGGCCTTGTGTCAAGGCTAAGGTAGGGATGATTAGCCTGAGTTGTAGGAACCTTTCCTGGTTCTGAGCTGTAGGATCTGAGGATCTGAGTTATAGAAGGAAGTTAGGGCGAATCTAGCACACTGCTAGATAGGTAAAGGGGGAAAGTGGATGTACCCAGACCTTGGGGAACCACTATAAATCTGTGTGTAATCTGTGATGTGTGAATATCTGTGATTGCTGTACTGTGTTTGCTGAAGTATATTCTGCATTCTATTTCATTCAGTAGTTATATTCTGCCTAAAGTGAAAACAAGCATTAGAACCTATTCACCCCCCTCTAGGTGTTTAGGTAGTCTTGAAAGTAAAACTATCAAGTGGTATCAAAGGGAGGTTGCTCAAATAAGGACTTAACAGTCTGAGTTAGATCCCTAAAGGCAGAATCAAGAATCAAGAAAATGGGTTCTGGAGAGAATCACAAGGAACTAGGGTCAATGAAATTACCCATCTGCAGAAAAAAATCTTTGGAATTTGGAAAGAAAGGGTTAGGTTGTTTATGGAGGCTTCCGACCCAAGGATATACATCACAGTACAGGAAGGCCCCTTCATTCCAATGAAGGTATCAGTTCTTGATACAAATATTCAAACTCCAAAGAGTTATTCTGAAATGACCAAGGATGAAATCATATTGGCAACTATGGATAAGAGAGCTCAGAATATCATAGTGAGTGTCATAGATGATTCTACATTCCAAAATCTGATTCACTGTAAAACCTCCAAGGAAATATGGGACACTTTGATTGTCTACATGGAGGGGTCTGAAGAAGTTAGACAGGATAGGAAGTCTATGCTCAACCAAGAGTATGAGAGTTTCAGACAAGGGAAGTCTGATAGTATAAGTGAATGCTACAAGAAATTCTACAGGATAGTAAATGAATTGATGTCCTATGGAAGGGTCTTCAGTACCTATGAACTGAATGACAAATTCCTAAGGTCCTTGACAAAGGATTGGGACACCAAGATTTGTGCCATAAGAGAAGTGGCTAAACTGGCAGAGATTTCTCCTCCAACCTTGTTTGGAAAGTTGCTATCATATGAAATGCAACTAATGGCTAGGAAGGAGGAAGAAAAGAATTCAAAAGGAGAGCATAGAGAGAAGTCAGTGGCCTTCAAGGCAGAAGCCACAAGAAAGAATAGGAGGATATCTCCATCACCTCCTAAGGAAGTTGCTGAAGTTAACTCAGAAATTTCAGACAATCAGATTTCAGAAAGCAGTGATTCAGATACAGATTTTGCTGCTTTTACAAGGCAGTTTCAGAGGTTCTTAAAGAACCTCCATAGAAATTTCAGGAAGCAGTGGAAGTCAAGGCCCTGCACATCACAGCCAGCTGATGATTACTATCAGAAGAGAAAATCATTAAGACAGGAGAAGAGCAGAACTAAGCCCAGCAAAGCTACAACTTCAAAGATTGTTTGCTATTGCTGTAACAGGCCAGCACATGTAGTGGCTGAATGTCCTGATAAGAGGAAGGAGTCAACAGACAGAAAGAAGACTCATCAAAAGGGCAAGAAGGAGAAATTCTTTGTTGCTAAGAAGGAGAAGAGCCTTACAGATCAATCTACTTTAGAGTCAGAATTTGAAGCTGAAGCATACATTGGGCTGTATGCAGCCAATGAAGAAGAGGAGTTTATGCAATTGCTGAACTCCATCTATGATCAAGAAGACCATCAGTGCATGGGACTGATGGCTGGATCAGAAGAAGACATGTGCCAGAATCAGTCTGGTCCCAGTAAGGTACATTGTCCTTCTATAAAATCAGTTTGTAGTACTAGTGCAGAATCAGCTACATCTGCATCAAGTGATGTAGATGGAACTGAATCTGAAGGTGATGTTTATCATTTGATAGATAAGTATGGGGACTTGTTGCAGGCTCTTAAGAAAAGCAAGAACCTAGTCAAAACTCAGGCTCAAGAAATTGCTGATCTTAAGGTGGCTGCAACTGAGTTTGAAAAAGTAATGGATCAAAAGTTAAATGAGATTGCCAAACTGAAAAATATAACCATTATTCAGATGGGCACAATCAAATATAACAATGATCAAATTAAGAGTCTGGAGGCCAGACTAAGAATAGAGAAAGATTTAGTGGCTAGTTACTCTAAGCCAAAATCTGTCTTACCTTTAATAGATGAGTTTGTGGCTCAAAAGGGTAAGGCAGGATTAGGCTTCAAAGGTAACCCCAGGGCTGCCCAATTCAAGAGAAAAGGCAAAGCTCCTGTCCAACAACTAAACATTTTAGTCCCTGTTATGTTTAGAAAGGTGCAAGTGCCTTCTAACAAATATGATCTTGAGAATATTCATGGTCATATTAAGACTAATGTTCTGATAAACAAGGGTGTAAATGCCAATAGGTCTATCCATGTTCATAAACCCCATGGTTATGAGAAATCTGTGGGTGAAGCTGCAGCAGCACCAACACTGGACAGAAATTCTTCTGTCAAGGGTGTATCAAGACCTAGATACAACAAGTTTTAATGTTGGTGTTGTGGCAAGAGAGGCCATTTTGCCTTAGACTGCTGGCATAACACAAATGTAAGGAAGAACAATAGTCTACCAGTTAGAAGAGCTGCTGGTAGTCTTAATATGAATGGTGCTAACCTGAACCAAGGACCCAAGACTTACTTGGGTTCTAAGGGAAAGTAATTCTGTATTGTAGGAAAGTCCAAGTTGCCATGCCCCAATATAGTACTTGGACAGTGGATGTTCCAGGCACATGACTGGAACAAAGGGGCTGCTGAAGGAGTACACATCTGTCAAAGAGGGACCTAAAGTAATCTTTGGTGGATCTGAAAGAGGAATCATCAAAGGGTTTGGTAACATTTCTTCAAACCAAATTACCATCACCCAAGTGGCTTATGTAAAAGGTTTGAAACATAATCTGATAAGCATAAGTCAGCTGAGTGATCTTGGATATGACATTTCATTTGTTAAGGATGGATGTCATATCAAAAGGTCAAGTGATCAAAAGATTATATTGACTGGGTATAGAAAGAGAAATGTTTATTGTCTTAATTTTGTATGTGAGAACAAGGTTTCTCCCATCTGTCTTGTAGCTTATGATAATGCATCTCTTTGTGTCAAGTGGCACAAGAGGTTGGCTCATCTTAACTACAAGACAATTGGCCAACTCTTTAGCAAAGAGTTAGTGAGGAATGGTCCTCAAGTTAAGTGTATAAAGGAAGGGATATGTTTAGCTTGTCAAAAGGGCAAGCAGACAAAATCCTTCTTTTATAACCTTGAAAACAAGGATTCTGTGAGGTGCTTATACCTCTTACATATGGATCTTTTTGGTCCTATGCCAGTTCATAGTCTAGGTAGGAAGGTCTACACTTTTGTGGTTGTAGATGACTATTCTAGATATTCATGGGTGTTCTTTCTGAGACAAAAATCAGAAACTCAAAGTGTCTTACTTAGTTTTGTGAAACAAATTCAGAATGCACTAAACAGTACAGTGGTCAAAATCAGAAGTAACCATGGCACTGAATTTCAATCTGAAAGTATGACAAAATTATGTGAAGACTTTGGGATTTTCCAAGAGTTCTCCTCACCTAGAACACCTCAGCAAAATAGTATTGCTGAAAGAAAGAATAGGACATTGATTGAAGTTGGTAGAACTCTATTGAGTGACACCTCTCTTCCAGAATATTTCTGGGCTGAGGCAGTAAATACTGCATGTCATGTGATCAATAGGGCTTCTATCACCAAGTGCCACAAAAAGACTCCCTATGAAATTATGAAAGATAGAAAACCAAATCTATCCTACTTTAGGATCTTTGGTTGCAAGTACTATATACTTAACAATGGTAAGTCATATCTAACTAAGTTTGCTGCTAAATCTCAAGATGGGATATTTGTTGGGTACATCATAAATAGTAAGGGCTATAGAGTCTTTAACTTGACTACTCAAGTTGTAGAAGAATCTGTACATGTTGTATTTGATGAGACAAGATTAATCAACAGTGAGTTGCCTTGTAGATCAAATAATTCAATAGGTATAAGCAAAAGGATGGACAAGCTTTCCATTGCAGAAGCATCAAATGCAGATAAAGCATTGGAAAATGAAGGCTACTATCCAGGGGAAGTACAAGACTCTATAGAAGCTGATGACAACCAAGAGGTACAGCATGATGAAGGAGCTGGAGATGTTCAACCTGAAGGAAATCTACTCCAGCCATAAGACATCTAAAAGATCATCCAGCTAATCAAATAATAGGTGATCCAAGACAAGGAGTGCAGACTAGAAGCAGAAATCTGAGCACAGTCCTGCACTCAAGTTTCCTATCTCAAATGGAGCCTAAGAAATTTGAAGAAGCCATCCAAGACCAACACTGGATTAATGCTATGCAAGAGGAGCTTAATCAATTCAGAAGGTGCAAGGTCTGGGAGTTAGTTTCTAAACCAAGAGACCACAACATAATTAGCACAAAGTGGATCTATAGGAATAAGTTGGATGAGAGTGGTGTAATTGTGAAGAATAAAGCAAGATTGGTTGCTAAAGGATACATGCAGGAAGAAGGGATTGACTTTGATCAAACATTTGCCCCAGTAGCAAGACTGGAGGCAATCAGAATGTTTCTTGCCTATGCAACATACCAAGGATTCAAAGTATACCAAATGGATGTGAAATCTGCATTCCTGAATGGTGATCTAAAAGAAGAAGTCTATGTAGAGCAGCCATCAGGTTTTGTAGATTCTCTTAAACCTGGTTATGTATATAGACTTAGGAAAGCATTGTATGGGTTAAAGCAAGCCCCAAGGGCTTGGTATGAAACCCTGTCTACTTTCCTTATTGAGAACAAATTCTCAAGAGGTAAAATAGACAAAACTCTATTCCTTAGGGAATCTAAAGGTAAGATCATCTTAGTTCAGATCTATGTAGATGACATAATCTTTGGGTCTACAGAGAACAACCTTTGCAAAAAGTTTTCCAAACTTATGCAAGGGAAGTTTGAAATGAGCAGTATGGGGGAACTTAAGTTCTTCTTGGGACTCCAAGTAAGACAGACTGAAGATGGCTTGTCTATATCCCAGTCTAAGTTCACCAAATAATTAATTAAGAAGTATGGTATGGAGTCATCCTCCACCATGAGAACTCCTATGGGAACAAGTATGCTTATATGCAAAGATGATGCAGGTAAACCTGTTGATGAGTCTTTGTATAGAGGAATAGTTGGCTCTCTATTATATCTCACTGCTAGTAGACCAGATATTATGTATGCTACATGTGTCTGTGCTAGGTACCAAGCTTGCCCTAAAGAATCTCATTATACTGCAGTCAAAAGAATCTTGAGATATCTTAAGGGCACACCTAATCTAGGCCTTTGGTATCCTAGGAATGGAGATTTTCTACTAACAGGTTATTCAGATGTAGATTTTGCAGGCTGTAGAGAAGATAGAAAGAGTACAACAGGGACATGTCAGTTTTTTGGAGGAAGACTGATATCCTGGAGCAGTAAGAAGCAGACCAGTGTGGCAATATCCACAGCTGAGTCTGAATATGTTGCAGCTGGAAGTTGTTGTGCACAACTATTGTGGATTCAGCACCAACTAAAGGACTATGGTATTCAAGTAAGTAGAACACCTTTATTGTGTGATTCTAAGAGTGCTATTTCTATTGCAAACAATCCTATTTCACATAGTAGAACTAAGCATATAGAAATAAAATACCATTTTCTTAGAGAACATGTAGAAAAAGAAAACATCTCATTGGAATTTGTTAAAACAGATTTTCAAATTGTAGATGTATTTACTAAGCCACTGGATGAAACTAAATTAAATAGATTTAAAATTGAATTAGGAATGCTGACCATAGGTTAGTTTATCTAGTGGTTTTCAAAAACCAAATATTGGCTAAGTCTAATGGTGTCGACACATTCAGAAATAAAGTGTCGACACAGAGAAGTCATGTCGACTAGTCAGAGAAATTATGTCGACACAGAGAATATGTGTCGACACTTAAGGGTCAAATAGTCGACTTATCCAAAAATGTAGTGTCGACTTCACCAGAATAATGGTGTCGACACTTACAGATTTTGTGTCGACACTTGTACTAAGAGTCGACACAGAATTTCTGATGCACTACTATGTATCTCACGTGTCGACATATCCTCAATTGGTGTCGACACAAAGTAGTCAGCATTGATGTCGAGACAATAGAAGTTTGTGTCGACACATTTCATCTGTGTCAACACATTTAGACTATTTTTCCCCGACTTTTGACCTTCTTTCTTTAGAGGGTATAAATAGGTCAAGAACGTATTCTATCGACACGCTCACAAGGTTTTCGAGACTAAAACCCTGTTTCGACAATCTCTCTTCTCTTCTCTCAAGATTTCTCATCTTTCCAATGGCGCCCAAAGTTGAAGACAATGTTAACGAAGGATACGAGTTGGTGCGCAATGTTTTTGAGGATGCACCGACAGATATACAAAGGGTTATCACTCTAATTTCCGAATCTGGATTAGAGTTTCTTGTTTCTGAACCAATAATAATCTGGAAGAAAGAGGTAATCGAATTTTATACTTCTGCAACATTGGACTCTTCGGGCCTCAAGATCAAATCCACTATTCATGGGACAACAGTGAAACTTACTCCAAGAAGTTTAAGAAAGATTCTTCCACTACCTAGCATACAAGATGAAGAAGAGGTCCCAGCCTCTAAGATAAGAGAGGCTCTCTAATGGTGTGGATTGGATCCAACCATAAAGATTGGAGCAGCCATCAACCGAAAAGGAATGAATCAACAGGGCAAATTTCTATCTGAAGTAGTAGGAAAAGTAATTTTGTGTAAACCAGGAGACCATGATAGGATTTCGGCCTTAATGTTTAATCTCATGACAAGGATAATCTTCAGGATTAACACAGACTGGTCAGGAGTTGTGTTTGATAAAATCAAGGAAGGTATTAAGAAGCCAAATTTGGCTAGGATTTTGAGTTTATACCTGGCTGGAGTCATTCCAGAAGTCATGCAACAGATACCAGGGTCCAAAATCAATCACATGAGAAAAATGGATATGAGATTATTCTCAAGGTGGGATAGAGTTCTGTCCAAAGAGATGCCTGCTGTGGACAGGCAGGACATAACTGAGATGTCACCTGGCCATGAACAAGGCACTGAACAACATCAAGAAGAACAAGTTAGAGAACCAGCTGAGGACCAGACAGGGTCTACTCATGCCCAAGAAGAAATATTACCTGCACAGGTGCAGGGGGAGCCAGTTCATTCTCCTGCCCAGCACATTTCTAATCCTGAAAAATTGCCGGGAGAGACCATTGTGGAAACAGTACAAGTGGAAGAAGGAATAAACTTATCAGAATATTTAAACACTGCAGATATTAATATATCATCTCCTGCACCAGCACAAAAGGAATTCACTCTAGATGAGTTATTTCCTGATGATGGCATTGCTTCTAATAGGGTTGAGGAGGAGAAAGGTGCTGTTGAGGGGGAGCAAGTGAATGATGAGAAATAACAACATGTCACTGAGACATCAATTCCTACAACACCTCCTGAAAGAGTTCAGATTGACAGCTCTTCAGAATCTGAGACTGACAAAGCCAGAGAGGCTAAGAAAAGGAAGCTCATGGTCTTCAAGAGAAGAAGCCATAGCTATAAGCAGGCTCTACAGACTTCAACACATCAATCTTCTTCTGCTTTTGATTACAATAAGTTCATGGTAGAATTGCAGGTAAAGATGGATGATCAGAGAAGAGCCATGGAGAAATATGTAGATGAGAGTAATAAGTCACTTCAGTTTGATCTTGCCCAAGACATCAAGTCAATCAGATTTGAGGTAAATCTGAATAAAAAGGAGATGACAGATTGCTTTCACAAGGGAGGTAATGCTGTGGTTTTTCTAGCTCAACAACAACAAACTATCCTTACTAAAGTGGATGACATTGTATTGAAACAAGGATATGTTCTAGAAAATCAGCTGAGAATGAATGACAATCTGACTGAATCACACAATGAAATTCTCACTGAGTTAAAAGATACTACAACAAACCTGACTGCTGCAAGGACTAAAGATATGGAAGTCTTTGATCAAAAGCTCAAGGCCGCCCTGGATTCAGTTCAAACTGCTATCACCACCTCCCAGAAAGAAATATCTGACAAGGTTCTCAAATTAAAATCATTTCTTAATGAGGGTGTAAATTTTCTTGATGGACAAATAAGGTTTCAGAAGGATGATCTTAGGGATCATATGGCCCGAGAAGTCCTAAAGGGGGAGAGGGTACTTATCCATGCTGGCTCAGAACATTCCAAGTGGGTAACCAATAGTATTCGAGCCACATTGGGCTATCCACCATTATGTGATGATGATATTGTTGCTGAGTCAGGCATTCACCAAGGTCTACTTGAAGGCAATCAACCTGAGGTTGCCCAAGTCATATACCCCCCTGCTGATTTTGATATGATTCAACAACAAGTGCAGGCCATGTACAGTCCTCCAAAGGAGGTTACAAATGTTGTTATTAAAAAAGTTGATAAGCCTGAAGCAAGTTTGAAAGAACAACAAGATGCTCAATTGTCCAAGAAGAGATTTAGAGAGCAAGCTGAACTTAGACCTGATTTTGAGCAGTGGAGCCCCACTTCAAGAAACATTATACTAACTGCCTGGAGGGCTGTGAAGGATCAAGTCCATGAAAGAGGAAAATGGTATAATGAAATTGAATGGCAAAAGTATGAGGCTAGGCAGGAGGCCATAGTTCAGTTCAGAAGGAAAGCTAAGATGGGGAGGCTACCACCAGATGCTCAGGAGCCCAGCAAATATTTTCCCAAGCCCTTTCATTACTTTAAAAGGCAAAGGCTCAAGGAGGAAGCTCAGAAGAAAGCTGAACTGAAAGGCAAGATGCCTGCTGATGTTGCTAAACCTACTGTGAAGGCTCAAATTCAACCAGGCAAAGGAATTGTCATAAGGGAGCCTGATCAGTCTTAGATTAAGCTTATCAGTTCTTTCAAATATTTTGTAGTGATTTGTTTGTTTTACCAATCAATGTAAACAAGCTGTAACAAATATTTCTAAGTTTATAAACAAAACATTGTTCTGTAATTATTTCTTCATGTTCATCTTTATTTTGTGATGAATCTGTTGCTTAATGTTTTGTTTTTAAATGTTTCCTGTTATGTCATGCTTATATACATCATCATGTTAAATTTTTATAAATGATGTATATCATTAGCTAAAAGGGTTATGACTTCTCCAAATAGGGGGAGATTGTTGGGTACATTGGAAAATGTGTACCTGATTTGAAGAAGCCTAACTTAGCTCAATGATATACATCAAGGTGTATTTGATGTTATTTTGAGTTGACATGTGCAGGTTAAGAATGTACTAAAAAGCAGGAAAATTATTCTAAGTCCATGTGTCGACACCAGAAGAAGCTGTGTCGACACTTCAGAATAATTGTGTCGACACTTGAAGAAGGCTGTGTCGACACAGAGAAAAACATCTGTGTCGACACCGGGAAGCAGTGTCGACTCATAGAAGTAGAGTCGACAACAGCTGTGTCGACACACTAAGGCAGAGTCGACACCAGAAGGCTGTGTCGACACACTGAGGCAGAGTCGACACCAGAAGACTGAGTCGACACATATAGGCAGAGTCGACAACAGCTGTGTCGACACCTGAAGGCAGTGTCGACACATACTATGTTCTGAATCTACATCAACTGTGTCGACACACAGGACTTGTGTCGACACACTGCAAAGTCTAGACCAAGTCATTTGCTGAAGAATGATGAAGTGTTTGAGTCGACACAAATACTCAGTGTCGACTCATTCTCAAGATGTAGTATGAAGAAGCTGAGTCGACTTAAAGGCAAACATGTCGACATCATCAAAGGCTGTGTCGACACCAAATTTACTTGTGTCGACACATATTGATAGATGGTCTCGATACTTTCTGACAGACAGTCTCGACACTTTGCTGACCAAGACAAAGGCACAAGATCTGTTTGAAGACTTGATAGCTATGAGTTAAAACATGTTAACTGAAGCTGTCAGACTTGTTAGAAGTTAGTTAGAAACCGGATCAGCCGGTTACCATGAAGAAGGTCTATAAATAGACAGATTCAGAAGTAGAATGAACGATTTTTTTTTTAAGAAGCAACACACATAGAAACTGATTGAGTAATCAAATCAAGAAAGTGCAAGGCACGAAAGAAGATCTTCATTAGAAGATCTAAGAAGACATTCTGAAGGGTACAACCTCTCAGGATCTGTCTAAGTAGAATTCGTCCAAGAATTCTGAAGTGTTAATCAAGGGTATTGGATAGAGAGAGATCCAGCCATTTGAAGATCAAGAAGGAAGCTGTCATAGGTTTCTCAAGAAGCTGTCAGGAAATCAACTCAGCTAAGTTCAGATTCAAGAAGCTTTGAAGAAAGCTAAGATTCAGTTGATTTCATCCATCAGCTGATCAAGTGCTGTCTTGTCCCTTCTCTCTCAACAAAGGCAAGATATAATAAAACTCTTTTCAAATTCTGTAGGATCTATTAATATAGATCTGAGTTGTAAGCCTATGTTATAAAGGCTGAGTGTAGGAGATTTGATCTCTGAGTGGTAGGGCTGTGTATGCCTGAGTGTAGGAGAAGATATTTCTCTGAGTTGTAGGCCTTGTGTCAAGGCTGAGGTAGGGCTAATTAGCCTGAGTTGTAGGAACCTTTCCTGGTTCTGAGCTGTAGGATCTGAGGATCTGAGTTATAGAAGGAAGTTAGGCCGAATCTAGTATACTGCTAGATAGGTGAAGGGGGAAAGTGGATGTACCCAGACCTTGGGGAACCACTATAAATCTGTGTGCAATCTGTGATGTGTGAATATCTGTGATTGCTGTGCTGTGTTTGTTGAAGTATATTCTGCATTCTATTTTATTCAGTAGTTATATTCTGCCTAAAGTGAAAACAAGCATTAGAACCTATTCACCCCCCCTCTAGGTGTTTAGGTAGTCTTGAAAGTAAAACTATCAAAAACTAATCTAACAGTTCTATAAGAATAAGCAGCAGTAATAAAAGTATGAAAGACAGAACATGAAATATGTAACCTTAACTTATATGAAAACACATAAGCTAAAGGATCTTCTACAAGACTCCCATCGTATAAAAGTCCCATACAGATTTATACGATGGGGTGTCGGTTTACAAGCAAGCAATATTTATATACAGAATATAAAGCTTAACTTATAAGCACACTCACGCGAACTTTTAAGCCAAGGGGTCGTTTTGCAGGGCCTATTGTATAAAGCGTCCCATACCACTTTATACAATAAGTGTCAGGGGTTGATGCAACATTGATGCTATGACATGTAAATATGCTATGATGTGATCATGCAAGTGCAACTCACCCACCCGACTCTGTGCACACAGACCTTTAGTTCCCCCTTTCTGGAGCCGAACCTCCTAGGATACCTCCGTAGTGGAAAACAGAAGCGGTGGGTTGGGCCTTGCCCACCTCTAAACCGGTATCAACACTACCAGTCAGACCTATCGTACGCCTCAACTCTGGTGCACTAAGCGGAGCTCCTGCGTACTATTGCCGGCTGGCGCACCGGACTTTATTTGGCTAAGTGTAAAACCACACCCGCCGAGCCAACGTACTGGTGTCGGTGCGACGACTCTCCAATACCGAAGACCCACCACCTTATATCTTATGCACATGCAATATTAATGTATTATCCACCGAGCCAAAGCTCCCCAGACTATCCTGTCCGTCACAGCCAACAACCGAGCCAAAGCTCCTCGGGCTATCCTGCCCGTCACAAATATCTACCGAGCCATCGGCTCACCGGGTTACCCTGCCCATTTCCACAACCACCGAGCCTACCGCCCGAACATCCTAGTCAACCTATCTTCCCGAGACACTGGGGTGTGTGAAAGTGAACCCCTAGTTATATTAGTTACTCTTTAACATTTATTATTCCTATGGTTTACATTAGCCCAGGACTGCCCAAGGCATACCCCGTGAAGGGTTCTCGAGGGCACTAGGAACTACGATGGGCTGAAGCCCAAAACTCCCTTTCACAAGACACTTAATATTATTGATTTCTACCCATGACCAATCCTCTCTTTTATTTCAGTGTGACTCCCCTAAGTGTGTTTAAGCTCTCCGAGCTAGCCTATTTCAGTTCTATGTACTATATGCAGACCGTGCTAAGCTACATGGTGCTCCCACTAGGGGGTACTCCATTTACTCATCCATCAGATCCATAACAATTTCTGGGAGTCTACAATGATCTATTTAGATTAACTCCAGTTTCATAATTTTTCTAATTATTTGGGCATTTAATCTAATTAACCTAAGACTCCGAATGCCCTACTTTGAACATGAAATGCCCTTTTAAATCAGAAACAAATCACCACAAAATTATGATAAAAATCCAAGGTCTAAGAATTTTCAGAATTGTTTAGGCCCCAAATCAACAATTTAGAACATATAGTCAATATTACCATTTTAAGAAGCAAAGGCAAGCAATATTATTCTAAAAATTATAATAAAAATTCAGTACGTCCATCATGGCCTAAAAACACTCTAGAAGTATTCTCCCAATTTTTCAGTGAACAGTAGCCCCTAATTTAATTTTAAAATCAATAATTCTATTACCATTGGTTATTGAAGCAAGTACTGTAAAAATTCAACTAACAATTATGAAAACATTCCAGAAGATAGATAATGATCTAAAACTAACCCTAACAAAGTTTTACAATTTTTTAAAATATGAGGGGCTCTGAATCTAATTAAAAGTAATCTTCCAGATTTATAACTTTGTGAAACAAATACTGTTTCTAATCGCCTAAAAATTATGATAAAATTCCAGAGCCAACATAATGACATCAAACACTCACTGACCAAGTTTCGTAATTTTCTTAGCAATATTAAGCTCTATAATTATTTTTGATCAGAAATCCATAATTCATAATGTATGAAACAAGTACTTAAAATAATTATCTAAAAATTCTAATAAAAATACAGAGGGAACTATCATAATGTAAAACTTATAAATACTAAATTTCACAACTTTCCAGTGGATAGAAATTTCATAAAAAGCAAAATAAACTTAAGAACACAACTAGTGTTATTAAGGAAGTACTGATTTTATTTGCCCAAAAATTCTACCAAAATTATTTTAGAATTCTTTTTATCAGATAAATACGTTGGCCAAGTTTCAAGTTATTTTGAGGTGTTTTGATTGCATAAACCCAACTATTAGGCTTATTCCCTAAACTAGGATTAGGGATTTGAGGGGGTTAAAGGCTTCCAAATTCAATAAAACTTTAACAAGAGGACCATAGTCACCCTAGAATCCCTTCCACCAAGTCTCAAGTCATTCCAAGGTCATTTGACCCCATTACCTTCAATCCCTAAAAATCTCCATAAAAGGAGCCTACCCTAGGGTTCTAGGGCTACCCTACCCCAAACCACCCCAAATCCCATTTGAGGATGTTACATGCCATTTAAAATCAGTGTCCAAAATATTAGCTTCTGTTGAGGGGATTTGACCACTCAAACACCAAAAAGAGCACTTTGACCTAAATAACCCTATAAGGGTAAACCTAGGGTTGGATCAATACCTAACCAAAACATCTCCAAATAAGATGAGATTTTTACCATAGCCCTAACATTTCCTATAAGACCATCCACCCAAATTTGGGGTTGTTTTGAGATGTTTAGGACACCTAATTAATTTATTCATGGATTATTAAATGTTTACAAAAACTATAGAAAAATGTTCTCCAAAAATTCCCATTTTTGGCTATGTTTTATTTATAGATAAGAGTGAGACCCATACAAAATTTCAGGTAATTTGGATCGCTGGATTAGTGGGGGCACACAAAATACTATCTGGTCTAGCCTAGGTATAGACCCCACAAAAATGGGTGTTGTGGTCAAACCACTTACCCAAATGGGTTCAAACAAATTTTAAAATACACTAGACTTTACGTGCTATAATGTTGATATTGACCACATTTTCTGTAGGAGGGCCTATGTAATTTTAATATTTAATTTAATAGAGTCTAGTAAACAGGACAAAAAATTCAGAATTTAATAAACATGATCCAGCACGAATCTTGAAGCAGATCCAACGCCTCCTGGTCATCTTCTTCCTCCAGCCAAGGGCTGTGATTAGCCCGACCTAGAGCGTATTCCAGCCCTTTTTCCCGGCCACCCAGCCACCTCCTTGGCCGCCCACCACCGCCACCACCTTCGTTGAGGTGGGGGCTATCGCCGGGCGGCGGCACGGCCGCCATAGGGGCGGTTTCAGGCGAACCCGAGTGGTATAAAAACCATGAAAAATCTGAAATTATGCTCACACGATCCAGCTCAATTGATCCCGATTTATCTCCTATTGATTCCTAAGATCTATCCATAGAAGAGGGAGTAGAGGAGGACCTTTAACCGTGCTTGCCGACGGGATTGGTGGTGGTGCGCCATGGCCGGTGGTGGAGCTTTCCAATGCTTTACAACAACCCCGTGAACTCCCTCGTTTTATTCAGTGGGATGGTGGAAACGAATGCTCTTGGCCTATGGGAGCTTTTAAAAGGTTGAAATGGGGGAGAGGAAGGGTCATGGCTTCAATGCCATTTATGGCCATGAAGGAGAAATTTCAGCCACCCCATATCCCTTGCATTTAACCACCTAGAGGATGGGGAAAACCCTTGGTCTCCTCTAACTAATGAGGGGAAGATGAATCAAGGCTTTGGAATCAATTGGAGAGGAACTCTTGCTCTCCCATGGCCATTAATGGCTTTCTCTCTTCCTCATGGGAGAAATTAAATTCAGCCACTTTATGGCTGGTTATGGTTATTAAACTCCTCAAAACTGATGAGGGAGAATATATTCAGCCCTTGGAATCAATTGGAGAGGCCCTTGGTCTCCCTTGGCCATGAATGTCCTCTTTAAACCACTTTCTCTCTCCTCAATTAAAAGGATAAATGGAGTTTTCTCTCTCCTGCCCATCAAGGACGAATTTTATCATCTCCTTAGCCTATTAGCAGCCCAATAATTCATACTATTAATTAATTAGGAGGTGGTTAGCCCAAATGGAAAAGGGCTTGAGCTTGGGTTAGCCTATTTATGCTAATTTGACCTATTTGAAGGATTGAGCTGACCTTGGTCAAATTGACCATTTGGGTTGACCCCAATAGGTCTTTGGTGACCCATTGGCCTCCCCTAAGGTCTAGGTAGGGTTGACTTGACACCTTGGAGGTCACTTGACCTTTAGTAAGGGCACTTTGACCACTTTGGGGCTAGAGTTGACTTGGGTCAACTTAGTTACTTGGGTTGTCCCCAATGGGTCCTTGGTGATCCATTGAACTAACTTAAGGTCTAGGAAGACTTAGGTAGGGTTGGTTGGGCATATTGGAGGTCACCTGCCTCTTAATTAGGGCACTTTGACCTTTTTAGGGATAAGGTTGACTTGAGTCAACTCAGCCTCTAAAGTTGACCCCAATGGGTCTTTGGTGACCCATTAACTTCACACTAGGTCTGGGAATACCTAGGTAGGGTTGGTTGGGCACATTAGGGGCACATTGACCTTAGTTAGGGCACCTTGCCAATTTTTGGCCTAGGATGATCCTAGGTCAACTTGGCCACACTGGGTTGATTTCAATGGACCCTTAGGGCTCTAAATGACCTTCCGATGGTTTAGGGATATTGTGGTGGGGGTCATGGAGTCATGGTGAAGCCCTATGGTCATCCTAAACTATTGTTTAGAATTCTACTGTTTGCAGACCATGGTGATCTCCACCTTCATTCCTAAGCTCACTTGGTCTTCTTGGGCTTCTTAGGGTTTTGTCATGACCTAGTCATAACAAAACCACTCCTAGGGGTCTAGATGGAAATAGGATGTTACAAGTATAGTGATAAGGAAGAGGAGAGACACGATCCCAAGTAGATAGCTCATCAGAGGGAGAAGTGTGTGACAGAGGAGACTTTGGCAAGGAAAGAGGACGAGACGAAATAGACTACGACAATGGAGAAGGAGGTGATAGAGTAAACTATGGCAAGGGAAGAGGAGGTAGACATACCAGAGGGGAGGATATATGAGGCAGAAAGATAGGAAGAGTGAAAAACTACATGTTAGAGGAAGTAACAGATGAGTGTGAGTTCGAGAAAATAGAGGACACGAAGAAGGGGTGAGACTCATCAAAAGTGACATCACGTGAGATGTGAAGTTGACATGCAACATAGTCATAATATCGATAGCCCTTGTGTTCAATACTGTATCCAAGAAAGACGCAATGAACAAATTGAGTAGAGAGCTTATTACACTCACGTGGAGAGAGTAGAACATAACATCGATAACCAAAAACATGAAGATGAGTGTAACGTGGGGGTTCAGAGTACAGACACTCACCAGGACACTAACCCTAAAGGAAAGTGGAGGGATGCAGATTAAAAAGATAGACAGCAGTGCAAATAGCCTCAACCCAGAAGTGAGGAGGAACATGAGAGGAGATAAAAATGGTGTGGGATGTCTCAATAATATGACGATGCTTCCTTTTAGCGGTGCTATTCTGAGCATGTGCATCGGGACAAGCAAGCTGAGGGAGTGTGTTGTGGGTAGCTAGCCAATCTCGAAAAGTATAAGAGAGATACTCCCCTAAGTTAGAATGGAAAATGCATATAGAAGCAGAAAACTGAGAGCGCGCCATAGCAGAAAAAGGAACATAGATCTGAAAAAATTCAGATCAATAATGCATAAAATAATCCAAAAAATAATGAGAGTAGTCATCAATGAAAAGAACATAGTACCGGTGTCCACACTTGGATACAAAAGTGTGGGTCCCTAGACATTAGAATGAACTAAATCAAAGGGACGTTGAGACCTAGACTCACTAAACAGATAGAGGACTTGTAGCTATTTACCGAGCTTACAACCCAAACATGAGTGAGATTGATCAATAAAAACACGACCAAGGAAACCATAACTATGAGAGAAGCTAGACGCGAACCACAGTTATGACCAAGACGATGGTACCACTGAGAGAAATCCACTAAAAGAAGACAAAGGGAGGAAGCTGCAGGTGACGATGAAGTGGATGGAAGGTGAAGATGATCAAGGATGTTATAATATGGAGACCGGGCAGTCTAGAGACTTGACTCTGGAGGTTTGGAGATCAGGCGGTCTAGCAGTTTCACTCTGAAGGCTTGATAGCAGGGCAGTTTGGCGGCTTCTCTCTAGCGGCTTGGTAGCCGGGCAGTCTAGTATTCTCCTCTGTTGCAGTATGGAGACTGTGCGGTCTGGCGACTTGGTTATAACACCCCTATCCGTCGTATAACATATAACAGTAGGTCTGGTCGGGGCCCGACGCCATATACCACAGATAGACCGGTGGGTTTCTAGTTGAAACCATCCTTCCAATAACACATCCTACTCAGAGTACATTCTAGCGGAAGCAATTTAAAAGTTGCAAAGAAAGAATCCAAGCCAATAGTATGAATGTCTACTAAAAACCCAAAATAGGAATGAACGTGCAAAATACACAAAGTACTTGGCCTTATGGCCTTACAAGGGTTTATATAAATAAATAGTGTTTTCCAAACATCGTCACGCAGGCCGGTCACACATGAATATAACAAGTAAACATTCTCATGGCCTTCGAGGGCCGGCTCAGCAACCAGGGCTTCAGCCCGCTACTTGCCACTGGGCTCCACAGCACCTGCAAGCAACAATCCACCGCAATGGTGGCAAACAAAAGCAACGGTCAGCTAAAGCTGACCAAATTATAACGACCCCACCCCCTTTTTGGGGTGGCGGTGCTCCTTCCCTACACTGCATTAATATAATACAACGATTAAAGTGAAAGTACAATATTTGCACAATATATCATAGGTGCAGGCCCGCATAACCACACACCCCGTGCTCTCAGGGCACTTACTCGGTGAACCCGGTAAAATTCATGGTCTCATCACCGCTTCCAGGATGACAAATCTCGTGAACATTATAGTTTTTCCGGCCTAAGCCTAAGACCCTCCATCTATGCCAACGGTAAGTACCATGTACCTTAGGTCTCTTTAATCGAACCACATAGAGCGGGTATAGTTCCGCCCAACCCATTGCTCACACCGTAATGTCAATTTAAGCCATATGCGTGGGTCAAGCTTCCTCGAGTCCCAAACCGATCACACAAATATTACATAACCAGTTATGTGCAAGTTGGCTCCCAGGCCACCAAGATGGAAGAATCACGCTTCTTCCCAGTTTTCCAGGTGCACCTTGGAGTTAATCCCCAAGATTCCTTGATGCAATCTACCGCGTAGAAAACCCGAAAATAACCATCGGCATGGAGTCTTCTCCGACCATTCACGCATAATGAAACATCACCAATCCAGACCAACTTGTCCGGGTAGGTATCACACACCATGCCTATGTCCATACTTCGATTCCGAATTCTACATGTAAAACAACGGGGACTATTCATGTCTACCCGTAGGAATGCCTCACACTCACCGCATACTCGCGAGAGCGGGCTTCCTATGCAAAAAGGAAAGGGGACTTCACATGTACAAGAAGAGAATCGTTACCCAAGCATTTCTCTTCGGCGCCATAAAGATCTAGTCGGATGGAAAGCACCGTATTGGCCTCGCCTTCGTAGATCTGGACTCGGATTGAGAATCGGGGCTCCGAAGCTCCACCGATGGCTTGATTTCTCCTCCTCCTTCTTCCTTGCTCTCCCCTCTCTCTAAAAACTTAGAAAGAGAATGCTTATGGGAAATGAGGGTTTCAACTTCCCATTCCCGGCCTTATCACTGTAAGAACAACCCTGAGCCCTTGGATCCCAAAAGAAGGAAACAGACGGCCACGATTCACACTTAAAGTCAATTTACTGGGACAAACACGGCTTGTGACACACCCGTGTCCAAGGCCGTGTTCCACACTCGCCGTAACCCAGAAAATACAGAACAGGACATGGCCTGTGACACGACTTGTGACACGCCCGTGTCAGCCAGGGACACGCCCATGTCATGGGCCGTATGCCTCAATCGGTGCTGAAACCGTCATGTCAAGAATGGGACACGAGCTTAGACATGCCCGTGTCATAATTGACATGCTCGTGTCAGACAGTACACGCCTGTGTTGCGGGGCGTGTTCCCTGAATCGAAACAGGTCTAAAACATCCCGAAGAGGACACAGCCCTGTGACACGCCTGTATCACAGGCCGTGTGCCAGACACTCCCTGGGACATGCCCATGTCCCAGGCCGTGTAACTCTTTCCACACAGCCCAAAAAATATCCCGAGCAGGATATGGCCCTGGACACGCCCGTGTCTCAGGCCGTGTTCTCAACCTTCTACGATCGTCGACTGCATTACGTCGACCACACAAGAAATCGTGCAACCCGAGCACGACACGGCCCCGGGACACGCCTGTGTCCCAGGCCGTGTGCACCTTACCAAGCCCCAAACTTGGCTCAAATGCAGCCCATTCCTCTTTTGAGTTTCGGGGTGTTACATTGATTCTGGCGGTTTGGAGATCCGGTGGTCTGGCAGCTTCTTTCCAGCGTCTTGTCGTTATGGTTAGGTGGTTAGCCTTCTCGTCTAACCGCGCAACTTGTGCGGTCTAGTTTTGTATAGCCTTTAGTCACCGTAAATGTATTTAGTCCCACATTGCTTATTTGTAATCTCTCTCTTATCCTCCATTCTATAAAAGGGAGGCCATACCTTTGTAATATACACAATTTTTTGAAAGAAAAACTCTGTTATTGTCCAATTTTTGGTTTCTCTTTTTCTATTCGCACAAGGTATTGGAGGACTCAATCTTTTCCACCTGATTCTGTGAGCTTCTTTTGTCCGCGCGGTTTGCCCTTTTTTCTTGCGGCCAATCACGCGACTTCCTTTTCTTCTGTGAGCTTTGTCTGTCCGCGCGGTTTGTCTCTGCCCGTGCACCATCTCTGTCCGCGTGGTTTGACTTTTTCTGTTCTCTGCTCGTGCCTATTTTCACGACCACCACATCACCCCGCGACCTATTTGCCTGTTTGTGCGACCGCTCTTTCCTTATTCGCGTGTACTCTTTACCTGTTTACGCGACCTCTCTTTCCCTGTTCGCACAACCTCTCTTTGACTATTCACGCGGCCTCTTTGCCTGTTCGAGCTGCTTCTTTTCTGTCTGCTCTCTTAATTTCTATAGCTCTCTCTGATTCCTCTACTACTGCTACTCCAACTATTGCCCACCATCCTCTTCCTGCTCCTTCGGGTAATCTTGGGATTGTTTCAAAACATATCGGTTCCAACTACCCGGACTGGAGTGTTTTCTTCACCTTTCTACTTCGCTCATAACGCAAATGCCATCATCTCACCGATGACCCACCTCCTCCCGAGTCCGATCTCTTTGATGATTGGGATGCTATCGATGCTCTTGTTCGCATTTGGCTGGTTAACATCCTTTCTGATGAGTGCCTTCCCGTCATTCGCCATGATGAAACGGTAAAGATGGCTTGGCTTCATCTTGCCGCTCTTTACTTCAAGGGGGCTCAGGCATCTCGCATCTATACTCTCTATACAGATCTCTTTTCCTGTCCCTCCATGCCTCCTGCTGTTGCTTACCAACAGGTTCAGGCTCTAGGAGCCAAAATTCTTTAGAACCGCCCATTCTCTGCGTATCTAGTCGAGCAACACAAGCACTTCCAAGAGCTTTTGGTTGTGTGCTATCTTTTTCGTCTTTCGGAGTCCTATGACATCATATGTCAACATATCCTTGGAGAGGCGGATTCTCCCATTTTAGATGCCACTGCTTCTCGCATCGCTGCTGTTACTTCTCTTCTTCAGCATCCGCTACTGTCTTCCCCACCGCTCCCCGACACCTATGCTCATCATACTCAGAGGGGTGGCTCTGGTATCCATGTCCATCAATCCTGTGGGCGTGGAACTTCCTACTTTCTCTGCTCTCACTGTGGCCGCACCGGCCATACGATCGATCGTTGATTGATTAAGCATCCACATCTTCTCCCTTCCGGTGATGCTTCTACCTCCTCTTCAGAACAGTTCGCCTCAGTGGTCATGTCTTCAGGTAGTGCTCATGTGGTGACTCAAGGTAAATGGCTGATTGACTTCAGTGCTACTAATCATATGACCGACAATCCTTAGTGTTTTTCTCTCCTAGAAAAACATGATCGGTTGCCCTCTGTCTTCATTACGGATGGCTCTCCCTCACTGGTCAATGGGACGGGAGTGGTTCAAGTCACTCCGTATTTTGGCCTGGCGGACATACTCTACGTGCCCCAATTTCCATGCAATTTGTTATCTGTTACTTCTCTTTGGAAGTAACTATAGTGCTCCGTCACATTCACCCCTACTTCTTGTTCTTTCCAGGATCCGAGCTCCAAAAGGACGATTGCTACTGGGATTGAGAGCGGCGGCCTCTACTTCCTAGACAATGTATCTGCTCTGTCCATTTTTTCTTCTTCTTCTATGGATCTTCTACAATGGCATCTTCGCCTTGGTCATCCTCCTCCACGGCTTCTTCGTCAGCTTCTGCCCCACCTACCACTGCACAGTCCTCCTCTTAACTATGACGTCTACCAGCTTAGCAAGCATCACCACTCCTCCTTCCCGCCGAAGCAAGGTCGTGGCTCTTCCCGTCCATTTGATCTCATTCACTCCGATGTCTGGGGTCCTTCTCCGACCCTCACCGTAGGTTGGGGTAGTTCATATTTTGTAACTTTTATTGATGATTTCTCTCGCTGTATATGGGTGTATCTATTAAAATATTGCTCAGAATTATTCTCTGTATGGACATCTTTTTTACTTTATGATTAAAACTCAGTTTGATGTCTCTATTAAAATCTTTCGCTCTGATAATGCGAAAGAATATCTTAGTCATGATTTTTCTTCTTTTTGTATGCAAAATGGGATTGTTCATCAAACTAGCTGTGTCTATACCTCACAGCAAAATGGCATGGCAGAATGCAAAAACCATCACCTCCTTGATGTCGCTCGTACTATAATGACACAAATGCAGGTTCCTCACTCCTATTCGGGCTATGCCGTTCTCATCTCCTGCTATCTCATCAACCACATTCCCTCCACGGTTCTCCACAGTCAAACCCCATTCTCCATTCTCTATCCGGGCAAGGATCCATTTCTTCTCCCTCTACGTATCTTTGGGTGCACGACTTTTGTGCACGCTCCCTCCGCCACCCATCAGAAACTCTCCCCACGTGCCACCAAATGTGTCTTTTTGGGTTACTCTACCACTCAGAAAAGTTATTGTTATTTTGACCCTGTTCTTCGCAATCAGTTCGTCTCCGTGGACGTAACCTTCTTCAAAAATGCGTCCTATTTCTCTCGCGACTCCTCTTTTCTTCCTGATGTTCCTGCTTCTCCTACTGTCCCCTCCATCCCGTCTACACCTACCGAGATTTCTCCTCCTCCATCGTGTCTGCCGTCTCCTCCTCTCTCTCCGACTCCGCTGTCTTCCTCTTCTCCACAACCATCTATCTCTACTATCGAGCCAACTCTCTCTGCAACGAATGCACTGGATGTAAGACCCCCCTCCCGGAATACAAGAAACGGCTGAGGGGAGTCTTATGCCCAGAATAACCGCCTTGCGGTAGCGTTAGAACATGGGCTAACTTGTACTATAAGACGCCTATCCTGTCGGTTATAATCAATATCTTTCATTGCAAACCCAACCAATAATATAAAACAGAAGTCAAATCCACACATAAGTAAAATAGTCCAAAAGAAAGTATATCAAATAAAAGAAGCATCAACATCCTTCTATAATATCAGTGTACATGTACAAAATTGCCCAAAGGCTATCACTGAAATCTCTCAAAGACTCACATCAGTAACGGACGACAACGATGGTACCATCACATCAGGCCCTGTCGTCCTGGCCTGGATGCCCTCCTGCAAAACCCGCTGCTCTATCTGAGGGGTTTCTACATAAAAAGGAAGACGTAGCAATCATTAGTCAAAAGACTAAGTGTCTATCACATCCGCTCTCCCGATGACTCCTCGTCACCGGGCAGAGAAAAGAGCAAGAGTACAATAAATATAAATGATCAGTAGTACAAAGCAGGTGGTATAGAGCTAGTCAATAATAGTGAATATCAGATTAAATACAACAAATGTGTAAATAATCTACTCTAGCAGTTCTACCAGCAACAACAGTATACAATGTATTCTATGATAGGAAATAACTTAACTTATATGAATGCCCATACAGACATATGAGTTAAGGATTTGTTCAACAGTAAAGTAACTTTTTGTATAAGAGTGTCCATACAAACTTATATGATGAGGATCTTGTGTATGTAATGTATGTAATGATATGAATGCAATGAAATGACTCACCCATGATCATGCTCATGCAACTGTTATGTCAACAAAGACTTGTAGTTCCTACTTTTCGAGCAGGTAGCTAACCTATCAGGTGTCATCCGTCATGACCAGACAGTGACAGTAGAGCAGGCTTCTCCACTACTAGGCTGGCATCCACACAACCAAGTCTAGTCCTTCGTACGCCTCAACACTAAAAACACAACAACAAAGCTCACATACGTACTACGGCTCAGAGGGGTCTTGGGTAGATGTGCACCAAGAACATAGCCCAAACTTACCTATCATCGTGGCACGGAAAGGGCCTTAGGAATGAGCACCAAGGACACAGCCAATCCATCCACTTGGCACGGAGAGGGCCTCAGGAATAAGTACCGAGGACACAGCCAAACCGTCCAAAGTCTATCTGTCAACTCCTATCAGTGTGACGACTGGCGAGCCCATAGAACTGCCATACTATCCTTAACCCAGGATTATGACATCACGTGTCAACTCACACCGCATGCAATTTCACATATAAGGACTCCAATTCGAGTCTTTCTTATTTAATCACATCTCGTGCTCAACAACATGCAAGGGCTCCACACCGAGTCCCTTATAAACATGTCGTTTTAGTGCGACAATCACCCTCGCACTTCCAACCCTTCCACATGTCCTTCACATCATCATAATGGTACTTCACATATTCATCAACCATTTGATTATCATAACTACATATAGACTATGGTCACCTAACTTTAACCTCAACTGGATACAATCTCTATACCAAGTTCAAACCATTCGTGCACATATGGATCTGTCAACTAAATGTCAACAACCAATTTGTTCATCGCAATCATTACCAATTATGTACAATAAAATTCAAGCCAACCTCATTATTAATTTACCATGACTTCTCTGCCAGATTCAAAACCCGGCTCTACACTGACCCGAGAATAACATGTACATAAGGCTTGACTATACTGCAAATTCGACTGGACATTCCTGACTCTACTAGACTCGTATGAAAATGTGTAACCATCCGTTGGAAAGATATTTCCAAGGAATACAACTTTTATATTCGGTCCAACACCCATATCAGACAATAGAGTACTTGAAATCAGCATCGAAGTCTGCTGCGTGCAAAAATAACGAGTTTCTGCACGTTTACAGTCCATTAAGTTTGATCAGACTTTCCCATAGCTACAGACCTCACATGAAGATGTGTAACCACTTGTTGGAAAGGTATTTCCAATGTCTACAACTTTTATGTGTAGTTAAAATCCTAGATCTGGCCGCATCATGTCCAAAAACGGCCCTGAAGTTCACTGCACGCAGAAAATAGATTTCTGCGCGCATCTTAAAGCGAAACGAACGACATCGGTTCATCTTCCTCCTCTAACCGATATTCCCAAATCACATCCAGAAATCCTTCTCCCTTATTCACCCTCATAGGGCTACTTTCTCTTCACGAAACCAGCCCCCATCTTCACATTGAAGAAAGGAGAGTTTGAAGACGTCTAATCTTTAGGTCACAAGTCCTAATATGACCCTTTCCCTAGAAAATCTTCTTCTCGCAAATCAATACTCATTTGAGTCCATATCTCTCCTAGGAATAACAAAAGATCAAGCACCAAGGGAGAGGGTAGGAAGCACACCTCATTTCCGACCATGGATCTCGTCACTCTTCTTTGCGACATCTTCTTCTCCTTTGTTGATGTTTGTTCTTTACGGGAAAGAAGGTCGGCTCCGGCGATCTGCTCCTCTTCCATCGATTTCGGCACATGTAATTGGCTCGGTAAGGAAGAATGATGAGAGTGACGGCTAGGGTTCGTTTCTGTAAGTCTCTTTTATATTAGGAATTAGGTTAACTGCTAGCCACTTGTCAGACTGCTATTGGACCGCCTCTTTATAGCTTTAAATACGTCATATTGAAAAGACGCGTCTGCTATACTAATTTTGGCGCAAATCCCGAAAGTTCGGTTCAGACCGGCTTGTGAGCAGACAGCGTTAGAAAATCTGCAAAGTCAAATTCATCGAGTAAAATATTCTTACTCGACGAATCGTTTAGATTCGTCGACACAACTCAACGTCGTAAGAAAGCACAACACTTTAAGTTAAAATCATCGAGTGGATTTCGACGAACGTCAAACGGATTTCGGGAAATTCAACAAATGGCTTGCTGTATCATTTCGTCGAACGGATTTGAGGAAATTTGGCGAACGGCTCGCTGTATCATTTCGTCGAACGGAGTTCGACTAACGTCAATCGGATTTCAGGAAATTTGACGACCAACTTGCTGTATCCTTTCGTCGAACGGATTTCAGGAATATTCGACGAACGACTTGCTGTATCGTTTAGACAAACGAAGTTCGACGAATGTCGAACGGATTTCGGGAAATTCGACGAACGACTTGCTATATCCTTTCGTCGAACAGAGTTCGACGAACACTGAACAGATTTCAGGAATATTCGACGAACGGCTTGCTGTATCCTTTTGACGAACATCAAATGGAGTTCGACGAACGTCGAACGGATTTCTCGAGTTCTACAAAAGTGGTGTAGTTGACTATCTCGATGCTTCCCGAAATCTGAGCCAATTCTCTTTGCTCAAAACGCGTGTGAGGGGTCTAGTACAAAATAGGATGTTACAAATCCTATAAACAAAATAAAAGATTTCATCCCCGAAATCAGGCTAAGGCTATGGTAAGTAAAGCATGAAATTAAATTAAAATATGCTTTTAAAGTTCCCTTGGGGAAACAACTTCGGGTTGCGCTTTTGCATCAAATCCACCGACTCCCAAGTATACTCCTCCTTCCCATAATTAGACCACAATACCTTTATCAACGGGACACTTTTCCGCCGTAAGCTCCTTGTTTCGCTGTCCACTATCCGCACCGGCTCTAGTGGAACCGTCTTATCATTTGCCACGTGCCCATCTGTGGTGAGGACATGTTGCTCGGGTCGTTACAGCGCCTTACGAAGTGACGACTCATGGAATACGCCATGAAGATTCTCCAACTCTGGCGGTAGCTCCAACCGATAGGCCAAAGGGCCAATCTTTTCCAATATAGCATAAGGCCCAACGTACCTTGGGCTGAACTTCTTCATACCACGTACCCGTGACACTTCATGCATCGGCCGGATCTTCATGAACACTTTGTCACCCACTTGAAATTCAACCATCCGGTGCTTTGCATTATAATATTTAGCCTGCCGACTTTGATCCTCAAGCATACGGTCCCTTATTAGTCTAACAACAACATTAGTATCATCAATGTACTAAATTCCCAAAACCTTTGGGTCTTCATCTTGCACCCACGACAAAGGAGTCCTATACCTTCTTTCATAAAGGGCTTCATGGGGTGCCATCCCGATACTGGCCTGATGACTGTTGTTGTATGAAAATTCTACCAGGGATAAGAGCTTTTCCCACGGCTCTCCTCTATCTAGCACGCACATTATTAATAGATCTTCCAAAGTTTTGATGGTCCTCTTAGACTGTCCGTCCGTCTGAGGATGAAAGGCTGCGCTGAAGGTAATACGTGAACCCAAATACGCCTATACGACCTTCCATTCTTTAGAGGTAAAATAACCATCCCGGTCAGAAACAATTTTCTTTGGAAAGCCATGGTACTGTACAAACTGCTCCACAAAGAGGCGTACCAAAACGTCCACATGAGCCTCTTTCTTCATAGGAATACACCTGACTACCTTTGTCAGGCAATCCACGATTTCCCAAACTGAGTCATTCCCAGGGCATGAGCCTGGCAACCCGTGAACGAAATCGAGGGAGATATCCTCAAACTTCCACTCGGGGATGGGCAATGACTACAACAATACTCCGGGGCTCTTGCATTCCCCCTTGACCCTTTGACAGGCCTCACAATGCTTAACAAAATACCTGACGTCTCTCTTCATCCCTAGCCAACACATGGTCTTCTGCAAGTCAGCGTACAAATTGGCAATCCCAGGATACACTGAATAGTTAGAACAATGCGCCTCTCTTAAGATATCTTCCCGAATTTTGCCGCCTTCGGGAATATAGAGCCGACCACAGAGATGAACGAGGCCGTCCTTTAGGGAATATTCATCAGTAAATCCATCTTCAATTGATTTAAACACTAGGGAAAAATCAGCATCCTTCCCTTGCACTTCCCTGATTCGGTCCTGAATATCGTAGACTATGCTCATTGCGGTTAGGTATTCTATATATTCTTCAGAATGATCTTTATACACCAACGTGATCTCCATCTCTTCAAGCATCCGAACTAATCTCATACTTATCAATCGAGACTCAGGGCTCGATTCTGGTACCTTTCTACTCAAGGCATCAGCCACAGAGTTTGCTTTTCCGAGGTGGTAATTCAGAGTAAAATCATAATCACATAAAAATTCTAACCACAGTCGCTGTCTCAGGTTCAGCTCCTTTTGAGTATGAACATACTTTAAATTCTTATGATATGAAAATAACTCATAGTGGACGCCATATAGATAGTGTCTCCAAATCTTCAAGGTGAACACCACTGCCCCAAACTCTAGATCATGAACTGGGTAATTAGCTTCATGCTTCTTCAGTTGTCTCGAAGCATATGCGATCACATGACCGTACTGCATCAGGACTGCTCCCATACCTTCATATGACGCATCAATGTAGACTTGAAATCCTTCCTTCCCAGATGGAAGGGCTAGGATTGGTGCGGTATTTAGTCTATCTTTCAGTTCTTGGAATGCAGCTTCACACTAAGGTGTCCATTCGTATGGCACACCTTTCTTTGACAGAGTAGTAAGAGGAAGGGCTATCTTTGAGAATTCCTTCACGAACTTGCGATAATACCCAGCATGTCCAAGGAAACTCCGCATATCGACTGCCAACTTCAGAGGCGACCATTCATTAACAGCTCGTACCTTGGTCGGATCCATAGCTAATCCAGCACCACTGATTACGTGGCCTAAAAAGGCAACTTCTCGGAGCCAAAATTCACACTTGCTGAACTTGATAAACAAGGTATGCTCCTTTAACTTCTTCAGCACCAAGGTCAGGTGTTCAACATGCTCCTCCTATGTCTTTTAGTAGACCAAAATGTCATCGATGAAGACGATGATAAATATGTCTAGGTATGGCTCAAAGACCTTGTTCATCAAACTCATGAAAGCTGAAGGGGCATTTGTGAGCCTAAAGGCATCACGGTGAATTCATATAGCCCATACCTCGAGCTAAATGCCATTTTCTTGATATCCTCCTCTTGTATCCTCAGTTGGTAATACCCCGAGCATAGATCCAACTTGGAGAACCAGTGCGCTCCTACAAGTTGATTGAATAACTCATCTATCTTAGGTAGTGGGTAGGTGTTCTGCACCGTTAGACGGTTGAGTTCCCGGTAATCTATACATAACCGCAGTGTTCCGTCCTTCTTCTTAACGAATAGAACATGGGCTCCCCATGGTTATGAACTGGGGCAAACGAACCCAGACTCTACTAATTCCTGTAGCTGAACTCTAAACTCTGCGAGTTCCTTCAGGGCCATACGATAAGGGGTCCTTGAGACGGGCTTGGCACCCTGTACCAACTTAATTTGGATGTCCACTTCTCGATGCGGGGGTAGTCCCGACAGCTTCTCGGGAAATACCTTAGGGAAATCCCGCATCACTCGCACCTCTTTCATATCTATTGGCATCTCTTTCAACTCGAAACAAATCATATAGACTTCATCCCCCTTCATATGGGCTTTTAAGGCCTGAATTAAAGATAATAACATACGAGGTGCCAATATAATACCTTGAAAGATGACTTCAGAGTCCCCATGCCTCAAGGAAATTCGATTCTCTACACAATCAATTTTCGTGTGGTGCGAATCCAGCCATTCCATGCTCAGAATGAGGTCGAATTCTGGCATTGTCAATACTGTGGCAGGGATTTCAAAGAACTTTCCTCCAAGAACAACCTCAGATTCACACTTTGCGTTTGTAATCATCTCAGAGCCATC
Organism: Platanthera zijinensis; assembly: GCA_039513925.1. Lineage (NCBI taxonomy): Eukaryota > Viridiplantae > Streptophyta > Magnoliopsida > Asparagales > Orchidaceae > Platanthera > Platanthera zijinensis. Next base: position 94,805,873 of record CM077081.1, read on the forward strand.
CAGGAGGCGTACTATTCGAGCAATACTAGTGAAGTATTGCACTCCTTATAAGTATTTAATGAAATCTGCGGACACGATCGAGTGTGTGGCACTGGTATCGAATAGAGTATAGGCCGATTTCCCACCAATCATCACGGTGCCTAGGCATAAATTATAACGACTTAAAGCTAAACTCCTAGTATATCCTAGGCAATCGAAGCGAAATGCTCATAACATATTAATCAAATGACGACATACCTGCAATCACCTCCCGAGGGTTCCTCTCTTGCGCCATGTCCAGCGTAAACACCTGATCCCAAGCAGGCCCGAGGTTTCTTCCTCGTAGTCCTCGTCCACGCATGTGTTCCCGTTCTCATAGAGCTATCAGAGGGAGAGAAGGGGGAGCATTCCTGCCTAACTGTGGACAAAAATGCTGAACGTGGCCCGGCTGGTTGCATTGGAAGCATACTCGCTCATACCGCCATTTGGGTTGTTGGAACTGTTGAAACTATAGAGGTGGAGGCAATGCTGGCGGCTATGAGACTGGGCGCTCCATTCTAAAATTCCGGTGAAAATGCCCGCCACCTCTCTGGTATCCTCTTCCACCTCTATTGTCACACCTTCTTCTGTTACTAGGACCAGCTTCAATCACACCCTCAGCAGGTCTCTTACCACTTCCCAAGTGGTCTGCCTCTCGCCTCTTCGCCATGTCAATTATCTCCGCTAAGCTGGAGTCTTCCATAAACAAAATGGCTTGTCTCAGGAAGTCCCACAAGCCTTTTTAGAACCGTTTAGCGTATCCTCTGTCATCCAACTCATAGGAGTCATCAAATCTAGCCAGATGCTGAAACTCTCGCTGGTACTCTATCACTGACTTGGATCCCTGCTTCAGCTGCATGAATCTTTCTTTAAGTTCATCTCAAGCTGACGAAGGGATAAAGTGCTCTAAGAAAGCTCTCGAAAACTCGCTCTAACTAATATCCTTGTAGACTCTTCCTTGGAAGGTGGAGCCCATGAGAGACTTCCACCACCTTTTTGCATGCAGTTCCAGAAGTGACACTATAAGGGTCACAACCATATTTTTCGGACATCTAATTACCGCCATCAGTTCTTGCACGGTGTTGAGTCATTCCTCTATATGCACAGCCGACTCAGTCCCAAGATAGGCAGGAGGGGAGAGAGCTCGGAAAGTGCTCAACCTATTTGAGCCCGGAGCCTGTTGCTGCACTGGGGCCTGTTGGGACCTAAAGGAGTCTAGGATGTCCGTGAGTGTCTGTCCCAACTCTGATTGTTTGAACTGAGTAGGTATGGAAGGGGTGGGAGTTCCCCCTACTGGCTATGTTTGTGCTGGGATCTAGACGTAAGGCACAAACCTATGGCCAGGTTAGCTAATCGTAAGGTCAAGATCGGACATACTTAGTGTGAATTACATATGGGCACACCACTGCTTCCTCTGAGTCAGTTTGTCCCAGAACTGACTAATTGAACGGGGGTGGCTCCATTGGTTAATGACTTCTTTAGTTCAGGATTGTAGCGAGCTGATAACATTTGTAAGACCCCCCCTCCCGGAACACAAGACACAGCTGAGGGGAGTCTTATGCCCAGAATAGCCGCCTTGCGGTAGCGTTATCACACGAGCTAATATGTACTATAAGACGCCTATCCTGTCGGCTATAATCAATATCATTCATTACCAACCCAACCAAGAATATAAAACAGAAGTCAAATCCACACATAAGTAAAATAATCCAAAAGAATGTACATCAAATAAAAGAAGCATCAACATGCTTCTATAATATCAGTGTACATGCATAAAATTTCCCAAAGGCTATAACTGAAATCTCTCAAAGACTCACATCAGTAACAGACGACAGCAACGGTACCGTCACATCAGGCCCTATCGTCCTGGCCTGGCTGCCCTCCTGCAAAACCTGCTGCCCTATCTGCGGGGTTTCCCCCTAAAAAGGAAGACGTAGCAACCGTTAGTCAAAAGACTAAGTGGCTATCACATCCGCTCCCCCAGCGACTCCTCGACACCAGGCGGAGAAAGGAACTGGAGTACAATAAATATAAATGATCAGTAGTACAAAGCAAGTGGTATAGATCTAGTCAATAATAATGAATATCAGAGTAAATACAACAAATGAGTAAACAATCTACTCTGGCAGTTCTACCATCAATAACAGTATATAGTGTGAATTTATGGCAGGAAACAACTTAACTTATATGAATGCCTATACAGAAATATGAGTTAAGGATTGGTTCAACAGTAAAGTAACTCTTCGTATAAGAGTGCCCATATAAATTTATACGATGAGGATCTTGCGTATGTAATGCATGTAATGATATGATTGCAATACAATGACTCACCCATGATCATATACATGCAACTGCTATGTTGACACAGACTTGTAGTTCCCACTTTTCGAGCAGGTAGTTAACCTCTCATGCATCATCTATCATGGCCAGACGGTGACAGTAGACCGGGCTTCTCCACTACTAGGCGGGCATCCACACTACCAAGCCTAGGCCTTCATATGCCTCAATGCTAAGAACACAACAGTGGAGATCACATGCGTACTATGGCTCAGAGGGGTCTTGGGTAGATGTGCACCACGAACACAACCCAAACTGGCCTATCACCGTAGAAAAAAAGGGCCTCAGGAATGAGCATCAAGGATACAACCAATCCATCAACTTGGCACAAAGAGTGTCTCAGGATTGAGCACCGATGACACAGCCAAACTGTCCAAAGTCTATCTGTCAACTCCCATCGGTGTGACAAATGGCAAGACCGTAGACCTGCCACACTATCCTTAACCTAGGATAATGACACTGCGTGTCAACTCACACCGCATGCAATTTCATATATAAGGACTCCACTTCGAGTCCTTTTTATTTAATCACATCTCGTGCTCAACAACACACAAGGGATCCACACTGAGTCCCTTATCAACATGTCGCTTTAGTGCGGCAATCACCCTCGCACTTCCAACCTTTCCACATGTCCTTCACATCAACTTAATGATACTTCACATATTCATCAACCATTTGATTATCATAACTACATATAGACTATGGTCACCTAACTTTAACCTCAACTGGATACAATCTCTTTACCAAGTTCAAACCATCCGTGCACATATGGATCTATCAAATAAATGCCAACAACCAATTTGTTCATCGTAATCACTACTAATTATGTACAGTAACTTCAAGCCAGACTCATCATTAATTTACCACGACTTCTCTGTCAGATTCAAAACCCGGCTCTACACTGACCCGAGAATAACATGTACATAAGACTTGACTGTACTACAACTTTGAATGGACATTCTGGACTCTATAGGACTCATATGAAAATGTGTAACAATCAGTTGGCAAGGAATTTCCAAGGACTAAAACTTTGATAATCGGTCCAGCACCCAGATCAGACAATAGAGTACTTGAAATAAGCCTCAAAGTTTGCTGCATGCAGAAAACAAGTTTCTTCACGTTTATAATCCAGGAAATTCGATCAGACTTTACCATAGCTAAAGACATCGCATGAAGACTTGTAACCACTCGTTGGAAAGGTATTTCCAAGGGATACGAATTTTGTGTTTAGTCTAAATCCCAGATCTGGCCGCATCGTGTCCGAAAAGGGCCTCGAAGTTCACTGCGCGCAGAAAACAGATTTCTACGCGCATCTTAAAGCGAAACGAACAGTATCGGTTTGTCTTCCTCCTCTAACAAATATTCCCAAATCACATCCAAAAATCCTCCTCCCTTATTCACCCTCATAGGTCCACCTTCTCTTCATGAAACAAGCCCCCATCTTCACATTTAAGAAAGGAGAGGTTGAAGACGTCTAATCTTTAGGTCACAAGTCCTAATATGGCCCCTTCCCTAGAAAATCTTCTTTTCACAAATCAATACTCCTTTGAGTCGATATCTATTCTAGGAATAATTAAAGATCTAGCACCAAGGGAGAGGGTAAGAATCACACCACATTTCCGGCCATAGATCTCATCACTCTTCTTTGCGGCATCTTCTTCTCCTTCCTTGCTGTTTGTTCTTTACGGGAAAGAAGGTCGGCTCCGCCGATCTGCTCCTCTTCCGACGGTTACGACACAGGAAATAGGCTCGGAAAGGAAGAACGATGAGAGTGACGGCTAGGGTTCATTTCTGTAAGTCTCTTTTATATTAGGAATTAGGGTTAACTGCTATCCACTTGTTGGCCTGCTATTGGAACACCTCTTTATAGCTTTAAATACGTCATGTTGAAAAGACGCGTACGCTATACTCATTTTTGTGCAAATCCCGAAAGTCCGATTTAGACCAGCTTGTGAGCAGACAGCGTCAGAAAATCTGCCAAGTCAAATTCGTTCAGTACAATTTTCTTACTTGACAAATCGTCGAGATTCATCGACACAACTCAACGTCGTATGTAAGTACAATACTCTAAGTTAAAATCGTCGAGTGGATTTCGAGGAACGTCGAATGGAGTTGGATGAACGTCGATTGATTTCGAGAAATTTGATGAATGGCTTGCTATATCATTTTGTCAAACAGAGCTCGATGATCGTCAAACGGATTTCAGGAAATTTGACGAACTGCTTGCTGTATCATTTCATCAAACGGAGTTCGGCGAACGTCGAACGGATTTCGGGAAATTCGATGACCGGCTTGCTGTATCCTTTCATCAAATGGAGTTCGACGAATGTCGAATGGATTTGGGGAATATTTGACGAACGGCTTGCTGTATAATTTTGACGAACGTCGAACGAATTTTGGGAAATTCAACGAACGACTTGATGTATCCTTTCATTGAACGGATTTTGGGAATATTCGAAGAATGGCTTGCTGTATCCTTTTGACGATCGTGGAACGGAGTTCGACAAATGTCGAATGAAGTTCGACGAACGTCGAACGGAGTTCTCCGTTCGACGAACGTTGAATGGATTTCTCAAGTTCGACGAAAGGGGTGCAGTCGACTCTCTCGACGCTTCCTGAAATCTGAGCCAATTCTCTTGGCTCAAAACACATACGAGGGGTATAACACGAAATGGGATGTTACACCGGATATTGAGGAACACGCCGACCTGGATTTTCTCATTGCTCTTCGCAAAGGGGTGCGGATATGTACCCAACACTCGCTTGCTGATGTTGTTTCCTATGCTTGTCTTAGTCCTTCTCACAGGACTTTTGCATTGGCTATCTCTGCCACTGCCACTCCCCGCACCTACCAAGAAGCCCTTGCTGTTCGTCATTGGAAGTCTGCCATGGAAGATAAAATTGCTGAGGGGTACATGGACCCTTGTTCCTCCTTCGTTGGGCACCGATGTTGTTTGCTGTCGCTACGTCTTTGTTGTGAAGTTCAGTCCGGACAGCAGTGCGGATCGTTATAAGGCATACCTTATCACAAAAGTCTTCACTCAGACTTATGGTGTTGATTATTTTGACACATTCTCTCCTGTTGCTCGTTTCAGCACTATTCGGGTACTTCTCTCTGTGGCTGTCAACATGGTTTAGCGCATTTACCAACTGGATGTCAAGAATTCCTTTATCTATAGTGATCTTCAGAAGGATGTATATATGGAGAAACCTCCTGGGTATGTTTCTCAAGGGAGACACAGGTATGCAGGCTGAAGAAGGACATCTATGGCCTAAAGCAAAGCCCTTGGGCTTAGTTTGACAAGTTTAGCGGCATTGTGGAGGCCGTGGGTTTAATAAGATGTTCTGCCGATCACTCATTGTTCATTCACAAAACCTCCCTAGGTCTGGTGGTTCTTGCCGTATATGTGGATGATATTCTTCTCACTAGAGATGACCAGGCTGGGGTAGCCTTGACAAAGAAACATCTCTATCAACACCTGGTCACGAAGTATATGGGCTCCCCAAAATACTTTCTGGGGATAGAAATCTCTTGAAAGCCCAACTCCTTGGTCCTCTCCCAACGTAAGTATGCTCTTGATCTTCTAAAAGAGACAGGGTTGACTGGGGCTAAACCTGCCCGATTCCCCATAGTTACTAGAGAAGATAAAACCTAGATAAATGACCTGCCTCCTCTATCAGATGTTACGAGGCACATACATTTGGTCGACAAACTCATTTATCTCACGGTAACCAGACCTGACATCTCCTACGTTGTAGGAAAGGTTAGTCAGTTCATGCTAGCTCCTTGGGAGTGCTATCTACAGTCTGCCCTAAGGATATTGGAATATATTAAAGAAGCATCGGGTAAAAGACTACTGTTTCAGAAGAATGGTCATTTAAAGGTTGAAGCGTACTCAGATTCTAGCTATGTTGATGACAAAGGAGATCGCAAGTCCACATCGGGCTTTTGCCCATTTGTGGGGGGTAAACCTTGTAAGCTGGAAGAGCAAGAAACAATCAGTCCTCTCCAAGTCGAGTGCCAAAGCTGAATATCAGAGTATGACGTCAACCACTTGTGAGTTAAAGTGGTAACAGGCTCTCATACTAGACTTAGGAGAAGGCTACAATCATCCTCTACCTATGTTTTGTGACAACAAGACCGCTATATATATCTCGAAAAATCCAATATTTCATGAGAGAACAAAGCACATCGAAGTTGTTTGCCATTTCATAAGAGAAGAGATCTTAAAGAAACAGATTTGCACTCCGTTCGTTACTTCAGACAACGAGTTGGTAGATATCTTCACCACTATATCCGCTTCCTTTTTTCACATTTGCGACTGTTAGGTATTATATCCACAAACCTAGATTTGTATAAAGTCACCCTTGAACTAAGATGAATTAAGTTTGTATTTGATGCTCTTTTCAAGTTGAGTGCTTGCAGGTTATAATTGTCAAGTGTGGACCAATGTCAGTCTACAATGAGTCACCAAACACAGGACCATACAATGTAATCCCTCATTATGTGATCCATGGTGTTGACTCATGTGTAGCCTCTTTATTGGGACACAATTCTTTTTCAAGTACTAAAGATATGGAAGAAACTATGGGTTGCTGATCTCCAAGAAGAAGAATTAAAATTTTGTTAAGAAATTTTTTCTAAGTCCATTACTCGAGAAGGACCTCTTTGTGCTTGAGTAGTATTAAAGAAATTTCCCGATTTAGCTTAGTCTAGTTTTCGAGTAGCAGATGTTGTTCTCGAGAAGGCCTAGTTAAGTTCTCGAGAAGCCATGCAGTACTCGAGTAAGACTCGTCTCTTTCTCGAGTTTACTCAAAACTCAGCTCAAAATTTTTCTAAGTCTAGTACTCAAGAAATAGAAGTCATTACTCGAAAAGGCCAAGCCTTGTCTCGAGAAGGCAGAAGTCTAGCACACGAGAAGCTGAAGTTATTTCTCCAGAAGTCTTATTTGTTCTCGAGAAGTCCAGTCAGTTCTCGAGAAGTCATTATTTATTTCTCGAATAATAGAAGTTATTTCTCGAGAAGCCAGAAATCATTTCTAGTATTTTCCTTAATTATTATTCTCGAGAACCTTATATGCTCTTCTCGAGAAACAGATGTTCTCGAGTAGTCTACTCTTCACTCGAGAAATGAAGATCATTTCTTGAATTTTTCGTTAAGTCCCGACGGAAGTGATTTCAAATTAATCTCGTTTCTTACTGGTCCATGTGTTATGTTTTTAGTGATTATGACCGTTAGGCAAGTCCTATAAAAGGTCTTATCATAATCGACTAAACCTAATAACACAAGAAAATAAAGTATTCTGAATCGTATTTCTCATTATAAATCGGGAAGGCTGTCGCTGTTCATCGTCTTCTTCGCACTATTCTTCTCTGATCCTAGAGATTCAGAACAAGAAAGGCTTATCGGGACAAAGTCTGGAAGCTTGTTCCAAGACCCAAAGGTAAGAATAATTATAAAGAACAAGGAAAGAAAGAAGAACAATTATAAAGAAGAACTGAATCAGTTCAAGCATTGCCAAGTTTGGAAGCTTGTTCCAAGACCCAAAGGTAAGAACGTTATCGGGACAAAGTGGGTCTACAGGAACAAGATGGACGAAGATGGAACAATTATAAAGAACAAGTCCAGACTCGTCGCCAACGGATACAGACAAGAAGAAGGATTCGACTTTGATTAGATGTATGCTCCAGTGGCAAGGCTGGAGGCAATCAGGTTGTTCCTAGCATATGCAGCACTTAAGGGCTTCACTATCTATCAGATGGACGTGAAGTCGGCTTTCCTTAATGGTGACATAAAGGAAGAAGTGTATGTGGAACAACTTCTAGGTTTTGTTGATTCTAACCATCCTGAGCACGTTTATCTTTTATTTAAAGCTTTTTATGGTTTGAAATAAGCTCCTCGAGCTTGGTATGAGATGCTGTCTAGCTTCCTTCTTGAGAACAAGTTCACAAGAGGAAAGATAGATAAGACATTATTTCTTAGGGAAATAAAAAGCAAGATTTTTCTAGTGCAAATCTATGTCGATGACATCATTTTTGGCTCTACTGACGACAACCTTTGCAAAAAGTTTTCCAAACTTATGCAAAGAAAGTTTGAAATGAGCAGTATGGGAGAGCTGAAGTATTTCTTAGGACTTCAGGTGAAACAATCTGAAGATGGAATTTTCATCTCTCAGACGAAATTCACCAATGAGTTAATTAAGAAATTCGAAATGGAGAACGTAACCTCTATGAGGACTCCAATGGGTTCAACTATGTCTCTGGACAAGGACGAGAAAAGGAAACCTTTTGATGAAACTAAGTATAGAAGCATAATTGGATCCTTGCTCTATCTTACTGCTAGTAGAACGGACATATTGTTTTCAACATGTGTGTGTGCTAGATTTCAAGTGAACTCTAAGGAATCTCACTACGCTGCTGCAAAGCGGATTTTGAGATACCTTAAAGGTACACCAAATCTTGGCTTTTGGTACCCAAGATATAATGATAGCGAATTGATAGGTTTTTCAGATGCAGATTTTGTAGGAAGCAAAGATGATAGGAAAAGAACTTCCGGGACTTGTCAATTCCTAGGAAGAAGGCTTATCTCCTTGAGCAGCAAGAAGAAGAATTGTGTCGTAATTTCAACAGCCGAGTAAGAGTATATCTCTGCAGGCAGTTGTTGTGCACAACTGCTATGAATAAAGAACCAATTTGAAGACTATAATATGAAGTTCAAGAACATCCCGTTGTTTTGCGACTTCTCCAATGCAATTGCAATCGCCAGCAACCCAGTCTCTCATAGCAGGACAAAACACATAGAGCTGAGGTACCATTTTATTAGGGAGCATGTGGAGCTTGGAGACATCAATCTCCAGTATATTCCAACTAACAAGCAGGTTGCAAACATTTTCACGAAGCCACTGGACGAGGCCAAGTTCTCGTTCTTCAAAACAAAACTTGACATGCTCAACAAGGAAGAATGAAGGAAAAGGTCTCACAACAAAGTTCAAGGATCGGGCTACACTTCAAAAATTCAAGAAAATTATTCTCTGGACTTCACTTCTCGAGAAGACACTTAGTACTCAAGTACTGCAGATCTCTTCTCGAGTAATACAGTTGACTCCCGAAAAATACTTCTCGAGTACTTATCTGATTCTCGAGAACTTCAGATCTACATATCGTGAAAGAACTTATGTACTCGAGAACTTCTATGTCTCCTCTCGAGAAATGACTCGTATTTCGAGAAATCTGATGCCGATTTTCTGTCTCAAGTTCAATTTTTTGATATTGGCACCAGGACTCTCCTACCGCCATATTTTCAGGTACTTTATTATTATTATTATTATTTTCTTAATCATCATAATTTAATGCTTATATAAATAGATTAAGTCCAGAATATCCCATTTTCCCGAATCTTAAACCTTTTCTCGAAAAAAAGAAAACTTTTTGTCTTCTCTGTCGCCGTCGTTCTCTTGCTGCCGCTTCAGTGATTCTCTCAAAAGGAAAGACATCAGTTCATCTCTCTTGATCGATGGCTCCTCCGTCGAAGGTTGGAATTGGTAGTAAACTAGTTTCCATTGGTATCGCCGATCTCTCAGATGATTTCTGCAACGTTCTATTGATACTAGAAGTCGCCGAACTTTCCTTTGTTTTGGAACACCAGTGCAAGATTTTACTTCTAGATGTTGCAGAATTCTTCCAGAATGCCAAATTAAAGAGGAATGGGAAGATTATCAAATCTAAGGTTCGCAGAATCAAGGTCAAGCCGACCACCCCAATTGAATCCAAGCTCCTTCGGCTTTCTATCATTGATGAGGAAGATGACCTAACTATCGAAGACTACGATCGGGCGTGCAGATTTTGTGGTGTTTCCATTGGTGTGTGCACCATTCTCTACCCTAATATCAATTCAGAGAGCAAGTTACTTGTGGATATTCTTGGAAATATCCTTCTGTGATGCACTAGTTCGATCAGCTTCATCATAAATGACTTCTTTGACATGATGACAACAGTGATATGCAGGAAGAAATTTCAGTAGGGCATGATGATCTTTGACAAAATCAAGGACAGTATCAAGGCACCAAACTTTGGCAGGATAGTCTCTCTTCTCCTTCATGAGCTCAAGCCAGACATTTTTTATCTCTCTAAAGGTACTTCTTTGCATCACATGAAGAAAGTCTCCATTTCCTCCATTCAAAGATGGGAACTCAAGCTTCAGAATCCTGCACAAGCTGCCCAATCCCATGATCTCCAAGTGGATGAGGATAACACTCCATATTTCCCTTTACATCAAGTGGCTGGCATTTCAGGTGTAGTTGTTGAGGGGGAGCCTGCTCCTGCAATCTAAGAGCTAAGTCAGTCTGCTCTTCCCTCAGATGTTGCTGCATCTGCTGCTGCTATGAATACTTCTACCCAACCAGATGACTCAGGTTTTATTGATGTTGATTTGCCTGATCAAGAAATTCTTACAGATAAACAAGTAGAAGAATAAGTTCTATCTATAGAAGATGATATCACAAGAATGATAGAGGAACCCACTTCCAAAGAACCCCTTTCCACTCTTCCTAAAGAGAAATCACCTCAACCAGAACCATATCCATCAGACCATCATTCTAAACAAGAATCCCCTCACCCTCAGTCTCCTATTGAAGATGTGCATGAAGAAGAGACAGTTTTAATTTCTGATGATAAAGAATTAACTTATGAACCAGCTGAAGCACCCCTCAAGAGCCTAAACTTCTCCCTTCCTACTATTATTGGTGAGGAAGGAGATATATTGATTCATACAACCAGAGCCCAGAGATCAGTTATTATTGAAGAGACAATTACCTGGACAGCTCCAATTATACCTCCTCCTCTACCTCTTCAAGCTGAAGAACATACTGCAGATACCCTTCTGGGTAAAATCGAGTTAATGCCATCCCAGCAAAGAACTTATTTTGAAGACTCTCTGAATGTTGTAACTGATAAAATAATTGCTCTAGAGAAAGAAATGAGCAGAGGCTTTGCTGAGATTCAGCACAATACTGATGAACTGAAACACCTATTCCAAATATGTGGGAAAGCCCTAGACCACACCATTACCAGCATTGGTTAGGTAATGGATCAATCAGTAACTTTGGCAAATATTCAGATTCATCTGGAAAAGATGGCTCAAGAATATAATTTTAAGACATGTGAAGAAGTTGGGAAATTCAAAGAGGAAGCAATAATCACCCTATCTCTAGAAGTCAGAAAGGGGGAGAAATTAGTCAAGGAATATCAAGAAAAATGTGATAATAACATGAAAACTCTTTGTGATGGAAAGCAAACAAAGATACAAGCTGATGTTCAAAACTAGATTGATGGTATCAAATATCATACATATGATATAGCTTTTCGGATGCATAAACAGATTTTTCCTGACTTTCAAGCTGATTCAAATGCTATTCCTCATGATCTCAATCCTACTCCTCTGCATCCTTCTGCCCAGCAGCCCTCATTTTCTCCCAGACCTGAAGGTTCTGATGCACCACCTCCTGAAACTTATGCTTAAGTCTGGAATTCTGAACAGGCTGATGTGCCTCCTCAATTACCTCATGATGTGCAAATCCCAAAAATAAGAAAGTATGGTGATGGTGCCTCTGCTAGCAGGTCCACTCCAAATCTAGAGGTTATAAGAAGGAAAGCTCAAGAATTTGCTTAAGTTTGGAGCCCCACTTCTAAGTCAATCATTTTGGATACTCTAAAATTAGGTTTGGAATTCAGAGAAAATAAGGACAACTACTACTCTCACTCTAATTTGAAAAAATATAAGAAGTCTATGACTCTGAGAAGGCTTCATGACAGGAAGTATAATCGTGAAGACCCCTCTGCTCCTCCCAGACTAGCTAAATAATTTCCAAAACCATTCATGTATTACCAGAGACAGGAATAAATTCACCAGAGACAACAATAACAAAGCAAGTAGTAATAGAAGAAGATCAGAAGTTTCTTTATGAGATTTTATGGAATTGGATTTCTTGGACAATATCTATAAATATAAATCTTTAATTTTGATGATCTGATTTTTCTATAGCATAGCTTTTCTCATTATTACTTTGTTTACTAGTTATTTTGTTTTGTTTATCTTGATATAATTCACCTTAGTTTAGAAGGTTCTGACTTCTACAAATAGGGGGAGATTGTTGGGTATTGTATCCACAATAACTTGGATTTGTATGAAGTCATCCTTGAACTAAGATGAATTAAGTTTGTATTTGATGCTCTTTTCAAGTTGAGTGCTTGCAGGTTATAATTTCCAAGTGTAGACCAATGTCATTCTACAATGAGTCACCAAACACATGACCATACAATGTAATCCGTCATTGTGTGATCCATGGTGTTGAATCATGTGTAGCCTCACTATTGGGACGCACTTCTTTTTCAAGTACTAAAGATATGGAAGAAACTATGGGTTACTGATCTCCAAGAAGAAGAATTAAAATTTTGTTAGGAAATTTTCTAAGTCCATTACTCGAAAAGGACCTCTTTGTACTCGAGTAGTATTGAAGAAATTTCTCGAGTTAGCTTAGTCTAGTTTTCGAGTAGCAGATGTTGTTCTCGAGAAGGCTTAGTTAAGTTCTCGAGAGGCCATGCAGTACTCGAGTAAGACTCATCTCTTTCTCGAGTTTACTCAAAACTCAGCTCAAATTTTTTCTAAGTCTAGTACTCGAGAAACAGAAGTCATTACGCGTAAAGGCCAAGCCTTGTCTTGAGAAAGCAGAAGTCTAACACTCGAGAAGCCAAAGTTATTTCTCGAGAAGTCTTATTTTCTCTCGAGAAGTCCAGTCAGTTCTCGAGAAGTCATTATTTATTTCTCGAATAATAGAAGTTATTTCTCGAGAAGCCAGAAATCATTTCCAGTGTTTTCCTTAAGTAATTATTCTCGAGAACCTTATATGCTCTTCTCGAGAAACAGATGTTGTTCTCGAGTAGTCTCTTTTTCACTCGAGAAATGAAGATCATTTCCTGAATTTTTTGTTAAGTCCCGACGGAAGTGATTTCAAATTAATCTCGTTTCTTATTGGTCCACGTGTTATGTCTTTAATGATTATGACTGTTAGACAAGTCCTATAAAAGGTCTTATCAAAATTGACTAACCCTAATAACACAATAAAATCAAGTATTCTGAATCATATTTTTCATTCTAAATCGGGAAGGCCACCGCTGTTCATCATCTTCTTCGCGCTGTTCTTCTCTGATCCCAAAGATTTAGAACAAGAAAGACTTCAACAGATCAAGGCTCTCACATCGACAGATCTATTCCTTAATCATGCAGATCCTAAGTTTTCAGATCCAAAGATTTCGCCTTTGTCTTCTTCGATCAGTTTCTGACAGAGTTTCAAAGTTTAAGAAGGAAGAAGGGCTGAAGACTCAGATCTGAGATATTATTGTTTGTATAATTTTTTGTAAAACATTTTAATCTTGTAGGAGATTCTTCTTCGAGTTATAGGAGCTTTGTTCTCCAAAATTTTTGCAGGAGCATTTTGACTCCGAGGTGTAGGGGCTGTTGGGTCCATTGATCCCAATGGTCCTAATTTGATGATGTCAAATGTATCAATGAGATAGACATAGTTGTATTTAATTTATGGTTAAGTTCATGCATATAGATTAGTCTTTGTCACAATGATTGGACAGCTAGTTCAAGAGACAATGATAGGTGGAATCAAGGTGGAGCTGGAAACTCAGAAAACTACCTAGGTCCAAAAGCGTTGAGCAAAGAAAGCTCACTCAACGCCATTCAGCTAATAGTGCTGAGAGAAGGCAGACAGTCAAAACTGATAGTATTGCAAAGGCAGATATCGGGCTAAGTCCAAAAGCATTGAGTGAGCTCAACTCACTCAACGCCATACAGCTAGAAGCGTTGAGTCAAGGTTATCCTGTCATAGCCTTACTATGAAGAATCCAGAAAATTGTCTAAGTCCAAAATCGTTGAGTGAGCTCAACTCACTCAATGCCATACAGCTAGAAGCGTTGAGTCAAGGTTATCCTATCATAGCCTTACTGTGAAGACTCCAGAAAATCAGCTAAATCTAGAATCGTTGAGTGAGGCAAGATCACTCAACGCCATCAAGCAAAGCTGAAGAAATTTCTAAGTCCAGAATCGCTGAGTCTACCATTTGTCGAGCTGAGCTTAGCTTTCGTCGACCGAAGTTCAAAGAATTTGTCGATCTCAACTTTTACATATAAGAAGGACTCAGCTATCAGAATCGTTGATCAGAGTTCAGATTTCATCGACCGGAGTTCAGATTTCATCAAACTCAGCCTTCACCTGAAGAAAGAACTGGGTTGAGAGAATTCAGTGATTTCAGCTTCACTGTTTCGTCAAGCTAAGCTTTGATTTCATCGAGCTGAGCTTGAAGTTCGTCGAACGCAGGATTTAAGAAAAGTTAGTTGATTTTGGCTAAGTCCAGAATGATGCTGACTCAGCAAAGTCAACAAGTCAACAAAGTTCAGATTCGATGCAAATCGACATTAACGTTGCCGCCAGTCTACAGTGGATCTCAAGTTAATAAAGCTGAGGTTTTAACCACCATTAAAACTGAGACACGTGTCGATAATCTTGCCAATGTGATGGTATTATAAATAGCAGAAGAGATCGAGATACATGTATGATTTTTGATTATTGGATTAATTTATGATTAACTTTCTGAAAAAATGAGAAGCGGAGTTCGTCATCTTCATCCACCATTATTGCAGAAGCCAAGAACCTCAAGTTCAAATCTAAAGGGCTTCTGAGTTTGCTGGTGCAATTAACATCCACTCCAACAGGTTCAGAGTAATCCTCTGAGAGAGACGAATCAGCCTAGGCATGCCCTAGTCGAAGTTATTTTCTCGATCCAAGCCGAGCCAGAATCTGAAGATCAATTCACTGGATCAAAAAAGAAGGATGCGCTGAAATCTGCTCAGTCCAGATCGGGAGATATTCCTTAAGGAGAATAAGCAGATTCATTTGATAGTTGATTCTAGAACAAGCCGGGCATCTTTTCAAGATCGCTGTATCATCTTGTTGCTGTGAAGATAAAGTTAGGGTTGACATCTGCTCGGTCCAGGTAGACAGGCACAGAGAATTTTCTCGGGTGTCTGTAATTCATTATCTTGAATATTTTTGTGTAAGATTCATTTTGAATCTGAGTGGTAAGGCTAAGTACTAAGTTATAAGACTGTGTTATAAAGGCTGAGGTAGGGCAGGAGTTGCCTGAGTTGTAGGTGTATGGATTCACACTGAGGTAGGGCAGGATTGCCTGAGCTGTAGGAGTGTGGAGTCACTCTGAGGTAGAGTTCTTGGGAAGAACTTGAGTTGTAGGATCTTGGTGATCTGAGTGGTAGGGCTTGCGCCTGAGTAAAATGAGCTGGTTAGGCTCTGAGATGTACGATCTAAGGATCTGAGAAAGATAGAAGGAAGTTTGGCCGAATCTAGTATACTGCTAGATAGGCGAAGGGGGAAAGTGGATGTACCCATCAATTAAGGAGCCACTATAAATATATGTGTACTGTGCTGTGTACTGTGTTGGTATTGATTGTAATAAGATTGCTGTTACTGTGATTTTAATAGGTAAGTTGCCTAAGTTTTTAAATTGGACCTATTCACCCTCCCCTCTAGGTGATTAGTTGTTCTTGAAATCAAGACTTTCAAGTGGTATCAGAGGGAGGTTCCTCAAGATAGACTTAACAGTTTGAGTTGATCTCTAGGGGTAGCTTTCAGAAGGCCAAAATGGGTTCAAGTGAGAATCATAAAGAACTTGGATCCATGAAACTTCCTCTTTACAGGAAGGATACTTTTGGCATCTGGAAGAAAAGGGTCAGACTTTTCATGGAAGCATATGATCCTAGGATATACATCACAGTATAGGAAGGACCCTTCATCCCAATGAAGACATCAATCCTTGATGCAAATCAGAAGACTCCAAAGCAGTATTCTGAGATGACTAAATATGAAATCATCTTAGCTACATTGGATAAGAGGTCACAAAACTTTATTGTTTATTCCATAGATGACTCAACCTTCCAAAACCTAGTCCACTGCAAGACATCTAAGGAGATGTGGGACACACTAGTTATCTACATGGAGGGGAATGAAGAAGTGAGGGAGGATAGGAATTCCATACTCAATCAAGAGTATGAAAGCTTCAGTCAAGACAAGTCAGATGGCATTGTTGAGTGCTATGAGAAGTTTTTCAGAATTGTGAATGAGCTGATGACATATGACAGAGTTTTCAAAACTTACGAATTGAATGACAAGTTCCTTAGGTATTTAGCTAAAGACTGGGACACAAAAATTTGTGCCATCAGAGAAGTGGCCACACTTACAAACACTCCACCACCAACCCTTTTTAGAAAGCTTCTATCTTATGAAATGCAGCTGACTGCTAGAAAGGAGGAGGAGAAAATCAGCAAGCCTACAGTCAAAGACAAGTCAGTGGCCTTCAAAGCTGAAGCCACAAGGAAGAGCAGGATAAAGATTCTTTCTCCACCAATGAGAGTTGCTGATTCTGAGTCAGAAAGCTTAGAAACCAGCACATCAGATTACCACATTTCTGATGAAGACTTTGATGCCTTCTCTAGGCAATTTCAGAAATTTATGAAGAAGAAGCACTAGAGAAGTTGGCCATCCTCTTCTTATTATCCCAAGGAAGATTACTACAAGGGCAAGATGAAATCCTCTAAAGAGAACATGTATGGCTCTAAACCAAGTAAACATACTTCTTCTAAAGTGGTGTATTATTATTGCAACAAGCCAGGACATGTCATAGCCGACTGCCCTGTCAAAAGAAAGGATGCTGGTGGAAAGATGGAACATCAGCAGAAGGGCAAGAAGGAGAAGTCCTTTATTTCCCAAAAGCAAAAGAGCTGGACTGACTCCTCATCATCAGAGTCAGAAGAGGTAGATGAAGCTGAAGCCTGTATTGGGTTATTTACTGCTGATGAAAAATCTATAGAAACAGACTTCTTAGAGATGCTAGATGTAATCACTAGAGAAGCTGATGATGCTGCCAGATCTGAAGAAGGAGAAGAAGTTAGCCATTGCCTTGGGCTGATGGATTTGACTGGGGAAGGACCCAGCCAAGAGCAGCCTGGCCCTAGTAAGGTACATTCTACACCTTCTATGTCAGATTATGCTACTAGTACAGAATAAGAAGCATCTATATCAAGAGATGAAGATGGTTCTGAATCTAAAGGAGATGCCAATCAATTGATTGATGATTATGGTGAACTCCTGCAAGCACTGAAGAGAAGTAGGCTCCTAGCAAAAAAATAGGCTAAGGAGATTGCCTCTCTGAAGCTGGCTATTTCAGACTCAGCAAACATGTTGAACCTGAAGATAAAAGAAGTCAACAAGCTAAAAACATCACTATTATTCAGATGGGCACAATCACCTTCAAAAATAACCACATTAGGAATCTTGAAGGTAAACTCCAAAGGAGGAGCTAGTGGCTAAGTTCTAAAAACCATGTTCAATATTGCCTTTAATTGATTCCTTCTCCTCCCAAAAGGGTTAGAAGGGGTTAGGTTTCAAAAGGAGAACTAGAGCTACCTATTCCAAAAGGAAGGGAAAATCTCTAGTGCAGCCACTAGCCTCCAAGCCTCTAATTCCTTTCAAGAAAGTGATGCTACCATCTAATAGGTATGACCATGAGAGCATTTATGATCACAAGGAGTATGGTGTTAGGAATGGCAAGGGTGCTAGTGCCTACAAGGCAGCCCATAAAGAAATCCAAATGGCCTATCCTAGACCATTTATGTTTGGTGTACCAGCCCCAACACTAAAAAATAAGGCTGCAACCCATTCTCAAAGTCAGATAGTCCACAATCAGACTAAAGGAAAGTCTGTCAGCACACTAGACTTGGGCATATATGAAGCTATCAGGAGATTGCACTCTAAAAAGAAGGCAGCTGCTGATAGGGTCCAAGATATCCCTAGTACCTCTGCTGTCAGACAAATTCCAAATCAGGCTGTGGCTAGAAGACTTAAGAAAAAGGCTGCTGTACCTACTGGAATGAGAGCTGCTGACTGCTATACTGTAAAGCCAGCCCTTAAAAGAAGGTATACCATTTATGAGCGCTGGTGCTGTGGCAAAGTAGGCCACTATGATATTAATTGCTGGAACAATAAGAGTGTCTAGAGAGATAATGCCAGCTTACCTGTCAGAAGAGCTGCAGGTAGGCATGTTTAATTTCAGTCTAACCTGCACCTAGGACCCAATAAGAATTATGGTCATAAGGAAAGATGATTTATTTGTTGCAGGTAAGTCCAAGTGTCCATACCCCTATATGGTACTTCGACAGTGGATTTTCAAGGCACATGAATGGAATAAGGAGCATGCTGAAGGAGTACACTCCAGTTGAAAATGGACCCAAAGTCATCTTTGGTGGTTCAGAAAGAGGAGAAACCAAAGGGTTTGGTAAGATATCTAATGGCATAATCACTATCACACAAGTAGCTTATGTGAAAGGTTTGCAACATAACCTGATAAGCATAAGCCAACTATATGATCTTGGCTATGACATTTCTTTCCTCAAGGATGAGTGCCAAATTAGGAGGTTAAGTGACCAAGGGGTCATCTTGACAGGCACTAGGAGAGGAAATATCTATTGTCTCAATTTTTTTGTGAGAGTAAGGACTCTCCTATATGCCTAGTTGTAGATGAGAAAGCTTTACATTGTGTCCAATAGCACAAGATGCTAGCTCATCTGAATTACAAGACCATAGGCAAACTCTTTAGTGAAGAGTTAGTGAGAAATGGTCCTAAGGTGAAGTGCATCAAGGAGGGTATCTTCTCAGCATGCCAAAAGGGCAAGGAGACCAGGAACTCCTTCCAAAGCCTTGATACCAAAGAATCAGTGAGGTATTTATACCTCCTATATATGGATCTATTTGGTCCTATACCAGTTCATAGTCTATGTTGAAAAGTCTATACCCTTATGGTTGTTGATGACTTTTCCAGATTTGCCTGAGTGTTCTTTCTAAGGAAAAAATCTGAAACCCCTGATGTCTTCCAGACATTTATTAGGAAAATTCTAAATGAACTTAACAGTACTGTGGTTAAAATCAGAAGTGACCATGGGACTGAGTTTCAGTCTGAACGCATGGCAAGATTCTATGAAGGGCTTGAGATTCACTAAGAGTTCTCCTCTCCTAGAATACCCCAGCAAAATGGGATTGCTGAGAGGAAAAATAGAACTCTCATATAGGGTGGTAGAACCTTGTTAAGTGATACATTTCTCCTAGAATATTTCTGGGCTGAGGTAGTAAACACTGCATATCAAGTCCTTAATAGGGCATCCATCACCAAAAGCCACAAGAAGACTCCCTATGAGATTCTGAAAGGCAGAAAACCAAACTCATCCTACTTCAGGATTTTTGGTAGCAAGTGCTATGTTCTAAACAGTGGTAAGTCATATATGACTAAGTTTGCTGCCAAGTTCCAAGAAGAGATATTTATTGGGTACAACAACAATAGTAGGGAATATAGGATCTATAACTTGACTACTCAAGTTATGGAAAAATCAGTACATGTTGTCTTTGATGAGTCAAACCTAATTAACTATGAGTTGTTAAACACCTCTTCTAGTTCTATAGGTTTAAAGGATGTGATGGACAAGCTTACCATTAGGGAAATGGATCCAGCAGGACAAGATAAGGAAGAAGATGGGTGCTATCTAGGGTTAGCTAAAGACTCACAAGCTGAGGATAAAGAACAATAAGCTGAAGACAATGCAGTATAGCCAGCTGAAGACAATGAAGTTCAACAAGCTGAGAATAATGCAGAATAGCAAGCTGAAGCAATAATGCCTCCACCTGAGAGACATCTGAGGGACCATCCAACACACCAAATCATTGGTCATGCAAGACATGGTGTCCAGACAAGGAGCAAGAGCATCAACACAGCTCTATGTTTAAGCTTCCTATCACAAATAGAGCCCAAGAAGCTTGAAGAGGCTATAAAAGACTCTTACTGGATTGGAGCTATGTAGGAAGAGCTGAACTAGTTCAAAAGGTGTAGAGTTTGGAAGCTGGTTCTCAGACCAAAGGGACATAATGTCATAGGAACAAAGTGGATCTACATGAACAAGCTAGATAAGAATGATATTATTGTTAAAAATAAGGCCAGATTAGTGGCAAAAGGATACATACATGCAAGAAGAAGGAATAGATTTTGACCAGACCTTTGCCCTAGTAGAAAGGCTAGAAGCAATAAGGTTATTCCTTGCTTTTGCTGCCTATCAAAGATTCAAAGTCTTCCAGATGGATGTGAAGTCAACATTCCTAAATGGAGACTTAAAAGAGGAAGTATATGTGGATCAACCACCAGGTTTTGTAGATCTTCACTTTCCTAATTTTGTTTATAAGCTTAAGAAATCTCTATATGGGTTGAAGCAAACCCCTAGAGCATGGTATGAAACATTGTCTACTTTCCTCATTGAGAACAAATTCTCAAGGGGGAAAATAGATAAGACCCTATTCCTAAGGGAATCTAAGGGCAAGGTCATCCTAGTCCAGATATATGTCGATGAAATTATCTTTGGATCTACTGAAAATAACCTTTGCAGGAAGTTTGCCAAACTTATGCATGAGTAGTTTGAGATGAGCAGCATGGGTGAGCTAAAATTCTTCTTGGGACTCTAAGTAAGACAGACTAATGATGACTTTTCATATCCCAGTCTAAGTTCACATGAGAGTTAATTAAGAAATATGGTATGGAGAATGCCTCCTCCATAAGAACTCCAATGGGGTCAAGAATGCCTGTATGCAAAGATGAGGCAGGGAAACCTGTTGATGAGTCTTTGTATAGAGGGATAATTAGCTCCCTTCTATACTTGAATGCTAGTAGGCCTGACATCATGTATGCTACATGTGTTTGTGCTAAGTATCATGCATGCCCTAAATAATCTCATTATTCTGCTGCAAAGAGAATTTTAAGGTATCTTAAGGGGACACCTGATCTTGATCTATGGTACCCTAGGAATAGAGATTTTGAGCTAACTAAATTTTAAGATGCAGATTTTGCAAGCTGCAAGGAACACAAGAACAGTACCACTGGTACATGTCAATTCCTGTAACATCCCTCAGACAACTAGTCCCCTAAGAGTGGTTTTGTCATGACTAGGTCATGACAAAACCTTAGGAAGCCCAAGAATACTAAGTGGACTTAGGAACAAAGGTGATTGGGATGAATGGTTTGAAAATAGTATAATCCTAAACCCTAGTTTAGGATGATCATGAGACTCCAAGACCCCACCATGACCTCACCAACCTGTTAAAAGGCTCTGAGGGTCCATTATAGTCAATCCAGGATGACCAAGTTGACCTAGGATCATCTTAAGCCTAAATAGGGCAAGATGCCCTAGTTAAGGGCAAAGTGCCCTAATGAGCCCAACCAACCCTACCAAGGTCACCCTAGAACTAGAGTTGGGTCAATGAGTCACCAAGATCCATTAGGGTCAACCTTAGGGCTTAAGTTGATCTAAGTCAACCCTAACCCTAAATGGGTCAAACTTACTTACATAGGGTCAATTGACCTTCCCTTAGCCAAGTGGACCACACCCATGCCCTCCTAACCCTAGAGTGGGATCAATGGGTCACCAAGGACCCATTGGGGTCAACCCTAGTGGCTAAGTTGACCCAAGTCAACTCAAACCCCAAAGTGGTCAAAGTGCCCTTAATAAGGGTCAAGTGACCTTCAAGGTGCCAAGTCAACCCTACCCATCCCTACCTAGACCTTAGGGGAGGCAAATTGGCCACCATGGACTCATTGATGGTGACACAAAAGGTCAATTTGACCAAAGTCAACCCTAGGCTAGGTCAAGTAAAACTTAGCTCAAAAAGGGCTAACTCAAGCTCAAGCCCCTAGCCACTTGGGCTAACCACCTCCTAACCACTTTATAATAGCTTAGTGGGATGCATATAGGCTGGTACCATGAACAAATTCGGCCATGAGGGGCAGGAGAGAGAAAGCTTCAATTTCTCCTTAATGGAGGAGAGAGAGAAATAGAGGTATGGCCATTCATGGCTTAGGGAGGCCCATTGCCACTTTTATTGGCTGGATTCAACTCCTCTGGTGAAGAGGAGGAGTTTCCAGCCATTTATCAGCCACACCAGGGTAGGTTCACCCCCCCACCACTTGGCCGAAAGCTCCATTCATGGCCATTAATGGCATTGATGCCATGACCACCCCTTCCCCATTTTATCATTTTAAAACCCTCACTGGACTCCTAGGAATCGTTTACACATCTTACCTGAAGGATCCAGAGCAGTTCACTATGCTTTTGCAGAAACTGAGCGGCACCACCATCGGAAATGGCATCCCGACGATCAACCCGCCTCTAGGCCGCAAAAAAGGTCCTCCCCTTCCTCTTTTCCATTAGGTAGATCATAAGAATTGTTAGGGCCAAGATTCGGGCTCAATTGAGCCCGATCAGGAGAAGATTTCTCCTGGTTTTTCCATAAAATAATGCTTGTCGGGATCGTCAGAATCTGCCCCTCCGGCGGCTGTGCCGCCGCCTTGCGATAGCCACCACCTCGACGGAGGTGGTGGTTGCGGTGGCCGGCCAGGGAGGTGGCCGGGTGGACGGTGGTGGTGGCTGGAAGTAGATCCAGGATTGGTCAATCCTACCCATCAGCTGGAGGAAGAAGATGAGCCAGATCCGCTAGATCTTGCGTCAAGATTCGTGCATGAGCATTATATTAACATTTCATTTTAATGATTTCTGTCACACTATTTCAGTTACTTTGTAAATTAATTTAAAAATAATTAGAAGATAAATCAGAGAAAGTGGTCAAGATATAAATTGTAGCCCTATGGGTCTAATGTAAATTAAAATTTATTTGAGTCAATTTGGACAACTTGTTTGACCAGGGAACGCATTTTGGTGGGGTCTATACCTAGGGTTAGACTGAATTTAAAATGAGTGCTTCCACTTCATACTTTGTCTAAATGACCTGAAATTTGGACAAGAAGTCACCCGAATCTATACCAAGGCTCTGCCCAAAAATGAGAATTTTTGGGGACAATTTTTCTATAGTTTTTGAAATTATTTAAATATCCTAGGGCAAAATAATTAGGGGAGCAAATGACCACAAAACCCTCCCAAATTTTGGTGAGAGATCCTTGGGGTCATCAGGAGGGTCTGTATAGATTTTCACGTCTTTTTAAGTTGATTTGAGTAGGATTTGAGCAAACCCTAGCCTTGCCCTAATAAGGGGTATTTAGGTCAAAAGTGCACTTTTAATTTTGAGTGGTCAAACCACCTCAATAGAGGCTGAAATTAGGACCACTTGTTTGACATGGAATTTAACACCCTCATATGGGTTATAGGGTGGTTTGGGGTAGGTTTGACCTAGGACCCAAGTTCAAACCCTATGTTAGGACTTTGGGGGTTTGAGAAGGGCATGGGGTCAAATGCCCATGTATGGACTTGAAATTTGGTAGAGAGGATAATAGGGTAGCTAAGGTCCTCTGGTAAAAATATTAGAGGATTTGGAGATGGATAAACCCCTCAAAACCCTAACCCTAGTTTAGGGCACAATACTTCTACCTACAAGTTAAGCCACCAAAACATAATGAAAAGTTATGAAACTTGGGTAGTATGGTCATGGGTTAATTAGAACCTCTGGTGATTTTATTGGTAATTTTTGAACATTACACATATTACCTCCTTTATAGTACATGGAATTGCCCTTGTTAATCTTTTAATTATTATGATCACAATGTTTAATATAAAGTTATGAAAATTGGGCAGAGAGTGTTTTAAGTTAGTATGCTCATCCTTGAATTTTATTATGATTTTTAGATGTGTATATTCAGTACTTTATTCACAAGATTTTAAGAATGCAATGATATTCAAAATTAGATTGTGAGCTCAATAATCGTTTGAAAATTGTGGAACTCATTTAAAGATGTACTTAGGTCAATATACACTTGATGAAATTTTACCATAATTTTTAGATGAATATTTACAGTAGTTGTTTCAATAATGTAAGTATGAGGATTATTGTTTTAAATTAAAATGTAAGCTCATTATTCACTGAGAAGTTTGGAAATTTTGTAAGAAGTGCTTTTAGGGAATATTAGTTATGCTTGAATTTTATTATAAATTTTGGAAGCTTATTTATAATATTTACTTCACTAGCTGTCAATTACGTGATTATGTTTAAAATTATGGATCAAGGCCCAACCTTACTGGAAAATTTGGAGACTTTGAATTTACTAATAAATAGTCATCTTGTACTTATCATAAATTTGTGGAGCATTTTGCATGCCTGAAAAAGGTACTTCATGTTCAAACTAAGGTATTTGGATTTCTTAGGAAATTAAATAAATTATTAAGTAAACTAGAAAAATTATGAAATTCTGGATTTAGTCTAATCATATCATAGTTGACCCCCAATAATAATTATAGGAATATTGGATGATAATTTGGAGTACCTCTCATTGTATACATCATATAGCTTAGGATGGTCTGCGTTTAGTAGAAACTGCAGAAATCGTGTTAACTTGGGTCATGGTCGTAGAGTGATGGGATGGTGTCTACTGATTTTGGTAGGACGATTGTAGTATACCATTGGGAGATGGGAAGAGTAGAATTGTAGAGTTGTCTATGATATGGTGGTACTCGGAATCGACGAAAGATCGTCTATTCTGTGAAGGGGGAGAGAAGGTCAAAATAATTTAGGGTTAGAACCAGTGTAATATAAAAGGGATCAGGAATCGGGTATTTACTAATAAAAATAAGTGCCTTGCGAAAGGGAGCTTTGGGATTCAGCCCATCGTTGTTCCTAGTGCCCTTTGAGAGCCCTTCACGGGGTATGACAGGGGAAGTCTTGGGTGTAAGATTTAATTTCAAGAGCCTAAACACCTAAAGGGGGGGGGGGTGAATAGGTTCTAATATTTTTAACTATTTAGGCAATTAACAAGTTCTAACACAACATATAAAATCACAGTTCTCAGAAAAAATAAACACAGCACAACACATCAATATTTATAGTGGTTCCCTAATTTATGGGTACATCCACTTCCCCCTTCGCCTATCCAGTAGAGAACTGGATTCAGCCAAACTTCCTTCCACTATCTCAGATCCAAAGATCTTACAACTCAGAACCTGATAGGTTCCTACAGCTCAGACTTCTTCAAGTCCTACCTCAGATTCTTCCCAAGAACCCTACCTCAGGCAACAGCCCTACCTCAGCCTTTATCTCCAAGCCTATAACTTAGACTTTAACAAGTCCTACACCTCAGGCACTCAACCCTACCTCAGCCTTTATAAATATAGGCTTATAAATCAGATCTATATAAGATCTTACAAGAAAAAGTTTATTTAAAGAAATAGAAATTTCACCCAGATTGAAATCTAAATGGGTGAGAGCTTCTTGATCAGTTCTTGAATGACTGAATACTTCAGATCCAACATGACTTAGCTTCTTCAAAGCTTCTTAAATTTGAACAAAATAAGGTTGATCTTTACTTGGTGTTGAAGTTGATCTTTAATCAGCTTTCTTTTAAAATTCAGAATTAGATCAGAATCTTTCTTGCAGACTTGTTCAGGATTTGCCTTCTTCTTTGTCAGCCTCTTGGTCTCCAATACTTGTTATTAGTTCTGTATAATTTATTCTGTTGGATTATATTATGGTTGTTATGGATCAGCCCTTTATATAGAGTTCATCCATGATTACCGGCTGATCTGGTTTATAATGGCCTTCTGACAGCACTGAAAGATGTGTCAGTCTTGTTACTTATGATAGCTGTCAAGTCTTCATTCGTGACAACTGACCCTTCATTGGAATTCTTTCTCAGCAGGACACTGTCAGCAAACTACTTCAAATGTGTCGACACAAATAGACCAAGTGTCGACACAATTCTTGATGATGTCGACACAGCTTCCAATGTGTCGACACAGTCATTCTTTATCTTCTCGACACAACTTCTGTTGTATGTGTCGACACAAGTCCTGTGTGTTGACACAACTGCTCCTGGTCTCCACAGAGTTGATGCTGACAGATGGAATTGAGTGTATGTCCAAACGTCATTGAGTATGTGTCTAGATGTCATTGAGTGTGTGTCGAAACAAGTCCTGTGTGTCGACACAATCCTTTCAGACTCAGTATAGCTGTTGTGGATAGATGACGTTGAGTGTGTGTTGACACAAGTCCTGTGTGTTGACACAAACCTTCTTCAAGTGTCAACACAATTCCTGGATGTCGACACATGCCTTGCTTCTGGTGTCGACATAACTCCTTGGTATCGACACAGCTCCTGCTTCAGGTGTCGACACAATTCCTTTCAAGTGTTGACACTTGTACTTAGAAATTTTCCTGCATTTCTTAAACCTGCACACTGAAACTCAACATCCCATCAAATACCAATTGATGTATATAATTGAGTATAGAGAGGCTTCTCCAAATCTGGTACACAATTTCCAGTGTACCCAACAATCTCCCCCTATTTGGAGAAGTCATAACCCTTAGTCAATGATATACACCACACATGATAAAACAAAGTAAAAATATGTGTGCATCCATTTCACAGCAGGGTAACATATAAACACAAATAACAGCTAATATCAACACTAAAAATGATATCATTCATTAAACAAAAAATTATTTAGCTTTACAGATTTCTTAATAGAACAGAAGGATTACATTGTTCTACATACTAGCCTATCTATCCTAAGATTGATTAGGCTCCTTAATCACTATTCCTTTTCCAGACTTGATCTTAGCTTGCATATTGGCTTCAAAATCTTCAGCTAATTTATTCCCTTTCAGATCCTTCTTTTTGAGTTCTTCAGCCATAATCTTCTGCCTTTCAAAGTAATGATAAGGCTTTGGAAAGTACTTGCTATGCTCCACAGAGTTAGCAGGTAACTTTCCAGCTTTGATATCCCTTCTGAACTGATGTAAGGCATCTTGCCTTTTCTGATATTTACCCCATTCTTGTTCAGAGTACCATTTGCCTCTATCAGGCATATTATCTTTTACAGCTTTCTAGGCAGTAAGAATAATATTTCTGGAGGTTGGACTCCATTGCTCAAAATATGGCTATAATTCTGCCTGTTCTCTGAATCTTTTCTTAGAAAGCTAAGCCTCTTTCTGAGCATCCTTAGCAGCATCAGACATTTAAAATTTTTCAATAATAACATTATGAACCTCCTGTGGAGGGCTATACATATGCTGTACTGCTTGCTGTACTTCTTCAAAATCAGCTGGAGGATATATAACTTGTGCAACTTCCTGCTGAACCCATTCAAAGTGAGCAGGTTGAATACCAGATTCAGCAATTTCATTATCATCACAGAGGGGTGGATATCCAAGAGTAGCTCTGATGGTATTAGATACCCATTTAGCATGCTCAGAGCTAGCTTTGACTAACATTCTCTCCCCTTTTATGACTTTTCTTGCTATATGATCTCTCAAATCATTCTTTTGAAACCTTACTTGATCAGCCAGATATTCAGTACCTTCTTTGCAGTAGGCTTTGAATTTAGTCAGGTGATCAGAAATAGTCTTTTGAGAAGCTTCAATGGTTGTTTGGACAATAACTAGATCTGCTTGTATTTGCTTGGATACTTTAGTTTTCAGATCAGTAACATTACTTCACAATTTTTTTAGAATTTCATCATGTGAGTCCTTGAGATTTTCATTTGATCTGAATTGATTTTCTAAAATATATCCTTGCTTTACTGCAATATCCTCAACTTCAGTCTTTATCAGCTGTTGTTGCTCAGCTAAATATACTACAATATTACCTCCCTTATGGATGAAATCTGTCATCTCTTTCTTATTCAAATTGACTTCAAATCTGATGGATTTAATGTCTTGAGCTAGCCTGAACTGCAGTTCTTTATGTGACTCATCCACATACTTCTCCAAAGATTGTCTTTGCTCATCTAACTTTACTTGCAGTTGAACCATCAGTGAACTGAAGTCCATCACTTAAGAAGATGGTTGAGAGACTGTTTGTAAGGCTTTATTATAGCCTATTCTCCTTTTCCTGATAGTAATCAGCTTCCTTTTCTTAGCCATGGAGGATTCTTCATCACCAGAAGATTGTGATGTGCTTTGTATATTCACAGTTTCCTTATCTGTAGGGGCATGCTGAGACATCTCCCCCTCAGTTCCTTATATATCTTTCTCAATCCTTTGCTGCTCCCCCTCAGTCCCTGTTTTATTGAAGTCAGGGAATAGTTCTTACAAAGTGAACTCCTGCTGCATCTGAACAGGAGGAACAAGGTTGTCTTTTTTAACTAATGATTCCCTCTAGACATCTAGATCTTTGTCCAGGGTCTTCTCAATACTAGAGCAGTGGACTTGCTCATCTTGAGCTTTATCTGTCATCTAAACATCTTGTGCTTCATTCTCAGTATTGACCTGTGCTTCCTTATTTATTTCTGATACAATATCCATCACAGTATCAGTAGCATACTCACTTTCTAGAGCAGCTTCAGCAATACCTCCCCCTTGGGCAGACAACTATGATTGTTTAGTGTTTTGGACATTTATTTCAGTATTCTCTCCCCTAGAGTGGAGACTATTTGATTCTCTAGTTGCTGACTGCTCTCTACTTGAGCTTGAGCTTCTTTTTCCTGTTGGTCTTCATCTGAGCAGAAGACCACTTCTTCTTCTGAATCACTAAAGGATTCTGCTTCTTGGACAATGGTTTTCTTCTTTCTATCCTTCTTTACCTGTTTTTGTGGAGTAGAAACTTTCTTTGTCAAGACTCTATCCCATCTGGATAGAATCCTCACATCTATTCTCCTCATGTGATTGATCTTAGAACCTGACAGTTGATTCATAACAACTTGTATAGTGGAAGCTAGATACAAGCTTAGTGTTCTACCCAGATTTGGCTTCTTAATACCTTCTTGAATCTTGTCAAAAACTACTGATGAACAGTCTTTTTTTATACTAAATATGACTCTGGTCATAAGGTTTAACATGTAAGCAGAAATTCTATCATGTCCACCTGTCTTGCAGAGAATTACCTTTCCTATGATTTTTGAGAGAAATTTACCTTGGGAATTCATTCCCTTCCTGGTAATAGAGGATCCTACCTTGGTATTTGGATTAAGTCCACACCAACTGAGTGCATCCTTCATCATTGTTGGAATAATGTCATCATCTTCTTTAACTCTAGGGAGTTGAAGCGACTTCCTAATAATCTTCTGTGAGAGTTTCACTCTTGTACCATGAACAGTGGCTTTCATCTTCTTTCCTTTAGAATCCACAGTTGCAGATGAGTAGAATTCAAGCACTTCCTTCTTCCAAATTTTTGTAGGTTCGGATACTAAATACTCCAACCCATTCTCTGAGATTAGGGTAAACACACCCTTGATTTCTTGTGAAGCTATCTCAAATCCCCTGCGAACTAGCTCATATCCTTCATTGATCTTGTCGTCCTGGTGTGGCGCCATTGACGAGAGAGAGAGAGAGAGAAGGGAAAAGAAGAGAATATCTTAGTCGATACAAAGTCTAGAGTCAAGAATTTTGAAAGCGTAGTCGACCAGATTTTGTCTTCTTCTATTTATAGACTACTAGTAAAGGGTAGGTCAAAAGACACGCCTTACTTAGTAATAATACTAGTCGACAAAAATATACATGTGTCGATAGTAATGACTTAGGTCACAACAAAACTTTGTTTTAGTCGACACGTCTATGTGTCGACATACTTGTGCCAGTATCGACACAGACTATCAAAGTCTCGACAGAGAGTGTCGACACCAATTTTTGTGGGTCGACACAAAAATATACTAATACAAGGTCTCAATAGAGTTGTGTCGACACCAACTTTTATGTCGACACAAATACTATTTCTGTGTTGACACAATTCTTTTCTTTGTTGACACAACTAAATGATAGTGTCGGCACAGTTAGCATGTGTCGACAGAATTTTCTAACTAAGACAAAATTTCTTAAGAAATTTTGGACTTACAGATACTACTTGAAATTTTTTATGTTGACCTATCACCTTATTCTTAGTCCAACATACCTAATTCAATTTTAAAATAATTGAACTTACTTTCATCCAGAGGTTTTGTAAATATATCAGCAATTTGGTTGTTAGTGTTTACAAATTCTAGATTTATGTCTTCCTTTTCAACATGTTCTCTGATGAAATGAAATCTAATTTTTATATGCTTAGTTCTACTGTGCGAAACAGGATTTTTAGCAATAGAAACAGCACTAGTAGAATCACAAAATAATGGAATTCTACTTACTTTGATGTCATAGTCTTCAAGTTGATGTTTTATCTATAACAACTGAGCACAGCAGCTGCCTGCAGCTACATATTCTGATTCAGCAGTGGAAATAGCCACACTTGATTGCTTCTTGCTGCTCACTGACACCAGCCTACCACCTAGGAATTGACATGTCCCAGTGGTACTTTTTCTGTCTTCTCTGCAGCCTACAAAGTCTGAATCTAAAAAACCCATTAGTAAGAAATATCTATTCTTAGGGTACCAAAGGCCTAGATTAGGTGTTCCCTTAAGATATCTCAAAATTATCTTGACAACAATATAATGAGATTACTTTAGGCAAGCTTAGTACCTAGCACAGACACATGTAGCATACATGATGTCAGGTCTACTAGCAGTCAAGTAAAGTAGGGAGCCAATTATCCCTCTATACAAAGACTCATCAACAAGTTTTTCTGCTTCATCTTTGCCTATAGGCATACTTGTTCCCATATGAGTTTTCATGGTGGAGGCTGTCTCCATGCCATATTTCTTAATTAACACCTTGGTGAACTTAGTCTGAGATATGGACAATCCATCATCAGTCTGTCTAACCTGGAGTCCCAAGAAGAATTTCAGCTCACCCATGCTGCTCATTTCAAACTTTTCTTGCATAAGTTTGGCAAACTTACTATACAGGTTGTTTTCAGTAGAACCAAAGATAATGTCATCAACATAAATTTGGACTAGGATGATCTTACCTTTTGATTCCCTAAAGAATAAAGTCTTGTCTATTTTCCCTCTTGAGAATTTATTCTCAATAAGGAAGGCAGACAAAGTTTCATACTAAGCCCTAGGGGCTTGTTTCAAACCATATAGAACTTTCTTAAGCCTATATACATAGTTGGGATAATGAGAATCAACATAACCTAATGACTGTTCTACATATACTTCTTCCTTCAAGTCTCCATTCAAAAAAGCTGACTTGACATCCATTTGGAATACTTTGAACCCTTAAAAAGCTGCATAAGCCAGGAATAATCTTATAGCTTCAAACCTTGCCATTTGGGCAAAAGTTTGATCAAAGTCTATTACTTCTTCCTGTCTGTAGCCCTTTGCTACAAGTCTTGCTTTGTTCTTGATTATGGTGCCATTCTCATCTAGTTTATTCATGTAGATCCACTTGGTTCCTATAACATTGCGATCCCTTGGTTTTGGAACCAACTCTCAGACTTTACATCTTCTGAATTGATTCAGCTCTTCCTGCATGACATCAATCCAGTTTGTGTCTAGCATGGTTTCATCAAACTTCTTAGGTTCTATCTGTGATAGAAAACTTGTACATAGAACTGTGTTCATGCTTTTGCTCCTGGTTTGAACTCCCTGGCTTGTATCACCAATGATTTGGTGTGCAGGATGATCCTTCAAGTGTATTCTAGCAGGAGGAAATCTGTCAACCTCTTGGTCTTCTTCTCTTTCCTCATTCTGATGCACTTCGTTGTCTTCATATTCATTCAGAGAGTCTTGTACTCCCCCTGGACAGTTTCCATCCTTTTCTTCATCTAGTCTTGCAGGTTGGTCCTCACTAATAGTCAACTTGTCCATCCTTTCCTTTAAACCTGTAGAGCTACCAGAATAGCTAGACAGTTCACTGTTAATTAACTTAGACTCATCAAATACTATATGGACTGATTCTTCTACAACTTGTGTAGTCAAGTTGTAGATCCTGTATGCCCTACTATTATTGCTGTATCCAACAAATATCCCATCTAGGGATTTGACAGCAAACTTAGTTTGGTAGTGTTTACCATTAACTAGGACATAACATTTGCTAACAATGATTCTAAGGTAGGAAATATTTGGTTTTTTGCCTTTCATAATCTCATAGGGAGTCTTCATATGTCTTTCATTGATGGAAGCTCTATTGAGTACATGACATGCAGTATTTACTTCCTCAGCCCAGAAGTATTCAGGGAGAGAAGTGCCACTTAGTAGTGTTTTACTTGCCTCAATTAGAGTCCTATTCTTTCTCTCAGCAACTCCATTTTGCTGGGGAGTTCTAGGTGAGGAGAACTCCTGATGAATCTTAAGTTCTTCACAGAACTTTGTCATACACTCAAATTGAAATTCAGTTCCATGATCACTTCTTATTTTGACCACTGAATTCTTAAATTCATTCTGAATTTGTCTAACAAAAGTCTGGAAGACAGTAGGGGTTTCAGATTTCTGCCTCAAGAAGAAAACTCATGTAAATCTAGAATAGTCATCCAAAATAACTAATGTGTATGCTTTCCTACCTTGACTATGAACTGATATTGGACCAAATAAATCCATATGCAGGAGATATTGACATCTCACTGAATCTTTGGTAACAAGTCCATGAAAAGAGGTCTTGGTCTGTTTGCCCTTCTAGCAAGCTGAACAAACACCCTCTTGAATGCACTTGCCATGAGGATCATTCCTCACTATCCCCATACTAAATAATTGTCCTATTGACCTATAGTTCAGATGAGCTAGCCTCTTGTGCCATTGGACACACTGTGATGCTTTCTCATCTGCAACTAGATAGATAGGTGAGTTGTTATACTCATAATCAAGGTTAAGACAATATACATTCCCTTTCCTAGTGCAAGTCAGAATGATCTCTTGATCACTTTACCTCTTTATTTGGCACTCACCCTTGAGGAAAGAGATGTCATACCCAAGATCACTCAGTTGAATTATGCTAATTAGGTTATGTTTCAGACCTTTCACATAAGCCACTTGAGTGATACAGATAGAGTTACTAGAAATGTTACCAAACCCTTTGATGACACATTTTTCTGATCCACCAAAGATTACTTTGGATCCATTCTCTATGGGAGAATAGTCCTTCAACATCCTTCTTGTTCCAGTCATGTACCCTAAACATCCACTATCCAAGTACCATATAGGGGTATGGCCACTTGGACTCACCGACATCAAATAAAGATTTACCATCCTTAGAACCCAAATTGTTATTGGGTACTAGGTTCAAGTTAGCTTGAAATCTGACATGCTTACCTGCATCCTTTCTGACAGGTAAACTGGCCTTATTCTGAATACTAGAATTGAACCAACAATCAATGGCAAAGTGGCCCACCTTGCCATAACACCAGCACTCAAATCTATTGTACCTTTTCTTAAGTACAGGCTTCTCAACATTGTTGCCAGCATTCCTTTTAAGTGTAGGTGCTTGAGCAGCATACCCCAAGGATTCCTTAAGAACATGATGGGTTTGATTATAGGGTGCCCTATTAGCATGTGCACCCTTGCCATTGAGATCACCATACTCATAATGACCATGAGTGAGGTCATGATCATACATATTAGTAGGTTGCATCACTTTTATAAAAGAAATAGGGGGTTTTATAGCTAGTAGCTGAACCGGGCCTTTGCCTTATCCTTGAGAATTAGCTACCCTTGTTCTTTCCTTGAAGCCTAGTCCTGTATTTCCTTTCTGAGATATGAAGTTATCTATTAAAGGAAAGACAAACTTTGGATTTGAAAATTTAGACACTAGATCCCTTTCTTTCTGGAGTCTTGCTTCCAGATTTGTGATGTGATTTTCTTTGAAGGAGATTGTGCCTATCTGAAAAACAGCTATGTTTTTCAGTTTGCCAACCTCCTTCAATTTCAAATCTATCAGATTGGCTGAATTTCTTGCAGTCTATTTGAGAGATTCAAATTCCTTGGCCTACTTCTTGACAAGGAATTTACTCCTCTTAAGTGCTTGCAACAAACCACCATACTCATCAATTAATTGATGCACATCCCCCTCAAATTTAGAACCATCCACTTCTCTTGAAGTTGATGCTTTTGATTCTGATCCAGTAAAATAATCAGAAGCTAAGGATGGACTGTATACCTTACTTGGACCAGGCTGATCCAGCCACTGATCTTCTTTTGAAAGAGCCATCAGCCCTTTACAACAATAGTCTTCCCCTCTATTTATGGAATCCAGCATTTTCAAGAATTCTGATTCCATAGAATCCTCTTCTGTAGTAAACAGCCCAATATAAGCTTCTGCTTCATCTTCTTCTCCAGATTCTGAGGATGAAGAGTCAGTCCAACTCTTCTGCTTCTAGGCAACCAAGGATTTCTCCTTCTTGCCCTTATTTTGAGGCTTCTTCTTATTCTTAGTCTCCTTTCTCTTATCAGGACAATCAGCTATGACATGTTCATGCCTGTTGCAGTAATAACAAATAATTTTAGAGGTAGTTTGTTTACTAGGATTAGAGGCATACCCATCCTCCTTAGAAGTCTTCTTCTTCCTGTAATAATCATCCTTGAAGGAGGATGCAGATGACTTGGTTCTCCATTTCTTCTTCTTCATGAACCTCTGAAACTACCTTGTAAAGGCAGCAAAGTCTTCATCAGAATGGTGGCTGTCTGATGTACTGAAGTCAGGATTTTCTACTTCAGCCTCAACACTTCTCTTGGGTGGAGAAGGAGACTTTCTCTTACCTTTCCTTGTGGCTTCAGCTTTGAAGGCTACTGACTTGTCTTTATACTCAGACCTACTGCTTTTCTCCTCCTCCTTTCTGGTAGTGAGCTGCATCTCATAAGATAGCAGTTTTCAAAACAAGGTTGGTGGAGGTGTATCAGCAAGCCTGGCCACCTCTCTGATGACATATATTTTTATATCCCAGTCCTTGGTCAGTGACCTGAGAAACTTATCATTCAATTCATATATGCTAAAGACTCTTCCATAGGTCATCAACTCATTTACAATTCTAAAGAACTTCTTGTAATATTCTGCTATGCTGTCTGACTTAGCTTGTCTGAAGTTTTCATATTCTTGATTCAACATAGATTTCCTATCCTCTCTAACTTCTTCAGTTCCCTCCATGTAGACAATCAAGGTGTCCCACATCTCCTTGGAGGTTTTGCAATGTACAAAATTCTGAAATATGGCATCATCTATAGCACTTACAATTATGTTTTGTGCTCTCTTGTTTAAAGTTGCAAGAATGATCTCATCCTTAGTCATTTCAGAATAGCTCTTAGGGGTTTTGAGATTAGCATCAAGAGCTGATATATTCATTTGAATGAAAGGACCTTCTTGTACTGTGATGTAGATTCTAGGATCAGGATCTTCCATGAACAATCTGACCTTTTCTTTCCATATCCCAAAGTTTTCTTTCCTGCAGATGGGCAGTTTCATGGATCCAAATTCCTTCTGATTCTCATTTGAACCCATTCTGGCTAATTGTTAATTGCCTTGGATATTTACTCAGACTATTCGGTCTATTTTTGAGCAACCTCCCTCTGATACCACTTGAAAGATTTGATTTCAAGAGCCTAGAAACCTAGAGGGGGTGGGGTGAATAGGTTCTAATCTTTTTAACTATTTAGGCAATTAACAAGTTCTAACACAGTATATAAAATCATAGTTCTTAGAAAAAATAAACACACCACACCACAACAAGATTTATAGTGGTTCCCCAATTTATTGGTACATCCACTTTCCCCCTTCGCCTATCCAGTAGAGAACTGGATTTAGCCAAACTTCCTTCCACTATCTCAGATCCACAGATCTTACAACTCAGAGCCTGATAGGTTCCTACAGCTCAGACTTCTTCAAGTCCTACCTTAGATTCTTCCCAAGAACCCTACCTCATGCAACAGCCCTACCTTAGCCTTTATCTCCAGGCCTACAACTCAGACTTTAACAAGTCCTACACCTCAGTCACTCAGCCCTACCACAGCCTTTATAAATACAGGCTTACAGCTCAGATCTATATAAGATCTTACAAGAAAAAGTTTATTTAAAGAAATAGAAATTTCAGCCAGATTGAAATCTAAATGGGTGAGAGCTTCTTGATCAGTTCTTGAATGACTGAATACTTCAGATCCAACCTGACTTAGTTTCTTCAAAGCTTCTAAAATTTGAACAAAATAAGGTTGATCTTTACTTAGTGTTGAAGTTGATCTTTAATAAGCTTTCTTCTTAAATTTAGAATCAGATCAGAATCTTTCTTGCAGACTTTTTCAGGATCTGCCTTCTTCTGGGTCAGCCTCTTGCTCTCCAATACTTGTTGTTAGTTCTGTATAATTTGTTCTGTTGGATTCTATTATGGTTGTTATGGATCTTGTTGGAA
Organism: Platanthera zijinensis; assembly: GCA_039513925.1. Taxonomy (NCBI): domain Eukaryota; kingdom Viridiplantae; phylum Streptophyta; class Magnoliopsida; order Asparagales; family Orchidaceae; genus Platanthera; species Platanthera zijinensis. The sequence continues at coordinate 94,842,523 of CM077081.1, forward strand.
CACCCTAATTTGGATTTGGGTCAGGATCACTATGTCTTTCAGTTTATTAGATTGACCCATCATGTATAGCTAAGGGTCATAGGTTGTGCTAAGTCAGAGGCTCTTAGAGATAGAAGAAATCAGCCAAGAGAAATCAGCCCAGAGAAATCAGTCAGAGAAATCAGCCTAAAGAAATCAGAACTCAACACTATGCTCAGGTCGACGATCGTCGAGCTCCGGTCGAAGATCGTCGAGCTCATCTCTGCAAGATCGTCGAGCTCATCTCTACAAGATCGTCTAGCTCAACTATGCTGGAATGTCGAGCTCTGGTCGATGCCTTATCTCTTAACCGTGGTCGACGTTTTATCTCAAGCTGAGATCGACGATTTATCTAAAGCTGCGTTCGACGCTTTCTGTCCAAAGCTCAGGTCGACGCTTTCCAAGCTCAACTATGCTGGAACGTCGAGCTCCGGTCGACGTTCCCTATGCTGGAACGTTGAGCTCCGGTCGACGATCTCCGAGCTCCGTTCGACTATTTGTGTCACAGGCCAACTCCAACATCTGCCAGCTCAGATCGACGATAGTCGATCCCAGATCGACGATCAGCAAAGCAGATCGACGATTTCTGCCAGATCTCAGAATGCAAGTTTCCAGGCGGATTTTCTGGATATCTTTTGTCCTATTAAAGCCAGCTGTTATTATTCCAATACAGCTATATTAAAGGACTATTATAGGAATGCTTTTATGAGTATTATAGCCGTTGGAGTATCTAAAAGGAAGCAGTAATAAATGCTATTATTCAAATGTCCGCTGCTCATCTATCCGGATATATATACACAGATTTATAGAGGAACAATGTAGTAGTGAAGAAAGAAGAAAGCAGAATACAGTGAAAATAAATTACAGGAATCAGAGTTCCAGGAAGAACTCAACTCCACCTGTACAACTAAGTGCTCTTCTCAGATATGCTGTTCCAGGAAGCCTGAAGAGACAACTTCTCTACATCAGTCTGAAGGCTTACTGGAAGATCATCATCAAGGCTTCATTATTTACTCTCCAAGACAACTAACATTTCAGCCATTGCTGAAATCATCATTTGCTGGAGCAGTCATCCATTGAAGGCCTATCACCCTGTGCAAAGCTTCCACTCCTGAACCATTCTACATCTCAGGGGGAGCTTTGACATCATCAATCCACTTGTGCTTCTCTCATTTGATTGAGAACAGAGAAGACACCTTCAACTCTTATTTTTCTTTTCCCGCTGTAAAAGGGTTCTTGAACTCCCTTCAAAAGTTCTGTCTGGTTCTGAGAGCCTTGTCAAAACTCAGTGGTGGCAAGACACCTTACCAAAAAATCCAGTTTTGGTTTTTGAGCACCTTATCAAAAGCTCATTGGTGTCAGGACACCTGATCAACTCATCCTAAGTGGATTCCTACCAAGGGTGGTAGAAGAGTGGACGTACCCAAGTTGTTGGGGAACCACTATAAAATTCTTGTGTCGTCTGGATTGTAATTTTTATTTCTTGTATTCTTGTTGTGTGTGTTTGCTCTAATCTCTAGGATAGATCTGACTTTCAATTGGTATCAGAGGGAGGTTGGTTATACAACAACTAAACCATCACTAGGTTGGTTGTTCATACAGGCTAACACCTGAACCAAAAGATCTCTGGTTTGATCCATTCTAGTTAGATTAATTGTTATATTTTTCACATAGCAAGAATATGGAATATTCTAGCACTAGACCTCCTAAGTGCAACATAAACCAATTTGCACTTTGGAAGACAAGAATTAAATTATATATGAACTCTATTGATGAAGATATTTTTCCTTCTATTTTGACAGGTCTCCCAACATCAGTAACAACAACTAAAAAGGTCAGGCTAGCTGATGCCAGAGCCATGAATATCCTAGCACAGTCATTATCTGATGACTTGTTTCAGGAAGTTGTTGAATGCTCAATAGCTAAGGAGATATGGGATTCCCTCCATCAAATGGCTTCTGAACCCGTGGATGAAATATCAGAAAGAAGCCACAACATATCATTTGAAGAAGGAGAATTAATATCTCTAGATATTATTTGGGATGTTTCAGATGATGAGTCTTCTTTTAAAGATGAAGAAGAGGAAGAAAGGGCCAAAGAATTCTGCTTAATGGCCATAAACTCTTCCTGCAGCAATTTAAAGGCTGAACAAACAGAAGGCAATTCAAAACCTGAAAAGGATCAGGTATTATCAAACTTTAATTTTAGTTCAGTTAAATTAGAACTTCAAAATTTCTGCCAAGATTTAATAAAACCTGAGAAGGAAACAAAACTTCTCAGAGGAATGTTTTCAGAATATATTCAAAGGAAAAAGAAATATTTTAATCAACAAAATGAGTTCAGACCATCGAACTCAGTCTGCCTTTTCATAAATCTGATTCATAAATATAAGGATAAACTAATTAAAATATTTTCAAATCCTTTTCTTATTTGGAATAAATTTATTAGGAAACATCTTTTCTTAAGGCTGTTTCTATCGTATTGATATTTTGTTCAAAATTATTTTAGGACCTCTGTATGTGAATTCTTTGTCAGATACTTTATATTTCTTATAGATCTTTTTCTAAATTCATCTAGATTGAGTCTTCTACTATAGTTGCATTGGTCAGCAGTGATCATGACACTAAGTTTGAATCTCTTCTGATGAAAAGAAATTCTATTGGAAGGAAGATATCAGACTTTGTTTTTCAGATCCAGAATCCTAAATTTTGCTGGACAAATATCATTTTTCTGCTAACATATCTTTTTTAAGGAGAGAGCAATCTCTACCATAGCTTTTTGCAGGTACCATCTATAATAGTTAGCTGGATGACTCAATCAAAATCCATCTTTAAGAGTCATCTCAGCCTCCTCCAATCACAATTACTTCATCAACATAGGGGAAGATTGCATTGCCTGCAGAAGTCAGTTTTTAACAGCAACAGGAGCCAGCATTGCAAAGCTTTTCTTTTTATATCTCATGCTTTGTAATATTAATTTGTTGTAATATTTTAATTCTCATGTAAATAGTAATCCTAACCCAAATAGGGGGAGATTGTTGGAACACCCTAATTTGGATTTGGGTCAGGATCACTATGTCTTTCAGTTTATTAGATTGACCCATCATGTATAGCTAAGGGTCATAGGTTGTGCTAAGTCAGAGGCTCTCAGAGATAGAAGAAATCAGCCAAGAGAAATCAGCCCAGAGAAATCAGTCAGAGAAATCAGCCTAAAGAAATCAGAACTCAACACTATGCTCAGGTCGACGATCGTCGAGCTCCGGTCGAAGATCGTCGAGCTCATCTCTGCAAGATCGTCGAGCTCATCTCTACAAGATCGTCTAGCTCAACTATGCTGGAACGTCGAGCTCTGGTCGACGCCTTATCTCTTAACCGTGGTCGACGTTTTATCTCAAGCTGAGATCGACGATTTATCTAAAGCTGCGTTCGACGCTTTCTGTCCAAAGCTCAGGTCGACGCTTTCCAAGCTCAACTATGCTGGAACGTCGAGCTCCGGTCGACGTTCCCTATGCTGGAACGTTGAGCTCCGGTCGACGATCTCCGAGCTCCGTTCGACTATTTGTGTCACAGGCCAACTCCAACATCTGCCAGCTCAGATCGACGATAGTCGATCCCAGATCGACGATCAGCAAAGCAGATCGACGATTTCTGCCAGATCTCAGAATGCAAGTTTCCAGGCAGATTTTCTGGATATCTTTTGTCCTATTAAAGCCAGTTGTTATTATTCCAATACAATTATATTAAAGGACTATTACAGGAATGCTTTTATGAGTATTATAGCCGTTGGAGTATCCAAAAGGAAGCAGTAATAAATGCTATTATTCAAATGTCCGCTGCTCATCTATCAGGATATATATACACAGATTTACAGAGGAACAATGTAGTAGTGAAGAAAGAAGAAAGCAGAATACAGTGAAAATAAATTACAGGAATCAGAGTTCCAGGAAGAACTCAACTCCACCTGTACAACTAAGTGCTCTTCTCAGATATGCTGTTCCAGGAAGCCTGAAGAGACAACTTCTCTACATCAGTCTGAAGGCTTACTGGAAGATCATCATCAAGGCTTCATTATTTACTCTCCAAGACAACTAACATTTCAGCCATTGCTGAAATCATCATTTGCTGGAGCAGTCATCCATTGAAGGCCTATCACCCTGTGCAAAGCTTCCACTCCTGAACCATTCTACATCTCAGGGGGAGCTTTGACATCATCAATCCACTTGTGCTTCTCTCATTTGATTGAGAACAGAGAAGACACCTTCAACTCTTATTTTTCTTTTCCCGCTGTAAAAGGGTTCTTGAACTCCCTTCAAAAGTTCTGTCTGGTTCTGAGAGCCTTGTCAAAACTCAGTGGTGGCAAGACACCTTACCAAAAAATCCAGTTTTGGTTTTTGAGCACCTTATCAAAAGCTCATTGGTGTCAGGACACCTGATCAACTCATCCTGAGTGGATTCCTACCAAGGGTGGTAGAAGAGTGGACGTACCCAAGTTGTTGGGGAACCACTATAAAATTCTTGTGTCGTCTGGATTGCAATTTTTATTTCTTGTATTCTTGTTGTGTGTGTTTGCTCTAATCTCTAGGATAGATCTGACTTTCAGATCTGTCTTTATATAGAGTTCATCCATGATTACTGGCTGATCTGGTTTATAACGGCCTTCTGACAACACTGACAGATGTGTCAGTCTTGTTACTTATGACAGTTGTCAAGTCTTCAGTCGTGACAACTGACACTTCATTGAAATTCTTTCTCAGCAGGATACTGTCAGCAAACTACTTCAAATGTGTCGACACAAATAGACCAAGTGTCGACATAATTCTTGATGATGTCGACACAGCTTCAAATGTGTCGACATAGTCATTCTTTATCTTCTCGACACATCTTCTGTTATATGTGTCGACACAAGTCCTGTGTGTCGACACAACTGCTCCTGGTCTTCACATAGCTGATGCTGACAGATGGCGTTGAGTGTATGTCAAGACATCGTTGAGTGTGTGTCGACACAAGTCCTGTGTGTCGACACAAGCCTTTCAGACTCAATATAGCTATTGTTGATAGATGACGTTGAGTGTATGTCCAGACGTCGTTGAGTGTGTGTCGACCCAAGTCTTGTATGTCGACACAAGTCCTGTGTGTTGACACAAGCCTTTCAGACTCAGTATAGCTGTTGTGGATAGATGGAGTTGAGTGTGTGTCAACACAAGCCTTCTTCAAGTGTCGACACAATTCCTGTATGTCGACATATGCCTTGCTTCTGGTGTCGACATAACTCCTGGGTGTCGACACAACTCTTTCTTTAGGTGTCGACACAATTCTTTTCAAGTGTCGACACTTGTACTTTGAAATTTTCCTGCATTTCTTAAACCTGCACACTGAAAATAAACATCCCATCAAATACAAATTGATGTATATTATTGAGTACAGAGAGGCTTCTCCAAATCTGGTACACAATTTCCAGTGTACCCAACACTAGACTAACCTAAACTGTAGGCAAAATAAACTGCAAGAGTAACTGGTATAACCAGGGATTCACTTTCACTCACCTTGATGTCTCGTGATGTTAGGTTGGGTCACTCAGGCTGTAGGCTCAGTGGATTTGGTGATGGGCAGGTTGGCCCGATGAGCTTTGGCTCGGTTGTTGGTTGTGACATACGGGATGGTCTGGGGAGTTTTGGCTCGGTTGGTGATACATAAGGTTGCATATGCATAAGTATAAGGTGGTGGGTCTTCGGTGTTGGAGGGTCGATGCACCGACGCCAATACGATGACTCTGCAAGTGTGGTTTAGCACTTGGCCAAATAAAGTCCGGTGCGCCATCCAGCAAGAGTACGCAGGAGCTCCGCTTAGTGCACCAGTGTCGAGGCGTGCGATAGGTCTGACTGGTAGTGCAATTACCGACTTAGAGGTGGGCGAGGCCCAACCCACCACTTCCGTTTGCCACTACGGAGGTATCCTGAGAGGTTAGGCTCCAGGAAGGGGGAACTAAAGGTTTGTGTAAACATAGTTGAGTGGGTGAGTTGTACTTGCATGTTTGCATCATTGCATACTTGCATGTCATAGCATAACCATTGCATATAACCCTGACACTTATTGTATAAAGTGGTATGGGAAGCTTTATACAATAGGCCCTGCAAAACGACCCCTTCGTTTATAAGTTCGCGCGATCATGCTTATAAGTTAAGGTTTTTATTCAGTAAATATATATGTATGCTTGCTAGAAAATCGACACCATATCGTATAAATTGGTATGTGACTTTTTATATGATAGGAGCCTTGAAAAAGATCCCTTAGCTTATGTGTTTTCATATAATTTAAGGTTACATACTATATATTTAGTCTTTCATACTTCATTATAGTCATATGTACTATTAGAACTACTAGATTAGTTCCTCCGTCACCTATTATTTTGTTATTCTCCACCTTCATTACCTCTCCTTTCTTCCTCCCTGCTCGGTGCCTAGGAGCCATGGGGGAAGGGGCGGGGGATGATAGGACTTAGTATTTTAGACTAACGGTTTCCACATCATTTTAGGGGGCCGTGGAGCCCAGGATTGAGGAGCAGCCTTAGAGGCCGACATGCTTGGAGATGGGGCAGTCTAGCACCGGAGTTCTGACAGCTGGGACTGTGAGTCCTGATCGTTAGTAGATGTTTAGTGTTGCTTCCGCGTTGAGTGATTTGTAGTGAGGATATTGATGTACTGGGCATGCGCCCTATTTTTTGTACCTTTGTTATTTATGTGGACTCTCCCTTCGTGGAGATTATTTACCATATATGTGATTTCTGTGGACTTGCCTTTTACAATTTTACTACTATTGTGTGATCGAATCGTCCGGTAGGATCATCGTTTTGTAGTGATGACCTTCCCGGGCGTGAAGGTGTCACCGCAAAGCGGCGGTTCTGGGCCTAAGACCCCGGTGTTTAAAAAAAGGGTCTTACAATTCCTAGGTTGAAGACTGGTGTCATGGAGCAGCAAGAAGCAGACTAGTGTTGCAATCTCCTCTGCAGAGTCAGAGTACATTGTAGCAGGTAGCTGCTGTGCTCAATTACTATGAATATATCATCAGCTTGAAGACTATGACATTAAGATAAGTAGAACTCCTCTATATTGTGATTCTACTAGTGCAATTTCTATTACTAGAAATCCTGTTTCACATAGTAAGACTAAACACATAAAAATTAAGTATCATTTTATTAGGGAGCATGTTGAGAAAGAAGACATTTGCCTAGAGTTTGTCTCCACTGACAAGCAAGTGGCTGATATCTTCACTAAGTCACTAGATGAAGCCGAGTTCAACACCTTCAAAATTGATTTGGGTATATTGAACTTAGAATAGCTTCAGGTAATCCCTAAGGTATTATGTTTGGTACATGTTTGTTCGTTTTTGCAGGAGCTGCAGACCTAGTGGAAAGCAAGAAGAGAGAAGATTCTTCTTCTCAAGTGGTATCAGAAGCTGCAGGACTAGAGACTTTCAAGTAGTCTTTTCAAGTGGTGTAGAGAATTTCCAGTGATACTTAATTTCAAGTGCTAGCAAGTGGTATCAAGTGGTATCAAGTGATATACAAGTCAGCCCTGTATAAGGGGCATGCTGGCAGCTGCAATCCTTGCTTCATCTACATCAGCTAGGGAGAGAACACAAGGGGATAAAAAGACCTGATGCCCCTTCCTAACTATCTAAAGAGGTCAAAAAGGGTGAGAGATAGAGGTCATGTTTACCTTTGGTTGATCATGCTCAAGGGGGAGAGATAGAAGATGACTATTAGAAAGGATCAAGCTCCTTCATGGCAGAAACACAAGGGGAGAAAGTCATGGGGAGACGAGCTTGATCAAGCAAGAATGGATCAAGCTACGAGGTAATCCTCTTAAGTGTAACTCACCCTGAAACAATCTAGGGGGAGTAGGTAAAATTCATTTCACTTAATTTAATATGAATATACTTTTATTTCCTTTATAATATGTATCTCATTGACTAAAGTAATTGATCAGTGGTTTTGATATCATCAAATATGGGGAGATTGTTAGGTCCATTGATCCCAATGGCCCTGATTTGATGATGTCAAACGTGTCAATGAGATAGACATAGTTGTATTTGATGTATGGTTAAGTTCATGCATACAGGTTAGTCTTTGTCATAATGATTGAAGAGCCAGTTCAAGAGACAATGACCGGTGGAGCTGGAAACTCAGAAAACTACTTAAGTCCAAAAGCATTGAGTGAAGCAAGCTCACTCAACGCCATTCAGCTAATAGTGCTGAGAGAAGGCAGGCAGTCAAAACTGACAGTATTGCAAAGGCAGATATCGGGCTAAGTCCAGAAGCATTGAGTTAGCTCAACTCACTTAACGCCATACAACTAGAAGCGTTGAGTCAAGGTTATCTTATCATAGCCTTACTGTGAAGAATCTAAAAAATAGGCTAAGTACAGAATCGTTGAGTGAGCTAAACTCACTCAACGGAATATAGCTAGAAGCGTTGAGTAAAGGTTATCCTGTCATAGCCTTACTGTGAAGAATCCAAAAAATCGGCTAAGTCTAGAATCATTGAGTGAGGCAAGACTCAACGCTCTCAACTCCATCAAGCAAAGCTGAAGAAATTTCTAAGTCTAGAATCGCTGAGTCTACCATTAGTTGAGCTGAGCTTACCTTTTGTCCACCGGAGTTCAAAGAATTTGTCGATCTTATCTTTTACCTATAAAAAGGACTCAACTATCAGAATCATCGACCAGAGTTCAGATTTCGTCAACCAGAGTTCAGATTTTGTCGAACTCAGCCTTCACCTGGAGAAAGAACTAGGCTGAGAGAATTCGTCGATCTCAGCTTCACTATTTCATCAAGACAAGCTCAGATTTCGTCGAGCTGAGCTTGAAGTTCATCGAACGCAGGATTTTGTGACTCAGCAAAGTCAATAAAGTTCAGATTCGATACAAATTGACATTAACATCGCCGTCAGTCTACAGTGCATCTCAAGTTAATAAAGCTAAGGTTTTAACCACTGTTAAAACTGAGACACGTGTCGATCATCTCGCCAATGTGACAGGAATATAAATAGCAGAAGAGATCGAGATCTAAGTATGATTTTTGATTATTGGATTAATTTCTGATTAACTTTCTGAAAAAATGAGAAGCGGAGTTCGTCGTCTTCATCCGCCATTATTGTAGAAGACAAGAACCTTAAGTTCAAATCTGAAGGGCTTTTGAGTTTGCTGGTGCAATCAACATCCACTCCAACAGGTTTAGAGTAATCCTCTGAGAGAGATGAATCAGCCTAGGCGTGCCCTAGCTGAAGTTATCTTCTTGATCCAAGCCGAGCCAGAATCTGAAGATCAATTCGCTGGATCAAAGAAAAAGGAATGGCTGAAATCTGCTCAGTCCAGATCGGGAGATATTCCTAAAGAAGAAGAAGAAGAAGATTCATCTACTAGTTGACTCTATAACAAGCCGGGCATCATTTCAAGATCGCTATATCATCTTGTTTCTGTGAAGATTAAGTTAGGGCTGATATCTGCTCGGTCCAGGTAGACAAGCACAAAGAATTTTCTCTAGTGTCTGTAATTAATTATCTTGAATATTTTTGTGTAAGAATCATTTTGAATCTGAGTGGTAAGGCTAAGGACTGAGGTTTAAGCCTCAGTTATAAAGGCTTAGGTAGGGCAGGAGTTGCCTGAGTTGTAGGTATGTGGATTCATACTGAGGTAGGGCAGGATTGCTTGAGCTGTAGGAGTGTGGAGTCACTCTGAGGTAGAGTTCTTGGAAAGAACTTGAGTTGTAGGATCTTGGTGATCTGAGTGGTAGAACTTGCGCATAAGTTGTAGGAGCCAGTTGGGCTCTGAGCTGTAAGATCTAAGAATCTGAGAAAGATAGAAGGAATTTTGACCGAATATAGTATACTGCTAGATAGGCGAAGGGGGAAAGTGGATGTACCCATCAATTGGGAAACCACTATAAATCTCTGTGTACTGTGCTGATATTGATTGTGATAAGATTGTGTTTAAATTGCACCTATTCACCCCCCTCTAGGTGATTAGTTGTTCTTGAAATCAAGACTTTTAGGGGCGTTGCTCCGAGTTGTAGGATTATTTTCCAATCCGAGCTAATAGTGAAGTAGCTGAGTCTAGCATGGTGCTAGATTGATGAGGTGGAGAGTGGGCGTACCCAAGGTTGGGGAACCACTATAAATATTGTGTTTTTTGTGGCTTGTTTGTTTATTTTCTGCGCTCCGTTATTTCAAGTTTTTATTCCGCAAAATGACACAGACCTCACCTATTCACCCCCTCTAGGTGATTTAGGTAGACAACTAAAAATATCAACGACAAGCTGAGCATGATTGATATATATGCTCCTGCTTGAGGGGGAGTGTTGTAGTATGGAGATCGGGCGGTCTAGCGACTTGACTCTTGTAGTTTGGAGACCGGGCGGTCTGGCGGTTTCACTCTAGCAGCTTGATAGCTGGGCGGTATGGCGGCTTCTCTCCAGCGGCTTGGTAGCATGGCGGTCTAGCGTTCTCCTCTATTGCAGTATGGAGACTGGGCGGTCTGGAAACTTGACTCTGGCAGTTTGGAGATCGGGCGATATAGTAGCTTCTATCACGCGAGTTGTCGTTATGGTCAGGCGGTTAGCCTTCTCGTCTAACCCCGCAACCTGTGCGGTCTGATTTTGTCTAGCTTCTAGTCACTGTAAATGTATTTAGTCCCATATTACTTATTTGTTATCTCTCTCTTCTCCTCCATTCTATAAAAGGGAGGCCATACCTTTGTAATAGACACAATTTTTGGAAATAAAAACTATGTTATTGTTTCAGTTTTTCTTTTTCTATTCACACAAAGGACGTACACCCCGCAATGACTAGCACCAAGGAGTGCCCCAATCAGACGATCCTGCACACTACAAGTAAACTCATCGAAGGTAACAAGACAACCGTGGGTTGTAAGATGGTTGGCGAATATGAGGTTCATGAATAACCTGTGTATGTATGCAACATCAGGAATATGAAAGTGGCTGGTTTGAAGGAGGCCACGACTGGTGATGAAGTGAAAGATTCCATCTGCTACCATGATGCTAGGGGAATATGAGACAGGCTGACATGGCAAGATGTGGGTGGCATCATAGGTCATATGCGTTGAATCTTGTGGAGACCGGGTGGTTTGATATTTAGCTACAGCAGTTAGCTAGTCTCCCTGGTTTGTCAATTTGGCTTAATAGTCTAATGGTGAACCTCAGCTAGCAGTCAGGAGGATATCAGCAGTGGCGGTCTGAGGGATAGTCGCAGCAACATCCTGGGTATTAATTGCAGCAGCGGTCTGGAGGTAGCCACAACAGTAGTATGGTGACAACCCGCATTTGCGGTCTGGTTTCTTGCCGCAATAGCGGTTTGATGGTTAGCTGCAATAGTTGCGGTTTGGCGGCTTGTCTTGGCGGTCTTCCCTAGCAGTCTGGCGGCTTCTCTTAGTTACCATTGGGTTTTTAGTTGTTCTTTGTATAGTGTGCGGTATGACATTGACAAACCGCATAGGCTGTGCAGATTGTATTTAGTCCCACATCGTTTGTTGTATTCTCTCATCTCCCCGTTTTCTATATATAAGGGGCATACCTATGTAATAATTATGTTTTTGGAGCAATTAAATTTACCAGTATTTTTCTCTTTTTCACATGGTATCAGAGCTAATCGGTCCTTTGCTCCAATTCGCATGACTTCTTTTCTGTTCGCGCAGCTTCTTTTCTGTTCGCGCGACTTCTTTTCTTTCCGTGCAATTTCCCTCCCTGCCCTCCCTTGCTTATTCTGTTCACGTGGCCTCTATTCTATTCACGCGGCCTTCCTTGCTAGCCGCTCCGTCTTGCTCTTTCTTGCTTGTGGCTACTTGTTCGTGCGGCCTTTACAGGTTTCTTATTGCATGCCTTCTTTGCTACTCATTATTCTTTGCGACTTATTATGTTCACGTGGCTTCTTTATTGTTCGTGCTTCTGTATTTCTATTGGCTCTTCTCGCGCGGTCTCTGCATTTTTTTCCTCCTGCGCTTTTTCGGCTTGATCTCTTCTTAGTCGCTGGTTCGTTGCCCTTGTTTGCGCGATTTGTTCCTTTAAATCGAACTGTTTGGTGTTCTCTTTTCTATGGAAACTCCGTCTCCTTCTTCTTCTCTTGCTACTTCTACTTCTGCTCAGTTAGCCATTACAGAAAGGTGGGTCATTGATTCTGGTGCTACTAATCATATGATGGGGAATTCTCATTTTTTCTCTTCTCTTGATATGACTAGTCGGTTGCCTCCAGTTCTTATAGCGAATGGTTCTCCATCTCCGGTTTGTGGGTCTGGCATGATGCTTGTTACTCAATCTCTTGAGCTTTATGATACTCTTTATGTCCACAATTTTCCGTGCAATCTTCTTTCTGTCACTGCTCTTTACAAACAGTTGAACTGTGAGGCTGTTTTACTGCTTCTACCTGTATTTTTAGGTTCCCTCACTCCAAAGAGTCGATTGCTACTGGAACTGAAAGAGGTGGATTGTTCTACCTTAATACCGTTTCTGCTTTTTCATCCTCTTCGTTACTTTAATGGCATATTTGCCTTGGGCATCCTCCTTCCCATTTTTTGTATCAGCTTTTCCCTAATTTACCTTGAGAAGGTTCTTCTCTTAATTATGAGGCTTGTAAATTTGGGAAACATCACCTCTCTACTTTTTCTACTAAGCACAAACGCAGTTATTCTCGTCCTTTTGATCTGATTCATTCAGATATTTGTGGTCCTGCTCCCCTTACGACTGTTGGTTGGGGTAGCATGTATTTTGTTACTTTTATTGATGATTTCTCTCGGCGCATGTGGTTGTATCTGGTCCACGATCGCTCTGAAATATTCTCTATTTTACTGCGTTTTATAATGAGATTCATACATAGTTTGATACCTCTATTAAAATTCTTCGCACAGATAATGCTAAGAAGTATCTTAGTCATCAGTTCACGTCATTTTGTTTGAATCATAGCATTTTCCACTAAACTACTTGTCCTTATACTTCTCAACAGTATGGCATTGCTGAACGTAAAAATCGTCATCTTCTAGATGTGGCTCGTAGTCTTATCACTCATATGCATGTTCCCCGGTCTTATTGAGTCATGTCATTCTTCTCTCTTGCTTTCTCATTAATCGTGTTCCATCTTCAGTTCTTCATGGCAAGACTCCTTTTTCTCTCTTGAATTATGATGCGAATCCATTTCCTTTACCTCCTCGTGTCTTTGGATGCTCGACGTTTGTCCACTCTCCTTCTTCTGGTCGTGACAAACTCTCTCCTCGTTCTATAAAGTGCATTTTTCTGGGTTATTGTCCGACACAGAAAGGGTATAGGTGTTTTGATCATGTTCTCCGGAAACAATATGTTTCTGCATATGTCACTTTCTTTGAGGATGCTCCTTTCTTCTCTTCTCCCTCTATTGTCCCTTCTTCTAATGATTCTACTTCTTTTCCTCTTGTGTCGACACCTATTCAGGAGCCTGCACTAGGAAAAGGGCTCTTATTTCATAAAAGGGGACATTTGAAGGTTGAGGCTTATTCTGATGCTAGCTATGCAGATGATAAGGAAGATATGAGGTTTATATCTGGTTTTTTTCACTTTTGTTGGAGGTAATCTAGTTAGCTGAAAGAGCAAGAAACAAGTTGTAATTGCCGGGTCAAGTGCAGAAGTTGAATATAGAATCATGGCTCAGATTGCTTTCGAGTTGAAGTGGCTACGGACACTCATACTTGATTTAGGAGAGTTTTATGATCATTCCCTACCAATGTTCTCTTACAATAAGGCAGCCATATATATTATGAGGAATCCAGTTTTTCATGAGAGAACAAAGTATATTGAGGTGGATTATCACTTCATTAGAGATGAGATTTTGAGGAATCAAATCTGCACACCGTTTGTTACCTCAGAAAGAGAACTAGATGATTTCTTCACTAAACCAGTTACTCCTTTTGGGGAGGTTTGTAACAAGTTGGACATGGTGGATATATATGCTCCAAATTGAAGGGGAGTGTTGAAGCTTGTGGAGGCTGGGTTGTTTGATATATAGCCACAGCAGTTAGCTAGTCTCCCCAGTCTAGAAGTTTGGCTCAGCGGTCTAATGGTGAACCTCAGTAGCGGTCAGGAGGTTAGCTGTAGTGGCAGTCTGAGGGATAGTCACAGCAGCAGCCTGGGTGTTAACCGTAGCAGCAGTCTGGAGGTAGCCGCAGTGGTCTGGAGGTAATCATAGCGGTTGTGAGGTAGCCGGAACAACGGTTTGGTGACAACCCGTGGTTATGGTCTGGTGGCTTGCGGCAACAACGGTTTGATGGTTAGCCACAACTACGGTCTGGTGGAAACCGGAAATTGTGGTTTGGCGGCTTATCTTGACGGTCTTCCCTAGCTGTCTGGCGGCTTTCCTTAGTTACCATTGGGTTTTTAGTTGTTCGTTGTATAATGTGTGGTTTGACATTGACAAACCGCATAGGCAGCACAGATTATATTTAGTCCCACATCGTTTACTGTATTCTCTCATCTCCCCCATTTTCTATATATAATGGGGCATACCTATATAATAATTATTGTTTTGGAGCAAAAACATATACCGTTATTTTGCTCCTATTGACAACGTGAAAGGAGGCTCCATAGTCAATCAACCAGTTGCAGGGGGAGATACCTATAGGGGCGGAGGCAGCCGACTAAGAGGAGCGAGACAATGAAGTCTGCTGGGAGAACTGCTAGGAAATTCACTGAGTAAGCTCAGATACAGAGAAAGACTTCGCCAGAACTGAAAAGTGAGTGAAAGGTGCACAAGGGACACATTATTGACAAGACTACTTAGCTCTTTGAAGCTTGCGACATTCAAATTTGACATGACAAAGACACTGACAGTAGTTAAAGCGAATAAACGTGTGACATGAAGCATTTGACTGAGCTATAAAAGGTGTCAGAGAAGGATGAGCACCAAAATCCATCGAGATGTTCAACTGAGGAGGTCGGTACTGCAAAAACAGTGGATAAAAAGGTCGCGGAGTGTCAGAAGGCTGATAGAAAGGCGAGAGAGCTGCTATATAAGATGCAGGATTAGGGATCACAGTTTATCGGCTAAAAATTCAAAATCAGTAGAATCAGACGTGTTGCAATAGTCAGCGGAGAGGAGGGTGTAGCAGAGACAGGCTGGCATTGGGCTGTATGAGATTGCATCGGGCTATAGGGAGAGCAGGAGGCAGCGCGTTCTATCAGCATGGGATCGGTAACAACAGCAGAAAACTCGATGGAGAGCAGCTAATAGTTAATAATAGGAATCAGGACTTCCGAAGGAAACGACCACAGAGAACAATGGCGGGTCGGTAATATCGGGCGATCGATCGGCGCGACAGGATCAAGTAACGACCTGATAGATTCGGCAATGGGATGGAATCATGGCCTCAGGATGGAATCACGGCGACGGGATGGAATCGCGGTGGCGGTATGGAATCGTGACGACATGATGGAATCGCGGAGACGGGATGGAATCGCGTCGACAAGATCATATCGGCGAGATGGGATCAAATCAGCGCGTTCTTTAAGAGGGTTGCTCTTACAGTTACTTTTACTGAAAGTAAGCTGAATGAAATCAGTAATATTCAGAATGGCATCCTGGAGAATCAGAATATCACTTCTGGAAACATGCTAGCTATTCACAATGCATAAAAGGAAGTGTTATAAAACACAAGGTTATTCTTGAAAGAAGAATGGATGTTTGCACCCAAGTCTTAGATGGCCACATACTACAGCTTAAAGACCATGTAACTAAGGGTGTTAATTACCTAGATGTGTAGTTGATAAGGGCAGCACCTCCCTGACTAAAGATGTCTCTGAAAAAGTCAAAAAGGTGGTGAAGGAAGTGATCAGGACAAACACTAAAAATGATGTATGGACTACTAATGTGATCAGAGGATCTCTTGGTCTGAATCAGATAATAAATGACAACATCCCGGCTATACCAGACCAGATTTATCAAGTACTGCAGGGTGGTATGATGGGCCAGAATGATAATCAGCTTACATAGCAATATGTTATTCAAGAAGCTGCTCAGTAGACTTAATCTGAAACTGCTGTTGCTGAAATTCCCTCTTTCAGCCCCACTGTTGAGCAGATTATCATGGACAAAGGAAAATCTATTGTTGAAGAAGAAAAGGAAGTCAGGTTGAGCAAGAAGAGGTACATGGAAGAAATGGAAACTAGGTCAGATTTTGAACAATGGAGTCCTCAATCCAGGACTATCATTCTGTCTGCCAGAGATCTAGTCAAAAATAAGAACACTGAAAGGGGAAAGCTCTATAGCTCCCTAGAATGGGCCAAGCATGAGAAGAATAAAGAGGACTGAAGGAAGTTCAGAAGGGACAAGAGGTTAGGTAAATTGCTGCCAGATACTGTGGAGCCCAGCAAGTACTTCCCAAATCTATATAACTATTTTAAGAGGCAAATGGAAAAGAAAGGAGACAAAGAAAAAGCTGCCAAGAAGCTTAGCAGGGGCATAGTCATAAGAGAACTTGAAACTTAGAAATGTTTCTTGTTTTACTTCAGGGCTGTAGGAAATGTGTTTTGTTTTATGCACACTACCAAAACATTAATCTTTCTTTTAATGAAAATCATATTTCTGGTTGTGTATAATTTATCTTATATTTCTACTAAAACATTATATTTGTTGCGTATGTGTTAGTGTATATCATTGTCTAAGGTTTTGACTTCTTCAAATAGGGGAAGATTGTTGGGTCCATTGATCATAATGTCTCAGATTTGAAGTAGGTCTACAGGACAATGGTATACACATGTTTGTATCTGATGAATGCTATTAGTTTTATGTATGTAGGGGGCTCTTTGTTACTTTGATTAGATAGGTTATCCAAGTGTTAATGATAGGAGGACATAAAGATATGATGCTGACATGGTTGAAATTTTTCTAAGTCCAGAAGCGTTGAGTGAAGGCAGTTCACTAATTGCCAGATGGCCTTAAGCATTGATTAAAGACTAGACAATCAAAGCCTCAACATTGCCAAGGAAAAAATCTTGTTAAGTTCAGAAGCATTGAGTGAAGGCAATCAACTCAACGCCTAGAGCCAGAAGCATTGAGTAAAGCTCAAGCAGTCAAAGCCGCAGAGAATCTGCCAAGAAATCTAGCCAAGTCTAGAAGTGTTGAGTGAAGGCAGTTCACTCAATGCCATGTAGAGAAAGCATCGACAAAACATAGTTAAGTCAGAGCTACAGTATTGGTTGATACAGAATTCTATCTAAGGACAGAAGTGTTGAGTACTGCCAACTCACTCAATGCCTATCAAATAGAAAATTGGTCTAAGGACAGAAGTATTGAGTGAAACCAGTTTTCTCACTGCCTCTTCAATAAAACAGGCAAAGGCAAAAAGCATTGAGTAAAGACAACTCACTTAATGCCTTGATATAGAGAAAATAGACTAATCCCAGATGCGTTGAGTGATAAAGGCTCACTCAACGCCTATTCGGTTAAACAATAAATATCCACATTCGTTGAGTGATGACTGATCACTCAACGTCTGTATAACACCCCAGTTTTTTGAACTTGAGGCAAAGGACATTTTCGCATGGCAGTAGGTCGCTATCGCCCCGTGGTAGCCTTTTGGCGTTGAGTGGTAGGCATCGAGCGGCAAGTGTTGAGTGCTTCGAGCAGTAGGCATCGAGTGTATCGAGTGCTAGCGTGCGACGTTAGCTAATTACCGCTCAGTGGTAGCCTTCTGCGTTGAGCGAGCTACCACGCAGCGGTATTACTACCTCCGACGGTAGTAATGCATTATTTTTGCTCGACGGCTTGGGAAGTTAATGCGGCGCGGTAGGTAACTACTTCCTGGCAGTAGCTTGTGGGAGCAGTTTCGTAATGGCTGAGTTTAGGCCATCTAATCATTCTTGGCATACAATACTATGGCCTAGGACACTCCATCCAAGGGGCATAAGTATGGCTGAAAGGTTGTTTTCCTTCATTTTTCTCATTTTGAGTGGGAGTTAGGGTTTGGGTGAGAGGATTTGGAGGAGGAAGAAGAAAACTTTCTCCACCATTGACGAAGCTCTGAGGCTCCGTTCATCGAACTTAGGCCAGATCCATGGAGAGGACTTAAAGGCGCATATTTTTGTCCGTGCAAAGCAAGATCTCCATGGCTAGGAAGAGGAGTTGTAAGGTAATGAAATTTCTCCTCTCGGTCTTTAGGATAAGCGCATGGTATCCATTTTATTCTTGCTTTCTTCTAAGCATTTAGGCACCGGATCTCTCAAATGAGAGGGGTTCGGGTTGTCATGATTCAAGAGGAGCCAATGGGTCGATTGTGTCCATCCCCGACATGATGTTGCATTAGAAATCTTTTCTTCTAGTGGATTAGGCATTGTGGGTGAAGTCGTAGTCGCGACCATTAGTCCGACTCAGTGATGTTGCATAACGAGCCTTAAGGATTTTGCCAAAAATCTATTTGCGGTAAGAAGTCGTTTGTGATGTTTGTTCCCCCTTATTTCGTGTGAGAACAAATGGTGGATTAGGGTGTGAAAGGCTATATTTGTGGATTGATGTGCGAAGGCGCGGCTTTGTCTCTATGGTCAGCTTGCTAGCACATGACGTGCAAGTCAAGTGCGGAGAGTGTCCCGGCAAGATAAGTCCCCTTCTGAGAAACGGACGAGAACGCCAAGCTTTTGACAAGCCCGGGGGATGAAGCCCATGAGAAAGTGGGGTCAAGCAAGGATTCTGAGTATCCGTTTGTTTGTGTGATAGAGTACTAACGTGAGAAGTTAGAGCTTGCAGGAAAGCCCGGGTTTTGAGACCTATAAGCTAGTGGGGACTTGAAAAGAGTTCTGTAGACAGCTTGAATGTCATTAGGGGAAATGGAAGTATTCGTGTGATGTGATGATGCATGATGATGTATTAGATTCACGCACTATAGGGTGCCTTGGGTGAAACCCAGGTTTGTATACATGATGCATTGTAGGACCCTTTTTAATAACTGCTCAACTTAGAAATGTGTTTTATGTATGGGACATCCTAACCTGTTCCTTTACTCTATATATTTATATACATTTGCATTGTAAGTGCTAACCTGTAGGGTGATGGAGTGCCCCGGGGTCTGCTAGGGATGACCAAGAGGAGATGTGTTGGTTACACAGTTGAGGTCAACCTTTGCTGACCCACGTTACAACAAATTTTTACAGGGCAAGGATCGCAAGCGGGTGCAAGCTCGCCAGCCAAAAAGGTCTAAGCCTCATGAAGTGGATTCTATTTTATTTACTTATGATTTGTTGAATACTTTGCTCCTTGAACTGTAGTCCGGCTTGCATGTCGAGGTAGCCTAGGAGTGCTAAAGCACGGTGCTCTGTTTGTTGTTGTTTCAGTTTTTGGACTCATGATTATTGTAAGGACTTAAGGACGTTTTGATACTCCGGTGATAGTGGATAACGTCTAGTGTTTGTGGTTTTTTGCTATTTGTGTTATGAGTTTTGAGATGCGTTGCTCTTTTATATCACTTTATAATGCTAAAGATGTGGTGTCTATATGTTGTGGGGCCTGGCCGAACCTATATTATGTGATCATTACATGGGAGGTGTTATAATTTGATATCAGAGCTAGGTTAGTGTCCAGGGCAAGGTTTAGTGGTCAATTTGGCATAGTCAGATCGCGTAAAGAAGTTATCCACATAGAGCATTACAGGACTGTGAGTGTCCTAGTGTCTAAGTTTTGCAAATAAAAGATGATTCTTGTTTTACCTTACTTTTGATAAGGGTGTAAGCGACAATGCGTGGATATCGAGGCCGCAAGAGGAGCCTTCGATGAGAAGTGCTACTTCTCTGGGTCCTATGAGCATGGGTGTAACCCCGACCGATTTCTGTTGCATGCTTGTAGAGGCAATGGTAGCAGCCCAAGCCGCAGGGACAGCACAAGTTGTGACCCCTATTGCACAGGTAATGACTCCTGTTACCCCAGATGCAACACTGGTCATACAGGATAAAGGAGCCAGGCCAGCAGAGCCATTTGCTGAGAGAGTGGTTATTGGGCAGGGAGACCAATAGTTGAAGTACTTTCTAAGCTTCCATCTTCCAACATTCAAGGGAGTCGACACACCGACCGATGCAGAGGACTGGTTGGCGAGGATTCAGGAACTTCTGAGGGCGGCAAAAATGCTAGAGGAAAAGAAGTCACAGTTCGCTACCTTCATGTTGGAAGACGACGCTAAGTTATGGTGGGTGAGACATAGCGACCGCCAATTTCTTGGACTCACCCGGTCCATGGAAGAATTGGGGAATGCCTTCATAAAGAAGTATATCCCTTCGTCAATGAGGTTAGCCCTTCAGAGGCAGTTTATGCACTTGGTGCAGCGTGATAAGACTGTGGATCAGTATGCACAGGAAATTACTCGTTTGGGTAGTTATGCGGGAATAACCATGGCTAATGATGAGGATAGGGACAACCTCTTCTTCCATGGGTTGATAGAGAATTTGAGACAACCCCTTATAGCAATGAAGAATACGGGTTTCAACGAGTTGATTGAGGCTGCCAGGACATTGAAAAGTAATATGGAGCGAACCCAATGTCGTAAGGGACTCGCGATCAAGTAGGGAGAGGAAAAGCCTTCTAAATATAAAGGGAAGTCTGAAGGAGGTAAGTGGAAGAAGAAGCCCCATCCATTCAAGTCATGGGGGAAGAGCAGTATAACGTCGGAGGGATCTCGCTTCAAGGGACTACCAACGTGCTACACGTGTGGAGAGTCAGGCCATATAACATGATTTTGTACTGAGGGTAGCGTAGAATATGAGCCAAGGCAGGAGCAGCCAGTGCATTTTGGTCCTAGCGTCACAGAGAAAGGGAAAATGGCAGAGTAGAGCGCTTCACATTTCCAACCCGTGCAGTCAAGGGCTTACAACCTTGGAAAACATGAAGTGATTCGACAACCCGATGCGGTGGCATGTATGGGAAAGTTTAAGTTTGTTTTTGGCTTTAAACTTTCGAGAATTGTATTTTTATTGCCTGTATATTAGGCTTCGTGCTAATTTCTGGGTACCCCGCTAGGGTATTGTTCGACACAGGAGCGTCACACTTCTTTCTTGTGGAAAGCTTTATCCGGAGAATTGTGGTCGAGCCTTTTTCGGCAATGCAGAGCTTAGAGTGCTCATGCCCAATGGGTATTTCATGACTACCTGAACGAAATGGCGTATTGGATGGATTTAAGATGGAGTTGACTTCGTGTTGGCAGCAGCAGTCCTATAGTTAGCTGAGTTTGATGTAATCTTGGGGATGGAATGGCTTGCAAAGCAGCGGGATAACATTAACTATCTGTCAAAGGTGGTGAACCTGAGGAGTGAAGGAAATGCATAAGTCAAGTTTGAGGGCCTTGGTGGAGTGGTCTGCTCCCTGATTTCAACCATGCAACTGGTGCAGGAAGTTAACTAGGGAGGAACAACTTTCGTAGAGTTGTTGGAAGTTCAACCTTCCAGGCTATTAATTGGAGAAGTGCCGGTGGTGGCAGATTTTGAGGATGTGTTCCCTGAGGAGCTACTTGGAGCACCTTCTCGGCGGGAGATCGATTTCTTGATTGAGTTAGTGCTAGAAGCTAGGATGGTGTCACGTACTCCTTTCAGGATGGCACCGAAGGAGTTGGCTGAGCTCATGGTACAGTTGCAGGAACTATTGGAGTAGGGGCATATTAGGCCCATCTCATCTCCATGGAGCGCGCCGATGCTTTTTGTAAAGAAGAAAGATGATAGTATGTTGCTGTGCATAGACTACCATAAACTGAATAAACTAACCGTCAAGAATAAGTATCTGATTCCATGAATAGATGACCTATTCAACCAGTTGGTGGGGTCAGTGGTGTGCTTTAAGTTGGATTTGAAGTCTGAGTACTATCAATTGCGGATTCGAGATGAGGACATACCCAAGACAACTTTTGGCACGAGGTATGACCACTTCAAGTTCCCGGTGATGCCATTTGGGTTGACGAATGCGTCATTGGTATTCATGGATTTGATGAACCGAGTGTTTCTAAAGTACTTAGGCTCATTTGTGGTGGTCTTCATCGATGATATTTTGGTATACTCCAAATCAGAGGCGGAGCATGAGGCTAATTTGAGAATAGTCTTGCAGACTTTGAGAGAGAACCATCTTTATGAAAAGTTCTCGAAGTGCGAATTCTGGTTGGAGAAGGTGGCATTTTTGGGCCATGTGATTAGTGGTGATGGGGTGGCGGTGGATCCGGCGAAGGTTGAGGCCATCAGTGATTTGCCAATTCTGAGCACCATAGCGGAAGTCAGGAGTTTCCATGGACTAGCCGGGTACTATAGAAGATTTGTGGAAAACTTTTCGCGTATAGCGCTGCTCTTCACTACTCTGACTCACAAGGGCCAGAAGTTTGTGTAGACTCAGGAGTACAATCAAGCATTTGATACCTTGAAGGAAAGGTTGATGTTGAATCCAATCTTAAGTCTTCCTAAAGGGACTGAAGGTTTTGAGATTTTTAGTGCGCGTCAGGTTGCAGTTTGGGTTGCGTACTAGTACAACATGGCAATGTGATAGCCTTTGGATCTAGATAGTTGAAACAACATGAGAGGAATTACCCCATCCATGACTTGGAGTTGATGGCAGTAATTTTTGCGTTAAAATTGTAAAGACACTACGTGTATGGTGCGAAGGTGGAGACCATCACGGACCACAAAAGCCTGAAGTATCTTTTATATCAAAAAGACTTGAATTTGCGGCAACGTAGATGGGTCAAGTTCCTTGGGGACTACGACGTGGCGATTCAGTATACGCCAGGCAAGGTCAATGTAGTGGCCGATGCCTTGAGTAGGAAATACACTGGACAAGGTAATTGGATTGAAGCGTATTATAAGCAGTTGGTGTGAGATTTGGAGTCCCTAGGCATTGAGTGTGTAGCAAGAGGCCAGTCTAGCATGGCTTGGTTGAACTTGATCGAATTGTAAAGTGACTTATCTGATCGTATCCGTGAAGCAACAAGTTTGGATGCAGAGTTCCAGCAATTTATGGAGGAAGCTCAAAAAGGTGAGGGTAATACCTAGGAGATTGATGGTGGGATCTTAAAGAAGGATGGAAGGGTATGTGTACCATAGTTCGGCAAGCTCTGTAAGGAGTTAATGTTTGAGGTACATTTCACAAAGTACTATATTCATCCGGGCAGTATAAAGATGTACTTGGATATGAAGAAAAACTTTTGGTGGCCTGGTTTGATGCGGGATGTAGCTTTGTATGTGAGTCAGTGCCAAACTTGTGCCTTAGCAAAGGCTAAGTGTCAAAAGTTGGGCGGGTTCCTGAAGCCTCTTCCTATCCCTGAGTGGAAATTTGATGACATCTCCATGGATTTTGTGCATGGTTTACCTCGGTCGTTGTAGGGTAACGATGCGATTTGGGTGATCGTGGATTGCTTGACCAAAGTGGCTCACTTCATCCCGAATCAGAAAGAGGACAGCGTAGAGAAGCTGGTAGAATTGTATGTTCGCAATATTGTACGGTTACACGAAATTCCAAAGAGTATTGTTAGTGATCGCGATGGACGGTTCACGTCCAAAGACTGGAGATTTGTACAGAAGAGTCTGAGCACAAAACTCAAGTTTAGTATGACATTCCATCCTCAAACCGATGGTCAAACGGAAAGGATGAATCGTACAATGGAGGATGTGCTGAGAATATGTACCCTTGATTTTGACGAAAGGTGGGAAGATCACCTTTTCATGGTGGAGTTTGCCAATAATAATAGTTTCCAGGAAAGTATCAAGATAGCTCCAAATAAGGCTTTGTATGGAAGGCAGTGTCGAACATCGATGTTATGGATAGTGGCGGGATACACCAAACTTTGGGAAAAGAGGTGGTGGTCGATGCTTGTGAGGTGGTGTGAACAATTCAGGAGTGCATGAAGGCTGCTCAGGATCGACAGGCGAAGTATTTCAATGCGTGCCAAAGGAATATATAGTTCGCAGTAGGCGACTGGGTGTATCTAAAGATTAAGCCGTTCAAAGGTGTTTCACAGATTCACCGACTCAATAAGTTGAGTCCGAGGTTTTTGGGGTCGTTCAAAGTTGTGCAATGAATTGGAGAAGCAGTCTATCGGTTGGATTTGTACCCTGATCTGAGTGGATTACACGATGTCTTCCATGTTTCAGTTCTAAGGAAAGCCTTGGTGGAGACAAGTGTTGTGGTTGAGTCCACGGCGGTGCAGGTAGAAGAAGACATGAGGACGAAAGTCCGTCCACTCAGCATAGAGGATTTAGAAGTTCGGCAGTTATGGAATAAAGAGGTAAAGCTCGTTAAAGAATGCTGGGATAACTGCGGGCAAGATGAATTCTCCTGGGAGGGTGAGCAAGTGATGCGGGAAGACTTTCTGGATCTCTTTGCATCAGGTATTCTTTGTTGTTTGAATGTATGCTTAATTTCGAGGACAAATTTTTTTTAAAGGGGGAGGAGTTGTAACACCCCAGTTTTCTGTACTTGAGGCTCTGGACGTTACCATGTGCAGTAGGTCGCTATCGCCCGGCGGTAGCCTTCTGGCATTGAGTGCGTTGAGTTGCAGGCGTTGAGTGCGTCGAGTGGCAGGTGTCGAGTGCGTCGAGTTATAACACACAACGTTAGCTAATTACCGCTCGGCAGTAGCCTTCTGCGTTGAGTCGGAAGCATTGAGTGAGCTATCGCGCAACAGTATTGCTATTGCCGGTGGTAGCGCTGCATTATTTTTGCTTGACGACTCGGGAAGTCAACGCAGCGTGGTAGGTAGCTACCGCTCGACGGTAGCTTGCGGGAGAAGTTTTTTAACGGCTGAATTTAGACCGTCCGATCCTTCTTGAGATGTAATCCTATGGCCCAGGACACTCGGTCCAATGGGCTTAAGTAAGTTTGAAATGTTATTTTCCCTCATTCTTCTCATTTTGAGTGGGAGTTAGGGTTTGGGAGAGAGGATTTGGAGGAGGAAGAAGAAGTACTTTCTTTGCCATTGACGAAGCTCAGAGGCTTCGTTCGTCGAACCAAGGCTAGATTCATGGAGAGGACTTGAAGGCGCACATTTTTGTCTGTACAAAGCAAGATCTCCATGCCTAGGAAGAGGAGTCGTAAGTTAACGAAATTTCTCCTCTTGGTCTTTAGGATGCGCGCATGGAATCCGTTTTATTCTTGCTTTCTTTCAAGCAATTAGGAATCAGATCTCTCAAATGAGAGGGGTTCGGGTTGCCATGGTTCAAGAGGAGCCACCGGGTCGATTGTGTCCGTCCCCGCCATGATGTTGCATTAGAAATCCGCTCTGCCAGTGGATTAGCCATTGTGGGTGAAGCTGTAGTCGCGACTGTTAGTCCGACTCAGTGTTGTTTCTTAACAAGCCTTAAGGATTTTGTTAGAAATCCATTTGTGGCAAGTAGCCCTTTGTGATGTTTGTTCCCCCTTATTTAGCGTGAGAATGAATGGTGGATTAGGGTGGGAAAGGCTATATTTGTGGATTGATATGTGAAGGCGCGACTTTGTCTCTATGGTCAGCTTGCTAGCCCTTGATGTGTAAGTCCTGTATGGAGAGTGTCCCGGCAAGACAAGTCCCCTTCTAAGAAACTGACGAGAACTTCAAGCTTTTGACAAGCCTGGGCGATGAAGCCCATGAGCGGGTGGGGTCAATCAAGGGTTCTTAGTATCCATTTTTTATGTGACGAAATCCTGACATGAGAAGACAAAGCTTGCAGGCAAGCTCGGGTTTTGAGACCCACGATCGGTTGGGGCCTTGGCAAGAGTTCCGCATGTCGGCTTGAATGCTGTTAGGGGAAATGGAAGTACCTTTGTTTTTGGGTCCATTGATCCCAATGTCCAAGATTTGAAGAAGGCCTAATAGACAATGATATTCACATGTGTAATCTAATAGTTTCTCTAAGTTTTATATGTGCAAAATGTTCCTTGAAACAAGTTTAGACATGTTGTTTAAGCTATTATGATAGGTGGTCACAAGGTTGAAAGGTGGTGAGACAAAAATCTAAGTCCACAGACATTGAGTGAAGCCAGTTCACTCAATGCTAGATGATAAAAAGCACTGATTAAGGTATGGACAGTCAAAGTCCTGCAATTTGCAAAGTAGTTCTGTGTCTAAGTCCACATGCGTTGAGTGAAGGCAATTCACTTAACGCCATATAACAAGAGGTGTCGAGTAAAGCTGAGTCTATTAAAGCCTCAGTATTGGCAAGAAGAATTATGGCTAAGTCCAGAGGCGTTGAGTGAGGTTATCTCACTCAATGCCCAAATAGGAAAGCATTGATAGAGCAATGATCAGTCAAAGCTTAAGAAGATAGACAAAAAAATCTGTCTAAGTCCAGATATGTTGAGTGAGGACAGCTCACTTAACGCACTCAATGCCTAGTAGAGGCAGAAACAATGGCCAAGTCCAATTGCGTCAAGTGATGAAGGTTCACTCGACTCCTAAGAAGTTAGACTATAAAAGTCAAAGAAGGCATTGAGTGATGAAGGCTCACTCAATGCACTCAACGCACTCAATGCTTGAGAAGCAGAAAGATTTGGCTAAGTCCAAATGTGTTGAGTGATGAAGGATCACACAATGCACTCAACGACTGAGAAGTAGGTACCTACCTCAGTGCCCTTCCAGGCACCTATAGCTCAGTGATTAAATAATCACCTACCTCAGGCGCAAATTCCCTACACTCAGAGAGAAGCACTATCCTACCTCAGGCAATTAAGCCCTACAGCTCAGATCCACACTTGGATCCTACAGTATGAAAGTGGGTTGGAGTGATGATTGGCCAAAAGTGAAATTTCACTATGCTAACCTACCTGGACTAAGATAAACTCAGCCCTTCCTTGACTACAGGAAATATATTTCCTGAGTCTACTAATCTAGACTAAGAAAATACTTAGACCTAACTTCCTCTTCTCAACACCAGGGATTTTATCCAGCTGGAACTAGAGAAGTAACTGCAGCAGATCTTGCTGTAACCTGAGATGGAAGAATCCTAGCCCAACTCCTTTCTTCACAGCAGCAAGGATGAAGATCTTGCTTTGGCATGTGCTGGAAGTAACTTGCAGGTCAGCTTCTCTACCCCTTTCTGAATTGAGCCAACTGCTCAGCCCTGTCTCCTTCTTCACAGCTCCCTAAGAGAATGTTCTTTAGGATTTGTTGGCTGGGTCTGTGAAGCACCTGCAGCAAGGGTCAGCCCAAGCTACTACCTTTTTCTCAGAGAATCCCTCAGAGTTAACTTGTTGGTACAGATGAAG
Organism: Platanthera zijinensis; assembly: GCA_039513925.1. Lineage (NCBI taxonomy): Eukaryota > Viridiplantae > Streptophyta > Magnoliopsida > Asparagales > Orchidaceae > Platanthera > Platanthera zijinensis. The sequence goes on from CM077081.1 coordinate 94,869,754, forward strand.
ATCACACCATCTACCTTACTGTTGAAGATGTTCTTACCAACAGCTAACTTGCTCTTCGTCTTGCTGACTTGAGCTTCCTATTCTTTAGCTCCACAACAATGGCGGAGAAGAAGAACTGCCTGATTTCTTTTTTCGAAAAGCTTTTCTTTTCTTTTTCTCTATAAAAGCCTTTTCCTTTTATTGATTTTGACCCAACGGCTCTTGAGCAGTGGGCCCCACGTAATTAATGGCCAGCAATAACCTTGCTTTAATGCCAACTGTTGTACAGCAGGTCTGCGACAATATTTATCGTGTACTGTAGCCATACCACCACTAATTTAAAATATGTTGACTTGTTGACTTGATGGCATCACCAACTTTGGACTTAGCAAAAAATCAAGCAACATTAGTATAAACGTTGAGTGAAAGTCCTTCACTCAATGCCAAATCACTTAGACAAATTTATTGTCTCGTGATATTGAGAGAGTAACCTTCACTCAACACCAAACTACTTAGAATATAAATCTGTTTCTAGGCATTGAGTGATTCAGCTTCAAGCAATTCCAACTTGCTTTATTAGCTTTCTACTGCTTGGCGATGAGTGAGTGAGCATCACTCAATGCCAAACTCAGACAAAATTATATCTCCACTTGGCGTTGACAACATTGAGTGAGCAACCTCCACTCAACGCTTTTTGCCATAACCATATTTCTACCTCTGCAATATCTTAGGCATTGAGAGCGTTGAGTGAGCACTCCTCACTCAACGCTTTCTGCCTTAGCCAATTTTCTATGTTTAAAAACACTGGCTTAGACTGTGAGTGTTACTAAACACTTATGAGGCTATAACGTTGAGTGAATGACCTTCACTCAACGCGTGTAGACTTAGCCACATTTCTGCCTCTTAAATTTAGGCTTTGACTGACTCAGCCTGCCTTACTTTGAACAGAGTTTGATGAATGGTGAGTTGAGCTCGACGAACTCTGAATTCAGTTTGATGAATTCTGAACTGAGCTCGATGAACTCAAAATCTCAACCTCTGAACCGAGTTCGACGAATGGTGAGCTGAGCTCGACAAACTCTGAACTCAGTTCGACGAATTCATAAATTGAGCTCGACGAACTCAGAATCTCAAACTCTGAATTTAGCTTGACGAATGGTGAGCTCAGCTCGACGAACTCTGAAATCAGTTCGACAAATTTTGAACTGATTTCATCTCACAACTTTTTGCTGTATGGCGTTGAGTGTGTCTTCATCACTCAACGCCAAATTACTTAGCCATATTTTTGCCAATAGCTGTATGACGTTGAGTCAACATCACTCAATGCCTGTGGACATAGGCACATTTCCAGCTTACCAACATTCTTTCTTAACTCTGACATTGAGTGAGCTTGCTTCACTCAATACCTATGGACTTAGCTGCATTGTCAACTACTTCCTTGACTTCTGGCATTGAGTGAGCATACCTCACTTAACGCCTATGGACTTAGGAAAATTCTTGCCTTTCCAACATCCTCTCTTGGTTTCCACCTTTTTGCCTTATGACCACCTGTCACATCACGTAGACAATCTGTGTAGTCTTGTTCCATGGAACATCCTACACAAGATGAGCTTAAACAATATCAAATGCAGCTATACTCTTAGTATTGATGGTGATGCCTCTTCAAATCCAGTCTAGGGAACATTGTGGGCAATGGACCCAATAATCTCCCCATATTTGGAGAAGGCAGAACACCCAGCAATTCTAAGAGGCATTACCATAATAGGTAGAATACTTTCATGCAGCTGTAGATTATAATCTGCTACACCTGCTAGCTTTTGCTATATTACTTCAATGTGCTCCATTTAATTGTATTGACACAATAGGTTAGGTCAATGCATTCTCATACTACTTGAGCAATTGCTCAAGTAATATGCTCTCTCCTTTATACCACTTAATATTTAAATAGAGCACCACTAGAAGCACTTACCTCAAAATATATACTGACACAATCATGGCTTAACATGTTGTTAGTCATTTCATTTCTCATACTAATTGAATCCTTTCAAGTAATATGCACTGACTCAACATTACCTAGTCATGTCAAGTATTGCTTCTATATCTCTCTCTTATGTATTGCCATACATCTTCCCCTTTCTGTCTTCTTCAATAGCCATATCTATTGAGGGAGTAGAAAATATCATGGGAGAGATTATCTCTTGATCCTAGTCAAAGTCCTATGTTGATACTACAAAAGAAATCATCCTAGTGATCAATCTACTTGATTAGGAGTCATACCTTTTGTGTTGATACATTGATACAACATACCACTGCAGCATTTGAGCTAGATGCAAACATAGTTCTACTTGTGCTGGCTGTTCCCCTTCTCCAACAGCAGGACTGTCTTCTCAAACTCAGAGAAGATTATGACTATGTCATACTTAATATCCCCCTTGGTCTGTGCATTTTCCTTAAGATAAACTGATTAGTAGTTGAGACCGCTGATCTACTACATCTGATACCTGCTCCTCCTCAATTGAGGCATCCTTTATCAGATTCTTGGTAGACATTCTAGTCTGTACCAGTCTGAATACCACTTGATGGTATTTATAGTCTTGATGTCACATCAAGGACTTATCTACCTGTAAGAAATGTAAATCCTGCAACACAAACTAGAATTTTGAGCAGCTAAAGCTATCCTAAGTTCCACATACCCAACTCACTCAAGAGGGTGTTGAACTTGGCTTCAACTAGTGGCATAATAGATATGTCAGCCACTTATCAGAGAGGAAAAACTCAGGATTGAGTTCTTCCTTATGCTCCCAAAATTATTGATACTTAATCTACATATGCATAGTCCTGCTATGCCAGATAAGATTCCTAGCAACCTAGATTACACTAGTAGAATATCAATATAAAAAAGTTCTACTTATCTAAGGTTATGGTTCTGATGCGAAAAAGAAGTTCTATATCAGGAAATTTCTGTTTGAAAATTTTGAGTTCGACGAATTATTCAGATTTCGTCGAGCTCCGTTTGATGAATTATTCTGATTTCGTCAAGCTCCGTTCGACGAATGATGGTGATTTCGTCAAGCTCAATTCATGCTAATGCTTAACAACTCCCTTGCACTTGAAAGTCTTTTATAGTTTTGATATTACATCAAAACTAATTTTCCATGGAGCTGATACTGGATTTACAGCCACTGTACACAGCAACTCCCTTGCACCTTGCACAGTCTCTTTTTGCTGAGCCAGATCTTCTCCCCTTCTTTTATCAACATGCTTGCCTTTGGCTTCAGCTTTCTGATAAACAACACAAGAGTGTTCAGCCCACTGAGTGCTATCTTGATCATTACATTGATCTGCACACTTGATCACCACTTGATCAATCCCTTCTTGGTTTCTGAATAGATAAGGAGAAGCTTGTCTGCTGTGATTCTCTTCTCCCCCTAGCTGATTGCAGATGATACCATTGGTACAGCTGCTAGCTTTCTCTTCTCATTAGACTGAATTTTCTCCTGCAACTGTGGGACTTTAAGACCTCTTGAACCTTGAATGATCTTTCCATGAACCATCCTTTCATTTTGATACCAAGTCTTTATTTACACTACTATTCTTATAGGAATGTGTACACTTATAACAACAATAGCTGGAGCAAACTAGCTATTCTTGTGAACTTGCTCATTCACAGTAGTTATAATCATCTGTATAGTCTCCCTCTCATCCTCAGCATTGTCTATAGAGACATTGCTGAACTCCAGCAGTAGTTCCTGATCTTTTCAGTGTTGGAGATACTCTAGGTAAGACTCAAGCTTGTCCAGCAACCCTGACTGAACATGCTCCCCAATATGAGCATCTAGCTTGGCAGTCTTCCCTTTAGAATCGACACAAAGCATTTCCATAAAGCCCACTAACTTGGACATACCTTGCTGCAGGTTCAAATGATATTGAATCCTGAGCATACATTTCTCTTCAAGTTTCCTCTGAAGAGTCTAATAGCTGATGATACTACTTGAGAAATTTTTCAGCTGAGCATTATGTGCTCCTTCTTTGCTACTCTCAGAAGAGATACCTGTGCTTTCCTTAGTGATGAGTACAACCTACTTATCCTTTCCAGATTTGCTGGTGTGGCAGCAAGACTTTGTCCAACTAGACATTCCTGCTGGCTGGATCCAGCTAGACTTCATCCATAAGTGGGCACTTGTCATTCTTCAGGATTTCACTCAACATTCTCTTCCTCTTGGGCAGTAAGAGAAATATCCTAGATGGTCAATATCCATCACCAACTGTTGATCTTTGGTCTTTCCCTTACAAGAGCATGAACCATATGATGACTTTCTTATTCCAGTCCAAGTTCTGGAACATCTTCTGTCCAAGGACCATAAATGGGGGTATGGGCACTTAGAATAACCTATAAAATAAAATTATCTTACCTTAGGACCCCAATATCTATTGGTTCCTAGGTTACTGTTAGCATAAGAATGCATATGTCTACCTACTGAATTCCTGCTAGGAAGACACTGTCTTGCCTTTGACACACTGGGGTTGTGCTAACAATCTATGGCAAAGTGGCACACTTTGCTATAACACCAACATTCATGGATGTTGTATCTCCTTTTGTGAACACATTTTGAAGTGTGCAAGCGATTTCTGGCTGCCTGTTCAGTGGGTAGAACTATGGCCTTCTTCTTGTTTCTATCAGCAAGAGCTTGACCAAAAGTTAGTCTGCTAGTAGAGGAACTTGGCTTACCCTGAACATCATTAGTAATAGCCTTCTTTGCAGATGGCATGTTCTTCATGGATTTAGGGACAACCAAGATAGCCTTACTGACTTACCTTTGGTTTGAGTTCTTGCTAGAAGAACCTTAGAATAAGACATTGCCTCATCCTTGACTATAGGGGCTGGGGCACCAAATACAAAAGGTCTAGGTTGGGCCTTTTGAACTTCTACATGGGGAGCCTTCTGAGCACTAAATCCCATGACCTCTCTTCTTCCCTTATAAGGTACTTTTGTAGTCTTATAAGGAAGATTCCCACACCTCCAATGACCATACTTACAGTCATGGTCATACCTGTTGGATGGGAGAATTACCTTATGAAAGGTAGACTGAGGCTAGACAGGAGCTTGACCTCTCCTCTGAGATTGGATAACTCTAGAAATCCACTCAGATTCAGATTTTCTCTTGATAACATCTATCTTAGATAAATTGGCCACTATCCTCTTCTCCCTTTCAAGTTTTTCTTCAAGAACCTTGATAATAGTGTTGGGTACATTGGAAAATGTGTACCTGATTTGAAGAAGCCTAACTTAGCATAATGATATACATCAAGGTGTATTTGATGTTGTTTAAGTTGAATATGTGCAGGTTAAAAGTATGGGAAAATTTCTAAGTCCATGTGTCAACATCAGAAGAAGATGTGTCGACACTTCAGGAAGATTGTGTTGACACTTCAGGAAGATTGTGTTGACACTTGAAGAAGGCTGTGTCGACATAGAGAAAATGAGTCGACATCAACTGTGTCGACACCAGGAGGCAGTGTCGACACACACAAGATTATAGTTGACATCAACTGTGTCGACACTAGGAGGCTGTGTCGACACACAGAGGCAAAGTCGACAATATTTGTGTCGACACCAGAAGACTGAGTCGACACATATAGGCAGAGTCGACAAAAGCTGTGTCGACACCTGAAGGCAGTGTCGACACATACTATGTTCTGAATCTACATCAACTGTGTCGACACCCAGGACTTGTGTCGACACATTGCCAAGTCTAGACCAAGTCATTTGCTGAAGAATGATGGAAGTGTTTGAGTCAACACAAATACTCAGTGTCGACTCATTCTCAAGTTATAGTATGCAGAAGCTGAGTTGACTTAAAGGCAAACTTGTCGACTTCACCAGAGGCAGTGTCGACAGCGGAGGTACTTGTGTCGACACATATAGACAGATGGTCTGGACACTTTCTGACAGACATTCTCGACACTTTGCTGTCCAAGACAAAGGCACAAGATCTGTTTGAAGACTTGACAGCTGTGGGTTATAACAGGTTAACTGAAGCTGTCAGACTTGTCAGAAGACAGTTAGAAACCTGATCAGCCGGTCACCAAAAAGAAGGTCTATAAATAGACAGATTCATAAGTAGAATAAAAAGGTGATTGAGAAGCAACACTTAAAGAAATCTGATTAAGGAATCAAATCAAGAAAGTGCAAGGCACTGAAGAAGATCTTCATCAGAAGATCTAAGAAGACATTCTGAAGGGTTCAACCTCTCAGGATCAGTCTAAGGAGAATTCGTCCTAGAATTCTGAAGAATTTTCAAAGGGATTGGATAGAGAGGGATCCAGCCGTTTGAAGATCAAGAAGGAAGTTGTTACAGGTTTCTCAAGAAGCTGTTTGGAAATCAACTCAGCTAGTTCAGATTCAAGAAGCTTTGAAGAAAGCTAAGTTTCAGTTGATTTCATCCATCAGCTGATCAGGTGCTGTCTTGTCCTTTCTCTCTCAACAAGGGCAAGATTCTATAAAACTCTTTTCTAAATCTTGTAGGATCTTTAATAGATCTGAGTTGTAAGCCTAATTTATAAAGGCTGGGTGTAGGAGAGATAATCTCTGAGTTGTAGGTCTTGAATAGAGATTGAGGTAGGGCTGGTTTGCCTGAGTTGTAGGAGTGTGGTATCACTCTGAGTTGTAGGAATCCATTTTGGATTCTGAGCTGTAGGATCTGAGGATCTGAGTTAAAGAAGGGAGTTTGGCCGAATCTAGCACACTGCTAGATAGGTGAAGGGGGAAAGTGGATGTACCCAGATCTTGGGGAACCACTATAAAACTGTGTGCAATCTGTGATGTGTGAATTTCTGTGATTGCTATGCTGTGTGTATATATTCAGTAGTTATATTCTGCCTAAATTGAAAACAAGCATTAGAACCTATTCACCCCCCTCTAGGTGTTTAGGCAGTCTTGAAAGTAAAACTATCAAGTGGTATCAGAGGGAGGTTGCTCAAAGTAAGACTTAACAGTCTGAGTTAGATCTAAAGGCAGAATCAAGAATCAAGAAAATGGGTTCAGGTGAGAATCACAAGGAGTTGGGATCTATGAAGCTTCCCATCTGCAGAAAATAAATCTTTGGAATTTGGAAGGAAAGGGTTAGGCTGTTTATGGAGGCCTCAGACCCAAGAATTTATATCACAGTGAAAGAAGGTCCATACATTCCAATGAAGACTTCTGTGTTAGATGCAAATGAGGAAACTCCTAAGGATTTTTCAGAAATGACAAAGGAGGAAATCATCTTAGCAACTATGGACAAGAGAGCTCAAAACATCATAGTAAGTGCAATAGATGATTCCACTTTCCAAAATCTGGTACATTGCAAGACTTCCAAAGAGATGTGGGACACCTTGATTGTCTATATGGAAGGATATGAAGAAGTAAGACAAGACAAAAAATCAATGCTCAACCAAGAATATGAGAGCTTCTGACAAGGAAAGTCTGATAGCATAACTGAGTGTTATAAGAAATTCTATAGGATTGTGAATGAACTGATGTCCTATGGAAGAGTCTTCAGTACATATGAGGTGAATGACAAGTTTCTCAGATCTTTAACAAAGGATTGGGATACCAAAATATGTGCCATTAGAGAAGTGGCCAAGTTAGCTGATATTTCTCCTCCAACCTTGTTTGGAAAGGTTCTTTCATATGAAATGCAATTGATGGCTAGGAAGGAGGAAGAGAGAAGTACTAAAGGTGAGCATAGATCTGTGGCTTTCAAAGTTGAAGCCACTAGAAAGAAAGGGAGGATGTCATCATCTCCTCTCAAGGAAGCTACAGAAGAGATAACAGAAAATTCAGATAGTCAGAAATCAGGGAGCAGTGAATCAGATACTGTCTTTGCTGCCTTTACAAGACAGTTTCAAAAGTTCTTGAAAAATAAGCAGTGGAAGTCCAGGCCCTCCACATAACAGCCAGTAGATGAGTACTATCAGAAGAGAAAATCCTCAAGAAATGAGAGAAACAGAACTAAGCCCAGCAAAGCCATAACTTTTAAGATTGTTTGTTATTGCTGCAATAAGACTGGACATATGGTAGCTGAATGTCCAGAAAAGAGAAAGGAGTCAGTAGATAGAAAAAGGACTCAACACAAGGGCAAGAAGGAGAAATCTTTTGTTGCAAAGAAGGATAAGAGTCTTTCAGATCAGTCCTCATCAGAGTCAGAATCTGAAGCAGAAGCATACATAGGATTGTATGCAGCCAATGAAGAAGAGGAATTTCTGCAACTGATGGATTCCATTCATGATCAAGAAGACAAGGAATGCATGGGTCTGATGGCTGAGTTAGAAGATAACTAATGCCAGGATCAGCCTGGTCCTAGTAAGGTACAAAAGGTTTCTAGTTCTTCTGATTTTAGTACTGGTTCAGAGTCAGATTCATCTACATCAAGTGATATGAATGGATCTGAATCTGAAGGTGATATTCATCAGTTGATGGATGAATATAGGGTCTTGTTACAGGCTCTTAAGAAAAGCAAGAATCTAGTCAAAGTTCAGGCTCAGAAAATTACTAATTTTAAAGTGGCTGCAACTGAGTTTGAAAAAGTAATGGATCAAAAGTTAAATGAGATTGCCAAACTGAAAAATATAACCTATATTCAGATGGGCACAATCAAATATAATAATGATCAAATTAAGGGTCTGGAGGCCAGACTAAGAATAGAGAAAGATTTAGTGGCTAGTTACTCTAAGCCAAAATCTGTCTTACCTTTAATAGATGAGTTTGTGGCTCAAAAGGGTAAGGTAGGATTAGGCTTCAAAGGTAATCCCAGGGCTGCCCAATTCAAAAGAAAAGGCAAAGCTCCTGTCCAGCCTCTAAACCTTTCAATCCCAATTAAGTTTAGAAAGGTGCAAGTGCCTTCTAACAAATATGATCTTGAGAATATTCATGGTCATATTAAGACTAATGTTCAGATAAACAAGGGTGTAAATGCCAATAGGTCTACCTATGTTCATAAACCCCATGATTATAAGAAATCTGTGGGTGAAGCTGCAGCAGCACCAACACTGGACAAAAATTCTTCTGTCAAGGGTGTATTAAGACCTAGATACAACAAGTTTGAATGTTGGTGTTGTGGCAAGAGAGGCCATTTTGCCTTAGACTGCTGGCATAACACAAATGTAAGGAAGAACAATAGTCTACCAGTTAGAAGAGGTGCTGATAGTCTTAATATGAATGGTGCTAACCTGAACCAAGGACCCAAGACATACTTGGGTTCTAAGGGAAAGTAATTCTGTATTGCAGGAAAGTCCAAGTTGCCATGCCCCTATATGGTACTTGGACAGTGGATGTTCCAGGCACATGACTGGAACAAAGGGGCTGCTGAAGGAGTACACATCTGTCAAAGATGGACCTAAAGTAATCTTTGGTGGATCTGAAAGAGGAAACATCAAAGGGTTTGGTAACATTTCTTCAAACCAAATTACCATCACCCAAGTGGCTTATGTAAAAGGTTTGAAACATAATCTGATTAGCATAAGTCAACTGAGTGATCTTGGATATGCCATTTCATTTATTAAGGATGGATGTCATATCAAAAGGTCAAGTGATCAAAAGATCATATTGACTGGGTATAGAAAGAGAAATGTTTATTGTCTTAATTTTGTATGTGAGAACAAGGCTTCTTCCATCTGTCTTGTGGCTGATGATAATGCATCTCATTGTGTCAAGTGGCATAAGAGGTTGGCACATCTTAACTACAAGACAATTGGCCAACTCTTCAGCAAAGAGTTAGTGAGGAATGGTCCTCAAGTTAAGTGTATAAAGGAAGGGATATGTTCAGCTTGTCAAAAGGGCAAGCAGACAAAATCCTCCTTTCATAGTCTTGAAAACTAGGATTCTGTGAGGTGCTTATACCTCTTACATATGGATCTTTTTGGTCCTATGCCAGTTCATAGTCTAGGTAGGAAGGTCTACACTTTTGTGGTTGTAGATGACTATTCTAGATATACATGGGTGTTCTTTCTGAGACAAAAATCAGAAACCCCAAGTGTCTTACTTAGTTTTGTGTAACAAATTCAGAATGAACTAAATAGTACAGTGGTCAAAATCAGAAGTGACCATGGCACTGAATTTCAATCCGAAAGTATGACAAAATTATGTGAAGACTTTGGGATTTTCCAAGAGTTCTCCTCACCTAGAACACCTCAGCAAAATGGCAGTACTGAAAGAAAGAATAGGACATTGATTGAAGCTGGTAGAACTCTATTGAGTGACACCTCTCTTCCAGAATATTTCTGGGCTGAGGCAGTAAACACTGCATGTCATGTGATCAATAGGGCTTCTATCACCAAGTGCCACAAAAAGACTCCCTATGAAATTATGAAAGGTAGAAAACCAAATCTATCCTACTTTAGGATCTTTGGTTGCAAGTGCTATATGCTTAACAATGGCAAGTCATATCTAACTAAGTTTGCTGCCAAATCCCAAGATGGGATATTTGTTGGGTACAACATAAATAGTAAGGCCTATAAAGTCTTCAACTTGACTACTCAAGTTGTAGAAGAATCAGTACATGTTGTGTTTGATGAATCAAGATTAATCAACTGTGAGTTGCCTTGTAGTTCATACAGTCCAACAGGTATAAGCAAAAGGATGGACAAGCTTTCCATTGCAGAAGGTTCAACATCAGATAAAGCAGTGGAAAATGAAGGCTACAGTCCAGGGGGAGTACAAAACTCTATAGAAGCTGATGACAACCAAGAAGTACAGCATGATGAATGAGCTGGAGATGTCCAACCTGAAGGAAATCTTCCTCCAGCCATAAGACATCTAAAAGATCATCCAGCTAATCAAATAATAGGTGATCCAAGTCAAGGAGTGCAGACTAGAAGCAGAAATCTGAGCACAGTCCTGCACTCAAGTTTCCTATCTCAATTGGAACCTAAGAAATTTGAAGAAGCCATCCAAGACCAACATTGGATTAATGTTATGCAAGAGGAGCTTAATTAATTCAGAAGGTGCAAAGTCTGGGTGCTTGTTCCTAAACCAAAAGACCACAACATCATTGGAACAAAGTGGATATTTAGGAATAAGTTGGATGAGAGTGGAGTAATAGTAAAGAATAAAGCAAGACTGGTTGCTAAAGGATATAGGCAGGAAGAGGGAATAGATTTTGATCAGACATTTGCCCCAGTAGCAAGACTGGAGGCAATCAGGATGTTTCTTGCCTATGCTGCATACCAAGGATTCAAGGTATACCAAATGGATGTGAAATCAGCATTTTTGAATGGAGATCTAAAAGAAGAAGTCTATGTGGAACAGCCATCAGGTTTTGTAGACTCTCTTAAACCTGATTATGTTTTTAGACTTAGGAAAGCTTTATATGGGTTAAAGCAAGCCCCAAGGGCTTGGTATGACACCCTGTCTACTTTCCTTATTGAGAACAAATTCTCAAGAGGCAAAATAGACAAGACTCTATTCCTTAGGGAGTCTAAAGGCAAGATAATCTTAGTCCAAATCTATGTGGATGACATAATTTTTGGGTCTACAGAGAACAACCTTTGCAAGAAGTTTGCCAAACTTATGCAAGGGAAGTTTGAAATGAGTAGTATGGGGGAACTTAAGTTCTTCTTGGGACTTCAAGTAAGACAGACTGATGATGGCTTGTCCATATCCCAGTCTAAGTTCACCAAAGAGGTGATAAAGAAATATGGTATGGAATCTTCCTCTACCATGAAAACTCCTATGGGAACAAATATTCCTATATATAAAGATGATACAGGTAAGCCTGTAGATGAGTCTTTGTATAGAGGAATAGTTAGTTCTCTATTATACCTCACAGCTAGTAGACCAGATATTATGTATGCTACATGTGTCTGTGCTAGGTACCATGCATGCCCTAAAGATTCTCATTACACTACTGTTAAAAGAATTTTGAGATATTTAAAGGGCACACCAAATTTAGGCCTTTGGTACCATAGGAATAGAGATTTTCAACTAATAGGTTATTCAGATGCAGATTTTGCAGGCTGTAGAGAGGATAGAAAGAGTACTACAGGTACCTGCCAATTTTTGGGAGGAAGAATGATATCTTGGAGCAGTAAGAAGCAGACCAGTGTGGCAATATCCACAGCTGAGTCTGAATATGTTGCTGCTGGAAGTTGCTGTGCACAGCTATTGTGGATTCAGCATCAGTTAAAGGACTATGGTATTCAAGTAAGTAGAACACCTTTATTGTGTGATTCTAAGAGTGCTATTTCTATTGCTAACAACCCTGTTTCTCATAGTAGAACTAAGCATATAGAAATAAAATACCATTTTCTTAGAGAGCATGTAGAAAGAGAAGATATCTCATTGGAATTTGTTAAAACAGATTATCAAATTGCAGATGTTTTTACTAAGCCACTGGATGAAACAAAATTCAATAAATTTAAAATTGAATTAGGAATGCTGACCATTGATTAGTATATCAACAAACAGAAATTGGCTAAGTAAAATGGTGTCGACACTTTCAGTAATAAAGTGTCGACTCAGTATAGTTATGTCGACTTGTCAGAGAATTTGTGTCGACACAGAGAATTTGTGTCGATACTTAAGGGTCAAATAGTCGACTTATCCAGAAATGTAGTGTCGACTTCACCAGAATAATGGTGTCGACACTTACAGATTTTGTGTCGACACTTGTACTAAGAGTCGACACAGAATTTCTGATGCTCTACTATGTCTCTCTTGTGTCGACATATCTCCAATTGGTGTCGACACACAGTAGTCAATATTGATGTCGAGATAGTAAAAGTTTGTGTCGACACATTTCATTTGTGTCGACACATTTAGTCTGTTTTTGCCCGCCTTTTGACCTTCTTTCAATAGAGGGTATAAATAGGTCAAGAACGTATTCTGTCGACACGCTCACAAGGTTTTCGAGACTAAAACCCTGTGTAGACATTCTCTCTCTTCTCTTCTCTCCAATTTTCTCATCTTTCCAATGACGCCAAATGTTGAGGATAACGTCAATGAGGGATATGAGCTGGTTAGGGCTGCGTTTGACAATGCCTCGCCTGAAATAAAACAGGTGATATCTTATCTTGCTGATAATGGATTGGAATATCTGGTTTCTGAACCCACCAAAATCTGGAAGAAGGAGGTACTTGAATTTTACACTTCAACATCAGTGGATTCTTCTAGACTCAAGATCAAATCCACAGTTCATGGAACCAAGGTGAAAATTACTCTACGGAGTTTAAGAAAGATTCTTCAATTACCAAGCATTGAGAATGTAGAAGAGGTCCCAGCCTCTAAGACAGGGGAGGCTCTACAATGGTGTGGATTGGATCCAATTGTCAAAATTGGAGCAGCCATCAACAGAAAAGGAATGAATCCACAAGACAAATTTCTATCTGAAGTGGTTGGGAAGGTGATTTTGTGTAAACCTGGCGGCCATGATAGGATTTCGGCCTTATGTTTAACCTCATGACAAGGATCATCTTCAGGATTAACACAGACTGGTCAGCAGTTCTGTTTGATATAATCAAGGAAGGACTTAAGAAGCCAAATATGGCTAGGATTTTGAGTCTATATCTGGCTGGACTCATCCCAGAGGTCATGCAACAAATTCCTGGGACTAAGATCAATCACATGAGAAAAATGGACATGAGATTATTCTCAAGATGGGATAGAGTTCTGTCCAAAGAGGTGCCTGATGTGGTCAGGCAGGACACACCAGAGAAATCCCCAGGTCATGATCAAAATACTGAACAACTTCCAGGAGATCAAGTGAGAGAGCTGGCTGAAGACCAGCCTGAGTCTACTCAAGTCCAAGATGAATCTTTACCTGCACAGGTACAGGGGGAGCAAGTTTATTCTTCTGCCCAGGACATTCCTAACACTAAACAGGTACAGGGGGAGCAAGTTTATTCTTCTGCCCAGGACATTCCTAACACTGAACAGGTGCAGGGGGAGCAGATTTCTGAACATGTGCAAGAGAAAGAACAAATAGATTTATCAAAAGATTTGCACACTACTGGCTTTGATGACTCATCTTCTGCTCAGGCACAAAAGGAATTCACTCTAAATGAGTTGTTTCCTGATTGAAAGTGAAGGGATAGATACTACTCTAGAGGGGGGGTGAATAGAGTTATCAAATTTTGCACTAGACAAAACTTAATAGTCTACCGAACTCCCTTGGAGTGAAATGCGGAATGAAAAGATTATAGATATGGAGATAACCCTAAAGCCTAACACAAGTGTTGTGCACAAACTCAATCTAACTGTAATTACAGTTGAGGCTTGGAAAACCTAATCAGCAACTAGCAAACCTAGTTATATCTAATCACAGCCACAATGCAAGTAATTAAATTAAGCGAGCCAGACAACACAAGGAATTTATAGTGGTTCTCCAAACAACTTGGGTACGTCCACTCTTCTACCAACAAGGTAGGAATCCACTACAGGTTTTTGATCAGGTGCCCTGCCACCACAAGATCTGCTTCAGGTAGATCTAGAAACCCTTTAGACTTTTGATCAGGTGTCTAAAAACCAACACAGGTTTTTGATCAGGTGCCCTGCCACCAAGGGATACTTTTGAAGGGAGTAATAACCCTGTACAGGAGGGGGAAAGGGGTTAAGGTGTCTTCTCTATTTTACAATAGATTAGAGAAGCACAATAACTTGCACTGAGCTAGACAGCTCTAAAGAATCAAGGCTCCCCCTGGCTCAAAGAATGTCCAAGTGAAGTTTTGCTTCAGTGCAGAAAATACTTCAGAAAGAACTGAAGGAAAAACTACAAGAAGATATAAAATATAAAATAGAAATCTTCTAGCAGCTATCTTCTTCTTCTTCTTTAAAAGAACTCTGAGTCTGAACTTCCTGGAAGCAGGAGAACTCAGGTTGAAGAAGAGCAGAAGAGCTTAACACTTCTCAGTTGAATGAAGATTGCTGAGAGCAGTTAAACTTGGTCTTGATGAAAGCTTGAATGCTAATTGAATAACTCTTAGAATAACTGGTTAGCTAGCTGAAATCCTTCTCCAAAGGATTCCTTTTATAGCAGCAACAAGCAACGACTCTTTTCAATTTGAACTGTTTGTCTTCTTCTGAAACTTGAAACCTAGGCTGTAAATATCACAAAGACAAACAAACTCTGCATCAAAATATTCTATAAAAGGGATAAACCTTTTTCAAGGAAGCTACAAGAAGCAATCTGATAATAAAGGTACTAAATAAAATCACATCAGAGACAAACTCTTTATAGCAGAAGGAAGACTTTTCAGTCTAACGGCTATAAAGGACTGACAGCAGATAAAGTAAAATACACTGTCAACTAATAAGACAAACAACTTTATCTGAAAAGATTTGACTCAGGCAAAAGGGATGGAGCAGATATTGCCTGGAAATATTATCATAAAACAACTGAAATAAAATGCCAGATAATGTATTAATTAATTAAATAGAATAAATAAATACAAAATAAAAAGGCAAACAGAAAACGTCGAACGACCCTCGGAGATCGTCGACCGAAGAACGGAGATCGTCGAACTATCAGACAGATAGTCGAACGATCCAGATAGTCGAACTATCAAAGGAGATAGTCGAACTATCACAACAGATAGTCGAACTATCAGAAGATAGTCGAGCTATCAGATAGTCGACCTATCAAGAGATAGTCGAACTATCAAAGCAAAACCGATAGTCGACCTATCAACAGATAGTCGAACTATCAGAAGAGAAACAGATAGTCGATCTATCAACAGATAGTCGAACTATCAGATAGTTGAACTATCAAAGCAGATAGTCGAACTACCAAGGGAAAACAGATAGTCGACCTATCAATAGATAGTCGAGCTATCAAACAACGCAGATAGTCGACCTATCAAACAGATAGTCGAGCTATCAGATAGTTGAACTATCCAAGCAGATAGTCGAACTATCAAACAAACAGATAGTCGAACTATCAATAGATAGTCGAACTATCACAGCACACAGATAGTCGAACTATCAACAGATAGTCGAACTATCCTCGCAGACAGAACGTCGAGCAACTGATAGACGATCGTCGAACAGTTAGTTGACGATAGTCGAGCGGCGTTCGACCATAGTCGAACGAACACACAACTTAACCAAATTCTTATCTGGATAAGCTGGGAACTCTACAGCTAGACAACTAACCTTGACCATAGATAATTCATGGGTCAAGAGACTAAGAAGACAAGACTAAACTCAAATCAAACTAGGGTACCAACAATCTCCCCCTATTTGAGTTAAGTCTCTCAAAAACTAAAACACAGAGCTAGCTATAGACCAATAAAATCAATACAGGAAATAGTTAAACAACTAACTAGCAATTAACAATCAGTCAGATATATAATAGTCAATCAAAATTAAGGATCTACAGAATCAGGTTTGGGATCAGAAGAGCTAGGAACAAAAGATACTTTCCTCAAGGGATCTATGGCTTCTTTCTTAGACATTTTCAGATCTTGTACACCAATAATTTTTATTTCTGATGCCCTTGGGACGACTGCTTCTGGATGCTTTTCCATGTATTTAGAAGGGTCAAATACCTTATGACTAACCTGGATTTTATCAAGTTCCTTCATTCTGAATTTTGACATTGTAGTAAATCCTGCAGAATCTTTTCCTTCAGCCTTAGCTTTCTTTATCTGGGCTGAGCCAACAAGCTCTAGAAAACGAGCCATCCTGAAATCAGGATCTAACTCTTGACTTTCATACTTATTTTCAGATGCAGTATCTATTGGCTTCACAGCTTTAAAATTGGTAGACAGATCTAATAAACTTTCAGCTGGATATTTTACTTCTTGAATAACAAGAGATGTCGGCGGAGCAAACTCAGCAAACTTCTTACTGGATTTTTCTGAGAAAACAGTTCTTTTACTCTTTGAAGTGTCTTTAGCAGCAGGTGAAACTTTTCTCTTGGGTGAAGGAGGGGGTGAAAATGTTGGCTTTTGATAAACCACCTCCTTTACTTGCTCTTTTGTCTCAGCATCGTGCCTTTGATATCCAGAGTATGATTTACCTTGATGGCTTTGAGAACTTCTCCTTGAAGGAGGCTGAGAAGGTGCAGATTTGTCAGAAGGGGCAAAAGGATTTGCTGAAATATTGCCAGAGGCTCCTGCACCGGGAGGTGGAGGAGGAGGACCTCTGGGAGTCCATCTGGGAGCAGGACTATCATACCTCTTTGATTTCTTCCTCTCCTTTTGCTGGTTCTTAGAGAACCACATCCAGTGCTGGAACTCTTTGGATTTAGGATCAATCCCTTTCAGAATGTAGTAAGGAGTGTCATGATCGGGATTGGGAGGAGGAGGAGCTACACTTTTTCTTTTTCTCTTTGCAGCTTTCTTTTTCTTAGAATCCTCAGACAGATCTGAATCATCTTCATCCTCAGAATGAGATGAGGGAGGATGATCATATGGATCATAGGCTTCTGATACAGCCTTTTCCTTTTCTTTCAGGGCAGCTTTCTCTTTCTCTTCTTCCATGGCATCCTGTGCCAGGAGAGTATCCAAATCTAAGCCAGGGGAATCATCCCATAAAGTAGATTTTTCAGCTTGCCAAGCTTTTTCTTTCTCTTCCAAATCAGCCTTTGCTCTTTGTTGCCAAGCAACTTTTGCTTTCTCTTCTTCCAAACTCAGTTTTGGGGAGTCATCTTTATTTTCAACTTGGCTTTCAGGATCCATTTCTTGACGCTCAAGAACTGTCGTAGGGACTAGTTCAGATAGCACTGCTTGCTGAGCAGGTTCAGCAGCCTCAGAAAGCACTGCTTGCTCTACAGCCATTTGGACATCAGGAGCTGATACAGGTTCAGGCTCTTTGACAACAGCTACTTCTTCCATTAAATCTGTAGGATTAGGAGTAAAATCTTGCTAAATGACATCTAGTCATTCCTTCCAGATATTCCCATACTAACTTATCAATTAAGTAATCTACAAATTGGGAAAGAGACATACCTTCTGGATTTTCTTCAGGGTGACCTAACTCCCATAAATCATCTAGAAAGGAAGTGATAATTCCTTCTAGGAATAGGGCAACTAAGGGAGTTGAGGCTTCTTCCAGGTAAACTTTTACAACAAATTCAGTCAACATAACTGCATCAGATATTTCTTTTTCTTTTTCAGATGGAGGAGGGGCTGAAACTTCTGCTATATTTTCTGATACTGCAAGTTGAGCTGTTGGAGGGGAGGCTGGGAGCTGCTCAGAGACATCTTCATTGAACATCTCCCCCTGCCTGATTTCAGTGGGAACTAAAACCAGGCCCCTGGATGAAGAGGGCTCAGCAGAGTTAGAAAGTGCCCGAACAACAGCAGTCAAAGAAGCAATGGAGGAAGCAAGTGGAGCAATTGCCTCTTCAATCATGATTTTGATTGAGGGGGTAATTAACTCCACAATGCTGGAAATAAATTCTGGAGTAATTTCAAAAGGTGGTGGAACTGCAGTGGATGAAGGAGCAGCAGAAATGGTTGATGTGGCAGGATGAATTGTGGTGAGGACTGGAGATCGAATGGGAGAGTTAACTGGAGAATGATGTGGAGAGTTCGGAGGAGATGGAATGGGAGAATGAACTGGAGAAGAGATATCAGACGCCAACAGATCAAAGCTGGGTTGAGAAGTCCCAGCAAGATCAGTTGGGTGAGAAGATGCAGGAGGAGAGGCAGAATGTCGTACTGCAGTTGAAGTTGAAGTAACTTCAACTGCAGTAGACGGCAAAGCAGAAGAAGATGAAGGAATAGATGAAGGAGCTGAGCCAACTTCTTGAGGGTGGGGAGCGACAGAGTCAGTCCTTGTGCTCTCAGATGCAGCTGGAGCAGCCCCTGCAGGAGCGGGCTTCACGAATGTCCTCTTCCACTTTGAGAACAAGTTGGGATCTATCTTCTTGCTGGCATTAATGGTGGTAGCAGCTGAAACTAGCAGATGGGGATATCTTTCCTTCAGAAAAATCCCAATAACCCTGCCTAGGGTAACCTCTTTCTTGCTATTCTTCTTCCTTATCAAGTCAAACAGAACACCTGCCCAATTGATCCTTTTCTTGTTGACAATTGCACACATTAGTGCAAATTGTTGTCTAGTAATGTTATCGTGGGCAGAGTGTTTGCCTAGCAGCACTTTTCCGACAATCTCAGCGAGAAATTTAATCTTAAAAGGAAAATTTACCTTGAGCAGCTTTGAGGGAATGCCTTCTGCATGTCCCAGCTCAATCAACATTCTTCCAAATTCTGGAGCATCTTGCTCATATTCTTCTTCGCCATTAGTCAATCCAAATAAATCAGTCAAGACGGCGGGAGTCAAAATTACCTCTACTCCGCCAATAGATCCTGTCATTGAATCTTCAGTAGAAGACGACGTAAATGCCCATTCCTTTATCTCTGGGATATTTAACTTGATCCTTGTAGACATTAGCCTTTCCAATCCTTGATCTTTGCATAGCTGGAGAATTTCCACGATATCTAGTTCACAGCAACTGAATGCATCAAAATCCACGCTGAAACCTGCATCAAACTTGACTACTGCGAGGAGCGCAGGAGAAATCGCCATCGATTTGCTGGAGAAGACGCGAGAGGAACGGAGAAGACGAATCGGCAGAAAATCGCAAGACACGGAGCAAGCGGGAAGACAGAATGCGAAAGGACGCTCTCCGTCGACGATAAAAGCAAAGATCTTTTAACCTAGGTCGACTATCGGCTTTATATTAGACCGGAGATAGTCGATCTATTTAAAAGATACTGGATACGATGGTCGAACGGTCGTTCGACGATCGGTCCAAAAGCAGAGTAGTCGAGCAATCGTTCGACTATTTCTGGCTTCTCAAACAACAAGCTGTCGTCATCCAGAGATCGACGATGAGCTCGACTTGTTCGACGATGGTCGAACGCCGGTCGACGATCTTCAAACAGACAAGCTTTCATCAACCATAGGTCGACGATGGGCTTAACCCGATCGACTATCTTCAAACAAGTTTCAACAAGGCAGAAGTAGTCACACTTAGTCTCTTCCATTGATCATGCCTAGTTGAACCAAAAAGAACAGATGCTTCTGTTCATCTAAGGGCTTGGTGAATATATCACCTCTCTGAAACTCAGTGGATATGAACTCAAGACAAATCTTGTTCTTTTCCACACAATCTCTCAGGAAATGGTGCCGAATCTCAATGTGCTTCGTTCTAGAGTGGTGCACTGGATTTTGTGCAATTGAGATAGCACTGGTACTATCACACATGATTTTGGTGTTCTTGTGTGAGTAACCATAATCCACAAGCTGGTTTTGAATCCACAGGATCTGTGAACAACAACTGGCAGCTACTATATATTTAGCCTCTGCAGTTGAAGTTGAGACAGAAGCCTGCTTCTTACAGAACCAAGAGACCAATCTCTCTCCCAGGAACTGACAAGTTCCTGAGGTGCTCTTCCTGTCAACTCTGCAACCAGCATAATCAGAATCAGAATATCCAATCAATTCAAATTCTGACTCAGCTGGGTACCAAGTCCTAGATTTGGACATCCCTTCAGGTATCTCAGGATTCTCTTGAGAAGAATCAGATGAGATTCCTTGGGGTTGACCTGGAATCTAGCACAAAGGCATGTAGCAAACATTATATCTGGCCTACTTGCAGTTAAATATAATAGGGAACCAACAATGGCCCTATAATTCTTTTGATCAACTGGCTTGCCGTGATCATCAGAATCAATAACTACACTAGTAGCCATAGGTGTAGGCATTGCTGAAGCATCATCCATCCCAAATTTCTTTACCAATTCCTTGGCATATTTGGATTGGGGAGATGAAGATGCCATCAGCATCTTGCTTAACTTGGAGACCAAGAAAGTAAGACAGCACACCCATACTACTCATCTCAAACTTAGAGTGCATCAGGTCAGAAAACCTTTTGCAAAGTTTGGGATCAGTGGAACCAAATATAATGTCATCCACATACACTTGAACTAAAAGGATTGTGTCCTTGTGGTGCTTGACGAACAGGGTTCTATCAACAACTCCCCTAGTAAAGTTGTGCTCTAACAGGAAACTAGCTAGAGTCTCATACCAGGCTCTGGGGGCTTGCTTTAGTCCATAAAGAGCTTTCTGCAACTTGAACACATGTGAGGGTTGAGTTGAAGAAACAAACCCTGCTGGTTGTTCAATAAACACCTCTTCCTTAAGCTCACCATTTAGGAATGCACTTTTGACATCCATCTGAAAGACCTTAAACTTCATGTAGGCTGCATAGGCCAAGAAGATCCTTATTGCTTCTAGCCTTGCAACAGGAGCAAAGGTTTGGTCATAATCTATACCTTCCTCCTGTCTGTAGCCCTGAGCTACAAGCCTAGCTTTGTTCCTTACAATAATTCCATTTGCATCCAACTTGTTTCTATACACCCACTTGGTGCCTATGATCAGTTGGCCTTTAGGTCTTGGAACCAAAGTCCAAACTTTACATCTCTCAAACTGATTGAGTTCCTCTTGCATAGCAATGATCCAGTGGGGATCTAGCTCAGCATCTTTAAAGGTGAGGGGCTCAACCTGTGAGAGGAAACAAGCGTGCATCACATCCTGTCTTAATTGGTGTCTTGTTTGAACACCAGCTGATATGTCTCCAATCACTTGAGATGTGGGGTGATCTCTAAGTGTGACAATATCAGCAGGTGGGATGTGATCTTCAGCAACAGTTGGGATTAATTCCTCAGGAGGAATTTGATCTACTGTTGGTGGAACAACAATAGCTTCTGCAATGTCTTCATCACTGTCTGATTCAGTGATCCGAAGAGTTGATAGTTGAAGAATCTCTTGAGTAGCATCAGGTACCTGCAATGAACTGGAGGAAGGAGAAGTTTCCTTCTCCTTGTAAAACATCTGAGACTCATCAAAAGATACATGCACAGATTCTTCAATTTTACAGGTTGATTTGTTATAAACCCTATAAGCTTTGCTTACTTGGGAATATCCAAGCATAATTCCCATTGAAGCTTTTGCTTCAAACTTTCTAAGGTATTCTTTATTGTTATTATGAATGTACACTACACAACTAAATATTCTAAAATAATTAATTTTAGGTTTCTTTCCTTTAAGCAACTCATAAGGAGTTTTACACTTAAGCTTGTGTATCAGACTTCTATTCAAGACATAATTGGCTGTACTAACAGCTTCTGCCCAATAGGAAAGAGGCATATTAGCATCTGCCAACAATGTGCTAGCAGCTTCAATGAGTGTTCGATTTTTCCTTTCAACTACCCCATTTTGTTGGGGAGTTCTAGGAGCTGAGAAGCTATGTTTGATACCTTCTCTCTCACAGAATTCTTGCATGAGAAGAGAGTCAAACTCAGTACCATGATCACTTCTGATCAAGGCCACATGAGTAGAGTACTCAGTCTGCACACATAATAGAAAGTCTGTAAGGGCTTTGAAGTTATCAGCCTTAGTTCTCAAAAAGAAAACCCAACTGAACCTTGAGAAGTCATCTACAATGACTAAGGTATAGTACTTCCCTCCTACACTCTGTACATTTATTGGGCCAAATAGGTCCAAATGTAATAAATACAAGATTCTAGGAGAATCACTTTTATTTACAGATTTAAAAGAGTTTTTGGTTTGCTTGCCTAGCTGACAAGCCTTGCATAGGCTCTCCTTCTTGTAGGGGCAAGAAGGTAAACCTCTAACAAGGTTGTGTTTAGATAACCTAGATATATTTTTAAGGTTAACATGACTAAGCCTCTTATGCCACAAAGAATTATTATTAATTGTTACTTCATTAAATAAACAGATTTCAGAATGAGTTGAATTGAAATCTACTAAATAAATATTACCTAATCTAATGCCTACTAAAACAACATTATTATTTAAAGTAATATTACAAGAAGAGTTAGAAAATGAAACCTGGTAGCCAGCATCACATAGCTGGCTGACTGAGATCAAATTGTGCTTCAGTCCAGTCACATATGCAACTCTCTTGAAAGTAACAGCTCCAATTGTGATTCTTCCATAGCCTTCTGTCTGACCACAGCTTGAATCTCCAAAGATAACCTTTTGGCCGAGCTTAGCTTTGAACTTTGACAGTTGACTCTTATTTCCTGTCATATGCTTGGAGCATCCACTATCCAAATACCACTTATTTTGAGTGAGAGGATAGGCCTTCACCTGCAAGAAATTCATTTAGACATTGTGGACCCAGGTAACCTTGGGTCCCTTGTTTTTCACATAAGAAAAGCTAGAAATAAATGAAAATGCAGGCTGAGGGTGATAACCTAATGGGTGAGATCTCCTAGGTGGGATTCTCCATGCAGATGATGGGTCAACAAACCTAGGGTTTTTATTTTCATTTAGGTTTCTACGGGTTTGATGATGATTTTGAAAATCATATAGAAAACGTCGATCGACGTTCGACGATGGGCGCTCAGATCGTCGAGCTTCGTTCGACCATTGAGCTTCCGATCGTCGAGCAGCGTTTGACGCTCTTTGTATTTCCTTAAAAAATTGTTTTCTTTTCTCTCTCTTAGCTTTATTTAAAGTTTTATTAACTTGGTTTACTTGCTCAGTGTTCTTTATCCCATTAGCTGAAACAAAGTTCACTGGAGTTGAAAGATTATTTTTAAGAATAACTGGGGGTTCGCAGGGAGAAGCTCCTAAGCCTAGTTTGTTATTGCCTGACCTAGTGTTAGTCATACTCGTTATTTCTAATAACTTAAGGCTTCTACCATTTAGAGATTCTTCTAACCTCTTAGATTTAGCTAACTCAATTTTGAGAAACTTAATTTCTTCACTATAATTAGTGAGATCTTCCTTTAACTTAATATTTTCAGTAGATATGATTTCTGATTCAGCTAGCCTATGTCTAAGTTCTTTAATCTCTTTTTCAGAACTAATTAAATCTAAGCATAAAGATTTAAAATCTAATTTGAATTCTGCTGAAGTAAAATCATAAGACGATAGTACCTCATCTTCTGTTGGCACTTCTTCCTCTGAATCTGAACTCTCTGCAGCTGAGTGATTGCTGCAGGCATCTATTACCATCAGGCAAACTTCCTTTGCCTTCTTCTCTTCCTCATCCTCACTGGAGCTTGAGGAGGAAGATTCCTCATCTGAATCACTCCAGGTTTCAGCAATGAAACCTCTCTCCTTCTTCTTGTTCTTGTAGGAAGATGGCTTGGAGTGCTTCCTGTGCTGTTCCTTTTCTTTCCTCTTATCTTTGTTCTTCTCCTCTAGACAATCTGGTAAGATATGTCCAGGCTTCCTGCAACCATAACAGATAATTTCTTTAGCAGGTGAACGGTCATACCTTGGTTTGTCTTCATAGCGTGAAGACTTCTTTCTGAATTCCTTTCTCCCCATCTTGAGAAACCTCTTGGCAAGTAATGCCATTAGTTCCTCATTGGATTGGCTGCCTTCAGAAGCATCAGCAGCCTTAAGAGCTAGAGATTGCTCTTTTCTTGTTGGAGTAGGGGTCTTTGCTTCAGCTTCTGCTTCCCTTGTCTTCAGCACTTGCTCAAAAGACTTGAGCTTGTCGAGAAGGGCTTCAGTTGAAATCTCATTTATGCTTCTGGCTTCCTTGATGGGCCAGATCCTTAGATCCCATGTGCTAGGGAAGCACATAAGAATCTTATCATTGACCTCTATCAATGATATGTCCTTGTCAAGGGTCCTCAGCTCATTGATGATTGAGCTGAGCCTTGTATACATGGCTTCAACTGATTCAGCATCAGTTTTCTTGAAGTTTTCATATTGTGAGATAAGGTTGGACCTTCTGTCCTTCCTTTCATCAGCTGAACCAGCTACAATCTGGTTCAGTGTATCCCACATAGCTTTTGCTGAAGAGCAGTCAGCAACCTTCTGGAATACCTCATCAGACATTGTCTGAGCCAGAATGTTCATCACCTTGGCATCTGCTATCTTTGCCTTCTTGTACTCATCATTGTAGTCTGGAGGAGGCACTGCACTCATATCAGATGATGAGGCAGAAGCAGCAGCAGGTGCTCTTGGGGGTCCTGACAAAATAGAAGCAAAAATACTTTCATCAATAGAATTCATATATAATTTGATCCTTACCTTCCAGATGCCAAACTTAGCTAAGTTGCATGCTGGAGGTCTGGTGCTAGAATAATCCTTGGACTGGGCCATGATAGTGATAGTGAATATCTATAAACTTTGGTATCTATCAGGATCTTGTGACTTAGGTGTTAGCCTATTCAGTCAGTCAACCTCCCTGTGATACCAATTGAAAGTGAAGGGATAGATACTACTCTAGAGGGGGGGGGGGGGTGAATAGAGTTATCAAATTTTGCACTAGACAAAACTTAATAGTCTACCCAACTCCCTTGGAGTGAAATGCGGAATGAAAAGATTATAGATATGGAGATAAACCTAAAGCCTAACACAAGTGTTGTGCACAAACTCAAGCTAACTGTAATTACAGTTGAGGCTTGGAAAACCTAATCAGCAACTAGCAAACCTAGTTATATCTAATCACAGCCACAATGCAAGTAATTAAATTAAGCGAGCCAGACGACACAAGGAATTTATAGTGGTTCCCCAAACAACTTGGGTACGTCCACTCTTCTACCAACAAGGTAGGAATCCACTACAGGTTTTTGATCAGGTGCCCTGCCACCACAAGATCTGCTTCAGGTAGATCTAGAAACCCTTTAGACTTTTGATCAGGTGTCTAAAAACCAACACAGGTTTTTGATCAGGTGCCCTGCCACCAAGGGATACTTTTGAAGGGAGTAATAACCCTGTACAGGAGGGGGAAAGGGGTTAAGGTGTCTTCTCTATTTTACAATAGATTAGAGAAGCACAATAACTTGCACTGAGCTAGATAGCTCTAAAGAATCAAGGCTCCCCCTGGCTCAAAGAATGTCCAGGTGAAGTCTTGCTTCAGTGCAGAAAATACTTCAGAAAGAACTGAAGGAAAAACTACAAGAAGATATAAAATATAAAATAGAAATCTTCTAGCAGCTATCTTCTTCTTCTTCTTCTTCAAAAGAACTCTGAGTCTGAACTTCCTGGAAGCAGGAGAACTCAGGTTGAAGAAGAGCAGAAGAGCTTAACACTTCTCAGTTGAATGAAGATTGCTGAGAGCAGTTAAACTTGGTCTTGATGAAAGCTTGAATGCTAATTGAATAACTCTTAGAATAACTGGTTAGCTAGCTGAAATCCTTCTCCAAAGGATTCCTTTTATAGCAGCAACAAGCAACGACTCTTTTCAATTTGAACTGTTTGTCTTCTTCTGAAACTTGAAACCTGGGCTGCAAATATCACAAAGACAAACAAACTCTGCAGCAAAATATTCTATAAAAGGGATAAACCTTTTTCAAGGAAGCTGCAGGAAGCAATCTGATAATAAAGGTACTAAATAAAATCACATCAGAGACAAACTCTTTATAGCAGAAGGAAGACTTTTCAGTCTAACGGCTATAAAGGACTGACAGCAGATAAAGTAAAATACACTGTCAACTAATAAGACAAACAACTTTATCTGAAAAGATTTGACTCAGGCAAAAGGGATGGAGCAGATATTGCCTGGAAATATTATCATAAAACAACTGAAATAAAATGCCAGATAATGTATTAATTAATTAAATAGAATAAATAAATACAAAATAAAAAGGCAAACAGAAAACGTCGAACGACCCTCGGAGATCGTCGACCGAAGAACGGAGATCGTCGAACTATCGGACAGATAGTCGAACGATCCAGATAGTCAAACTATCAAAGGAGATAGTCGAACTATCACAACAGATAGTCGAACTATCAGAAGATAGTCGAGCTATCAGATAGTCGACCTATCAACAGATAGTCGAACTATCAAAGCAAAACCGATAGTCGACCTATCAACAGATAGTCGAACTATTAGAAGAGAAACAGATAGTCGATCTATCAACAGATAGTCGAACTATCAGATAGTTGAACTATCAAAGCAGATAGTCGAACTACCAAGGGAAAACAGATAGTCGACCTATCAACAGATAATCGAGCTATCAAACAACGCAGATAGTCGACCTATCAAACAGATAGTCGAGCTATCAGATAGTTGAACTATCCAAGCAGATAGTCGAACTATCAAACAAATAGATAGTCGAACTATCAACAGATAGTCGAACTATCACAGCACACAGATAGTCGAACTATCAACAGATAGTCGAACTATCCTCGCAGACAGAACGTCGAGCAACTGATAGATGATCGTCGAACAGTTAGTCGACGATAGTCGAGCGGCGTTCGACCATAGTCGAACAAACACACAACTTAACCAAATTCTTATCTGGATAAGCTGGGAACTCTACAGCTAGACAACTAACCTTGACCATAGATAATTCATGGGTCAAGAGACTAAGAAGACAAGACTAAACTCAAATCAAACTAGGGTACCAACACTGATGTTGAAACTGCTACTGTTAGAGTTGAGGAGGAGCAAGAAATTGAGAAGGAGCTCGAAATTGAGGGGGAGCAAGGGATTGTTGACAAAGATGAACATGTCACTGAGACAGATATTCTACCTTCACCTCCTGAAAGAGTTCAGATTGAAAGTTCTTCAGAATCTGAGTCTGCAGAAGCCAGAGTGGCAAAGAAAAGGAAGCTCATGGTCTTCAAAAGAAGAAGCCATAGCTACAAACAGGCTCTACAGTTTTCAACTTACCAATCTCCATCTGATTTTAATTACAACAAGTTCATGGTAGATTTGCAGGTGAAGCTAGATAATCAGAGATTAGCCATGGAGAAATATGTTGATGAAAGTAATAAAAATCTTCAGTTTGATCTGGCTCAAGATATAAAGTCTATAAGATTTGAAGTCAATCAAAATAAAAGAGAAATAACTGATTGTTTTACAAAAGGGGCACATGCTGTTGTATATCTGGCACAATAACAAGGGGAAATGAAGAAAGAAATAGATGCTCAATCTGTTAATCAAGGATACATTCTTGAAAATAAAAAACAGCTAAATGACAATCTGACAACTGCCAACACAGATATTCTTGCTCAATTTCAAACAACCATGACTAAATTGACTGAAGCTAGGGCAGCTGAAATGCTTGCATATGAAACTAAGTTCAATACTGCTTTAGACTTAGTTCAGTCAGCCATAACCACTTCCTAGGAGGAAATTACTGCAAAACTTAACAAGTTAAAACCCTTCTTCAAAGATGGCATTAATTATCTAGATGGTCAGATCAGATTTCAGAAGGACGATCTCAGAAATCATGTAGAAAGAGAAGTCCTAAAGGGGGAGAGGGTACTTATTTCTGCTGGATCAGAACATGCCAAGTGGGTAACTAACAGTATCAGAGCCACATTGGGATATCCACCCCTTTGTGATGATGATAATATGGCAGAGTCAGGAGTACAGCCAAAAGGTCTACTTGAAGGCAACCAACCAGAAGTTGCTCAAGTCATATACCCCCTGCAGATTTTGACTTGATTCATCAGATGGTACAAACTATGTATAGTCCTCCTGAGGAGGTTTCAAATATTATACTTGGAAAAGTAGACATGCCTGAAGCTGCAATCAAGGCTCAGCAAGAGGCTCAACTGTCTAAGAAGAGGTTTAGGGAGCAAGCTGAACTAAAACCTGATTTTTAATAGTGGAGCCCTACCTCTAGAAACATCATACTAACTGCCTGGAAAGCTGTAAAAGATCAAGTCCATGAAAGGGGCAAGTGGTACAATGAACAAGAATGGCAGAGGACTGAAGCCAGATAGGAGGCTATTGTTCAGTATAGAAGGAAAGCTAAGATGGGAAAGCTACCTCCTGATGCTGTGGAGTCTAGCAAATACTTTCCCAAGCCATATCACTACTTTGAGAGACAAAGACTGAAGACTGAGGCTTAGGAGAAGGCTAATCTTAAAGGCAAAAAGCCCATGGAAGAAACTGAACCTTCTGTGCAGGCACAAGTACAACCTGGAAGAGGGATTATTATAAAGGAGCCTGATCTATCTTAGTCTTAGATGTCTTAAGTTTTAGTTTAAAAATGTGTAATGTGAAACATTCAGTGTTAAACATTTTGTAAACAATCATTTTGATATAATACACAAAAGCTTGTTCTTTAATTAATTTTTGTGTATATGCTTTTATCTCTGTGATGAATCTGTGCAAGTGTTTTGATTGTTAATATTTTCTGTAATATTAAGCTTATATACATCATCATCATTTTGTTTATTATTATCATAAGTGATGTATATCATTAGCTAATATGGGTTATGACTTCTCCAAATAGGGGGAGATTGTTGGGTACATTGGAAAATGTGTACCTGATTTGAAGAAGCCTAACTTAGCATAATGATATACATCAAGGTGTATTTGATGTTGTTTAAGTTGAATATGTGCAGGTTAAAAGTATGGGAAAATTTCTAAGTCCATGTGTCGACATCAGAAGAAGATGTGTCGACACTTCAGGAAGATTGTGTCGACACTTGAAGAAGGCTATGCCGACACAGAGAAAATGAGTCGACATCAACTGTGTTGACACCCGGAGGCAGTGTCGACACACACAAGATTATAGTTGACATCAACTGTGTCGACACCAGGAGGCTGTGTCGACACACAGAGGCAAAGTCGACAATATTTGTGTCGACACCAGAAGACTGAGTCGACACATATATGCAGAGTCGACAAAAGCTGTGTCGACACCTGAAGGCAGTGTCGACACATACTATGTTTTGAATCTACATCAATTGTGTCGACACCCAGGACTTGTGTCGACACATTGCCAAGTCTAGACCAAGTCATTTGCTGAAGAATGATGGAAGTGTTTGAGTCAACACAAATACTCAGTGTCGACTATTGTAGTATGCAGAAGCTGAGTCGACTTAAAGGCAAACTTGTCGACTTCACCAGAGGCAGTGTCGACACCGGAGGTACTTGTGTCGACACATATAGACAGATGGTCTCGACACTTTCTGACAGACATTCTCGACACTTTGCTGTCCAAGACAAAGGCACAAGATCTGTTTGAAGACTTGACAGTTGTGGGTTACAACAGGTTAACTGAAGCTGTCAGACTTGCCAGAAGACAGTTAAAAACCTGATCAGCCAGTCACCAAAAAGAAGGTCTATAAATAGACAGATTCAGAAGTAGAATAAAAAGGTGATTGAGAAGCAACACTTAAAGAAATCTGATTAAGGAATCAAATCAAGAAAGTGCAAGGCACTGAAGAAGATCTTCATCAGAAGATTTAAGAAGACATTCTGAAGGGTTCAACCTCTCAGGATCAGTCTAAGGAGAATTCGTCCTAGAATTCTGAAGAATTTCCAAAGGGATTGGATAGAGAGGGATCCAGCCGTTTGAAGATCAAGAAGGAAGCTGTTACAGGTTTCTGAAGAAGCTGTTTGGAAATCAACTCAGCTAGTTTAGATTCAAGAAGCTTTGAAGAAAGCTAAGTTTCAGTTGATTTCATCCATCAGCTGATCAGGTGCTGTCTTGTCCTTTCTCTCTCAACAAGGGCAAGATTCTATAAAACTCTTTTCTAAATCTTGTAGGATCTTTAATAGATCTGAGTTGTAAGCCTAATTTATAAAGGCTGAGTGTAGGAAAGATAATCTCTGAGTTGTAGGTCTTGAATAGAGACTGAGGTAGGGCTGGTTTGCCTGAGTTGTAGGAGTGTGGTATCACTCTGAGTTGTAGGAATCCATTTTGGATTCTGAGCTGTAGGATCTGAGGATCTGAGTTAAGGAAGGGAGTTTGGCCGAATCTAGCACACTGCTAGATAGGTGAAGTGGGAAAGTGGATGTACCCAGATCTTGGGGAACCACTATAAAACTGTGTGCAATCTGTGATGTGTGAATTTCTGTGATTGCTGTGCTGTGTGTATATATTCAGTAGTTATATTCTACCTAAATTGAAAACAAGCATTAGAACCTATTCACCCCCCTCTAGGTGTTTAGGCAGTCTTGAAAGTAAAACTATCAAATAGAGTCCTTATCTTTGATGGACTAAACATGGATATCTACCATGATCTTCAGATGAGCAACTTCCCTCTCTTTTAGAGATAGCAAGGATGAAGTCTAATCTTGCTAGGAAGCAGCTAGCTGGAGGGAGGAAATTTCCTCTGCTTGTTTTTTAACAAGCAACTTACTTTCCTTGAAAGCTTTTAGAAGTTCAGCAAGATTCTCAATCAATTGATTGATATCATCTTCTGATAGAGGACTCTCATCATCACTTGATGAGGAAGCATCAGAGTCTGAGCAGGACTCATGACCTGAGAAATTGGAAGAACTAGACAGATTGTACCTGATTTAGACTAGGCTGATCCTTGCTGAATTATTCTTCTTCTGGTGTAGCAATCAGCCCATAGCATCTGCATTCACCTTCCTCAGCTTCATCCACCTTTGAGTCATTATCTGAGTGTGATAGAGGGGCCCTGATCTCCATTCTTGCATCTACATAGACATCATCATCTATAAAAGCTACCAATAGTCCAATGTGGTCCTTGCTCTCTCTAAAGACTTGAAACTTCATTGAGCTCCACTCCATATGGTTCTCTTTTGAACCCACAAATACAAACCTTTTAGCTATCCTTTGAGGTCAACTCAGACTGTTAAGTCCTTCTTGAGTAACCTATCATGACCCGCATTTTCTCAATAATTAAATCATATCAGAGCAAGAGAAAATACGTGCTATGATGTCACGTCATGCAGGGGATAACTGCACACGCTCAGGCAAAACCCCAGACTCTACACCTTTGGAGAAAATTATATTTTAATATGTAAGAAAACCAATTAAGTTTGATGGCCGTATCCCTCGGCGTAGTGGATCAGCTAGTCCACAATTAAAAATAGATGTATACATAGTGGAAAATACTTTGGTTAGCTTGATTTAACATCCTACATGAGTATAAACGTCCCCAAAGGACAACTCATGAAATGCAGGACTCTAGATTTATCATAGTATAAGAAAATAGCTTTTACGTTCTTTAGAAAGTAGTGCTTTAGTTTTATAAATATGAAATGCATGAGGTACATATAGTACTACTTTAAAATACCTAATATGCAACCTAGCATAAATCATTCCCAGAAGCAAGTAAACAACCTCATACATTGGCAAAAATAGCAGTTCTTTGTTCATGTGTAGCATCAAAAGTAAGCCACTTCTTCAAGCTTCATATAGATTAATTAGTACTCTTGCTTAACCAATTAA
Source organism: Platanthera zijinensis (assembly GCA_039513925.1). Classification (NCBI taxonomy): domain Eukaryota; kingdom Viridiplantae; phylum Streptophyta; class Magnoliopsida; order Asparagales; family Orchidaceae; genus Platanthera; species Platanthera zijinensis. The sequence goes on from CM077081.1 coordinate 94,901,821, forward strand.
CACGTCCAAACGACGTAAAAATTCCAACGATCTCGGAATTAAACGAAATTCACACCGTAGCTAAATATCCACGCTACGAATCTAGTGGCGACATCGAAATCATCATCTGACAAACAAAGCTCGAGCTACCATTTCCCGAAGCCAAAACACAAGCATTCCCAAAGAGGCACCGCCGAGTCACCAAAACAGACTCCGGCTTGCTAGGTAATCTTGCAAACAGGCTACAAAACAAGCCACTTGAAGGCCTACAGAGCTAAGACCACGCTCTAACAACGACAAAGGCCAAATATATGCCAACGTAACGCCAATCCAAGATTAAATAATTACAGAAAAACCGGGGGCGTTACAGTCACTCCCCCTAAAAGAAAGTTTCGCCCGGAAACTTTACGCACAACACTTCTACCAAAGAAGGACCATAACAAACTAAGAAGTAAACGGAAGAAAACATACTAGGCAACTCAAGGAAACAGATGAGGCTGAGCCTCCCTCATAGCTGACTCCAACTCCCAAATCGCGCTTTCCACATCCTGGTTCCTCCATAAAACTTTTACCATAGAAATTCTCTTCCTCCGTATCACGCGATCTTGTGAATCCAAAATGCGGACAGACATCTCCACATAAAAAAGATTTGGCTTTAACTGTGGTACATCATCCAAAACTTGCCTGCCGCTTAGCACACCCCTCCGCAGTTGGCTTACATGAAAAACATCGTGAACACCAGGGAAGTTTGCGGGCAACTCCAGCTTATAAGCTGACACACCAATCCGCTCAACAATCTTGAACGATCCCACAAACCTTGGGTACAACTTCCGATCCTTTCCAAACCTCTTGATGACAGCCATCGGGGAAACTTTAAGAAATACCAAGTCCCCCACAGCAAACTCCAAATCCGATCTACGCCAGTTGATGTTCTTCTCATAACGTTCTTGAGCTATCCGAAGCTTCTCTCGAATAAGCTTTATAGCAACTTCAACTTCTTTCAGCGCATCCGGATCCAACAAAACTTTCTCGCCAACCTCAGTCCAAAAGAGTGGAGTTCTGCAGCATCTTCCATACAGAGCTTCAAAAGGAGCCATTTGCAAGCTTTCTTGATAACTATGGTTATACGCAAATTCCATAAGCCACAAACGCTCATCCCACACTCCTCCGTGGTCTAAAATGTAGCATCTAATCACGTCCTCCACTATCTAATTCACTTGCTCTATCTGACCATTGGTCTGCGGGTGGTATGCGGTAGAATATCTCAAATCTGTACCCAAACCTTCTTGCAAACTCTTCCAGAAGCGAGATGTAAACCGGGAGTCTCGGTCTGAAATGATGGTGACTGGAACACCATGCAATCAGATAACCTCATTCACATATAGCTCAGCTATCTTCTTTATCGGATAGTCGATCTTATAAGGGATGAAGTGAGCACACTTCGTTAATCTGTCCACAATCATCCAAACTAAATCATATCCTTTAGGAGATCTCGATAAACCTGTGATGAAATCCATCGAAATGCCCTCCCATTTCCAAGTCAGAATCTCCAACGGTGTCAACTTTCCACCAGGCCTTCCATGATCGGCCTTCACACGCTTGCAAGTAAAGCACTCTAAAACAAATCTGGCTATGTCACTCTTCATCCCATTCTACCAGGCAATCTGCTTCAAGTCATGATACATCTTGGTAGATCCATGATGGTATACAACGCTCTAAACGTGAGCTTCTCTGCATAACATAGCTCGGATGTCCATAACAGTGGGGATACAAAATCTGCCGTGGTACTTCAACGTACCCGCAGCATCAATTGAGAAATAAGGTAACTCCCCATTCTCAGCTCTAAGATATAAATGCAGTAGATCTGGATCATCTTTCTGATGTAACCTCGTAAGCACAATCCAAGGAGGTTCTGCTGCTACCAAACTACTCTGCAAGTCGCAGCACCCCATAGAAATGTCCATCAAAAGAAATTCTTCCACTAATCGCTCGGCGAAGAGATTAAAAATCTTCCCCGTCTTCCGGCTTAGGGCATCGGCCACCACATTAGTCTTGCCCGGATGGTACTGGATCTCAACATCGTAGTCGACAACATACTCCAACCATCGCCGCTGACGCAGATTCAACTCCTTTTAGGTGAAGACATTTAAAACTCTTATGATCAATAAAAATCTTACACTGTGCGCCATAAAGTAGATGTCTCCACAACTTCAGCGCAAAAATCACAGCTGCAAATTCCAAGTCATTCGTAGGGTAGTTCTTCTCATGAGTCTTTAATTGCCTGGACCCATACGCAATCACTTTCCCGTCTTGCATCAACACGCACCCAAGTCCAACATGCGATGCATCCACGAAAACATCATAACCCATGCCCTCCGTCGGCAGGGTAAAAACAAGAGCAGTACACAATCTGTTGTTGAGCTTAAGGAATGCTTCCGCACACTTATCATTCCAATCAAAAGCCACATTCTTCCGCGTTAATCTAGTCAAAGGTGTAGCCAATATAGAGAAACCTTCAACAAATCTCCTGTAATAGCCGGTCAACCCTAAGAAACTCTGAATCTCTTTGGGTGTGTCAGGTCTACTCCATTCCATCACTACCGCTATCTTCTCTGGGTCAACTGAAATTCCATGATTATTGATTACATGGCCCAGAAACGAAACCTGAGGCAAGCAAAACTCGCACTTACTCAACTTGGCGAATAACTCATGGTCCCTCAAGGCAGATAAAACCAAATACAAATGCTTGTAATGCTCCTCAGCATTGCGGGAATAGATCAGAACATCGTCGATAAACACGACCACAAATTTTTCCAGGAAGTCCTTGTACACCCGGTTCATCATATCCATAAAGGCTGAGGGCGCGTTGGTCAAACCAAATGACATAACCAGGAATTTAAAATGCCCATGCCTCGATCAAAAAGCAGTCCGTGGAATATCTGACTTACGGACCCTGAGCTGATGATAACCAGAACAAAGATCAATCTTTGAAAACACTGCGCTACCGCGCAACTGATCGAACAAATCATCGATCCTTGACAAGGGATGTAACAACCCAACCCGTTAAATAACATATAATAGAAGGTCCGGCCGGGGCCCCACATTATATGCCACAAACAGACGGCGAGATCACAGGTTAATACCAAAATACCACACATCCTAACTTAGAGCATTCTAGCGGAAGTTTATAAGTTGCACGAACTACATCCATGAATGTCCACTAATATATAAATAACTCATTTATATACAAGACCAGGAATGTAAACAAGCACACCGCTCACGACCTTAAGGCCTTATAATTTTCTCTTTACAAACATACGACTTCATACATCGGCACGCAGGCCGGCCACACATGAAATACAAAGCTTCGCACAGCCTTCGAGGGGCTAACAACAACAGCAAGGGCTTCAGCCCGCTCAATCCATTTCCGCATCTACAAGGGCAGTACCTGCATATAGACATCATCCCCAGGGGTGACAAACAAAACAACGATCAGCATTCAGTTGACCAATTATAACGACCCTACCCCTTATCCGGGGCAGTGGTTCCTTCCCTGTATGTAATCCAATCTCAACACATATATCCATCACACATTACCATCACAAACGCCAGCCTTCGTGCCAGACGTCCCGTGCACTCAGGGCACACTTACGGTGTACCAAGCTCCTCATGGTTCCACCACCAATTCGAGGTGTTTACTTGTTGGTCGGGCCTAAGCCTCCAAACCCCTATTGAAGACCTCGCGCACCCATCCACTCAAGGGCACGCACCTCATAACTAATTGTGAGCGCTATCAGTCGACCTACCCACGTAGTGTAACAAGCTTAGGGAAATTTCCCCGTTGCATTGCTACAAATCGACCGCTCAACCGATCCTACCACGGAACTTGTTGGGTGGCCCACCCACTCAGAGGTTCTTAACTTGTTGGCTATGGGAAACAACCGCCAAACCCCTGTTGGCGACCTCTCATACCCATCCACTTAGAGGTGTTCGCTTACAACAACCCGATCAATGAACTTGGTGGGTGTCCTACCCACTCAGAGGTTCTCGCAGTCCTCCTCAACGCTGGCACATAATGCCGCTTTCCATTCCATCAATGCAGCTCGCGCCGAGCATACAACCAAAGGAGCTAGACAAAGATTCCAGCTCACAATCACAATTGTCCTTACCATCTCCGTAAGGTAACCAATATATACACGGAGTCTTCTCCGGTTCGCAGCATCACCAATCCAGAAATCCATCTAGACGGGCTTCACAATGCATACCTATGCCGTACTAGACAATTCTGGCTCTAGATGCAGACTCAACCACTGGAATCACTTACGCTCTTCCATCTTTTGATGGAGAATTCCACAGATATACATGCATAAACAAAGGGCTTCACCTGTCCAAGGAAGAAAGACCGTTACCCTTGACAATCGCTTCAGCGCCATGGAAAACTAGATGGATGAAAACAACCGCGACGGCCTTGCCTCCACAACGCTGCACTCGGCTCTCGAAACGGACCGCTGAAGCTCCACCGGCGGTCGGAAAGCTTCTCCTTCTTCTACCTCCAAGCTCTCCCTTCTCTCTTAACTTAGAAAGAGAAAGAGCAAGAGTAAATGAGATCTCTTTCTCATTTCTCGAATTTAAAGCAGTAGGAAAAGACCTGCACCATTGGATCCAGATAGAAGGAAACGAATGGCCAAGATCTGCTTGGAAAAGCATCTAAACAAAGCTGATATGGCCTGTGACACGCCCGTGTCACAGGCCGTGTTCCTTGAGCGGTTCAGGAACCGACTCAACCTGGAACAGAACACGGGCAACGACACGCCCGTGTCACTCCCTGACACGCCCGTGTCAACTAGCACACAGCCGTGTGGATGGATGTGTCACCTCATCAACACAAGGCTGGAACACTCGAGAAGGACACGACTAAGGCACACGCCCGTGTCCTTAGCCGTGGGCTATACACGCCCCTTTGACATGCCCGTGTCACAGGCCGTGTACCACACTCAACGCCACTGAATGCCACTCAACTCAACGCCACTCAATGCCACTCCACTCAACGCCGCCCGAGAAGGACACGCCCTGGGACACGCCCGTGTCCCAGGCCGTGTGCACCTTACACGCCCTCGGACAGGCCCGTGTCCCAGGCTGTGTCACCCAGCCTGAACCCATTTTTGGGACTTAGGGGGTTTGGGGTGTTACAATCCTCCCCTCCTTAGAGAAATTTTTTCCCGAAATTTAGCGCAACATATCCAACAATATAACCATTCCTTGGTACAAATACACACGATCATCCGGGGTTACGCTCCCCACGTTCTCGCACCAACAAAAGTGTTTGCACAGACACACATACAAGATACAAAGTACAACAACAATAAAAAGCAATAAAGTGTACCCTCCACTTTATTTCCGCTCATCCACATCTCTAAGCAGCTTTTTAACAGTCTCCTGCAACTCCAGGTTAAACACTCGAGGCTGTTGCACGTCATAATGTGAGCTTTGCGGCTCTTGCACTCCGAGATTGTATACTCGCGGTTGCGCCCGGGATGCAGATGATTCCGCCACTGCCTTACCCTTTTCCTCACAGGATGCACCTGGCTTTTGCTCACTCTTTGACGGGCCTTTCCAACAGTAACGGGCAATATGCCCCTGCTTTCCACAAATGAAACAAGTATGCGACTCAACACATCCTTGACCAAACGTCGCGCCCGAAGCAATATCCGAAGACGTTTGTTCAGCAGGCTTGAACCTCTTCTTATCCCGTTTCCTGAACTCCGACTGTTCGGACTGCGGGACTTTGAACTCCGACTTGTCCCCCGCCAAGTTCTTCTTGTCATGTACTCGTTTCAAATCTTTTTCCAGCGCACAGGCTGTATCTACTAAGGCTTGGAAACTTTGGTTCACTGAACTTGGAAGCGCCAATCTCAACTCATCTCGGAGTCCCTCATAAAATCTGTTCGTCTTCCGCGCTTCTTCCGCAAAAGTCTATCCCGCATAACATCCCAGCCTGGTAAATTCATGCAGGTAGTCATCCACAGTCTTCTCGCCCTGCACCAGACGTTGAAATTCGGTCTCCATTGCAATTCTCCATGATATTGGCAAATATTTTGCCCAAAACAACCTTGAGAATTCGTCCATCGAAATCTCTCCCAGGCCTCTTCCTGCCAACTGGTGCATCTCGACGTCATCCCACCACAGTCTCGCCTCTCCTTCCAGTAAGAAAGTGGCTAACGTCACTCTCTGCCTCTCATTAATCCTGAGCGCTGTCAGGATCCTCTTCACTCTCGCAAGCCAATCTTTCATCTGCATTGGGGAATGCGCCCCGACAAACGTAGGTGGATGAAAATCCATAAACCACTTCAATTTCTCGTCAGTCGCTCGCTCGTCCACACGAGCTTCCACCCGCTCTTGCTTATACCAACCCGAACTGGCTCCACGACAGGCCTTGCCTGGTTAACAGGTTGTGCTTGAATCATGGCAAATACCGCCTTCGCAACTAGGCGTACAGTTTCCGTAGAAGTAGGAGGTGTGGGCTCCTCGGCTGGTGCCGCACTCTCATCTGAACGCTGGGGCTCAGACTGCCCAGCTCCACTTCTTGTCACCTACATGTGAACAAGATATCAATAATCAACCTCCACTCCAAAACGGCAAACATACCGAATACACACGCGCACATTCCTAGTGAAAATTCTTGAGTTCAATTATGTTAAAACGGTTCGCACGTACACGTGCTCGCCACCCGACAAAAGAATTCGGCCACGAATTCGAAAGGGGAAAATCGAGAGGGCTACTGATACCAAAATGTAACAACCCGACCCGTTAAATAACATATAATAGAAGGTCCGGCCGGGGCACCACATTATATTCCACAAACAGACGATGAGGTCATAGGTTAATACCAAAATACCACGCATCCTAACTCAGAGCATTCTAGCGAAAGTTTATAAGTTGCACGAACTCAATCCATGAATGTCCACTAATATATAAATAACTCATTTATATACAAGACCAGGAATGTAAACAAGCACAACGCTCACGGCCTTAAGGCCTTACAAGTTTCTCTTTACAAACATACGACTTCATACATCGGCACGCAGGCCGGCCACACATGAAATCCAAAGCTTCGCACGGCCTTCAAGGGCCTAATAGCAACATCAAGGGCTTCAGCCCGCTGAATCCATTTCCGTATCTACAAGTGCAACACCTGCATATAGACATCCACCCCAGGGGTGACAAACAAATCAACGGTCAGCATTCAGTTGACCAATTATAACGACCGTACCCCCCACCCGGGGAAGTGGTTCCTTCCCTGCATGTAATACAATCTCAACACATATATCCATTACAGATTTCCATCACAAACGACGACCTTCGTGCCAGACGTCCCGTGCACTCAGGGCACACTTACGGTATACCGAGCTCCTCATGGTTCCACCACCAATTCGAGGTGTTTACTTGTTGGCTGGGCCTAAGCCTTCAAACCCCTGTTGAAGACCTCACGCACCCGTCCACTCAGAGGCACGCACCTCATAACCAATTGTGAGCGCTATCAGTCGACCTACCCACGTAGTGTAACAAGCCTAGGGAAATCGCCCCGCTGCATTGCTACCAATCGACCGCTCACTCGATCCTACCACAGAACTTGTTGGGTGGCCCACCCATTCAGAGGTTCTTAACTTGTTGGCTATGGGCAACAACTGCCAAACCTCTATTGGAGATCTCTCATACCCATCCACTAAGAGGTGTTCACTTACAACAACCCGATCAATGAACTTGGTGGGTATCTTATCCACTCAGTGGTTCTCGCAGTCCTCCTCAACGCTGGCACATAGTGCCGCTTTCCATTCCATCAATACAGCTTGCGCTGAGCATACAACCAAAGGAGCTAGACAAATCTTCCTGCTCACCATCACAATCGTCCTTACCATCTCCGTAAGGTAACCGGTGTATACACGGAGTCTTCTCAGGTTCGCAGCATCACTAATCCAGACATCCATCCAGATGGGCTTCATACAGCATGCCTATGCAGTACTACACAGTTCCAGCTCTAGATGCAGACTCAACCACTGGAATCACTTACGCTCTTCCATCTTTTGGAGGAGGATTCCACAGATATACATGTATAAACATAGGGCTTCACCTGCCCAAGGAAGAAAGACCGTTACCCTTAACGATCGCTTCGGTGCCATGGAAAACTAGTCGGATGGAAACCACCGCGGTGGCCTTGCCTCCACAACGCTGCACTCGGCTCTCGAAACGGACCGCTGAAGCTCCACCGGCGGTCGGAAATCTTCTCCTTCTTCTACCTCTGTTGGGAATTGTCTTCACAATACCCCAGATTTGTGGGAAGTCAGACCTGAGACTAAGATGAATTAAGTTGTATTTGATGTTGTGCTTAAGTTGTGCATGCAGGACTCTATTGCCAAGTGTAAACCAATGTCACTCTATAGTGGGTCATCAAACACAGGACCATACAATGTAATTCCTCATTGTGTTATCCAAGGTGTTGACTCATGTATAGCCTCTCTATTGGGGTACACTTTGTTTCCATGCACTTGGACTACTGGACTCTGGAGTATTGAAGACTTTCCCAGAAGAATTTTTTTTTCTAAGTCCACATACTCGAGTAGTATCTTCTATATACTCGAGTAAGTGACTTAGTACTCGAGTAGATTGGATTACATACTCGAGTAGTTCTCAAGTTACTCGAGTAAGTGTTCTGATCGTACTCGAGTTGATCTGGACTTTCTCATCTCAGAAAGTTTCTAAGTCCTTATACTCGAGTAAATCCTTTTATATACTCGAGTACCTCTTTTCCTTACTCGAGTAGGTGTTTGTGTACTCGAGTAGAGCCTTAGTCATACTCGAGTAGTCTCTTAATTATACTCGAGTAGGGCTAGCTGTTCAGTCTAAATTTTTCTAAGTCCACATACTTGAGTAACTTCGCTCATATACTCGAGTAAGTGGTTTAGCACTCGAGTAGGTCCTTCTTATACTCGAGTAGACTGGCTTAGCACTCGAGTAGATTATTCTTATACTCGAGTAGTTTGGATTAGTACTCGAGTAAATGTTTCTTCTTACTCGAGTAATCTGTCTAGAGTAACTCAGGTAGTTCTTCCAAGGGACTCGAGTAGTCATTTCTATTACTCGAGTACATGTTTCTCTTATCTACTCGAGTAGCAGACCTTTATACTCGAGTATCTTATCTAACCCGAGTATGTTGGCTCAGAATTCCAGAATCGTTAAGTCCAGAATTGACGGAGATTTGAAATTAACTTTTTTCTGATTGGTCCATGTGTCAATCTTAATTACGATTATGACCGTTGGAGATAGCCTATAAATAGGTCCTTTCAGATTTGACTAAATATGTTTTTTTACAGAGACTATCTTTTTAAGAAAGAGAAAATCCCGAAAAACCCTAATCCTTCTGTCCGTCGCCATTACCATTTTTGGGAGAAGCTCTGGATCGTCGTTCTCACACCGCTGCTATCGATCTTAGTTTTTCTAGCGATCCAGACTCAAGAAGAATCATCCGATCTCTCCGTGCTTCATCGTCTCTGATTTACTTTCTTGATCGTGGTGATTCTAGATCTCAGAATCGTGGATCTCAGTCAAGTTTTCTTCAACTATTTCTGTTCAAACCAAAAAGCTCTCAAGAAGAAGATTACGTCAAAGATCCAGATCTGTGATATTCTTGTTGTAAATTTTATTCGAACAAATTTCATTGTAGGAGATCTTTCTCCGAGTGGTAGGAAGTTTTATCTTCCGAGTGTAGATCCATTTGGGATCGAGTTTTTGTAGGAACGTGGTTCCGAGGTGTAGGATTATTTTTGCAATCCGAGATAGTGGAGTAGCCGAGTCTAGTGATTTGCTAGATCGGTGAGGAAAGTGGACGTACCCAAGATTGGGGAACCACTATAAATCTCTTGTCGTCTGTGTGATTGCTTGATTACGGATCTGTGCTGTGTTATATTTTTTATTCCGTATTTGACACGAAATTCACCTATTCACCCCCCTCTAGGTGATTTAGGTTGACAACTTAGCGCTCTCAATTGGTATCAGAGGGAGGTTGATCGTTAAAAGGTTAACACCTTGATCTAACCCTCACCAAGTTGTCTCCAGAGAAGTATCAAACATGAGTAAGACCAAGGATTTTGCTAAGCTCCCTATCTGCACCAAGAACAATTTTCCTATGTGGAAGGAAAGAGTTAAGCTCTTCATGGAAGCAGTAGATCCCCGGATCTTCATGATTGTGGAAGAAGGTCCGCATGTTCCAATGACTGCATCAACAATAGACCCAACCAAGAAGGTCCCAAAGAAGTTGATGGACTTGGATAAGGACGAGATTGCACTTGTCTCCCTGGACAAGAAGGCTAAAAATATTATTGCAAGTGCAGTCGATGACTCAATGCTGCAAAATCTTATACATTGCTAATCTGCCAAGGAGATGTGGCAATCCCTGGTGACTTTGATGGAAGGGACTGAGGAAGTTAGGGATGATCGGAGATCCCTCTTAAATCAGAAGTATGAAGCCTTCCGACAAGGTCACAAGGAACCCATAGCTGACACATTTGAAAACTTCTTTAAGATAGTCAATGGACTGAGAGTGTATGGCCGAGTCTTTACTAATGGGGAGCTGAATGATAAGTTTTTGAGATCTCTCACCAAAGAATGGGACAATAAAGTCTGTGCCATCCGAGAGTTTGGCAGACTAGCGGAGACAGATCCACAGAATTTATTTGGCAAGCTGATGTCCTATGAACTGCAAATCAACTCCAGAAAAGCCGAAGAAGAGATAAGTCGCTTCTCCTCAAAAGAGAAGTCGGTTGCTTTAAAGGCTGACAGTTCAAGGAAGGGCAAAGCTGCCTCACCAGCACCTCCTCAAGAAGTAAGTGAAGAAGAAGGCTCCGAGCCAAGCACCTCAGGCTCAGAACTATCTGAAGGAGAGTTCTCATTGCTCTCACGACAGTTCAAGAAGTTCCTGAATAAGAAGCAATGGAGAGGCAAAGATACCTCATACAGAAGATCACGACATAACGGTGATCAGCGAAAGAATGGCTCGAGCAGCCATGACAGGTATAACTCCAAACAAAACAAACAAATTTCAACTGACATCGTTTGTTATTGTTGTAATAAGCCAGGTCACGTCATCGCAGACTGCCCTCACAAGAAGAAAGAGGGTGGAAGAAGAGAGGAAAAGAAATACTCATACCACAAGAAGAGGACAGAGAAGAGCTTATTAGCCAAGAAGAGAAAAACTCTCAGCGACTCCGACTCATCTGAGTCGAGTGAAGAAGAGGAAGCTTACTTCGGGCTCATGGCTCACTCTGATGATGAAGAAGTCCCCCAGTTCACTGGGGAGGTAAAATCTCACACTCCTCTCTCTGAATCTGATGATGATAATGAGCAAGAGGGATATTCCTCTGAAGATGAATCTGAACTCATGGGACAGTATAAGGAGTTACTCACGGCTTACGAAAAATGTCGCAGAGTCGTGAAAACTCAAGCCAAAGAGATAAAATCTCTACAGGCTATTGAGAGCAGCTTGAGAGAAGAAGTCACCAAGACTAATTCTCTTCAAGAGAACTTCAATGCTGCTATGGAAGAATACAATCAAGCTCTCAAGCACCTCGACCTTAAAGATGAAATCATCAAAGAATTGGAACAACTACTCGAGGCTGAGAAGAAACTTGTTGAGAGTTTCTCCAAGCCTAAGACAGTTCTTCCACTCATTGCTGAGTTCTCAGCTAAGGCCAAGGGTGCTGGTATAGGCCACATTGGTGCTTCTAGTAAATTTTCTAGGAGAAACAAGGCCAAGAGAAAGAATAAGGCTTCCCGGAAGGCTCTCGCTGAAGAAAAGGGGAAAGCTCCCTTGGAACCAGTTTTGTTCAAGAAAGTTATCTTTCCACGAACGAATACGACTATGAGTCCACCTATGGACACTTCTCTAGGAAGATCCCCGAGAAGCCTAAGTCAAGATACTAAGGTTGGACTCGTCCTCGTAACTTTGGCGAGAGTGTCTTTGTAACACCTCTACCCGTCAAGAAGAATATAATAGAGGGTCCGGCCGGGGCCCCACACCATATTCCACAAACAGGCGGAGACGCTACAAAATAATATCATAACTAACGCATCCTAACACAGAGCATTCTAGCGGAAGCTTCACGGTTGAATTATTGAACTCAAGATAAACAACATTGTCCACTAACATAGGAATGTATATATATACATCAAAAGAGTCTGGCCTTAAGGCCTTACAATAGTTTCTCTTAACAAGAGTGTGGTTTCCATACATCGGCACGCAGGCCGGCCACACATGAACAAAAGAAACAAAACAATGCCTTCGAGGGCAGCAACGCAGCTTTGGGCTTCAGCCCGCTAAGTCCCGCTCGGACCAGCTCCTCTAGCACCTGTAAGAACCAATCCACCAAACGGTGGCAAAACAGGGCAACGGTCAGCATTCAGCTGACCAATTATAACGACCCTGCCCCTGGCACGGGGCAGCGGAATTCCATCCCTGCATAACATTCATCCACATGATATATAGCCATTCAAGCAAGACGTGCACGCCCGCACCGTCACATATCACAAACGTCGGCTCGACGGCCCGACGCTCCATGCACTCAGGGCACATTCACACCGTTCAGAGGTCCCAGACATAACGGCGCACTATGAGCATTCTAGTCTGATCGGCTCACCGACCGTCGACTCTCGCTATGTGATCCTAACAGGGTCTTAAGTACCCAAGGTTAGACAACCATAACGCGGGTACAGATCCACCTTTCCCGTTGCTCACATCGTCAGACTCACGCCTGGACTGACGCGGGTACAGTTTCACCTTGCCCGTTCCACCATTTCCTAGTTGCAGCCTCACGGCTCAACTTTCCACCAGTAGCACTCACGGCCACAAGAGAGTCCAACTCTCATAATTTCCTGGACTTCCTCCAGTACTTTTATTCATCATGCATACAAGCAATCATCACAGAGCCTTCTCCGATATACAACCAAGCATCACCAATCCAGACCATGTCCAGATGGGCTTCACACAGCATGCCTAGATCCGTACTCCAATTCCGGACTCTAATAAGGGGGACTTCACATATCTACCCCAAGGGACGCCACAACCCACCGCACACTCGCGGGGAAGGGTTTTCCCTATGCAATGCAGGAATTAAGGACTTCACATGTCCAAGCAGGAAATCGTTACCCTAGGAGTTCGCTTCGGAGCCATGGAGAGAAATTTGAGACGGATGAAAGCCTTCGCAGCAGCGTTGCCTTCGCAAATCCGAACTCGGCTCGCGATTTGGACCACCGTAGCACCACCGGCAGCCGGACTCCACTTCTTCTTCCTCCTTGCTCTCACCTCTCTCTTAAACTTTAGAAAGAGAGTAGGATTTTAGAAATGAGCCCTCTTTTCCTCCTTTCCCGGTCTTATCAGCCAAGGAATGAACCCCAGCCACAGGATTCTACTTAAAGAAAATGAAGGGCCAAGATCTACTGAAAATTCCCTTTTCTTTTGGCCGACACGGCCTGTGACACGCCCGTGTCACAGGCCGTGTACCCTTAAGCGGCACACGCGGCAGTCGCACCGACTGAAATATTCGAGAACACGGGCATCGACACGCCCGTGTCGAACCTGACACGCCCGTGTCAGTCATGAGACACGCCCGTGTCTCCTGTTACACGGTACTCACCGATCTCCAAAACCAGTACACGGGTCGGAACACGGCAACTGACACGCCCGTGTCCAGCCTCACACGCCCGTGTTCCCGGCCGTGTTCAAGGCCGTGTCCTGCTCTGACTTGAATAGGCCAATTTCGAAAATTAATTCGAACACGCCCTGGGACACGCCCGTGTCGAAGGCCGTGTCCCAGGCTCGACGATCGTCGACTCTCAAACGTCGACTAGCCTGAACACGCCCTGGGACACGCCCGTGTCCCAGGCCGTGTACACCCGACACGCCCTGGGACACGCCCGTGTCCCAGGCCGTGTCTAACAGCCTCCAACCCAAAATTGTGTACAAACATATTTTGAGATTTTTGGGGTGTTACAATCCTCCCCCCCCTTAATAAAATTTCGTCCCGAAATTTGAAAACAATAGGGAGAAAATAACAAAACATTTATATGTTTCTATTACATATACAACGAGTGAACAAGTTACGAAAATAACTCGGGAAACTCGGCTCGCATGGTCTGCTCGCTCTCCCATGTTAGGTCTTCTCGGCCACAATTGTCCCACCGGACTTTGACCATCCCGATCACCTTGTTCCGCAACTGTTTCTCGGCTCGATCCTCAATCCGTATAGGCTTCACCTTTGTCGTTAGCCCATACTCAACCGGCACTCGATCATTGTCAACTATATGAGCTGGATCCTTGACTGCTTTGCGTAACACCGAGATGTGAAACACGTCATGCAATCCACTCAATTCCAATGAAAGAGCTAACCGATAGGCAGCTTCCCCAACTCGCTCCACCGCTTCAAACGGACCAAGGTATCGCGGACTTAGCTTTTTCAACCGCCGGATCCGAGATACGCCTTTGAAGGGCTTAATCATTAAATAGACCCAGTCACCTACCGCGAACTCCACGTTCCGGTGCTTAGCATTGTAATACTTGGCCTGCCGATCTTGGGCTATTAGGAGCCTCTCTCGAATAGAGCGTATTGTTGAGGTAGCATCCTCGACTTCCTTTTTGCCTAAAAGTTTAGTCTCGCCAGTTTCTGCCCAAGCTAGCGGTGTACGACACTTGCGACCATACAGCGCTTCAAATGGGGTCATGCCTATACTCGCTTGATAACTATTATTATAGGCAAATTCCACCATAACAAGATGTTCTTCCCACTTCTTACCGAAGTCCAGGGCGCACATACGGAGCATATCCTCCATCGTTCTGTTGGTTCGTTCAGTTTGGCCATCCGTTTGCGGGTGAAAGGCCGTACTGAATGCTAACTTCGTGCCCAACATTTGATGAACTAATCTCCAATCCTTTGAAGTAAAACGCCCATCTCGGTCACTTACGATGCTCCGGGGAACACCGTGCAATCGAACTATCTGCTCCACATAGAGCTTTGCCAACGTTTCCACTGAATCGTCCCGCTTGTTTGGTATAAAGTGAGCCACCTTTGTCAACCGGTCTACAATCACCCAGATTGAGTCATGGCCACGCTGAGATCTCGGCAATCCGTGCACGAAATCCATAGAAATATCCTCAAATTTCCATTGCGGAACCGGCAACGACTTCAGGAAACCACTCGGCCGTTGACATTCTGCCTTTACCAAAGCACAAGTGCGACATTTAGCCACATATGCGGCTATATCCTTCTTTAAACCAGGCCACCAGAACAGTTTCTTCATGTCTTTGTACATTTTTGTGCTCCCAGGGTGAATTGAATACTTTGTAAAGTGCGCTTCATATAGCAGCCCTTCTCGCAATTTACCCGCACTAGGGACGCACAATCGGCCATCTTTTCGTAACAAGCCATCATCCCAGGAGAACTGATCACCAGATCCCTCCTTTGCATAGCGTTGGAGACTTTCATCCAACTCCGTTGCCCGCCGAACCCTGTCAGCAAGGTCATATTGAACTTCCAACCAGTTCATGCTTGCTTCAGTTGAAGAATCTCTTTCCACACAAGATATCTCCAAGGCTTCCAACTCCTGGATTAACCGCTCATCATGTATCCGCAACCAATTTGCCCGTACTGGAGTCCGACGACTCAAGGCATCAGCGACCACATTTCCCTTTCCGGGAACATAATGAATGTCGAATGTAAAATCCCCAAGGAATTCCATCCACCTCCTTTGTCGCATATTCAACTCCTTTTGATCGAGCAGATACTTTAAGCTTTTATGATCGGTATAAATATCTACTTTCACGCCATATAGATAATGCCGCCACAACTTTAGCGAAAAGATCACCGCCGCCAACTCCAAATCATGGACGGGGTAATTACGCTCATGCACTTTCAATTGACGTGAACCATAAGCGATCACCTTGCCAAACTGCAGGAGAACGCAGCCTAAGCCGCTTCCTGACGCATCGCTGTATATTTCAAATCCATCTGTACCACATGGCGACGTCAAAACAGGCGCCGTGGTCAAACGACTTTTCAGCTCCTCAAAAGCTCGTGCGCACTCCGGCGTCCAAACGAACTTCTGATCCTTTCTCGTCAACGTAGTCAGAGGCAAAGCAATCCGGGAGAAGTTCTCCACGAACCTCCTATAGTAGCCTGCCAGTCCAAGGAAACTCCTGACTTCGGCCACCGAAGACAACACTGGCCAATCACGAATGGCACTTATCTTAGCCAGATCCACCGCTATGCCCTCTCCACTTACCACATGGCCTAGAAAAGCCACCGACGAGAGCCAGAACTCACACTTTGAGAACTTGGCATACAGCTTATTCCTTCGCAAGGTATGCAATACTAATCGCAAATGGTTTGCATGATCTTCCTCCGATTGTGAATATACAAGGATATCATCAATAAACACAATCACAAACAAATCCAGGTATTCGCGGAACGTTCGATGCATGAGATCCATGAAAACTGAAGGCGCATTACATAAGCCGAACGGCATCACTGTGAACTCATAATGACCATAGCGTGTGCCAAACGCTGTCTTGGGAATGTCACCTTCCCTAATCCGCAACTGGTAATACCCGGACTTCAAATCCAACTTCGAATAGACGGTTGAGCCCGCTAGCTGATCGAACAAGTCATCGATCCGAGGAATTGGATACTTGTTTTTCTCCGTCAGTTTGTTTAGTTCGCGATAATCAATACATAGTCGCAAACCACCGTCTTTCTTTTTCACAAAAAGAACAGGCGCGCTCCAAGGTGACATACTTGGGCGTATGTATCCCTGCTCCAACAACTCTTGCAACTGAACTTTCAGTTCGGCCATTTCTTTTGGCGCTACCCGATACGGCGAACGGGCCACGGGTTTTGCACCCGGCACCAGCTCGATAGCGAAGTCAATTTCCCTTTGGGGAGGTAACCCCGGAAGGTCCTTTGGAAACACATCCGCATATTCCGACACAATCGACACTTCACTCACACTGGCCTTTGGCGCCACCGCCTCTATGAGTGTGAAGAACAACTTCGCACCCTTCCGAACTGCCTTAACAACTTGGAGAGCGGATAACAACATCCCACTCATCCCTTGCATACCAATGAACTTGGTCTCTCGTTCGGTATTTTGCCCAAGTGTGACCTCTTTTGAAGTGCAATCAATACAGGCACGCTGCTCTGAAAGCCAGTCCATACCAAAGATTATATCAAACTCTTTGATCGGCAATACTAGTGTTTCCACCTTGAACTCCCGACTTCCTATCTTGACCTCAAGACCGCAAGATCGATCCGCGCACATCAAACATCCGTTAGGCAACAACACCTTTACACTGTCTGTCTTGGTCCGGATAGGCACCCCGACACGCAAGACAAAATCCTCAGACAGAAACGAATGTGAAGCACCTGTGTCAAACAGTGCTCGCGCCGGATACTCTCGTATAAGGACAAACCCTATAACATGATAATTAAAACAAGCACAGCACACCAAAAGTACAAACATTAAAACTTAAGCACACCTGTGACGACATCAGCCTGCTTAATGGCCTCCTGTTGTCCAAAGTTGAAGACCCTGGGCTGCGCGTGCGAGGCAGAAGACTCCACCACAGCCTTCCCCTTCTCCGCATAAGACGCTCCCGTCTTCTTATCACCCTTTGGAGGACCAAATCGGCATTCACGTGCGAAGTGTCCAACCTTCCCGCACGTAAAACAAGCACGAGCTCCATTCCCAGATGTGTCCGTCACAGTCGCAAAAGGAGCTTGTCCAGAAGACTTAGACTTCTTATTCCATTTCCTTCGGTAGCCAAACTTGTCCGGACGCGGCGGCTTAAACTCCGGCTTCACAACCGCCAAGTTTCCCTTTGCTTGCCCCCGTTTCATGTCCGTCTCCAAAGAACGAGCCGTACAGACTAAGGCTTGGAATCCCTGACTCACAGAACTCGAGAGCAAATACCTTAGCTCATCTCGCAGTCCCGCATAAAACCGACTAGTCTTACGCTCTTCTTCGGCGAAGATCGAGCCCGCATATCTTCCCAAACGGGTGAACTCATGCAGGTAGTCATCCACACTTCGATCTCCCTGTGCTAACCGTTGGAACTCCATTTCCATCGATATCCTTTGCTGCATTGGCAGATGTTGTGCTAAGAACAACCGAGAGAATTCTTCCATTGTAATCTCTGCCAATTGCCTGCCGGCCAAGTGATGCAGTTCAATCTCATCCCACCACAATCGCGCCTCTCCTTCCAGTAGGAAAGTGGCTAACATGACTTTCTGTTCCTCCTCAACCCTGATAGCTCTCATAATCCTCTTAATTCTTGCAAGCCAATCCTCTGCTTGGGCCGGTGTACCCGCCCCATGAAACTGCGGAGGGTTAAAGCTCAAGAATTGCTTCCATTGTTGATCTGCTACCCGCGGATCAACTTCGGCTTCTACTGGTTCTTGCCGTACCCCAGCTTGCGCTGGCACCACTGCAGGACGTGCTTGCCCAGTCTGCTGAGCATTCATCACAGCAAGTACCGTTTCCGTGATAAGACGGACTGTTTCAGCGGATGGAGGAGTTGTGGGCACCTCGGCTGGTGCCGCACTCTCAACAGAACGTTGTGGTTCGGACTGACCCACAACACTTCTGGTCACCTATATGTGTAAAACACACAGGTTAACGACCAATACAAACGACAATCATACAAAGAGAATACACAAGTTCAACAAATAAGTGTATTTGCATTCCTAAGTGGACAATCTTGAGTTCAAAATTAAGTGTTATAACGACGGCACTGACACGTGCTCGCCCCCTCTCAAAAGAATTCGTCCGCGAATTCGGAAGAGATCGACCAACAAGCTGATACAAAATTGTAACACCTCTACCCGTCAAGAAGAATATAATAGAGGGTCCGGCCGGGGCCCCACACCATATTCCACAAACAGGCGGAGACGCTACGAAATAATATCATAACTAACGCATCCTAACACAGAGCATTCTAGCGGAAGCTTCACGGTTGAATTATTGAACTCAAGATAAACAACATTGTCCACTAACATAGGAATGTATATATATACATCAAAAGAGTCTGGCCTTAAGGCCTTACAACAGTTTCTCTTAACAAGAGTGTGGTTTCCATACATCGGCACGCAGGCCGGCCACACATGAACAAAAGAAACAAAACAATGCCTTCGAGGGAAGCAACACAGCTTTGGGCTTCAGCCCGCTAAGTCCCGCTCGGACCAGCTCCTCCAGCACCTGTAAGAACCAATCCACCAAACGGTGGCAAAACAGGGCAACGGTTAGCATTCAGCTGACTAATTATAACGACCCTGCCCCTGGCATGGGGCAGCGGAATTCCATCCCTGCATAACATTCATCCACATGATATATAGCCATTCAAGCAAGACGTGCACGCCCGCACCGTCACATATCACAAACGTCGGCTCGATGGCCCGACGCTCCGTGCACTCAGGGCACATTCACACCGTTCAGAGGTCCCAGACATAACGGCGCACTATGAGCATTCTAGTCTGATCGGCTCACCGGCTGTCGACTCTCGCTATGTGATCCTAACAGGGTCTTAAGCACCCAAGGTTAGACAACCATAACGCAGGTACAGATCCACCTTTCCCGTTGCTCACATCGTCAGACTCACGCCTGGACTGACGCGGGTACAGTTTCACCTTGCCCGTTCCACCATTTCCTAGTTGCAGCCTCACGGCTCAACTTTCCACCAGTAGCACTCACGGCCACAAGAGAGTCCAACTCTCATAATTTCCTGGACTTCCTCCAGTACTTTTATTCATCATGCATACAAGCAATCATCACGGAGCCTTCTCCGATATGCAACCAAGCATCACCAATCCAGACCATGTCCAGATGGGCTTCACACAGCATGCCTAGATCCGTACTCCAATTCCGGACTCTAACAAGGGGGACTTCACATATCTACCCCAAGGGACGCCACAACCCACCGCACACTCGCGGGGAAGGGTTTTCCCTATGCAATGCAGGAATTAAGGACTTCACATGTCCAAGCAGGAAATCGTTACCCTAGGAGTTCGCTTCGGAGCCATGGAGAGAAATTTGAGATGGATGAAAGCCTTCGCAGCAGCGTTGCCTTCGCAAATCCGAACTCGGCTCGCGATTTGGACCACCGTAGCACCACCGGCAGCCGGACTCCACTTCTTCTTCCTCCTTGCTCTCACCTCTCTCTTAAACTTTAGAAAGAGAGTAGGATTTTAGAAATGAGCCCTCTTTTCCTCCTTTCCCGGTCTTATCAGCCCAGGAATGAACCCCAGCCACAGGATTCTACTTAAAGAAAATGAAGGGCCAAGATCTACTGAAAATTCCCTTTTCTTTTGGCCGACACGGCCTGTGACACGCCCGTGTCACAGGCCGTGTACCCTTAAGCGGCACACGCGGCAGTCGCACCGACTGAAATATTCGAGAACACGGGCATCGACACGCCCGTGTCGAACCTGACACGCCCGTGTCAGTCATGAGACACGCCCGTGTCTCCTGTTACACGGTACTCACCGATCTCCAAAACCAGTACACGGGTCGGAACACGGCAACTGACACGCCCGTGTCCAGCCTCACACGCCCGTGTCCAGCCTCACACGCCCGTGTTCCCGGTCGTGTTCAAGGCCGTGTCCTGCTCTGACTTGAATAGGCCAATTTCGAAAATTAATTCGAACACGCCCTGGGACACGCCCGTGTCGAAGGCCGTGTCCCAGGCTCGACGATCGTCGACTCTCAAACGTCGACTAGCCTGAACACGCCCTGGGACACGCCCGTGTCCCAGGCCGTGTACACCCGACACGCCCTGGGACACGCCCGTGTCCCAGGCCGTGTCTAACAGCCTCCAACCCAAAATTGTGTACAAACATATTTTGAGATTTTTGGGGTGTTACAGTCTTTAAGGCACCTTATGAAGAGATTCAACTTCAGAACTATGGACCATATGCTCATGGTCATAACATCAAGAAGTCACCAAAGGAAAAACCTATTGTGGAAAGGCCTATGAAGGAGAAGACTTCATGTAACTGCCATCATCATGAAGCTTCCTCCTCCAAGAGTGAAGTTCCTGCTAGACCATCACTTAAGAAAATCAAGCAGGAATACACTAGGAAAAGATACAACAGGTTCGACTGTTGGTGCTGTGGCAAAATTGGTCATTTTGGCATTGATTGTTGGTTCAATCCTAGAAATGTTGCAACCCCTCAAGTTAGCAATGTGAGAATGACCACTCATGAGGCTAATGCTCGTAGGGGGAGTATTCTAACTCGAGACCAAGGACCCAAACTTGTTTGGGTTCCTAAGGCTAAATGATTGTAATTGCAGGTATGTCCAAAGACCACCAAAATGCCGATCTGGTACTTGGATAGTGGATGCTCTCGACATATGACCGGGATAAGAAGCCTACTCCAGAATTTCACCTCAGTCTGCAACGGACCAAAGGTCATCTTTGGAGGTTCAGATCGAGGAATAACTAAAGGCTACGGTATGATTACTAACGGTAGCGTATCCTTTTCGGATGTAGCTTATGTTGAAGGATTAGAACACAATCTCATCAGCATAAGCCAACTATGAGACAAAGGATACGTGGTTGAATTTCATGCTGACAAGTGTTTGATAAAATCGGTTGACAACATGGAAACTGTTTTATCAGGCACTCGAAGCAGAAATATTTTCTGTTTAAACTTCATTTGTATAGACTCGTCTACACCAGTGTGTCTTTTAGCAAAAAGTAGTGCATCTCTTGCTGACCAATGACACAAGAGACTAGCACATATAAATTTCAAAACTATTAATAAACTATTCTCTCGAAACTTAGTACGTGATGCACCAAGCGTCAAGTGCGTTATGGACAGTCTTTGTCACGCCTGTATCAAAGGCAAGCAAATAAGGAGCTCATTTAAAAGCATAATAGGTAAGGATTCCAATAGAAGCTTACAACTTCTCCATATAGATTTGTTTGGTCCACTGCAAGTTAGAAGTTTGGGAGGTAAGGAATATACGTTGGTTATTGTGGATGATTACTCGCGCTTTGCGTGGGTGTTCTTTCTGAAACACAAGTCAGACACCTTCAGTACTTTCACTAGTTTTGTTAGGCAAATCCAGAATGAATACAACTGTTCCGTAGTCAAAATCAGAAGTGACAATGGAACGGAATTCAAGTCTGGAGCCATGACAGAATTCTGCGAAAGTCAAGGTATCTTTCATGAGTTTTCCTCTCCGCACACTCCACAGCAAAATGGAGTAGCTGAGAGAAGGAACAGAACATTCATAGAGGCTTGCCGGACTATGTTGAGTGATGCCTCACTTCCAGAGTATTTCTGGGCTGAAGCCATCAACACCGCTTGTCACGTGCAAAGTCGAGCTCTCATCAACAAGAACCATGATAAGACTCCTTACGAACTTCTAAAAGGCAGGAAACCAACAATTTCATATTTTAGAATCTTTGGCTGTAAGTGCTTCGTACTTAACAACGACAAGTATCGCACTACCAAGTTTAGCGAGAAAAGCTTTGAAGGTATTTTTGTAGG
The DNA here is from genome assembly GCA_039513925.1 of Platanthera zijinensis. Classification (NCBI taxonomy): domain Eukaryota; kingdom Viridiplantae; phylum Streptophyta; class Magnoliopsida; order Asparagales; family Orchidaceae; genus Platanthera; species Platanthera zijinensis. The sequence goes on from CM077081.1 coordinate 94,924,389, forward strand.
TTATAGTAGCCATAGTAAGGCCTATAGAGTATTTAGTAGAAAAACTCTGGTGGTAGAAGAGTCGATACACCTTGTATTTTATGAGACGAGTTTGCTGCAAAGCAACTTTTCTAGTGTGCTCATTGAAGATGCAGGTACCAAGATGAAGGGACTTAGCTTGGATGAGCCTACACAAGATAAAGATGAGACGTTCATCAAGATCACCTCTACTACCCCTATTGGAGAGGTAGATGATCAAGATGAAGAACTCATCCCAGCTGAAGATGCAACACCAGTGGCTGAAGAGATCCCAGATGCAAGAACTCTAGAGTTCAGACACCTGAAGGATCATCCCTTAGATCAAATCATAGGAGATCCTCAGGATGGTGTCAGAACCCGGAGAGGTACAACTAACAAGAATTTATTCTTGAGCTTTCTATCACAGGTTGAACCTAAGAAGTTCGAGGAAGCAAACTCGGATGCATCCTGGATACTAGCCATGGAAGAAGAGTTGAATCAGTTCAAACGTTGCAAAGTTTGGACACTTGTTCCTAGACCCAAGAGTAAGAATGTCATCGGGACAAAATGGGTCTACCGGAATAAGATGGACGAAGATGGAACAATTATAAAGAATAAAGCCAGACTTGTCGCCAAGGGCTATCGTCAAGAAGAAGGAATCGACTTTGACCAAACATATGCTCCAGTGGCAAGACTGGAGGCGATCAGGTTATTTCTTGCCTATGCTGCACTTAAGGGCTTCACCGTCTATCAGATGGACGTCAAGTCCGCCTTCCTGAATGGTGATATAAAGGAAGAAGTGTATGTAGAGCAACTGTCAGGTTTTGTTGATTCAAACTTTCCTAATCATGTTTATTTACTGCAAAAAGCTTTATATGGTCTTAAACAAGCTCCCTGAGCTTGGTATGAGACGCTGTCTAGCTTCCTTCTTGAGAGCAAGTTCACAAGAGGAAAGATAGACAAGACATTATTTCTTAGGGAAATAAAAGGCAAGATTTTGCTGGTACAAATATATGTTGATGACATTATTTTTGGCTCTACGGATGACAACCTCTGCAAGAAGTTTTCTAAACTTATGCAAGGGAAGTTTGAAATGAGCAGTATGGGAGAGCTGAAGTATTTCTTAGGGCTTCAGGTGAAATAATCTGAGGATGGAATTTTCATCTCACAGACTAAATTCACCAAAGAGCTACTTAAGAAATTCGGAATGGAGAACGCAACCTCTATGAGGACTCCAATGGCCTCAGCTATGTCTCTGGACAAGGATGAGAAAGGGAAACCTTTTGATGAAACCAAGTACAGAAGCATAATTGAGTCCTTGCTCTACCTTACCGTAAGTAGACCAGACATAATGTTTTCAACATGTGTATATGCTAGATTTCAGGTGAACTCTAATTAATCTCACTACATTGCTGCAAAGAGAATCTTGAGATACCTCAAAGGTACACCAAATCTTGGCTTGTGGTACCCAAGAAGTAATGATAGTGAACTAATTGGATTTTCAGATGCAGATTTTGCAGGAAGCAAAGACGACAGGAAAAGTACTTCCGGGACTTGCCAATTTCTCGGAAGGAGACTTATTTCCTGGAGCAGTAAGAAGCAGAACTGTGTAGCCATCTCAACGGCTGAATCAGAGTACATCTCTGCAGGCAGCTGTTGTGCACAGCTTCTATGGATCAAGAATCAATTTGAAGACTATAACATGAAGTTCCAGAGCATCCCTCTACTCTGCGACTCTTCCAATGCTATAACAATCGCCAACAACCCAGTCTCCCACAGCCGGACAAAGCACATAGAGCTTCGCTATCACTTCATCCGGGAGCATGTGGAGAATGGAGACATAGATCTACAATACGTCTCCATAGATAGGCAAGTTGCAGATATATTCACGAAGCCGCTAGATGAGACCAAGTTCTCATTCTTCAAAACTGAACTTGGGATGCTCAACAAAGAAGATTAGTGGTCTCTATCAAAGTCTCAGAGTTAAAAGGTGGTGGAGGTAAAGATCAGTGCATCGAGAAAAATATTTTTTCAAAGTGAAATACTCAAGTAAGTGTACTCACATACTCGAGTACTTGGAAACAATCACGAGTGGTTACATGAATACACTCGAGTACATTACTATATACTCGAGTAACTCAAAGTCTCTACTCATGTAAGTAAAAATTCACTCGAGTACATATTCTTCATACTCGAGTACTTAGTAACTCACTCGAGTACTTCATGATCTACTTGGTCTTCGACTTACTCATGTAGGTTACAACAGACTACTCGTGTATGCCGATATACACTCGAGTACCTTGAAATTCCAGAACTTTGAAACTCTCATTTTTCTCTTTTCGCACACCTCGATTTTTGCCGCCCCCCATAAGGTATGTTTTATTTTAAAACTCAATCTTAAACCTAATTAGGGTTATGTATATAAATAGAATGATCCCGTAATCCATTCCACGAAACCTTTCTCGCATACTCGCCGGCGCTTCGTCTTCCAGAACTGCAGAGCGCTGTCCTCTCCAGAATCCGTTACTCTAGAACTCGATGGCTCCTCCATCCAAGATAGGAATCGGGTCCGAATTGGTTATAGATGGAATCGCCGAACTCTCTGACGACTTCTGGAACCTTCTCATTCTCCTTGACATAGCAGGGCTGCCGTTCCTATTACAGATGCCGTGTAAGATCCTATTTTCTGCAGTGGAAGAGTTCTACAAGAATCTGAAGATCAAGCGAAATGGTATAGTTCTCAAATCCAAGGTCAGTGGGATAAAGATCCGTCTGGACAAAACTTCATTAGCTACTCTGTTACAGTTGCCCGTGGTGGATGAGGAAGATGATCTGACTTCCGAAGATTCTGAGAGAACCAGTTTCTTCTGTGGAATAAACCCGTATGAAGGATATTCGTTCCGATGTGCAGATTTTAATTTAGAGGGCAAATTCCTTGTTGATGTCATTGCCAAAGTTCTTCTCTGCAAAACCTATTCCCTAAGAGAAATCTCTCAAAACTTTTTTGATGTTATGCAAGCCATCGTATGCTGGAAGAAATTCCAGTTCGGAATGATGATACTGGATAAGATCAAAGAAAGTGTGAAAAAACCCAGCTATGCCAGGATTATCTCCCTCCTCCTTCATGGGATAAATCCTACAGTGTTTGATTTCTCCAAAGGAACTCCCCTCCATCACATGAAAAAAGTATCCATCTCTTCCATCCAAAGATATGAAATCCAACTCAAGAACACTGCCGAAGCCTCCAAAGTCATTCTGGATGAAGATGTCCCCATCCCTCAGCATGTTGTTGATGACAGGACTCCATCTCCTCCTTTACATCAAGCTACTGACACTCTGGGTGCAGTTGTTGAGGGGGAGCCTGCCTCATCTAGCTCTCAGATTCTGATGATAGAAGTTCCCTCCCAGACAGTCAGAGATCCTTCTCCTCCTCCTCCTCTAGAAGATATTCCAACAGATGTACAAAGTCCAGCAGATAATCAAGTTTCCCAAGAGACTCAAGTTCAACAAGACCTTCTGTCCACAGCTGCAGAGATTGATAAACTCATTGAAGAACTAAGGTCAGACAGTCCCCTACCTCCTGCAGATCCAGTTGTTGATACTCCTGAGGTTCAGGTATAAGATGAACAGATCCCTCTCAAGGAACCCTCTCCATCCCCAGCTCAGTCTCCCATTGAAGAAGCAGAACAACATGATAGTATCATCCTGTCCGATGAAGAGGAGTTATCTCCAGAACGTGTTGAACCTCCTCTAAGGACATTAGCCTTCACTCTTCCCTCCTTCACAGATCCCCTGGATTCAGTAGAAATCACTCACACCAAGAGAACTGCAAGCTCAGTGGTTGTGAAAGAAATCCCTCCTTGGACTCCTTCAATTTCTCAGCTCCCTTCGGTCTCTACTTCTGCCAGTGCTCCATCTTCTGCTTCTCTCAGCTTCTCAGACATCATCAGTAAGATTGAGAAGATGCTCCAAGAACAGAGACATTACTTTGATGAGTCTCTGAAATCAGTTACCAACAAGGTCTCTTCTCTTGAAACTGAGATGAGCAGAGGCTTTGCAAAAATTCAAGCCAACACTGATGAACTTAAGCAACTCTTCCAAATAGGTGGAAAAGCGATAGATCACACCATCACCAGCATGGGTGAAGTCAGAAATCAATCTGAAACAGTGGCACATAAACAGATTCTGCTAGACAAAAGAGCTGAAGCCAATGTGATGAAAGTTTGTGAAGAAGTAGGCACATTCAGAGATGAAGCTATCGAAAAGCTATCTGTAGAAATCAGCAAGGGGGAGAAAATCGTGAAAGAACAAGTTGCAAAAATTTCTGCTGAAATCTCTACCAAGTCTAAAGAGACCCTGGATGGATTAGTTAACACCATGAAAGCAGATATTCTAGCACAGCTACAGTCTGTCAAATTCTACATTTATGACACTGCAGTTTGGGTACATAATCAGAATTTTCCAGAATTCCAGCTCGACCCCTCCATCATTCCTAAAAGCTTAGATCCTCTTGAGGAACATCCTCCATCTGATGCCCAGGTTCCTGCTACCTTTCCAGAGGCAGTGCCAGCCTTCTCTCCCAGATCTGCTGGAGAGATGTCTGAGCCTCCTCTTTCATATTCTGATGTGTGGAAAGAGGATGTCCCTGCCAGCTCTCAGGGGCACTTTGATCGAGGTGCTTCCTCCTCTAGAAGACCTGCTGATCAAGGTGGCCCCAGCAAGAAAAGAAAATATGGTGACAGCGCTTCTGCTAGCCATTCTGCACCTAAGAGAGAGCAAGCTCAAGCTTCAGAAGGCAAATCAGAGTCAGTACATTCAGAAGTTTGGAGTCCAACCTCTAAATCCTTAATCTTTGACACTCTAAAGCTGGTAACTGATTTTGGGGAAAATAAAGACAAATTCTATAGCTACTCAGAATGGAAAGCCTATGATGCATCTCAAATCAAGATCAGATTACATGACAGGCAATGGGGATTCAACAATCCAGCAGCTCCTCCAAGGCCAAGGACTTATTTTCCTAAACCCTTCAGTTACTTGGAAAGGCAAGAGCTGAAGAAAGCTAAGCTTCACAGTGAAAACTACCCCTGAAAGTGTTTTGTGGAACTGGAAAATCTTTCTATTTAATATATCTAATTCTGATTATGGTTCCCTTATTTGCTATTATTCTCTGTTTTAGTCATTTTCTATTGCTTGTTGTTATAGATGATCATTTCCTTTCTAGAAATTCATCTTAGTGCAAAGGGTGCTGACTTCTACAAATAGGGGGAGATTGTTGGGAATTGTCTTCACAATACCCTAGATTTGTGGGAAGTCAGACCTGAGACTAAGATGAATTAAGTTGTATTTGATGTTGTGCTTAAGTTGTGCATGCAGGACTCTATTGCCAAGTGTAAACCAATGTCAGTCTATAGTGGGTTATCAAACACAGGACCATACAATGTAATTCCTCATTGTGTTATCCAAGGTGTGATGTATGCCACCCCTGCGCGATGCTAGAAAAAGAAATAACAAAATGACAACCTAAGGGACATTTGCCCGAACACCTAACGTGCATTTAAAACGTCCTATGAAGCATTTCTACGAACATGTAAAGTGCGTGCAAGTTGGAATTTCTGGCGGAGTTTTGTTCGTAACGGCGCGATCTCACAAATGGGTATTTCCCAACCACACCTACACGAACATCCACATACATATTGCATAACCTAACACAACACCTAAGCATTCATTTCCAAGCATTTTCTATATCAATGTGGAGGTTGTTCCGGACTCAAGCAACGATCCAAAAGTAGTCCGAATTCAGCCCTCAAAACAAATCTCAACGAGGATATACCAAATCCCCTTGAATCGTCTGAAATCAAAGGGCTAAACCAACCCCGATTTACAAACGCCCAAGACGACCTATCCTTACGAAAATCTCCGCGAAAAGTCGGAAAGAAAACAATACAATTTCAGATTTATATAATGCAATAATTATCAAGATTTAGGATAAAATTAGCATTCTAGAAATCCACCAATCTCACAAAGTATTAAGAGGAATCACACAAGTTTTAGAGATAGAAATTCGTTACCCAAAATCTGAAATTAGAGAGGAGAGAGGAGGAGGAGGAGGAATGATAAATGTGGAGAATCGTTCTTCCACGGGGTTCACCGGAGTCGCACCGGATGAGGGAGAACCGAACCGCCTTCTTCGGAGTCACACCGGAGGAGGTAGGAGGTCACCGGGCTGCAGGGGAGCACCACCAAGAGGGGCGGAGCTGCTATGTTGGGCGGCGATTCCTTGAGGCCGGGCTGCTGGAACTTCGGCCAGGCCGAATGGAAGAGGAGGGGGGCTGCTGTCCACCGTAGGTAGCAAATTAGGTTTCTTTAATTTTCTTCTTCAATACTTAACTCTTCCTCACACATACATATATATAACAAATGAAATAAACTCTCTCACCCTTCATCTCATCACTAACTAATCCTAGCCCTCCTTAATACTTAAAATTAAAACAACATAAAATAACAAAATGACAAATATGTTTATAAGTTTATAATTTCTAATTTATAAACTTATAAACTTATTAAATGAAAACAAGAGAAAGGATTTAATGTTATTTCATTTATTTTGAAATAACATTAAATCAAGTTGACAGGACGGTGGCGTCGGCGGCGGTTGCGGCGACGGTAGCGGCGACGGATGCGGCGGCGGTTGCGGCAACGATCAACAAAGTTTACGAACATGTCGCGGCGATGGCGGTGGTGGCGACGACGATTGCGGCAACGGCCATCAATGTCCACGAACATGTAGCGGCGGCGGTCAAACGTGAAATCCATGTCGACACGAACAAATGGCGGGGGGTCCTCGCCATCAATCCTCCCCCGCTCAAAATCACTCATCACCGATGAGTGGCCAAGGAGAGAATAGCAGGAGACAGCAACATCCACGGGGGGGCATAGCGAGAGCGGACATCCACGGGGCGTCCGCAAAAGAACAGAACCTGTCATGAGCAAGAACAGCAGAAAACCTCACAGATGTGTCAGCATAACGAAAAACAGTGCAGTTCTTACCATCCAATGCGAGAACCAGAAAACCCAACTGGAAGAGCGACACGGAAATAATCTCACCTCTCAACCCAAGAGAATCTGAAGTGGAAGAGAGAAATGTCGGAGAAAGCCACTCAGGTGGAAAAAAGATATGCCAAATTGAATCCGAAAAATTGAAACACGGCGTAAAACCGATTGCATCGTAAAAATCCGAAAAAATTGCATTAAATCCGAAATCCGGGAAAATCATATAAGGATCGGCGCTCCAACGTGTGAAATTCATTTCAGAACCCGAAGGTATCCACTCGAGGGCCGACAAGACTAAACTAAGATCAATCACTCCGTAGTCAAAAGCTCTCCAACATGTATAGTCGTGCAAGTGAAGCAAAGCAAAGACACAGGTATAAGGCGGTGCCCTGTATACATGAAGTTCTTGTCGGGGCGAATGAAAAAGATGCGCAAGGTGACTTGATTGGTGGTAATATCGTAAAGACATCAAATCAAAATGCACCAGCATAGGAAAATCACACATGGTCACCAACAAAACACTATCCGTCGGGAGAAATCTCGGGAAGTGACCCGTCTCGTATGAAGCATGAGCAAGAAAAAGTGGTGCAGTGACAAGATCAACAGTTATTAGGATTGACTCGAGAACATCTAAACGAGGGGCCAACGCTAGTGTAGGGGGTATCCAAGTAGGTATATCATAAAAGCGTAGACTATGACTAGCGGATCCACGTCCTAAAATGATATCAAATGTAGGCACACAAACAGGAGGGAGGGTCGGTAAAATCGAGCGCGGGACTAAATCCAAATCCAAATGAATCTCACTCAATGGTGACTCAAACAAGGGGCAATCATCCGGGAAACTCACGTCCGGGCAAACATCAAAAGAATCGTCCAAAGATACCCTTCCCTCAGGAGGAAACTCATCCAAAATAGTAATTGAGAAATCCTCAATCTCGGGCTCCTCAGATAGCTCAGATCGGATCGCAGAAAGATCAGGTCGAGGCTCACTCAAAATAGGGATCAGAGACTCGAGAGGGTACTCAACAGTAGGGTGATCTGAAACATCACTATCATGACACGTAGTGGCTAAAGGGGTACTCTCACAAGTCGAAATATCATTATCATCCCAAGAATCATCATCCAAGTCGCTAGGATATCCATTCTCCTCATCGTCAGATAAATCTGCCTCGCCCTCAGTGGCGGGCTCAGACGTCGAAGCTAAAAGAGCCAAAGCTCTAGGCTTAGCGGGGCACTCCACGGCATAGTGGCCAATCGCTCCACAAGCATAACATGTAGCGCTCTCCTTGCAATTCTTAACTATCTTCCTATGCTCAACTCGCGGTTTTGGAGCATCCCTAGTAATGACTATGACAGGTGGCGGGACAGTGGACCTAACCTTTTCCCTCTCCCTAACGGTAGGGGTAGGGGTACTCAAAATGGTAAGATCCTTTTGGGACAAAGATCTAACGCGTGGCCTATCGTCACTCTTATAATCAGAAAGGGGTGTAGTGGCCTGGCGGGGAGAAGTAAAATGATGAGACGTCCTCATACTGGAGTATGGGGGGACGTGCTTGTTCGATATAGGCAAAATCTTAGGCGGCGCATCACTCAGGTAATCGGATGACTGAGTACGGTAGTATGAAGGGTAATACTCATCCGTTAATAAATCCTTCATAAGTGGCCAACCTACACGTGAGCTGTCAAAGGACGGTCCAAAACGTCTCTCCTCATTGCGCCAGAAGGTCTGAGCTCGACCCAATAATTGTAGCCTCACAACGGAAAGCTTGTGTCGGTCCCTAATGTGATATCGCTCCAAATATTGCTCCATATCGCTCACCCAACGTAAAAATACACGCGGTCCACCTAACCCATCGTAGGTTGGGGCAGGAATTCTAACAGGCCTAGGAGTGCGTGGCGGTGGTGTTGTAATCGCTGGGGTAACCGTACTGGAAGGAACATTGGTCCTAAGCTGTCGCCTAGGGGGTTCAGGACGGGGCGTCGGACACTGACCTTTAATCTGTGTCAATAAGTCATGAAGGTCGTCAAATTGGCGGTTCATCTCCTTGCGAAATGCACCAATCGGGGAAAGTGGGGGAAGGGGACTCCCAACGCGTGCCATGGCAGACTATCGGAAAAGAAAAGTCGACTTAAGAAACACTTAAAACCTTTTTTTTGTTTTTATATAACTAAAAATAAAATTTTTAAAACGAACGAAACGTACCTAAGTGCAAGTGCGGGTAGCTCGGATCGAGCAGATCGTTGTCAAGTTGAGAAATTGACAAACCTCCCTCTGATACCAAATTGATGTAGGCCACCCCTGCGCGATGCTAGAAAAGGAAATAACAATATGACAACCTAAGGGACATTTGCCCGAACACCTAACGTGCATTTAAAACGTCCTATGAAGCATTTCTACGAACATGTAAAGTGCGTGCAAGTTGGAATTTCCGGCGGAGTTTTGTTCGTAACGGCGCGATCTCACAAATGGGTATTTCCCAACCACACCTACACGAACATCCACATACATATTGCATAACCTAACACAACACCTAAGCATTCATTTCCAAGCATTTTCTATATCAATGTGGAGGTTGTTCCGGACTCAAGCAACGATCCAAAAGTAGTCCGAATTCAGCCCTCAAAACAAATCTCAACGAGGATATACCAAATCCCCTTGAATCGTCCGAAATCAAAGGGCTAAACCAACCCCAATTTACAAACGCCCAAGACAACCTATCCTTACGAAAATCTCCGCGAAAAGTCGGAAAGAAAACAATACAATTTCAGATTTATATAATGCAATAATTATCAAGATTTAGGATAAAATTAGCATTCTAGAAATCCACCAATCTCACAAAGTATTAAGAGGAATCACACAAGTTTTAGAGATAGAAATTCGTTACCCAAAATCTGAAATTAGAGAGGAGAGAGGAGGAGGAGGAGGAATGATAAATGTGGAGAATCACTCTTCCACGGGGTTCACCGGAGTCGCACCGGATGAGGGAGAACCGAACCGCCTTCTTCGGAGTCACACCGGAGGAGGTAGGAGGTCACCGGGCTGCAGGGGAGCACCACCAAGAGGGGCGGAGCTGCTATGCTGGGCGGAGATTCCTTGAGGCCGGGCTGCTGGAACTTCGGCCAGGCCGAATGGAAGAGGAGGGGGGCTGCTGTCCACCGTAGGTAGCAAATTAGGTTTCTATAATTTTCTTCTTCAATGCTTAACTCTTCCTCACACATACATATATATAGCAAATGAAATAAACTCTCTCACCCTTCATCTCATCACTAACTAATCCTAGCCCTCCTTAATACTTAAAATTAAAACAACATAAAATAACAAAATGACAAATATGTTTATAAGTTTATAATTTCTAATTTATAAACTTATAAACTTTTTAAATGAAAACAAGAGAAAGGATTTAATGTTATTTCATTTATTTTGAAATAACATTAAATCAAGTTGACGCGATGGTGGCGGCGGCGGCGGTAGCGGCGACGGTAGTGGCGACGAATGCGGCGGCGGTTGCGGCAACGATCAACAAAGTTTACGAACATGTCGCGGTGATGGCGGTGGTGGCGACGACGGTTGCGGCAACGGCCATCAATGTCCACGAACATGTAGCGGCGGCGGTCAAACGTGAAATCCATGTCGACACGAACAAATGGCGGGGGGTCCTCGCCATCAAGGTGTTGACTCATGTATAGCCTCTCTATTGGGGTACACTTTATTTCCATGCACTTGGACTACTGGACTCTGGAGTATTGAAGACTTTCCCAGAAGAAATTTTTTTTCTAAGTCCACATACTCTAGTAGAATTTTCTATATACTCGAGTAAGTGAATTAGTACTCGAGTAGATTGGATTACATACTCGAGTAGTTCTCAAGTTACTCGAGTAAGTGTTCTGATCGAACTCGAGTTGATCTGGACTTTCTCATCTCAGAAAGTTTCTAAGTCCTTATACTCGAGTAAATCCTTTCATATACTCGAGTACCTCTTTTCCTTACTCGAGTAGGTGTTTGTGTACTCGAGTAGAGCCTTAGTCATACTCGAGTAGTCTCTTAATTATACTCGAGTAGGGCTAGCTGTTCAGTTTAAATTTTTCTAAGCCCACATACTTGAGTAACTTCGCTCATATACTCGAGGAAGTGGCTTAGCACTCGAGTAGATCCTTCTTATACTCGAGTAGACTGGCTTAACACTCGAGTAGATTATTCTTATACTCGAGTAGTTTGGATTAGTACTCGAGTAGATGTTTCTTCTTACTCGAGTAATCTGTCTAGAGTAACTCAGGTAGTTCTTCCAAGGCACTCGAGTAGTCATTTCTATTACTCGAGTACATGTTTCTCTTATCTACTCGAGTAGCAGACCTTTATACTCGAGTATCTTATCTAACCCGAGTATGTTGGCTCAGAATTCCAGAATTGTTAAGTCCAGAATTGACGGAGATTTGAAATTACTTTTTTCTGATTGGTCCACGTGTCAATCTTAATTACGATTATGACCGTTGGAGATAGCCTATAAATAGGTCCTTTCAGATTTGACTAAATATGTTTTTTACAGAGACTATCTTTTTAAGAAAGAGAAAATCCCGAAAAACCCTAATCCTTCTGTCCGCCTCCATTACCGTTTTCGGGAGAAGCTCTGGATCGTCGTTCTCACGGCGCTGCTATCGATCTTAGTTTTTCTAGCGATCCAGACTCAAGAAGAATCATCCGATCTCTCCGTGCTTCATCGTCTCTGATTTACTTTCTTGATCATGGTGATTCCAGATCTCAGAATCGTGGATCTCAGTCAAGTTTTCTTCAACTATTTCTGTTCAAACCGAAAAGCTCTCAAGAAGAAGATTACGTCAAAGATCCAGATCTGTGATATTCTTGTTGTAAATTTTATTCGAACAAATTTCATTGTAGGAGATCTTTCTCCGAGTGGTAGGAAGTTTTATCTTCCGAGTGTAGATCCATTTGGGATCGAGTTTTTGTAGGAACGTGGTTCCGAGGTGTAGGATTGTTTTTGCAATCCGAGATAGTGGAGTAGCCGAGTCTAGTGATTTGCTAGATTGGTGAGGAAAGTGGACGTACCCAAGATTGGGGAACCACTATAAATCTCTTGTCGTCTGTGTGATTGCTTGATTACGGATCTATGCTGTGTTATATTTTTTATTCCGCATTTGACACGAAATTCACCTATTCACCCCCCTCTAGGTGATTTAGGTTGACAACTTAGCGCTCTCAACCTCCAAGCTCTCCCTTCTCTCTTAACTTAGAAAGAGAAATAGCAAGTGTAATTTAGATCTCTTTCTCATTTTTAGGATTTAAAGAAGCAAGAAAAGACCTGCACCATTGGATCCAAATAGAAGGAAACGAACGGCTAAGATCTTCTTGGAAAAGCATCTAAACAGAGCTGACACGGCCTGTGACACGCCCGTATCACAAGATGTGTTCCTTGAGCGGTTCAGGAACTGACTCAACCTGGAACAGAACATGGGACATGACACGCCCGTGTCACTCCCATACAATCCCGTGTCAACTAGTACATGGCCGTGTGGATGGCCGTGTCACCTCATCAACACAAGGCTGGAACATCCGAGAAGGACACGGCTAAGGCACATGCCCGTGTGCTCAATACGCCACTTTGACATGCCCGTGTCATAGGCCGTGTACCACACTCAACGCCACTCAATGCCACTCCACTCAACGCCGCCCGAGCAGGACACGCCCTGGGACACGCCCGTGTCCCAGGCCATGTGCACCTGACATGCCCTGGGACACGCCCGTGTCCTAGGCTGTGTCACCCAGCCTGAACCCATTTTTGGGACTTAGGGGTTTTGGGGTGTTACAAGGTATACTTGTTCTTAATAGTGAATTTATTTAGCTCTCTATAATCGATGCAAAGCAGCATCGATCCATCCTTTTTTTAACGAGCAGAACAGGAGCACCCCAAGGCGATGAACTTGGCCTGATAAACCATTTTTCTAACAATGCATCCAGCTGGATACACAACTATGCCAGCTCTCGCGGGGCAATCCGGTATGGCGCCTTCGCAATAGGATGCATACCCGGCTCCAAATCGATCACAAACTCAACATCTCGATTAGGTGGAAGGCCAGGAAGATCATTAGGAAACACATCAGCAAACTCGCGCATAACAAGAATCTCTTCAAGACACGGCGAAATAACAACGGTCCCCAAAACGTAGACCAAACAAGCAAAATAGCAAGAAACTAACAACGTCTGAGCACATAACGCAGAAATGACTGGAGAATCCTGGCACAAATCACCATAAACACTCCAAGGCTGACCGTTGTCCTTTCTGAAGTCTAAGCACTTGCCCTTGCACTGGATCACAACATCATACCTGGACAACTAGTCCATGCCCAAGATAACATCAAAATCTTCCAAGTCAATCACCTTCAGATCTGCCCTTATTAGAAAATCCCCTAACATAATCGGACAGTCCTGAATGCCCTGATCTGAAACCACAGAATCACCAGAAGGGAACCTGACGCAACAGGCATCACCAACTCGATCTAGATCCAAACAGTACAGATCCACGAAGGCTCTAGACACAAACGAGTGGGTAGCACCAGAGTTAAAAAGAACATGCACCCATCGGTTTTTTACCTTAAAGCTTCCTATAAGTTGCGCACGCATCTAAGGAAACAATCGCTATAATACCAAACAAGAACATTTAAACTAGGGGGAAAGTCTAACTTGAAATAACCTGAGTCGAAGTCTGCGCTTCTTCTGAGGAAATCACGTTCAGCTTCCCCTTACCTTTATCCAATTGTTGAGGCGGTGGCAATGCCGAGAGTGGCAATGCCTGGAGTAGCACTGGATGGATCACAGGCTGGAGGTGTGGGAACTAAGCCTTGATGTGTCCTTCCTAACCGCAATGAAAACAGCTTCTTGTCTTCATCCTGTCCTTTCCCCAGCAATGGGCAGCATCATGCCCTGACCACTTACATGCCGAACAAAATAACTCTTTCCTGGGAGCACCTTGAATTGCATGCACCCGTTCCTTTTTCTGAGCTCCTAACCTTTTGAAACATCTCTCAAAGGGGTGGCCTGACCGGCCATAGAAGCTACAAACCTCCTTGCTCTTCTTCTTCTTTGAAGCAGTACCAGGTACCTAAAGGCTCTTTCCTTCAACCAACTTCCTCTTATCTTTTCTCATCAACTACCCTCTTTGCTTGGCATTCTCAATTGACTCAACTCTCAAAGTAGCTTCCACCACTCCAGCATAGCTTGCTAATCCATAAGCACTTGCTAACTGCTGGACATCACTTCTTAGGCCACCAAGAGAATGCTTAACTCGATCTGCCTCAAAACCTACCAGGCCAGGAGCAAACCGTCTCAGTTTGCTGAACTCGATCTCATACTCACTAACTGTGAGCTGTCTCTGCTTCAAATGTAAGAACTTATTCCTCAGGCGGTCTCGCTCGACCGTGGGTAGAAACTTTCCCAGTAGAATTTCCTTAAAGGACTCCCAAGAACATCCTTCCTTCAAGATCTCCTTTTCTCGCAACCATTAACTCTTTTCTAACCCCTTAAGCTGATATGCGGCGATCATTACTCGCTGATCGTCTGTGACTCCAGAATAAGAAAACATCTCTTCAATTGCTATCATCCAATCATCCAAGACCATGAAATCTGCTTTTCCATCATAGGTAGGTGGTCCAAGTCGCTGAAATTGAGAGATAAACGTCATCTCTTGTGGAACCACTACTGGAGGCACCAGAGGAGCAGGAGGGGCAGGAACAGCTGGACCCACAGCAGGGTTCTGCACTCTCGGAGCTATCCCAGACACAACTGATACCAACGAATGAATCTGGGACTGCACATCCACAAACTGCCTGGACAAGGCCTCATTGCTCTATCGCAGACCTTCTATCATTGCATTATTCTGAGCACCCGAAGACTCACCCTCAGATTGGGGAGTCTGCCTCGTTGCAGGACGCTTCGACATCCTATAATCAAATTAGCACGAATCAAGACCTAGCCCAATAGCTAGCATAAAACTACCTAGTACAAACAAACATACTTATATATGCACTTCAACTGCTAACTTGCTCTGGGAGTTTTCAATGATGGTGTTATGCCTAACCTAGGATGATTCACAATCATCACCCTAACTCATGTGCCTAGACCATGAATGCATGCATTTATATTCCTTTTGACTCAAAACCATGTATGTACATGTGTCATCATGTAAATCTTTAGCTTGGCACGTTGTGCTTATGCTATGTTATGCTATCTAGTCTAATAAGGCCTTAATGCATATTATGAGTGGCGTACACATGCAATATTATGCATCCCATACTACATAACATTACATGCAATGAAAAGAGAAAACGTGCTAATGGGCATTCATGTGGTGAGGTTATGCATCCCATACTACATAACCCTCACATGTTGCCACCTATGGTGGATCCATATACAAACACATATTATGTATCCCATACTACATAATATGCCCCGTATACTTCTTGTCATGCTTATGAGTGTAGTGCTCATGCTTCACCCAAGACGTACTGACGACACATCGGTGTATGTATGAGATTCCACTAAACAACTAACACTTACAAGGAAAGGTTGCCCGAACAATTGTCAAGCAAACCTCCCTCTGATACCAACTATCACGACCTACATTTTCTCAACAATTAAATCATATCAGAGCAAGAGAAAATATATGCCATGATGCCACGTTGTGTAGGGGATAACTACATACACTCAGGCAAAACCCCAGACTCTACACCTTTGGAGAAAATCATGTTTTAATATGAAAGAAAACCAATTAAGTTTGATGGTCGTATCGCTCGGCACAGTGGATCAGCTAATCCACAATTAAAATTAGATGTATACAAAGAGGAAAATACTTTGGTTAGCTTAATTTAACATCCTACATGAGTATAAATGTCTCCAAAGGATAACTCATGAAATGCAGGACTCTAGATTTATCATAGTATAAGAAAATAGTTTTTACGTTCTTTGGAAAATAGTGCTTTAGTTTTACAAATATGAAATGCATGAGGTACATATAGTACTACTTTAAAATACCTAACATGCAACCTAGCATAAATCATTCCCAGAAGCAAGTAAACAACCTCATACATAGGCAAAAATAGCAGTTCTTAGTTCATATGTAGCATCAAAAGTAAGCCACCAGTGGGCGTCAACAACCTGACACGAACCCACTAGTGAGTATGTATGTCTTTACAGAAAGAAGAAAACTACCTCACAAGGTCGAGGTACACCACTCTCAGCAATCCCGGAGGCCACAAGTAAGCTCCACCAGAACACTAGCCGCTCAACCGGCTACAACCTGAACCTAAGGCATTCAAAGAAAGAATGCCTCAGCAAGCAACTAATCAAAAGAAAACTGGAGCATTTGATTCATAAGTAATGAGAGAATGGCTTACCAACCCTACAACAAGTGCTATCAAAAGAGAAAAAGGGAACTGAATAATACAATAAGGAAAAACACTGCCCAAGGCAACAACACAACGCACCAAGTGCGAGAAATAAACAACATGCCCTGCTAAAAACTGCATAAGCAACAAGGAAAGCGTATGCCAAAATAACCACTTTAAAGACAGGAACTAACAGTGTGAATCATTAGTAGTGGTAGAGCCCTGGATCTGGGTTGGTGACCAAAAATAGTCCTCATCCAAACACCAAGACCCATAAATACTCAAGGGTACAATGGTGGCAGCCTAAAGGTCCAACACACCCACAAAACTAGCCCAAACCAGGGCCAAAATGGTACAAACACACCAACAAAACCAGCCCAAACCAGGGCCAAAATGGTGGGACCACGACTCTACACCCAAACCACCCCTTATAGAGTCAACAAGAAAACCACTTGCTATAATTCCCGACTCGGCCTGCAAAACCAGCCAAAAAACATCAACAAATCGACATAAACCCAACCTAACCACACTCGGGAGAAAACACCAGCTTAAGGCAAAAGGAGTCGAGTCCACTCAGCGCCAACACTGGAAGGCATCGAGTCCACTCAGTGCCTAGCACTCAGCAAAGAAGGCATCGAGTCTACTCGACGCCAAACACAGAAGGCATCGAGTCCACTCGACGCCAAAAGACTTAGCCGTAAAAAGACTAACTGGACGATGGCGTTGAGTGAGTTTAGCTCACTCAACGCCAAAAGACTTAGAGAAAAGTCTTCTGGATAGATGGCGTTGAGTGAGTTCAGCTCACACAATGCCAAAAGACTTAGAGAAAACTGACTGGACAATAGCGTTGAGTGAGTGCACCTCACTCAACGCCAAAAGCAGACGGCGTTGAGTGAGCTCCACTCACTCAATGCCAAAAGACTGGCAAAATATCTCTGGAAAATGGCGCTGAGTGAGTGCACCTCACTCAACGCCAAAAGTAGATGGCGTTGAGTGACCTCCAGTCACTCAATGCCCTTTCTCTGGATAATGGCGTTGAGTGAGTGCACCTCACTCAATGCCAAAAGCAGACGGCGTTGAGTGAGCTCCACTCACTCAATGCCAAAAGACTTAGAATAATTCTCTGGCAAGATGGCTTTGAGTGAGCACAGGTCACTCAACTCCAAAGGCTGAGGGCATTGAGTGAGCCCCACTCACTTAACGCTTTTGGACTTAGCTTCAAGAGCAAACATCCAGGTGTTGAGTGTGTCCACCACACTCAACGCTTTTGGACTTAGACGCAAAACCACATCAGCTAGGCATTGAGTGTGTCCACCACACTCAATGCTTTTGGACTTAACTTAAAATCCACTCAAAGCCTGCAACCCGAGAACTCTTCCTTTGCTTAAAAAAATTCTTCCTAACCCTTCTACCCGGCTATAGCTATCCCCACAGCTAAAATAAACTTAGTAAACTCCAGGCCTACCTCCAGCCACTATATATACACAAAAATCAGCAACTAGGAGAGAGAAAGATTCATAAAAATTGGGCAAGCTTTGGCTCGGGGTAAGCTAGCAACAACCCTAACTTGTACAGTGGATCTAACACAACCAGCAATAAAATATAACATTAAGATAAGCTTGGCAAGGGAAAAGAGCACCACTTGCCTCTACCTCCAAGAAACATCAGCGGCCCTTCCAAACTTCAGCACAACTAAGCAAGTTTGGCCACAAACCGCAACCTGAAGCTAAAACAGGGGAAAAAGCTAAGTTACTCGAAAATCTCCAAATTCTAATAAAGCCCTATAGTAAGGAAAACTTACCTAGGATGGAAGACCTGAGTGAGAGCAGCCCAAATTTGCCCTTACCCGAGGAAACCGAGCTTTACACTGCTAGAAATCACCGGCCAAAAGCTCCAGATTTCTGCCCGAACCTTGCTGGAAGCTCACCGCCGCTCTCTTTTGGAGAAGAAGAAGAAAAATACAATAGAATAAGCTTTCTTCTATATTATCCAGCCACCAGCTAATAAAATATTGCCATCTATGCAATATTTTAAACTCAGCCGCCCTATAATACAATTAAGATATTGGTCTTAGTCGGCTACAGCTACTACCGCCACTAGCTAAAACCGTCCCATAATTCTATATAATAAAAGCTGTATACTTACTAGCTAATAAAATAACTAAGCTATATATAATTATATATAATAACTATATATGATGCTGCCACTTCTTCAAGCTTCAAATAGATTAATTAGTACTCTTGCTTAACCAATTAACACGTCAAAACGACGCGAAAATTCCAACGATCTCGGAATTTAACGAAATTCACACCGTAGCTAAATATCCATGCTACGAATCTAGTGGCGATATCAAAATCATCATTCGACAAACAAAACTCGAGCTACCATTGCCCGAAGCCAAAACACAAGCATTCCCGAAGAGGCACCACCGAGTCACCAAAACACTCCGGCTTGCTAGGGAATCTTGCAAACAGGATACAAAACAAGCCACTCGAAGGCCTAAAGAGCAAAGACCACGCTCTAACAATGGCAAAGGCAAAATATATGCCAACGTAACGCCAATCCAAGATTAAATAATCATAGAAAAATGGGGGCGTTACATAACCTCCCTTTGATACCACTTGAAAATTTTTATTTCAAGGATAGCTAAATCTCAGATCCCTCAGGATCACTAAGGCTCTGTTTGGTTGGGCTGTTGCTGATGGAAAGCTGCTGATGAACTGTTGCTGATAGAAAAAGTGCTGATTCTGGAAAACAGAGTTTTGTTAAAAAACTGTTTGGGTGAAACAGAGTTTACAAAACGGAGGTTTCAAAAAGTTGTTTGGATACAAAATGGAGTTTTGAATTTTTTTTTCAAATATAACAAACCCTCACATTTTCTCATCTAAGCTTGGGACAACATGAAAATTTCTCAACTTTGAACAAATAGGTAAAATTCTCTATTTTGAAAAGCAAATTATGACCACTGTGAAGTAGCTTAGGGGTTACAGGATTACTATTACATGGAAACAGCCAGCATCATCCAAAATTTAAAAGCATTTTCAATGAATATCACACTTATAAACATGTCATTACCTGCTTATGGCTCTGTTCATCAAATATTAACAGTTGATTGAAAAAAATAAGGTATATATCCCTCGTCTACAACATTTGCTTTTGCCATAGATTCCATGACCCCTCCATTTTGCATGACGAACAGAGGTTGGACCGGATCTAACCGTGAAATTTACATCTTTGTGATGTGTTTGTGTTCTTCGATTTCTTCCTGAAGACTTCTAACACTTCACAACAACATAATTAAAGAGATTAGAGCTAATTAAAGAGAGACATGGCATCAACACATAATCGCATTACAAATCTAACAATTTCTA
Source organism: Platanthera zijinensis (assembly GCA_039513925.1). Lineage (NCBI taxonomy): Eukaryota > Viridiplantae > Streptophyta > Magnoliopsida > Asparagales > Orchidaceae > Platanthera > Platanthera zijinensis. Next base: position 94,944,200 of record CM077081.1, read on the forward strand.
ATATGTGTATGGTTCTATCTCCACATTAACTATATAAATAATTCATGAGCCTTCTTGATTTATTCTCTTTTAAATAATTACATACTGAGTACACACTTAAAACTGAAGACCAAGTAGGACCCTATAACAGCATCTAACCACAAACTCTTCTCCGCAAATTTAAATAAATTTGAGTTGGTTCACTGATTTCCCAATTCATTTCCTCTGTCTACAAAATTTTCAAAAAGTACATAATCTCAGATCGATCTATGCTAACATCATAGGCAGTAACAAATGAAAAGCAGCAGCACATAATCTCAGAACCAAGAAAAAAATCATAGGCATTGAAAAATCATAGCAGCAAATATTTCATGGGGATAACAGAAAATAGCATAGATCTACAACCAAACTCAAGAAATTAATGGAATCCAGAGAAAGAAGACTACGGGAGAACCTGAGGAAGATGACTGCAAAAAACACACTCACCATCTGCTCGCACTCACAAAAAATCAGCCACAAATGCTTTTACCCAATGGAAAATAGATAATCATGCCTTCAAAATGGTTAACAACACACTCATTAACTGGAGTAATACTGCTTGCACTAATAGATTTGAAGCAGAAAAAAACAGATTTGAAGCAAAAAAACATTGGAGAGAGCTAGCATCGGCAAATCTGGAAAAAAAACATTGGAGAGAGCAAGCATTAGCCAAGAAAACTGTAGCAGTCAATGAAATTGTGAAGAAAACATGCTAAAATCAGCCTACTGTTATAATACCTAACCGAAGAACAAATCAGAAAGAAGAAATTGACCTAATACTGCTTATTAATGGCAAAAAGAAGAAATCAGAGGTGAACTATCAAACCAGAGAAAAAAACCAGAAAGAATATCAGGAAGAGAACAAATTAGAGGAGAAGTTCAGCGAAAATAGCACCAGCGAGAGAGATGTGTGAGAAATCTGTGTATAGATTACGCCATCGTGGACAGGGAAGGGGGGATCGAGAGCGGATCACGATCGAGAGCTGGGATTCCGCTGCTCGGCGTCTGCTGTCCACCGCAAGAAAAAACAACGGCTGGAGATAAAAAGAAAAGGACGGACAGTAATAAACGCAGGTTTGGAAAAAAGTGAAATCAAACAGCGCTTTTGTCCAAAACACCGGTGCGTTTCAACCGCACCACAGGCTAAAAGCCTAACCAAACGCTACCTAAGTCTCCTCCATAAATAGGTTATTGGTCTTTTTTCTAGTTTCTAAAATATTTCTTCTTTGGGAGCTTTGGCTTTAGGTTGTTTTATGCTTTCAATATGTACACAACCTGCATGAGTAAACAACACAACAAGCACACACAGATTTATAGTGGTTCCCTTAAAAAGGGTATATCCACTTTCCCTCCCACCTATCCAACTATCTTGTTGGACTAGACACTACTCTAAAACTTGTTCCAAAGAGCTTACACCTCAGATCCCTCAGGATCACTAAGTCTCCTCCATGACTTAATTATCAGCCATAAGGGGCCTACAACTCTGTGGTCAGTAGACCACCTACCTTAGGCTGTTAATCCCTACACTCAGGCTGGGAGGATAACCCTACCTCAGTTCCACAAAGGATCCTACCTCAGAGCTCTGCAGTGCTCCTACACTCAGTGACCCTCAAGCTACCTATTTCAGCCTTATACACAAGCCTATAGCTCAGGCTTCTCAGCCCTACAGTTTCAGGCACAAATCCCTACTCTTAGAGTGCTGCAGCCTCATAGCTCAGTACCCAGCAGGTACCTACCTTAATGCCCTTCCAGGAACCTACAGCTCAGTGATTAAATAATCACCTACCTCAAGCACAAAGGCCCTACACTCAGCGAGCAACACTCTCCTACCACAGGCAATTAAGCCCTATAGCTCAAATCCACACTTGGATCCTACAAGATGAAAGTGGGTTGGAGTGATGATTGGACACAAGTGAAATTTCACTGTGCTAATCTACTTGGACTGATATAAACTCAGCCCTTCCTTGACTCCAAGAAATATATTTCCCGAGTCTACTTATCTGGACTAAGAAAATACTTAGACCTAACTTCCTCTTTTCAGCACCAGGGATTTTATCCAGCTGAAACTAGAGAAGTGACTACAGCAGATCTTGCTGCAACCTGAGTTGGAAGAATCCCAGCCTAACTCCTTTCTTCAAAGCAATAAGGATGAAGATCTTGCTTTGTCCTGTGCTGGAAGTAACCTGCAGGTCATCTTCTCTGCCCCTTTTTGAACTGAGCGAACTGCTCATCCCTATCTCCTTCTTCACAGCTCCCCAAGAGAATGTTCTTTAGGATTTGTTGGCTGGGTCTGTGAAGCACTTGCAGCAAGGGCCGGCCCAAGCCGATAACCTTTTCTTAGAGAATCCCTCAGAGCTAACTTGCTGGTGCAGATGAAGATCACACTAGCTACCTTGCTGTTGAAGATGTTCATACCAACAACTAACTTGCTCTTCATCTTGCTGACTTGAGCTTCCTGTTCTTTAGCTGCACAATAATGGCGGAGAAGAAGAACTGCCTGATTGCTTTTTCCGAAAAGCTTTTCTCCTTTTTTTTTCTCTGTAAAAGCCTTTTCCTTTTATTGATTTTGACCCAATGGCTCTTGAGCAGTGGGCCCCATATAATTAATGGCCAGTAGCAACCTTGCTTTAACGCCAACTATCGTACAGTAGGTCTGCGATAACATTTGTCATGTACTGTAGCCATCCTACCATAAATTTGAAATATGTTGACTTGCTGACGTCACCAGCTATGGACTTAGCCAAAAATCAAGCAACATTAGTGTTGGGTACATTGGAAAATGTGTACCTGATTTTGACAAGCCAAACTTAGCTCAATGATATACATCAAGGTGTATTTGATGTTGTTTTAAGTTTATATGTGCAGGTTAAGAATGGGCTAAAAAGCAAAGAAAAATTTCTAAGTCCATGTGTCGACACCTGAGGAAGCTGTGTCGACACTTCAGTAAGATTGTGTCGACACTTGGAAATGGCTGTGTCGACACTTTAGTGAGATTGTGTCGACACCGGGAGGCTGTGTCGACACACAGAAGCATTGTCGACATTAGCTGTGTCGACACCGGGAGGCAGTGTCGACATACAGAAATAGTCAGTCGACATCAACTGTGTCGACACCGGGAGGCTGTGTCGACACACACAGGCAGAGTCGACAACAACTGTGTCGACACCTAGAGGCAGTGTCGACACACACTATGTGCTGAGTCTAGACCAAGTTGATTGTTGATGAATGGTGAAGTGTTTGTGTCGACACAAATAATCAGTGTCGATACATTCTCAAGATGTAGTGTCAAGAAGCTGTGTCGACATCAAGGTAGCTATGTCGACACCACCAAAGTCTGTGTCGACACTTAATTCACTTGTGTCGACACATATTGACAGATGGTCTCGACACTTTATGATAGTCAGTGTTGGAACACCCTATTACTAATTTGGGTAAGGATCACTATGCTTGTCTTAGGATCCTAGTTGACCTAGTTGTATAGTTGAGAAGGTCAACATTAGAATGAGTCTAGGGTCTAGAACTTAGTTTTGAAGCTGCCCCCAAGACCACTCCAAGATCAAGGATGAAGAGCTAAGTCTAAGGCAATTTTCGTCGAGCTCTGGTCGACGAATCGTCGAACTCAGTTCGACGCTCTCTGAGCTCAACTTCAACAAATCGTCGAGCTCCGGTCGACGATCTTCGAGCTCAGATCGACTATCTGCTTTTAGCTAGCTTTTGCTTAATCGTCAAACTCCCCTCGACTATCGTCTAGCTCAGTTCGACGATGCCTCCTTCAGCTGTTTCTCAGGTCGCTGAGCTCAGTTCGACGATCTTTGAGCTCAGTTCGACGATTTCTGTCTGCTTCTCAGTTCATCTCTGAGCTCAGTTCGACGATCGTAGAGCTCAGATCGACGATTCTTTGGAGAGATCAACGTCTTCAAGATTTCAAATGCTGCTGATTTTTTGGAATGTTTTTGAATATTATCAGCATTTATGACAGAAGATCTCCCAGCCGTTTGGAGCAAGTTTCAAGGTATCATTCAGAGAATGTTTGCTGGACTTTCCTCTAAAAGACAAGACCATTTATGGAAAGCATTTATGACTGACCAACGGCCATCTTTGGACAAGGAGAATATTCAGAAAATCAATTCTATTCCTATGGTCCTTTAGATATACAGGAAAACAACAACAAAAAAAAACACAGAGCTGATAGACAGAAAAAGAAGAAGAGAAAACACACAGAAGAATACTGTTAGCAGAAGAACAAGAAAACTACAACATCTAGATCTTCTAGCTGACTAAGTGCTCTTGCATCTTCATCTTAGATTTCCAGACACATCATCTTTCAGCTGTTCTGCTGAAACTATTCTTTTCTGGAGATCAAGTTCTGAAGACCTATCACCCTTCTACAAAGCTTCTCTGCCTGAACCTCTCTACATCTCAGGGGGAGCTTTGACATCTTCAATCCACTTGTGCTTCTCTCATTTGACTGAGAACAGAGAAGACAACTTCAACTTTCACTTTTTCTTTTCCTGCTATAAAAGGGTTCTTGAACTCCCTTCAAAAGTTCTGTCTGGTTCTGAGACCCTTGTCAAAACTCAGTGGTGGCAAGACACCTTATCAAAAAATCTAGCTTTGGTTTTTGAGCACCTTATCAAAAGCTCATTGGTGTCAGGACACCTGATCAACTCAGTCCTGAGTGGATTCCTACCAAGGGTGGTAGAAGAGTGGATGTACCCAGTTTTGGGGAACCACTATATTTCCTTGTGTCTTCTGGTTCTGCTTGTGTGATTTGTCTGCTGTGTGCTGTGTCCTTTTCCTTTCAGTTTTTAAGTTTCTGTTAGCACTCTACACTACAGCTTAAATAGAATTTTAATTTGTGCTATTTTAATAATTCAAAAAATATTTTAAGTAAACTCTATTCACCCCCCTCTAGAGTTGAGATAGATCTTACCCTCACTTTCAATTGGTATCAGAGGAGGTTGGTTGCTCATACTGGTTAACACCTGAACCAAAAGATCCCTGATAAGATCAATCTCTGTAGAGGATTACTTTCTATACATCTATCTACTCATTTAGAGACATGGCACAGAACAAAGATTATGCAAGCACCAGACCACCAGTGTGCAACCTCTCCAAGTTTGCACTCTGGAAGGCAAGGATTAGATTGTATATGAATTCTATTGATGAGGATATCTTTAATTCTGTCTTGACAGTGTGTCCAACTCCACCAGCAAGCTCAAGTACAAGTGCTGTTCCACCTCCTTCTGGAACAGATGCAGATATAAAGAAGTGGAAGATTGCAGATGCTAAGGCTATGAACATCTTAGCCCAAACTATGTCTGATGACATTTTTCAAAAGGTAGCTGAATGCAACTCAGCCAAAGAAACCTGGGACAAACTCTCTGAAATTGTCTCAGGATCTGCTGATGAAAGAAAGGATAGAAGGTCTCATCTGATAAGTCAATATGAGAACTTCAAGAAAGGAGAAGGTGAATCAGTGGCTGACATGTACAATAGACTAAGTCTGATTGTCAATGAGCTAAAGACTTTGGACAAGGAAATCTCTTTAACTGAACTAAATGATAAAATCCTGATGTGCTTTCCCAGCACTTGGGATTCAAGAATCTGGCCAATCAAAGATGCCAGAAGTCTGAATGAGATTACCACTGAAGCTCTCCTGGGCAAGCTCAAATCCTATGAGCTGCTCATTAAAAATAGAGAAGAAGAACAGAAGGCTGCCTCTCCAGCCACAAGGAAAGAAAAGACCATAGCCTTCAGGGCTGCAGAAGAGGAGCCTGAAGATAAAGCCACAGGAAATGATGAGCTCATAAGTCTACTGGCTAAGAGATTCTACAAAATGGCCAGAAAAGATTTCAGAAAAAGGCCATACAAGGGTCATGATAAACCAAGGTATGATAAATCAAACAACACTACAGAAATCATATGCTTTGGTTGCAGGAAACCAGGACACATTGTGCCTGACTGTCCAGAGAACAAGAATAAGGACAAGAGAGATAGAAGAGAAAGAAGAAAAGGAAAGGATCACAAGAAGAACAACTCAGACAAAGCCTCCTTCAGCAAAAACAAACATACAAGGAAGGGCTTTGTTGCTGAGACCTGGAGTGAGACTGAAGAGGAATCTGAAGCCTCATCCAGTTCCAGTGATGATGAGGATGATGCAGATGAAAAGGAGTTCTGCATGATGGCTATCAATGCATCACAACAAAACTCTGATGAAGAATCAGAATCAGATTCAGACACTCATCCAGATGAAGATCAGGTAATCAATTCTTTTGATTTTCATTCTGAAGATTTCAAAAGTGAATTTAAGACACTATGCCTAGACCTACTAAAATCTGAGAAGGAGATAATATCTCTCAGGAATCAATTGTCTGAGCATAGTATCCTAAACTCAAAGAACCTCAAGCTCTCTGAGGAGTTAGAATGCTGTAGGGAGGAGATAGCTTCACTGAAAAGTGAACTATCAAAGGCCAAAAAGTTTGAAGAATCTCTAAATGGGAGGAGTATCAGACTTATGGACATCACAAGCACAGTGAACTCTAGATTCAATAGTACACTGGGTTTGGGTGCCTCCCCCAGCCAACCTATAGTGTTAACAACTCCAATCAAGTTTGTCTCTGACAAAGGAAAGGGAGTAGTAGAGGTGGCTAGGAAGAATGCAGACCTGCCAGAGAAAATTTCAGTTCAACAAAATGCGTCGAGCAGAGCTCGACGATCGTCGAACAGAGCTCGACGATCTAAGCACAGATCGTCGACCTCAGCTCGACGACACCCAAACTCTGAACTCAAGCACTATCGATCTTCGAACAGAGATCGACGATCTGAACCAAGATCGTCGACCTCAGATCGACGATCGTCGAACAGAGTTCAGAATTGTGAACACATTTTCAATGGCTCAGTCAAATTCAATCCTAGAAGCTGCACATCCCATGGACTCAACCCCTATACTGAGTGGATAGTAACTCCTAGGAGATACCATCCTGAAGGCTATAAGAGTCAACCTGGGATGTCCTTTATTTCAGAATTTAAAGGTTATCAACCTAGGCCCAAGGTTAACTGGGTCAAAAACAAATAAGCTGTTTGTGTGCAGGTGAAGACCTATCCAGCATCAAACCATCAATGGTATCTGGATAGTGGGTGCTCAAAGCACATGACAGGGGACAAGGACAATTTCACTTCCTTCAAAGCCAAGCTTGGACCCAAAGTAATTTTTGGAGACTCAAGCTTTGGAACTACAAAAGGATATGGTGCAGTCCAAATTGGCTCAGTCACCTTCAAAAGGGTGGCATATGTTGAAGGACTCAAGCACAACCTGATAAGTATCAGTCAATTGTGTGATGAAGGATATCAAGTAACCTTCAACAAAGCCATATGCAAAGTTCAGTCAGTGGACAACACAACTGTGTTGACAGGTAACAGAAGAGGTAACATTTACTTAGTGAATTTTCTTTCACCTGTAGTAGATATCTGCCTGTTTAACTCCATTTCAAAACCAAACAATTTGTGGCATAAAAGACTAGGACACATTAACCTTAGAACCATTGCTAGGCTATCCAAAGACAACCTTGTTAGAGGACTACCTTCTGGTCCCTACAAGAAGGAAGAACTTTGCAAGGCATGTCAATTAGGCAAGCAAACTAAAAGTAGTTTTAACTCAATTAATAAGAGTGATTCACCTAGGATCTTGTACCTGCTGCATATGGATCTTTTTGGACCCATATCAGTGCAAAGCCTAGGAGGGAAATCCTATACTTTAGTGATTGTAGATGACTTCTCAAGATTCACATGGGTATTCTTTCTGAGGAAGAAGTCTGATAACTTCAAGTGTTTGACAGATTTTCTCAAATGCATTCAGATTGAGTTCAACACTCACATTGCCCTGATCAGAAGTGATCATGGGACAGAGTTTGATTCTCTTCTCATGCAAGAGTTCTGTCAAAGTGAAGGGATCAGGCACACTTTCTCAGCTCCTAGAACTCCTCAACAAAATGGGGTAGCTGAAAGGAAAAATAGAACCCTAATTGAATCTGCTACTACATTGTTGTCAGATGCTCACCTACCTCTATCCTTTTGGGCTGAGGCAGTGAACACCTCCAACTATGTGTTGAACAGAAGCCTGATACATAAACTGAAGGGCAAGACTCCCTATGAACTGCTCAAAGGGAAGAAACCTAAAGTAAACTATTTTAAAGTTTTTGGTTGTATTTGCTATATTCATAATAATGACAAGAAATATCTAGCTAAATTTCAAGCCAAAGCTGATGAAGGAGTGTTTCTGGGATACTCCATGATCAGTAAGGCCTATAGGGTGTACAACAAATCTTCTTGTAAAATTGAAGAGTCTGTTCATGTTGTTTTTGATGAAGCTAACATGTCTTTCAAGGAGAAGAATGCTTCTACCATAGAACCTTTGCAGGTACATTCTTTAGCTGAAGACTTGAACAAACTGCAAGTTACTGAAAAGAATGACAGCAGTGATGATGAAGAAGAAGCTCAACATCTAAAAGAAAATCACCTTGAAGAACCAGTTGCTGTTCCACTAGAGGAAACAACAACACAGGCTGGTGAACAATCAACACCTCTTGTTGATTTAGTAACAATAAGAGATCATCCAACTTCCCAAGTTATTGGAGACATCTCAGCTGGTGTGCAAACCAGAAATCAGGTCAACCAGAACCTAATGCACACTTGCTTCCTATCTCAAATTGAGCCTCAATCCATTCAAGATGCAGAGCAAGATCCACACTGGATCATTGCAATGCAAGAGGAGCTGCATCAATTTGAAAGAAATCAGGTTTGGGAACTAGTGCCTAAGCCAAAAGATCATCCCATTGTTGGAACAAAGTGGGTCTTCAGAAATAAGCTGGATGATCAAGGAGTCATAGTCAGAAATAAGGCAAGGCTTGTTGCTCAAGGGTACTCTCAACAAGAAGGAATAGATTATGATCAGACCTTTGCACCAGTTGCAAGGTTAGAGGCCATCAGAATATTCCTAGCATATGCTGCTCACAAAAGATTCAAAGTATACCAAATGGACGTGAAAAGTGCATTTCTTAATGGGGACATCAAAGAGGAAGTCTTTGTTAGACAACCTCCAGGTTTTATCTCTCTAACTCACCCTGATTATGTTTACAGGCTGCATAAAGCATTGTATGGTCTCAAGCAAGCTCCCAGAGCATGGTATGAGACCCTAGCATGCTTTCTTCTGGAAAATGGTTTTATTAGGGGGAGAGTAGACCAAACTCTTTTTATTAGAACCCATAAGTCCCACACCCTACTAGTACAAATCTATGTAGATGATATCATATTTGGCTCTACTGATTCAAATTTGTGCAAGAGGTTTTCCAACCTAATGCATTCCAAATTTGAAATGAGTAGCATGGGTGAGCTCTCCTTCTTCTTAGGATTGCAAGTCAAATAACATACTGAAGGCATCTTTATTTCTCAAGCCAAGTATACAAAAGAATTGGTCAAGAAGTTTGGTATGTCTGAAGCATCTTGTATGAAAACACCCATGCCTACCAATGCTGTATTGGATGCTGATCAGCATGGGAAGCCAGTTGATCAGACAACATATAGAGCAATAATTGGCTCTCTACTGTACCTTACAGCTAGCAGACCAGATATAATGTTTGCTACATGCATATGTGCTAGATTCCAAGTTAACCCTAGAGAGTCACACCTAACACTAGTTAAAAGGATTCTTAGGTATGTAAAGAGTTGTCCAAATCTAGGACTCTGGTATCCAAAAGAATCAGGATTTGAATTAACTGGATTCTCAGATGCTGATTATGCTGGATGCAGAATAGACAGGAAAAGCACCAGTGGAACATGTCAGTTCCTTGGTGACAGACTTGTCTCCTGGTTTTGTAAGAAGCAAACATCTGTGTCAACTTCAACTGCTGAAGCTGAATATATGGCTGCAGGCAGTTGTTGCTCACAAATATTGTGGATACAAAATCAGCTTCTAGACTATGGTTACAACTTAGAGCAGTCAAAAATTTTCTGTGATAATACTAGTGCTATTTCTATAGCACAAAATCCAGTCCTCCATAGTAGGACAAAACACATAGAAATCAGGCATCATTTCCTAAGGGATAATGTAGAGAAAAACAAAATTGAACTTCAATATATTCCTACTGATTTGCAAAGGGGAGATATTTTCACCAAACCCTTGGATGAAAAGAAACACAGGTTCTTCCTAAATCAGTTAGGCATGATAGATGGAGGAAGTCTTAATTAAAATCCAAGATTCTGAAAAGCTAAAACAGACCAAGACTAGGCTAAAAAATTCTGTCTTTTGAATGAGTTTAGACTCTGAACTGCGCTCGACGTTTTCTCAAAATCGTCGAACGGAGATCAACGATCTTCCAAAAATCGTCGACCAGAGATCGACGCTTTTGCTATCATCGATCTGAGTTCAGAGCCTTCGCTAGATCTAGAATTTTTTTTCTTCTTCTGTTCAGAGGCCGTCGAGCTGAGCTCGACGTTTTTCAACATCGTCGAACGAAGATCGCCGATTTTGAAGACTCTTCAGATTCCCTCTGTAGCCTAAATCGTCGAGCTTAGATCGACGCTTCGTCGAGCTGAGCTCCACGATTTTCTTTTTCGCCGTCGAACCCTAATATAAAATCATCTTTCAGCCGTCGTTCTCCTTTTTACGCTTTCATACTCTGCAACTTTCTTCCTTTTCCTTCCAAATTTTCTACGCTTGGTCGTTTTTGGTTTTCTGTTGCAGGTACATATGGCTGATTCGAGGGCTGCGATTGCCAAGATGAAGTTCGACACCGGTTTCGACATAGATATAAACTCATTTGATGGAAGCGACCAGCGCTTCAAGGATGTTCTGAATCTATTCAGAGAACAACAGCTAACCCAGATAATGACTACCAGGATGAAGATTGCATCTGAGGAGATTAAGGAATGGTGTTATACCGCAGCAGATGAGACTGAGAATACTGTTGTCGGCACCATTAAGGGGACCCAGGTAATTCTATCCCCGGCTTTATTAACTGACGTCTTTCAACTCAGTACTGGAGAAGACTCCATTGATCTGTCTGGAGAGGAGTATGCCTCCATGTTAGATAGGATGGGTCATAATGTAATCAACCCTAATAAACTGCTGAAAAAGAATCTGGCTATAGAATTCCAGTTCCTGGCTGATGTAGTTGGGAAGGTGCTGTTGGCCAAGCACTCAGCGCATGACACAATTTCCAGGTATCAGTTCTGCCTGATGGGAGCCTTACTGGATAAGAAACACCTCGACTGGGGCTCCATCTTCTTCACCCTGATTAAGAAGAAGATAAGCAAGTCTGCAGTCAGTTTTGGAAGAATCTTGGGGGTCTTTCTGCACTCAAGGTGCCCTGACCTTTTGACCTCTTCTGGGATGTTCATCAATGCATCCAAGAGGCTCTCCTGTGCCCTCTTCAGTAAATGGGACAGGCAGATAATCAACCCCTCCAGGGCTGCTGCAACACTTCTATCAGGCACAAGGACCAATCTGGTCACTCCTCTAGTAGAAGAGCTGCCTGCTTCTTCTTCTCCCCAAGCCATATCCACCCAAGCCACATATACCCAAGCCATCACCTCCTCACCACCAGTCTCCACCATTATTATCTCATCTCCCATTACCATTTCCTCACCTATGTCATCCCCTCCACCATCCTCCTCAGAGGTCTTCCATCCTCTCTTTTCCTATCCATTCCACACTCAACCATCATTTGCCCTTTTAGAGGATTCCCTCATGGATGACTCT